>CM053751.1:64501880-64740102 GCA_028658305.1 Pachyuromys duprasi | reverse complement strand
GTAAGCACCACAGGCTGGTCTCCCCTCTGGTCTGGAGGTTTGGCTCTTAGCTCTGTGCCAGAGGCTGCGTGTCCCCCTTTGATATGACCACTGGGGTCCCTGCTCTGGTCAGGAGGCTCCGAGCTCTACCCTGAGCTTGCTGCTAAAGGCTCTCTTCTGGACTGGAGCCTTGGCGCCTCCTTCTGGGTCAGGGGCTGTGCACCACGGTCTGAGATGGTATTTGGGGGCACTTTGGTCTGGACCTGATACTATGAGTCCCAATCCGGGGTGGTGGCTGGGTGTGCCTAGGGGTGTGGGTCTGACTGGTGTAGCCCGCAGTATCTGGGTGAATCTCAGACCGTCCGGGGTACCGTGTGCCCCAGCCCAAAGTGGTGGCCGCTGGCACAGAGTGTTGTGCGCCCACGCAGTGCAGCCCGCGGTATCTGGGTGAAACTCAGTCCGTCTGGGGTACCGTGTGCCCCAGCCCAAGACGGCGGCTTAGGCGCCCAGCCCGGCTGTGCGCAGCCTGTCTCCCTCCAGAGTTTTTCCTGGAAATAGCTGGGTGTCCCTTGGACTTTTCCACTTGATTTCCCCACCGTAGGAATTCTGCTCACCTGGCAGTCGCAAACGCTGGTGTTTCAGGTCCGAGATCTCAGTCTCCCGGTCACTGTGCCTACACTACTGTCCTGCTCCTCAGACACAGTGTCCTCCTGGGGCAGCCATCTTGGATCCCTCCCAAATCTATGAGTCTTTTGGAGCCATTCTTATTCAAACCGCCACAATATGCAAAAGAAAAAAAGGTTAGTTAGGATCTGGAAAGATGGCATAGTGGTTAAGAAAACAGGCTGCTCTTCAGAGGATCTGAAGAGGTTCCCAGCACCCACATAATGGCTTTCAAGTGTCTGCAACTCCAGTTCCAGGGAGTCTAATACCCTCTTCTGGTCCCCAAGGGCACTAGAAACATCAGTTCTACAGAGACATCCATGCAGGCAAAAAGCTCATATACATTAAGTAAATAATTTTTTTCAAAGGAAGAAAACATTAGACTTACTACTTAAGTACAGTACCGTGCAATCATATATTTAAGCCTGTGGTACTATGAAGTGAACAGTCAAGCTACATGTTTGCTGACTGCCTCACAGTTGTTTTTACTAAAAAAAAAGGGGGTGGGGGAGCTGGAGAGATGGCTCAGAGGTTAAGAGCACTGGCTGCTCTTCCAAAGGTCATGAGTTCAATTCCCAGCAACCATCCAAAATAAAATCTGGTGCCCTCTTCTGGCATGCAAGTATACATGCAAACACACGTTGTATACATAATAAATAAATCGTTAAAAAAAGAATATTTAGCAAAACTGTACATTAAAAAAAATTGTATGTGTGGTAATGTCTTGGGAGTGAGGTAAGTATCCTAATGTACTATGAAAATAATTTTCAAACCAGTCATGGTGACTCATACATATAACCCCAGCACTTAGGAGGCTGAGGCAAGAAGACTGTGAGCTCAAGACCAATCCAACTTACATAGTCAGTTTTAGGCCAGGTTATAGAGAGACCCTGTCTCAAAACATCTAAATGAGTTAGTATGGTTTCTGGAATTTAAAAGGATTTATATATTTTAAGTATATGAGAGTTTTGTCTTGTATATATGTGTGTGATATGGTGATATGTGTGCCTGGTGCCCTGAGAGGTCAGAAGAGGGCATTGGATTCCCTAGAACTTGACTTACAGGGTGTTGCTGCCTACCATGTGGGTGTTAGAAAACAAACCTGTGTCATCTGGAAGAGCAGCCAGTTAAGAGCAGGTCATAACTGCTGAACCGCTGTCAGCCCTGATTTCTGAATTTTTACAGTAAATTTACTGTTAAATTTAAATTTTTAATTGAGACAAAACTAGTGGGTGTTCTTAAAAAATGTTTAAAGAGAGTTGAAACAATCATGTTCTTCTAGATCAGTTTTTTTAAAAAACTTTCTCATTTATTTTTTTTTTAATTACTCATCTGGCAAAACTAAGATTGAGAGAAAAATCTGTTTTCACTTAGCTAGTCAGTGATAGTGCTCCTGGCTTCGAGCACAAGTGTGTGTGTACACGCCCTCATGCTGACATGTGCTCGAACCTGCATGCATTTATGTACACCAGGTGTGTGCAGGTGTCTAAGGGAATCCGATACACTAGAACTGGAATCACAGGCAGTTGTAAGCTGCCTGGTATAATAACAACCAAACTCCAGTCCTATGGAAGAGCCTCAAACACACCTACCTTCTGAGCAATCTCTTCAGCCTCTCCTATTTGTTTGAGAAAATGGCTTCCAGTGTAGCCCAGGCTGGCCTCCAACTAAAGATCCTTGTACCTTGGCCTTCCCGGTGCTGGGATTACAGGTATGTATTACCACAACTGAGTTCAGGTTTTCATCCTGCCTCTTTAGCAGCACAATTTTGTTTAGTCAAAACAAATTAATGGACAGTTTTGTTTACAGCTCGAGCCAACCCAAGATACAGGGTTCCATGTCATTTGCTGAAGGAAATGGATGCAGCCAACATTCAACTGCAAATGCAAAGGTATTTTGAGTTACATTTGGTGTTTGGATAGTGTTTCTGGAAAATACTGATCAGTTTGGGACTTAAGCATTCAATATGAAAGTTTATCAAAATATGTATACCTATCAGCTAGTTATAGTAAATATATCATTTATCCATACATAAGAATAAGTAATAACATAACCATTGCTAAGTATGGATCAGAGCCTAGGAAATCTTGAGAAATTGGCAATCATGAAGTTGTGCTACAAGAATTGTACTCTGGCCTGGCCAAATTATGCCCTTGAGTTTACAGGGAACTTCTTGATAAAACTGCCCCTCGGTTTTAAGTAGTTGTAACAACTGACATACAGTGGCAGAAGACTAGAGGTAGGTTGACTCCAAAAGTGCTTTGTGACAGTTGGGAGGGTGGGTAGCAATGGCTGGGATGGAGAGGTGTCTCAATAGTTAAGAGCACTGGCTTCTATTCCAGAGGGTCCAGGTTTACTTCCCAGTACCCACATCACAGTTCACAACTGTCTTTAACTCTAGTTCTGGGAAATCCTGTGTTGTCTTCTGGCCTCTGCAGGTATTGTGTACACATGGCCATATATATATATGTATATGCATATGTATATACATAGATATAGATATAGGTGTATATGTATATGCATAGATATAGGTATATATATGCATAGATATGTACTTGTGTACATCTAGGCAAAATACCTAAAATAAAAATAAAGGTTTACAGTAACTGAAGGCATGACTTAAGAACATAGCTAACCTTGGGCTCTAGAGATGCTGTATTTGCTCTCCAGTGCTGTCAGAGTGTTGGGGGAAGGAACAGGGGCAGATAATGTAGTAGGCTGAGTTTAGAAATTATAACATGGACTTGAAACTGGGCATGGAAATAGCAGGTCCAGTAAATGACACACCAAGATCAATGGAACTCTCAATAAAAATTAAAATATTAAAACATATTAAATACACAAAACAGCCTGCATCAGTGACCTGGGTTGGCAGTTTCAACTTAAGAATTAAAAACAAAATGGCAAAAGCTAAAACTAAAGTCCTTAGTGTGGCCATTGAAAAGCCTAGTGTTCCCGTTGACCAGCTTAGAATGCATCTGAAGTACTGAGTCACTGTGACAGCCTCATTCTAGCCCAGCACTGGTCATCCTGTGTAGGGGAACTAGTTTGTAATCAGGCTTTAAGTCAGTGAAGTGCACCAGAGAGGGGCAGGGACCAGCCTGTCACTTAAACACTGGGGAGGATCTCTTTAACAGCTGTCAGTATCTTCTGGGAAAGTCTCAGGAGGCTGGTGGATGTTGGGATGGTGTAGAGATTGGGAGTCCACCTCTGAATACATGAGCAGGCATCCAGAATTTTGTCCATAGCTGTGACAGGATTGGAGATGATTACCATGTATAGTCTCCGTGGGAACAATTTTCTCTTAGAATTCATGGTGTGCTCTGTGCTGAAAGCAGAAGAAAAAGGTGTTGACAAGGTAGAATGGAGAACTTCTGTGTATGGTAAGGCAGATATTTCTGGTTTACGATACAGAGTGTTACAGAAACATAGGGTGTTTGTTTGTTTTTATGTCTCTAAAGGGCAGAATGTGACTCTGCAAACAATAATTTTGAACTGCATCTCCACCTGGGTCCTCATTATCATTTCTTCAATGGGGCTCTTCACCCTACAGTCTCTCAGACAGATAGCGTATGGGATTTGACTTTTGACAAAAGAAAAACTTTAGGAGATCTCCGTCAGGCAATATTTCAGGTAATACTTATTTTTCTCATAGCAAAAACAGTAAGGTCCATTTCAGGCTGGGATCACCAGTTTGTGCCACCACTCCTGATATCTGTAAGTCTTTAGAATTGCTTTTCTGTGTATTTTCTCAGCAGCTTTTGAAGTAACTAATTGAGCCTGGTATATTTTAATTGGAGACAGGGGATGACAGAGTAAAGTTGTCTCTATTTTTGGAAAAAAAAATGACAGAGAATTTCTTCTCAAAAGAAATAAGAGGAAATGTCGAACTATTACTTAAAACAAGAACCATTGAAGAAATTAAAATAACTAGTTTTCTATTCTGGTGTAAGATCACTTGACTACTTGTATTCATATTTATTGTTCTGGTATGAACAAGCTAGATAAGCTCTAAACAGACCCTTTTGTTTAATGTTTAGTTCTTGTTTCTATGACTTTGAGATGATGTCACTCTATAGCTCATGCTGGTCTCAGATTCACAGTACTCCGCCTGCCTCATTCTCCTGAGTATTGGATTTACAGATATGATTTACCAGACAAGGATTTTCATCTAGTGTTCATGTCTAGACCATTTATCTGCCTGTGTCAGACACAGGACAGTAGAGGTGCTCCTTATTTTTACTTACAATGCTTTCATAAATATCATTTCATTTGGTCCTTCAGCCTCATCAGGATGAGCCAGCTTCATTCTGAAGATGAAATTATATCTTAAAGCATCCACTGTTGCCAATGCACAGACATCTAGTTGCTATGGAAGCACTAGGACCACAGTTCTGATCTCCCTTTCTTCTACCTGGTGTTCTGTCCCTTGCTCCACTTCCTCACCCCATACTACTTCCTGATGAAAAGTTTAGCAATGTAAACTCTTGACAAGCTTGGTGGCATATGTCTATAATCTCTGCATTCTTAAGGTGCAGGCAGGAAAATCAGGCGTTCAAGGTCAGCCTCCACTGACCCTAATCTCAAAAAACAGAAGAGGAAGAAGAAAATGTAAAGTTGGGGTTAAGGCTGCCTCAGAAATAATTTAAGCAAATTCTCCAAAAATTTGTATCTATCACCAAAAGTATCAGCTTTTTCTTTTATTTTCTAAATAAAAACAAACCTAGTGGATTGTTTTGCTTTAGTTGGTTTACATGTAGTGTGTGCAGCTATAGTAGCAGGCTCTCTAGAATCCTGGATATGTTCATTTCTGAGTCTGTTCTGGCAGAGTTAAGCTCACCAACTTGGTGCTCTGAGCCTGTGGCGGGTGTTTCAAGTGGAAAAGGCCCGCTTAATATGTCTCTTAAGTTTTATTTTAGGCTGTGTGTTGTCTGTGCTGTCTAGTATGTCCAGCATACATACATCTCTGCAAACGGTTAACTTAGACGTAAGCCCCTATTGGGGGACCAGAAAATTGACTCAGTAAATGACTTACAAATATCTCGTAAAGACAAGTATCTTGTATTTTAAAGAAAAATATCTTAGAATATTATAAAGAAAGATTAGAGTAGAAACATCACGCTGATATTATTTCTGTGAGGTTCCTGCAGACCCCAGTTCAGATTTAGAAATTTAGCAGATTTAGAAATAAACTGTCCACCTAGTATATAACAAATGCTGTGCTTGTGTATATGTGTGGTACTGGGATAAAACTGAGCCTCATGCAAGCTAGGCAAATATACTGTACCATAGAGCTATGCCTCAGCCCAAAATGCTACTTTTTAAATTAGAGTATGGGGCTGTCCTTTCTTGAATCCCTGCAACATTCATGTGGGCCAGAGCCAGTGTCGTTTTCCTAAGCAACGTCATAGCTATTCAGGGCAGAAATTCCTAGTCCAGCTTGCTGAGCAGTTAGCTTTCCAAGAAAAGCAGTCCGTACATAAGATTGTTTAGATGGCTTTTGGGGTCTTTCCTTACTTATCCAAAGTCTTCAGTCAGTGATGCTTGCAGTCAACATCTTTGGATTTGAGTAATTCATCAAATGATATTTATTTCTAAAATGTTAGTATTGGTTAGGGATGGGAGTATTCATTGCTATTCTTACTGAGTCAGGAGTTATGTTATTCATATGTCACAGCTAATTGTTTTCTCACGCTTAATGTTCTTTAGCTATTGGAACTTTGGGAAGGAGATATGGTTCTCAGCATTGCAAAGCGTGTGCCAGCAGGACTTCATGTGTACCATACTCTCGATGGTAAGATCAGTAAGGAACAAAACAACTCATTCTGTGTGTGTATCTTTAGGAAATTGTCCTGTCAGTCCTTCTCTGCCTTCTACCTTCATCTTTTTTAAACTTACATTTATCTGTGTGGGAGGGTATGGGATAGTGGGGAGAGGGTGTACACATGAACGCGTGTATATGTTCATGGAAGCACAGGAGCCTTTGGAAGTCAGAGCATAACTTGCAGGAATAGAGTCTTTGCATCCACAGTATTGGTCCCAGAATGGAACTCAGATCAGCAGACTGCAGCAAGTGTCTTCCCACTGAGCCACCTCACTAGCCCTTCTGTCTTTTGACTGCATGGATTACATTGTCAGGTGTTTTGTTTAGTTTTATTGTGTTTGTTTTTGGTTTTTCCAGACAGGGTTTGTCTATGTAGCCTTGGCTGTCCTAGAACTCCCTCTTTAGACCAGGATCGCCTTGAACTTGTAGAGATCCACCTGCTTTGGCCTCCCAAGTGACGGAATTAAAGGTGCATACCACCACCATCTGGCTTACATTGTCAGTTTTAAAGAAGCAGTCTATCCAATATATATGTAAAATCTTCTCAATATGGAATGTTTTATATATATTTTAAACTAAGGCCATCTTCCTACCAAAATTTTAAAGTGCTTTAGGTTTAAAATATATATGTGTGTATACGTATAGTATGTGTGTGTGTGTGTGTGTGTGTATATATATATATATATATATATATATATATATTTGTGTATATATACATTACCACGAATGATTGTGCAAAATGGTTTAAAACCATTAGAATCTTATTTACATAGCTTTACCCTTTCAGCTTCAGATTTTCTAGCAGATAAAGACAAGTTGAGAGTTTCAAGGCACTTATTTCTCCAAAATAACAAGCCAATGTTAAGAATAGTAGTACAGTAACATATGTTTGGGACACCACTCTGCCAAATGCTGTGACAGTTGACACCTACAGCAGTTCAGTGGTGATCTGGGTCGTTTGGAGTCTATGCCTAATCTCAGGTGACATGGGTCTGACAGTTGACCTCTGTGTGCCCCCGTGTCTTGCCGCTGTGCTCACAAAGCTGTATAATGGTTTGTAATTTTTAAAAAATATATAGAATAGTTACTGCTTTCATAATTTTCTTTAATAAGTACCTTTTCAAATATACATTGGGGAGTTGTGGCTCTTTAGCTTAGCTGCATTTGGTAGTCATGGGGAAAGAACTGAATATCTCATGTTTCCAGGAGATGAACTGACACTGTGTGAAGCTGAAATTGCTGATGGGGAAGACATCTTTGTATGGAATGGGGTAGAGGTAAGAAAAATGGCTGAAGAAATATTCATGATAATTGAAAGTGTTCTACGATTCTATTGCAAGGCTAGGAATGAGCCTAGTTGGTAGAGTGCCTAACATACACGAAGCTCTGGGCTCAGACCATTCACCAGCACTACAAAAAAATAAGTATAATGGTGACACAAACTTGTAACCTCAGCACTCAGAAAGTAGAGGCAAGATCAAAGTTCACGGTCATCCTCAACTACCTAGCAAGTTCAAGGACAACTGTTGTGGGTTATTAATATTTAATATTGATTTATCCTTTAGTTAAACAGTGGTTATTCCTAAACCAGCTGTACACCCAAATCACCACACAAGAGACTAGGATTTATTTGATTGACCTAGAGCACAATGCTGAGCAATAATTACTCCATCGTAAGCCTCCACGCCCGCATAGTTTCCTCCCATTCAGATTTCCCACATTATACTTGCCTTTAGTTGCATCTCAGGTCTGGTTTGTCTCCCTCGTGGTTTCAAGTCCACTTCTGCTGGTCTCTTTCGGTCCTCCCACTCACTTCTTTCTCCTCTCCTCTGGACCAGGATGTCCCGCCCTATTCTCTCTGTTGCTCAGTATTCGCTGATTGTTTTATTGACAATACAGAAAACAAGTGGTGGCATGCAAACTTGAGACAGGTGACACTTAGAATAAACATCACAATGCAATGTCTGGATTGAAACCAGATAGTGGTGTATCTGGCAGTGAACAAGGGTAAATTTTATACATTCCACAAGAATACTATACCAACAGACAACCTAGGTAACATGAGACTATGTCTCAGTACAAAAAACAACAAACAACACCAACAACAAAAAGTCATTGTAATGAAATTTTATTCAGCATGCAGTTAGACATTTAAAAAATACTGGAATGAACTGGATATGGTGGTGCACTTGTGATTCAGAGAGCCTAAGGTAGAAGAACCACTGAAGTTGGGCAACCTGGACTGCATAGTCAGTTCCAGACTAGTCTAAGATATGCAGTGAAGAAGCCCTGTCTCAGAAACTCCAAGGAAAGAAGGGGAAGGGAAAGAAAAGAGGGAGGGAAGAAGGGAAGAAATGAATCTGCTGGAATGTTCAATACTTTGAGGTCCAGTCAATGGTAGGTGTTAGATAGATTAAAGAAATGTTTTGATGGCAGGGGAGATTGCTTCATAGGTAAAGTGCTTGAGGGCCTGAGTTAGATTCCTGAACCCATGTTAAAAAAAAAAAAAGTCAGGTATGGTGTCATGCTTTTGTAATCCCAGCACCACAGAGACAGAGATGGGCATATTACTGGGGCTACTGGGAGGGAGGGAGAGGGAGAGAGAGAGAGAGAGAAGAAAAAGAAAAAAAAAACAAAGTACACCCATGATCTTGGGTGCCATCTTAGCTACACACATGTGCACACCTGTATGCACAAATGCACATGTTCAAAATTAACTTAAAATAAGCACCTCCATTTTACCAGACTGTACATCACAGGCTGGATGCAGAGGTAAGTTAGTCATCAGTAGCTTTCTTGTGTAAATAACTGCACCATAGGCAATAGGGTGTGTGTGTGATAGCTGCTGGAATGGAGAGGACTGGTGAGGTAGGACTAACAGGAGTAAATGCTGTCTCAGAAAGGGGGGGGATGAGCATCTCAGCTGCCCTGTGGCCTGTGTTTGGTCCTTCGGGTTTCCAGAGGCTCATTGCCACCATTTGACATTCCCTGAATATCTACATTAAAGTCAGAAAAGGTGGATAAGAGATATTTTCAACATAAATCCAAAGTTGTTCTTTCACTGCTTAAAGGGCAATGTGAAGAACTATTCACTTGAGGAAAATGTGGGTTGTACTATAAGAATAGGCTTTTGCTGTGGTGGGGTTTTTGGTTGCTGTGATTGTTGTTTTTAACCTAGCAAGTATAAACCTCACCAGTGGTTGTGTTGATGTTGTTGCAGGTTGGTGGAGTCCAGATCCAGACTGGTTCTGATTGTGAACCTGTGCTGTTACACATTCTTCATCTGGAAATGAGTGGTGACAGCTCAAAATGTGAGCAGTTGGTAGAGTCGGCACATGTCTTTCCAGCTAATGCAGAAGTGGGCAGTGTGTTTACCGCCTTGGCCATCCCAGTAGGTGTCATCCTCATGAACAAGGTGGACTCTGCAGATGAAGAATGCTGGACTGCTATTCCCAAGGAAGACATGAAAACAACATTCAGAGAACAAGGTCTCAGAAATGGAAGCTTAATTTTGATTCAAGATTCAGAAAGTGATGATAACAGGTAACTCATTAAAGAGAGAAATAAGGAGAGCTTTCCAAGTAATTTAGTTATAGCACTACTCAATAGAACTTAAGAGCTTTATTTTAATGATCATCATTAAATTTTCCTTTATTTCTGGTCATTGAATTTTAAAGACAGTATTTTACTGTTTATCCTTTACAAATTAATTTGTGGGAGCCGGAGAGATGGTTCAGAGGTTAAGAGCACTGGCTGCTCTTCCAGAGGTCCTGAGTTCAATTCCCAGCAACCACATCTCATCTATAATGAGATCTGGAGCCCTCTTCTGGCATGCAGGCACACATGCAGGCAGAACACTGTATACATAATAAATAAATCTTTTTAAAAAGATAATAAAACATGCAACAATTAAAAACAATATGTGTGTATGCTCATGCTCATGTGCACACACACATGTGTATGCTTGCATGCACATTTAAAAGTCAACAGACAATGCTATGGAGATGGTTCCTCCTTCCACCTGGTTCCAGGGATCAAACTCAGGTTATCAGGCTTATGTCATAAATACCTTCACCCATACCTGCTGCGCCATCCCCTGCTGTTTACTTCTGAGGTAAAATCTCGTGTAATCCAGACTGAAGCCTTGAACTTCCGAGCCACCTGCTCCACATCAAAAGTGTTAATTGCATCAGGCCTAACTCCTAAATACTATACAAAGGATTGTATAACTTAGAAAAAAAATAAAACAGTTATAAATATGTCCTTGAACAGTAGCTATAAGACAAAATCCTATCAAGTGAATTCTGATTGAGTGATAAAACTAAAAGTCCATTTTCATAAGGAAAAACTGATTCATAGGACAATTCAGACTTTACTTGTGGTCTTCACTATGACTTTGGGAGGCACCCAGCCTTCCCAAGGGGACAGTTGCCCAGAAAAATACCCCTGAATCCTATAGCCATATTTGAAACTCTAAACTCTGAAGCACTGTACCTTCTTGCTCCTATGTCTGTCAGTGCATTTTTGTAGCCTGCGTGAGGCGCTGAGAAGCAGATCCCTTTGGGCTTTTGTGGTCCATTTATTTCTGTTACCTCTCAGGAGAGGTATTCTGCAGATGTGCTTCTCTGCCTTGTGTATAAGAGTGTGACTCGTGTGCTCTTTTTTATAGACAGTCTGCATTTCGTAGGACTTGGGAAGTGAAGAAAGCAATGGCGATCCCCGCCCTCTGCTGGGATGTGGTCACTGTTAGTGTCTGGTGACTCTCCTTCTTTTCGTCTAGATTGAGATCGTTGTTTGGAAGAGTTTGGTCTTCTTAAGCATACTAATGATTTTTTTTGTAAATAGCTGTGTCCTGCTTTCCCCACATATGTTTGTAGATTTTGTAAACCTCCTTTTGAAGGTTTCTGTATTTAAAATATAAAATCCCAATTGTTCGATTTTACCAATGGAGACTTGGGAGCCCAAGGCTTGGGTGAAAACATACTAGCTCAGAGAGGCAGAGAAAACACAGCTGACCTTCCTCCTCAGCTGACTTCTCAGAAAGGAAATACTCCTTTTTATTCTCCACACTGTCTTATATACCCTTCAACTCAATCTTATGCTTAAAACTTTGTTATACCTTCTGAGATGGGGTAGCAGGATACAATAACTGAAGTAAAGAGTACAGTTGTGTTTGGAGTGATAAGATAGCATGGCCAAGGCAACTTATAAAAGAGTGTTTAATTTGAGGCCCCTGTTTCCAGAGCGTTAAGTCCAGGACCATCACAGCAGGGAGCATGGCAGCAGCTGAGAATTTACTTATCCGTAAGTTGGAGGCAGAGACAGAGAGGGGGTGGAAGTGGTGAGGGGGAGAGGGAGAAAGACTAGGCATGGTGTGGGCTTTTATGGTCTCAAACCTGTCCCCAGTGACACACCCCTTCTAACAAGAACATGCTTCCTAATCTTTCCCAAACATTTCTACCAGTTGGAGACCAAATAGTCAAATCTCTACACTCCTAAAAGGGCTTTTGATAGCCTTTTTTTTTTCAATCCATAGGAAGATTTTGTTAGGATAAGATATTTTACTGCCAGTTGCTAACATAATAAACAAAACTCTTCAATATATACAAATATATGATGTGTATGACTGCATTTGTATAGCACTTTCGTGCCCTGTCAATTTGCACATGTATATACAGCTGCCCTGCTGTTAACTAAACATCTAGATTACAATGGGCAGGCCTTGATAGTCTTCTAAAGCCACCCTAGGGATCCCTGTGCAGGCAGATAAGAGCTGTCCATTGCTTTAGAGAAGTGACTCTTGAATCTGGGTGTAGTGGTACATGTCTGTCTTCCCAGCACTTGGGAGTTTAGGACAGCCTTGGCTACATGGTAAATGGTGAGTTGAAGACCAGCCTGGGCTTATCTCCTTATCTCAAATATATATATATATATATTCCCCTTGAAAACAGGCACAAATCATTTAACTTGAGATCTAGAGCCATGAAAACCAGCTCCATGGACTGCTGCCTCATATAACCCTAAAAAGGTAACTGGTGTGGCAATTTCAAGTCCTTTTCTTAGAGGAAAGTGATATGCAAGGAAAAGTGTCTTGTGAGGACTCATTCTTTCAGTGTCTTTTCTTCTTTACTTGTAGTCTATTGCCCAAACAAGGGAGATGGACCAACAGTGTGAATGAGCTCAACTGGCTCCAAGTGAAAAATTTCTGCCAATTGGAATCTGAAGAGAAGCAGGTTCAGATAGCCGTGACTATGCACACAGTGAGTAGATGGCCATTAGCCTGGCTGGCAGTGTCTAGTGATCGAATTTTTATTTATGAAATGGAGCCAGTCTTTCAGAACAACTGTGTCAATAGATATTTATAACTGCTTATTTACTTATATCAACCAGTGGCCTGTTTCAAAGCAATGTATGCTCTTCTTTTAAGCTTCTAAGCCTAGAAGCCTAGAACTAGAATGTGGGACTCACCTGGATGGCTCTTGGAGTCCTCTGGATTTGATAAGCATGAAGAGCTGTTGCCAAGGATCTTCTCTGCATTTTTTAAAGGACACGGGTGTATTTGTTATTTTGGTTTTTTGTGTTGCCAATTTTTTGTTTTTATCCTAAATCATTCTTTATATAATACACTGTGCCTCTGTAAAACCAACTGCCCTTAAAAGATATTCCTCCAGCTCCTTTTGAAGACTTATGGTTCTGATTTTGTTAAAAATAATCTCAGGTAAATTTTTTGCTTGTTTGTTTGTTTGGGGGGGTGGTATTTGAGTCAAGGTCTCTCTATGTAGTCCTAACTGTCCTGTAACTCCCTATATAGACCAGGCTGGCCTCAAACTCAGAGATCCCCTGCATCTCTCTCCTGAATTCTGGGATTAAAGGCATATGCCACCACACCCAGCTAACAAACATCTTATGTTTACTTGTTGCTTGCATATTATTATTATTATTTTGTGTCACAAAGTAAAAGAAACTAAGATGTTTTCTTTTATATCATTTTATAATTTATTTTTTTCTTTACAGTTTTTATTTATAGGACAGGCATGCATGTGAAGGTCAGAGAACAACCTGGGAGTTGCTTCTCTTCCTCCACTATGCAGGTTCCAAGGATCAAACTCAGGTCATTAGGCTTGGCAGCAGACGCTATCCCTCTAGAACCATCTTGCTAATCGTTGGCGTTACAATATTTTAAGGAGCACTATGTCTGTTGGTATTCTTAGACGGATAGTCTAAGATCAGTGCACACTAGTACCTGATCCTGAGTGGAAAGTGTCCTTTGTCACTTGAGTCTGCTGCTGTCTGGCACCATGTGGTAGGGATCAAGTACATGACTTCTGAAGTCACTTTCCTCTGAGTTTCACCAGTATTTAATGCCCTGAAGTGAGCTAAAAAGAGAAAGACTCTAAAAAGTCATTTAAGCGGAAGCCATAGTCATTCTGGAATGCTGCTATGCACTTTGGCACTCTGTTCCGGGACCAGGTCCATTGTCCCCACTGTAAGGAATGGGCCTCTTCACTGGTTTTCTTCCTTGACTCTTACCAGGTGAGTGGTTGTCAGCTTATTGCTTTCCAGCGAGAACTATTTCATCATTTTCTGTGGTACCCTTTGTCCCAGTTAACCTCAGTTTGGTAAAACTTAACTATTAAAATCTATTCTGAGCTTTTGCTCTCAATCTTAGTTGAATAATGTCAGGGATGTCTAAAGATCTCTGTAGGCAAAACAAATGTCAGGTAATATCTCAAATGAACTCCATATACACTATAATCACGATATAGTGATTATCCATTTACACGATAATCTTCATTTTCATCTTCATCCATTCAACTGATACACAGTCATTAGTTTATTTCTCTATTTTAGGTGGTGTTTGATATTCGAATTAAAGCCATAAAGGAATTAAAATTAATGAAGGAACTAGGTAATCATTTCCATTTGCTTTTTGGTTTTTAGTTTAATTTTTTATTAAAAAATATGGAAGAGTACAAAAAATAATTTAAGGAAATCTCTCATACCTACCACCCAAAATGGACAAATGTTAATATTTTTCATGTGTGTATTTTTATTTGAAATCTATAGAGTTCTCTATGTTCTCCTCAGACCTTGCTTTCCCTTCTCCCCAAGACAATGAGATATCTGACTCAAGAGTACTCACAATGTACTATATATGATATACTTAGGTCTACTTATATGTTTATATAAGTTTTATAGTGAGAAGTCTAAAATTCACTGCTCATTCAGAGTTAGATTTTAATGGCTTCATTGAGATATAATTTAGGTATCATAAAATCCACTCATCTTGAGTGTGTAATTTAGTGTCAGTTACGAATGTATGGCTGTAGAAAATCATAGTCCAGTTTTAGGATATACCCATCACTCCAGAAACATCCTTGGGCTTTCTGTCAGCTCATTTTTTGGGCATTTCATTTAAATGTAGCCACAGTGTTCATAGATTTTTATATCTTGCATAGCACTAGTACTAGTCTTTGAAGTCTTTCCATTATTGAGAACTTTCCAGTAGTTTATTCTCTTTTACTCCTGACTGCCATTCAGTTGTAAAAATGTTTTTATTTCATTAGCGTTTTGGAGTAATGCTGCTGTGCACACTTGGACGTGAATCTTCATGTGGGCATATGCTTTCAGGGCTTACAACATTATAATACTGGGTCATCTGGCAAATTTATCTTTAGTTTTATTAAAAACTACCATATAGTTTCCAAAGTGGCTGAAGCATTTACCATCTCATTAGTAGTGTGTCATGGTTGCATTTTCTCCAAGTCCTTGTTAATGTTTGTGATTGTCCCTTTTCATTGTCATTTTAGTGAATATAATGGGTATCTCATTAAATGCAAGAACTCAACATTATATTCAGGAATTCATTGAACTTGTGTCTGTCAGCAGAAACAAAATAGACATGAAAACTATTTATTTGTGTTTCTGTTTTTGGGGGGTTTTTTTGGATGGGTCTCACTATATAGCTCAGGCCAGCCTGGAACTCAGAATCTTCCTGCCTTAGCTTACTATGTGCTTACCCTGATATGGTTACCAGATAACAATAATAATTAATTATCAAAGATGTATTTGTAAAAATGTATATGGAATCTGTACATTGAAAACTAGAAAACATGCAGAAAGAAACTGTGTAATATCCCTTGCTATCCTTGACTCACTTTGTAGACCAGGCTAGTCAACAAGAACAACAACAAAACAGCATATAAGTAAAGGGAACAGTATGCCATGTTCACAAATCAGAAAACACAGTATTGTTAAGAGCTTATCTCCCTAGATTCAGTGTCTTCTCAGTCAAGGTCATTAGTTTTATTTTTTAGAAGGTGATGCCATTCTAAAATGAGTATGGAAAAACAGAATTCAAGTAACCAGGTGTGGTTAGTACTCTGGAGGCAGAGGCAAGTGGATCTCTCTGAAGTACATGATCAGCCTGGTCTACATAAAGCTGGTTCCAAGCCAGCCAAGGCTACATAGTGCAACTTTGTCTCAAAAACAACAACAAAAGCCCTAAGGAGGCCACCACAGCTTTGCAGGAGTGCTACAGGGTGTGGCTTCAAGACTCGCTCTTCACCGGTCTATTGGCATGTGTGTGTGCAACCCACCTTGTACCCTGTGCAGCAGACAGAGAATAGTTTCTGCACCTTTAACCAGTGTTTCAAGAAGAATCGAGTGTAATATAGACAGCTTTGAATCATTTGGCTTCCATATGTGTAAAAACTGAACTTCTCCTTTACCCTCCATCTTATAAAATATTAATGTAAAATACAATATAGAACTAAACGCTAAAATTAAAAAGAATAAAATTTCTTGAAAATAGCATACAGGAAATTTTCCATGACTTTACTATATGGAAAAGATTATTTTTGAACAGGTTGCATTTATGTATTTAGGAATATATGTATGCATATAACAACATTTAATGAAAATAGAGACTGCTTTTGAAAGAAAGCAAGGAAGATTTCTATAAGCACACTCAAACCATGAAAAATATAGCCAGACATGGTGGCACACACCTGTAATCCCAGCACTCTGGAAGGCAGAGACAGGTGGATCTCTGTGAATTTGAAACTAGTCTGGTCTACAAAGTTAGACCAGGACAGCCAAGGCCACACAGAGAAACCCTGTCTCAAAAAACCAAAAAAGAGAAAGAGAGAGAGGAAAAGAAAGGTAGGCAGACAGACAGACAGATCACTTATTCAAAGTAGCCATGACAAGGGGTTTCTTCAAAGGACATTTGAAAAAGCAAGCTATGAACTAGGAGAAAAACTAAGAAAACATATATTTAGACTTGGATACAGAGTTCACAAAAAATACTTGTAATCCAGTCAGAAGATATCTCAGCCCAAATTGGGAAACCCGCCTTTGAGGGAAGGATAGTGTCAGTAGCCACCTCTATGACATAGGTAACAGCAATCCCAGAAACACCAGGTGTGGAGCTCCTGTGTGCAGTGAGTGTGGAAAGTGCTGTATTCTCTCTGGAATACTTAGGATTGGTTTTGTTTGCTTGTTTTTAATTGTTTTTCATAAACAAGTTGTTGTGGTTTTTTGTTTCTGTTTTTCTTTTGTTTTTTATGTGTTTTGTTTGGTTTTGTTATTTGAGACAGGATTTTTCTGTGTAGCTGTCCTGGACTTGCTTTGTAGAACAGGCTGTCCTCGAACTCATAGCAACCCACCTGCCTCTGCCTCCCTGAGTGCTGGGATTAAGTTTTGTTTGTTTGTTTTATAAATGCAAACATTTACTTACCAGTTCTATTTCTAGATATTTACTGGAGAAAAGATAAAACATACAACCTTATAAAAACATAAGTGTTCAGAATTCAGAACTGGAAAAAAATCTGCATGTCTACAAACAAGTGAGTGGATAAGCACACCAGTGCAGCCCGTCAGTAGGCTCTGTTGTCTGCAGAGCAGCACTCACCACACAGCAGGACTGAAAGACAGTAGACACAAACAGTGTGACCATACCTTTCTACACAGGAGGAGTTTCAGAAAACTAGTTTACGCCACAGAAAGCAGGTGAGGGTCAGGGTGTAGGGGTTGACTGCTGAATAGAGTCGGGGAAATTTGAGGATGATAAAGTTAGTGTGTATGAGTGCTTATCAAGCTCTTCAAGTTGTACTCTTACGACTGGATGGTATTACTGTAAGTAAAAATACATCAGTACCAGCCGCGCTCAGTGGTGCACACCTGTAACCCAAGCACACAGAGGCAGGAGGATCTCTGTGAGTTCGGCCAGCCTCGTCGATAAAGTCAGTCCACAACAACCAAGGCTGCACAGAGAAACCCTGTCTCGAAAAAAAGAAAATACATGAGTAAAATTTATTGGCTCAATACTGTGCCCAGTAACTGATTGCCTCATCCTGATGCTTTTTCTTCTTCCAACCATGTCTCTTGCAGCAAGGGATCCTCACTACTACATGAGCTAGATTCTGCCCTCTATCAAAGCTCTTTCTGCTTTTTCACTACTCTTACACTAACTCCTAACCCTAGACTTCAGGACCTTTTTCAGGATCTGCCTGTCCATAACCTAATTGCCACCATTCTGCTTACAGCAAACTGTGCAGGCTGCCTCTGGGAGTACCTTATACAGCTCTCACCTACCTGGAGACTCACCATACTCTGTCCTCTGGACTTCCTTCCTTGCCTTTGCACTTCTATGTCCTAACTTGAGCCGTTTATTTGTTCTTCAACTAAATACTCTCTTTTATTTCTGACCATGAAGTCTTAGTGTTTCAGCTTTGCTCATAACACCCTGTATTTTTTATTTGTGCCATTACCATTCACTTTCCTTATTAGATGAGGCTATATGAGGGCAAAATCCATGGCTGTCATGCATACCTCTGAACTATAGCTTCTAGGCCAGTATGTTGGCACAGAATATGCAGAAAGTGCTTGTTGATTGAAAATGGAAGTTGTTTTGGTTGATTTGTTTGCTTTTTTATGGCTGATGTGAGAGGTTGTCTTGCTGTGTTGTATTGCCTCAATCTTGAACTTCTGGGCTTAAACAACCCTCTTACACTAGGCAGGTTGCTTAGACTACATGCGTGCAGTACCATACCCAGCTGAGACTGAAAAAAATAATTTTTAAAGCACTGTATTTGAAACCTATTTTTTAAATAGGGAAGTACTTCTACTTCTTTAACAAGAAATTTGTATTTAAAATGTATGACAGCTTCATAACAACATAGTACACAAGACAGAACTCAGGAGTCTCGGGAAGAAAGTTTACTCCACTCTAATAAAGTTAGACCATTTTAAGCCTGTGCCATTCTTGCCCATTCAGAAGTCTGGACACTCCTTCCTTCCAAGTTCACACTTTGCACTGTAAGACTTCTGTTCGGACTGAAAACTTAGTGAGCTTCTTCCCCAGGATCGGGGTATCCTCAAAGGTGCATGCTGGCCTCTTGCATTTGCTTAGTGTGCTTAAGATGCAGGTGGTCTGCTCTGCACACTTGCACTTGCTTGAATTTCAGTTAAACAGTTCAGGCTTCAGTGAGGATTCAGCTAAAGCCTATCCATAGTCACTAATTCTGCAGTCACAGAACAGACCAGTCACTTCTCTTCTTCAAGTCCAATGGGAACTGTCTAGTACATGTCTCATGCATTTCTGAACACAGACAGTCAAGTGTCCTTCTGCTACCTCTTCTCCCAGCCATCGGCCTACTTGACATTGTACATGAATAGATCATGAAAGAGAGCAGCCCAAGAAACAAGTCGTATAGAACCAGCCACTGTCTACAGGAATGCTGACATAGCTGTGACTCAGGAGGCTCCAGATATGCTGCTGAGGAACTTGCTGAAGGCAAACTTAGTGACCTAAGTGAGGATGGTAGTTGTGACAAGATGCATAATATCCCAGGGGAAATGATGCTAGAGAAAGACTTCACATTGAAGGGGCTCTCAGAAATGTTTCCCAATATTAAATCTCTTGGGAGCTGAGCTCAACTCGGAAGTAGAGCACTTGCTAAGGGGCAGGAAGGCTCCTCACAGCACACTGCCAGCTGTCCCATGAGGGGAAGACAGCCCTATCCGGACCCAACTGTTTTCTGGTTCTTGTTTTGGAGACAAGGTCTTACTGCATAGCCCTTGCTGGCCTGGAATTCACTATGTAGACTAGGCTGGCTTCAGATTTTCAGCAACCCTCTTGCCTCTTTCTCTTAAATGCTTGTGGTAGGGGTACATACCTCATTCCACTTTTGATCAGTGTTTTGCAAGACAGAAACGTTCCTCTCTGTTTCTGATGTTTTAAATGCATGTGTAAGTATTCATTTTGCTTTTCCTGGTAACCTTAACATTTTTTTAATGTTTTGAAAAACATGCTACAGTCGTTGGATAATTGTAATTTTCCCACTGAACCATTCTAGTTATTTGTATCTTATATGACTGCAAAGTGAAGGTTATCCACATTTAAGGGTTTGGTTTGGTTTTGAAGCAGCATCTCATTGTGTAACTGAAGCCTTGAGTGCATGGCTTTTCTTACTTGGCCTTCAGAGTGAGCACTGAGACTACAGACACACTGTGCTCATCTGGGGTTTTGCTTTTGGGGGTGTGGGAGCTAGACTATTGTACTTCCTGTAATTGACATAGGAGAATGTTGCTTTAGAGTTCTTTGCTTAGTAGTTAATTGCCTTCTTTTCATTCACAGCTGAGAATAGCTGTTTGAGACCCATTGATAGAAATGGGAAACTTCTTTGTCCAGGTAAATCTTGACAGTTTTCAAAGACTATGAGATTTTCATTAAGAACGCTTGTACAGTAAATAATGATTTCTATATCTCAACATTCCTAAGTTATCTTTGGGAACTGTCTGCTGGACCTATTTCCATCCAGGTATCTGATTTACTCCAGAAGGCCTTACACCATTTCTGTTTTCTTAAGTAAAAACTTTCTGATACCCTAGTCCTTGTTTTAGTCATATGTAGTCTAAGGGTCTCTGTAGCTTAACTTCTAAGTCTCTCTGCTCGTTCATTCCATTGTGATAACAGTTATGAGTGGACTCTTTGTTTCTCACTTTTCTGACCTCTCTTGTCACCAAACCCAATGCAGTCCTAGATGAATCCAATGACAGAAGTTACTCACTGCCACAACTTTAAATGTGGATGAAGCAAGTCTATTGTGTAGATTTACTAATGCACAATACCATTTAAGTATGATCATGCTTCTCAGTATTGTGGTACAAGATAATGAGCATGCTGTAGGAGTGTGGAAATTAAACACAACCGTGGCACACACGCTACGTTAACATGAAGCACAACTCACTTTTTTCTTTTAATATTCTTTGGAGTGTGTGTAAAAATTTAGTAATGATATGGTGGTACTGGGTGGAACTCAGTCCCTTGCCCAGGAGAAGTACAGACTTTCCTTCTAAGCTACCTTGATCCTATTGGTTTTCAAAGAAAATGTCATTTTGCTAAGAGTCGTAGGAATTCACAACATTCACTTGGTTTTCAATCTCCTCCTAGTACCAGACACTAGCACTTTGGAGGAAGCAGAAGTGAAGATGGGGAGTTCATTGGGACTGTGTCTAGGAAAAGCACCTACCACTTCTCAGGTACAGTAAGGCCCAACAGAACAGAGTCAGCCCTTCCTAACTAAAATGTCTATATTTTGTAACTGATACATTTAATGCTCCAGGAATGCTGTTTTTTCTTTTTAAAGTTTCGTTAAATTTTCTTAAGTTTTGATATTATTAGACTGTTAAAGCATTCCAAGGCATATTTCTGATGTTCCTTTTGTGGTTGAGGAGGCTGTGTAAGGTTGAGTGGTCACCCATTTGAACCAGTACATGGTATAACCTCGAAACATTGATTGGGTTTAAGTGAGCCTTTCAGGGATGTGGTAGCTGTTGCAGGAACCCTGAGATTGTGAACTGTAAAAGGCTCTTTCTAGTTGTGGAATAGCTCAGCCCTACCACACACCCTTAATCTAAGAGTTTTTCTGTAAACAGGATTAAATAAAGTTAACCATAAATCAAGAGGCAGAGTAAGAAGCCAGCTGACGGAGATTAAACAGAAAGGAGGGACATTGAGAGAAGGGTATTTAAGAGAATGTGGAGAAGAAGGAAAGGCTTCTGGCTTTTTTTATTCTGGGATGCGAGCTGAATAGAAAGGGTTTTTTTTTTTTTTTTTTTTTTTCTTCTGGGATGTTGGCTGATCAGCTGGGTGCTTTCTCTGCCTCTCTAAGTTTTCACCCTAACATCTGCCCCCTAGGTATTTATTGTTAATATTGAACGATTGGAATTTTCTACTTTATAACAACAGATAGCTGTATGCCAGCTTCCCTCACCCTCATTCTTCTCAGGATCCCCTTCTGTATAAAGTGCCATGAAGTGGACCCTTTGCCAGAATCTGCCTAGATAATAATGAGCTCTTAATACCATAGTTCCATTACTACCTGAATCAAGGCAGCCTGGACATTGATCCTGTTTCCTGTGGCTCCTGAAAACATTGTATTACTTCGCCAACCATTGTTCTTCAGTCTGTTTCCCTTGGAATCCTAGCAAGTAGTAGGCCTGACAAACTGTAATAAAAATTAGAAAGGTAGGGAGAGCTGCTCTAAGGAGCTCAACTGATGAGAGAGGAGGTTTCTGTCTTCTTCCTAAGAGGCCTTGGGGATTGCAGTGTGTAGACTAAAGTGGCACAAGAAGAGCCACAGACAATGCTTACGTGTATAGTGACTGCAGATCCCTGTGGAGTGACTGAGCCCTAGGCGGGAACACTATTAAAATGGTGGGGTCATTTGTTAGGAGTCCAGTGCTCATGACTACCATTTTACTTTTGCTTTCAGAGAGTAAGATTGTTGTTTAAATGATAATGTGAAAGTAGTCAGTATCGTCTTGTTTTCACAAATTTGGTGTTTGTTTTATATGCTTGACTGCATCTTTTTTCAGTTCTGGGTTAAACCCAGGGCCTTGCACAGGGCAAGCACTGTGCTCCCAGCCACTGAGCTTTTTATTAATGCTCTATGGACCTTTGATTCTACTTTTTTTGGAAATAAATAATAGGCTTGTAGGGTATTTAAGTTCAAGGGAAATTATTTTTGTGCTTCTGTCTTGCTTGTAGCTGTTCCTGTTTTTTGCTCTGGGGACTGACATTTATCCTGGGGCAGAGATGGAAGTCATAGTAGAAGAAACACTCTCAGTGAGAGATGTAAGTAAATACTTTGGGTTTGGGGGCCATGGTATCCTGGGGGCTTAAACAGTATACTTCCAGAAATTGTTTGTACTCAATAGAAAGCAATTCAAAACACTGGTGAGCCAACCAAGACTTTTCAATAAGATTGTTACTGCTACTTTTTACTTTTGTGATTATCAATAATACAATAGAAATTTGAGCTATGCAGACAGAGCTTTTTTAGGTTCTCAAGGTCATCCTCATCTTTATCTCACTTCTGGCCAGCCTGAATGACAGAAAACCCCGTTTTGAAACAAGAAATGGATTTAAAAGAAAAATATTAAAATCCTTTATTATCTCTTATCCCATTACTATTAATGTTTTGATATGTTTCCTGCTTAACACACATATAAAATCACACGGCAGGGTTGAGTGTCTTTGTATGTTTATGTGTATTGAGAAAACAAATGAATAATTGTGTTAGTGTCATTAAGAATTGGGGAAGTTACAAGGCAACAAATCAACTAATCCAGTTAAAAATGGGACATGGGAGCTAAGCAGAGAATCCTCAACAGAGGAACATCGAACGGCAGAGAAACACTTAAACGCTCAACGTCCTTACTCATCAGGAAGATGCAAATCAGAACGACCCTGAGATTTCACCTCACACCCATCAGAATAGCTAAGATCAAAAACTCAAGTGACAACACATGCTGGAGAGGATGTGGAGAAAGGGGAACCCTCCTCCATTGCTGATGGGAATGTAAACTTGTACGACCACTTTGGAAATCAATCTGGTGCTTTCTCAGAAAATTAGGAATAGTGCTACCTCAAGATCCAGCTATACCACTCCCTAGGCATATATCCAAAATATGTTCAAGTACACAACAAGGACATTTGCTCAGCCATGTTCATAGGAGCTTTATTCGTAATAGCCAGAATCTGGAAACAACCCAGATGGCCCTCAACAGAGGAATGGATGCAGAAATTGTGGTACATTTATACAATGGAATACTACTCAGCAATTAAAAACAAGGAAATTGTGAAATTTGCAGGCAAATGGTAGGAACTAGAAAAGATCATCCTGAGTATGGTATCCCAGAAGCAGAAAGACACACATGGTATATACTCACTTATAAGTGGATATTAGACATGTAATACAGGATAAACATACTAAAATCTGTACACCTAAAGAAGCTAAGCCAGAAGGTGGACCCTGGGTAAGATGATCAATCCCTATTCAGAAAGCAAAGGGGATGGACATCAGAAGAGGGAGAAAACATGGAATAGGACAGGAGCCTACCACAGATGGCCTCTGAAGACTCGACCTAGCAGCGTATCAAAGCGGATACTGAGATTCATAGACAAACTTTGGGCAGAGTTCAGGGAATCTTGTGAAAGAAGGGGTAGATAGAAAGACCTGGAGGGGACAGGAGCTCCAGAAGGAGAGTAACAGAACCAAAAAATCTGGGCCCACGGGTCTTTTCTGAGACTGATATTCCAGCCAAGGACCATTCATGGAACTAACCTAGAAGCCCTGCACAGATGTAGCCCATGGCATCTCACTGTCCAAGTGGGTTCCCTAGTAAGGGGGAAACAGGGGCTGTCTCTGACATGAACTCAGTGGCTGGCTCTTTGATCACCTTCCCTGATGGGGGAGCAGCCTTACCAGGCCACAGAGGAAGACAATGCAGCCAGTCCTAATGAGACCTGATAGGCTATGGTCAGAGGGAAGGGGAGGAGGACCTCCCCTATCAGTGGGCTGGGGGAGGGGCATGGAAGGAGAAGAGGGAGGAAAGGTAGGGTAGGGAGGGGGCTACAGCTGGGATACAAAATGAATAAATTGTAATTAATTTAAAAATTAAATAAATTAAAAAATCTTAAAAGGAAAAAAAAAAGAATTGGGATTTTCAGTAAGTCTACATTCCTGTATTTGAATTAGAGGAGTCTCCATGAACTACATGATCTACGTCTATTTTCTCTTACAACATGTTTGTTTGTTTGTTTGTTTTCCTTGCTTCTCCCCTGTCATAGTTTATAATCCTTGAGCAACTTGTTATCAGCAAGCAGCCCTAGCGCCCAGCACTGCAGATAAAACCAGAAACATTTAATTCACTGACTTCTTAAAAGGGGATAGCTGCTAGACTTAGCTACTTGGCTCCAGGAGGAGGAGCCAGGGCATCCGGGTTTAAGTACTGGTACTCTGTCTAAGTCAGAAAAATGTGTGTGATAAGCAGCAGCATATTGTCACAAAAGAAAGTGAAGCTACCTGTAGAGACTGAGGTCCATTTGTTAACGTGGAACCATTGAACTTCAGGGAGAATAACCGAAATCCTGTGTAAGGAAAAAAATTGAAAAATCAGAAAGGGGTTTGAAGAAAGAAGGCTGACTCAGGAGCATTACAAGTTTGAGGCAGCCCGAGCTACATAGTGAGGGCCACATAAATGGAGTCCACATATATTTCCTCATCCACAGGCTCACATAATACAAACCCTACCAGAAAATTCTGGTTACTTGGCCTGTGGTAGATGCTGGGGACCAAACAACTCCAACATCTGTTCTGCTTTCCTTCTGAAAATAGCCCTGAGTCACTGGTAGACAATGAGACATTGATGTTCACCTCTCTCCACTCTTAGTTTGTATCACTTCAACTTTGCTCTTTTGGATGAGTTTGATTTAGGAATGTTTTCCCTCAGGAAAGTAGGTATTGTTAGTTACGCTTTTGTTTTCTTTAATCTTTGGCAAGTGCTGTCTGATGTTTTACATTGTGATGTGAGGTCAGGGCTTCCGGTCTTTTCTCCCGTGAGTTTGTTTCCTGGGTGTTAATTCAGGCTGGCTTTTCTTTGTAGGATTCCCAAGTGGTCATGTATCCAAAAGGGGGTCATGTGTACCCTGTTTGTCCTTTTAAGACGTCAGTGAATTAAATGTTTCTGGTTTTATCTGCAGTGCTGGGTATTTAACCCTTAAGTGGATGGAATTACAAGCATGTGTCACCCACCAGGGCTAGTATTGTGAGCAGAACTTTAAACTAAGTCCTGATTGTAAGTGGATTGACCCGCTTAGCTCTTAAAGAGCGAGTTTGTGAGCCATCGAAATTCTGTGTGTTTTTATCTGAGAACAGTAAAATAGAGTCAGACTTAAATTAGTTCTGGGTTCAAGATCCAGGTTTCTCCTCCTACTATGCAGATCAGAAGAAGAAAACTAACACTGAGCATAATTTTTTTTACAGTGTTTAAAGATAATGCTGGAGAAATCAGGTCAGCAAGGTAAGTCTTATTTACATCCAGTACGGAGCATTTCTCTGCTTTCAGAACCCAGCTTCTTACAATTGTGCAGTGCAGGGAAGAGATGGTATTAGCTTGTAACTCATGATTTATTAAGGGCACTTAGATTATAAGGGCCCAGTGTGCTGCCCCATACCTATAGTCTCAGCATTTGGAGGCAGAGACAGGAAAATCAAAAGTTGTAGGTCCCCGGGCATAAAGACACACACCTTTAGCCTCAGCACTCTACCATCTTGTCTTAGAATTTCTATTGCTGCAAAGAAAAACGATGACCAAAAAGCAAGTTGGTGACAAAATTGTTTGCCTTACGCTTCCATGTAGCTGTTTCTTACCAAAGAAAGTCAGGACAGGAACCCAAACAGGGCACATACCTCAAGGCAGAAGATGTTGCAGAAACCTATTAAGGGGTGCTGCTTTCTGGCTTGCTCAACCTGGTTTCTTTCAGAACATAGGACCTCCAGCCCAGGGATGGCACCAGAGATGCAGAGGCAGGCAGATCTCTGTAAATTCCAAGCCAGCCTGGTCTATATAATGAGTTCCAGGACAGGAAGAGCTATGTAGAGAGACCATGTCTCAAACCAAACAAAAATCTAGGCCAGACTGGCAGCATAGCAAAGCCCTATCTCAAAACAACAACAAGCTAAACAAGAGCTGATAGTATATCTCAGTGGTAGAGTACTTCCCTAGTGTGTGAAAAGCCCTTGATTTGATCTGCTTCTTCCTACCTACCCCACCCACCCCTAAAAAAAGGAAAGTAAGAAGAAAGTTAGTTGATAAATTTCAATGATAAATCTTAATGTGTTCAGACCAGAACTAACAGCCAACCAGGTTCTTAGAAAGAAGGGTACTGTGGAGAATCAAAGTTGGAGCTTTCTTTACCTAAAGATAAATATAAGAAATCAGTATTCTTTTGTCTGTTAAGTATATTTATCAACATTGCTATTCTTTTAATAACCAAGTTTTTAAACATGCCCCATTAAACATTTTCCCCACAGGGGGGGAAAAACATTTTTTTAAAAAAGAGCCTGTCATTTCACCAGTGTAACCAGTATACTGAAAAACAGAACTCTAGTCAAAATTTATTTAACATTTGTAAATACTCACACCCACTTTATTAACTTGTTTTGTTTTAGATTAACTGCTAAGTAGACAGAGATAGTTTCTTTCTACATCGTAGAAAATGCAGGTATAACAGCAAAATCAAATTCAACTTCCTAAGGCTTTCAGAAGAAATTCCATACTTAGGACTGTGTGTGTGCGCGCGCGCGCGTGCGTGTGTGTGCATGTGTGTGTGCGTGATCTAGTATACATGTTACTAAGGTGCAAAGTAAACACTGTAGCACAGCAGCAAGTACATTTGTGCTCAGCTATGCTGTGTGGGTAACCCATGGCAGGTAAGTGTTGCTTCTAGGCTACATCCTCAGTAAGTATACGATTTTGATTCACAAGTTCTTGTTGGGAGAAAAGCAAGCTAAACAAGTTGAAGGAACAACTTAATATTTTTTATATTGTGGAAGACATAATTTTCACACAAAAAATGATTATCTGCTACTGGATGGAGCCTCATTTGATACTTGTTGTCTCTAGAAAGTTGTTCCTGGCAAACTCTTAGTGTCTTCTCTAGTGTTCTTCATCTTGGTGCTAATTCCCTCCTAGGAGAGATGTGGCATTTACGGAAAATGGATTGGTGCTATGAAGCTGGCGAGCCTTTATGTGAAGAAGTAAGTTCCTTTCTCTACATTTCATAAATACTTTATTATTATATTGTGTGAGTGATGGGGAGGGGAAAGAGTCCAAAGGAGAACTTCATGCAGTCAGTTCTCTCATTCCTCCTTTATGTGGGTTCCAAGCTCACCTGGCATGGGTAGCAAGTTCCCTTACCCACTGAGTCATCTTGCTATTCCATCTTTTTCTACCATTTTTGCTCTTAAAAAATGGTTAAGCTTATTTCATATTTTCATACACAATTCCGTCTTCCTGTTATAGAAAGCAATTCTAAAGAAAGCTTTTATTCCTTCTTAGGGTGCAAAATAAAATCCATGAATGTGTCTACTTACATTCACTTTTTCCAGCTGGTTTTCTGGTAAATGGCAAGTGTGGCCTAGGTAGCAGCATTTCTGACATGAGCGGTAAACCCCTCTGAAAAGCAGGCATCCTTGAGCACCTCATCAGCAAACAGAGAACTTGAGAGAGCAGATGGCATGAGAATGCTGGAATCCCCTTAAAGACACTCAAACTCCAAGCCCCAAATACTGTAATCTCAGAATTTTTCCCTAAGTAAATGTCCCTACCAACTAGTCACAATGGTCCAGGAGCAGGAAAGGTTTTGTCGAGGTAGTTGGAATCCAGTAAGTCTGTTAGTTGGTCATAAATTGCATCAGACCTCCTCATCCACACTCATTCTTAGCAGGTGCCCAAATGAAGCTCTGACATCTTAGATAGCTGTGGCCAGAACTCTCCCCCTACCTGCCTTCCTGTTGTCTTGTGGTCAACACAGTCCCCCTGTGTGCCTTCCTGCTGTCTGTCTAGGAATCAGCAGTGGTTTGCAGTAGAATGTTTTTAAACAGGCACAACAGGACTTTCACTGGGACACTCTTTACTAGTCAGTCAAGTCCACTGAGCCCCTTCTTGACTCTTTTTTTTTTTCCTTCTTGACTCTTGATGGAGTTGGACAACAGAGTAGAAAGCCTCAGAGAATCCTGAGGTCCTAAAATTAGGTAGCCTCTTCCTTTCTATTGTTTTTCCAGAGACAGTGTATTATTACATGTCCAGGCTGGCTTCAAACATTTCATTATCAGTCCCCAAATCAGACTCAAACAGTTCATCTCAAAGCAAATTCATTGCCTTCAGAGCTGTAGTCCCTTTCCAGTTTTGCAGTCTCTTTTTCATACTAGTCTTTTATGTTTTTCTCTCTTTCTAAGATTTAGTCCTGGCCTTCCTACTCTCTCCTTGCCCTTTCCCACTGCCAGACTGCCACTTGAAGCTTTGATTTCCTATAAAAGGAACTTTTATTCACCTGTTTCAATTGTTGTCTTGGAAGCTTACTCCCTCTAGCTGCTAACCTAGGCCTAATCCTGGAAGCTTCTAGCCTCAGTACAATCTAACCTAGGCCTAATCCTGGAAGCTTCTAGCCTCAGTACAATCTAACCTAGGCCTAGAATATTTTCAGCTTCTGAGAATTACTTTTCTTCTTACTGAGCTCTGGGCTGGCTGGTTCAACTTAGCTGTTCTGGCTCAAACTCCTCTCACAGGTAACTTACTCAATCTGGCTTTTCAGCCTCTGAATTGCTTTGCTTGGCCTCAGACTAACTCTAGCAATCTTTTCTAATCTTCTGACTCCTCCTCATTCTCTTCTCATTCTGTCTTCACCTGTGTCTATTTTGCTTTCTCATTAAACCTCTCTGTAAAACTCTCCTGGTAAAACAGCGTTCTCTCTCTCTCCACCCCTCTCTCTCTTTCTCTCCCTGCCTCTGCCCCTTTGCCTCATTACCCCTTGAGTACCTTTCCTTTCCTGTCTCTTCTCCTGAGAGTTGGGGAAATCCTATTTTGTCAAGTCTTTCTCTGATTCCTCACTGTTTCTGCCACTCAGTTAGACATCACTTTGAAACATGGGTGCTTCCTTATACAAACTAACTTTACCTTCATTGTTTGGGATTAAAGGAATGTATCACCACACCTAGACCTAAGCTTTTCTTTACCAGAAACTTGGTCTATACCAGGCCGGCCTTGACTCAGATCTGCTTGCCTCTGTCTCCTGGATTAAAGGTGTGTTTCTGTTCCAGCAGGATCCTTAGATCTTTGCTGTGATCTCTTGTCAGAGTAGCCATGTTCTGAATCAAAATTCCTCTACAGTTTTTTCTTAACTAAATTACTTCAATGGCTTCCCTGACCCAGCAGACATTTCCTATGGCAGCATGTCATACATGGTGACCAAACCATCTTCAGTGGCTTTGTTTCTGTCCCACACCTCAGGCTAATATCCATTCCTCTACTCTACCTCATTTCCAGCTGCTTGCCACCTGCTACTGTCCACTCTGACCCCTCCTCTCTCTCAGCTCTTAACCGAAACAGGTTTTGATTATCAACCCTGACTTTGCCTTTGTTCTTTTTTTTTTTTTAATCAAAAAAATCCTTATCTTACTTTCTCTGGTTTTCTAATCCAATCTTTTTTCCCCAGCATCACTTAAATTTCACATTCCACAAATCATTGTCACTTTCCTTATATCTTTGTGGTACTTCTGGTTTGTACTCACAGCTTAGTATATAATGCTATTCTGATTTATAGTATTAGTTCTATCTCCTTTGCCTTCAGTGTTTGCTTCATTATTTATCTCTTCAGAAGATAATAGAAGCATAAAATCTTTAAAAGATCCAATGTTCTCTTGTTCCTTTCAGAAGTCATAAGTGACAAAAAGAATTTCTATGTTCCCAGGATGCAACATTGAAAGAGCTTATGATATGTTCTGGGGATACTTTGCTTTTAACTGAAGGAAGACTTCCTCCTCCGGTAAGATACTGTTTATAAATGGCCATTTTTTAAGTAATTTAATGTTTTGTGATGACTGTGATGATGGGGAATGAGAAAATGTAGGCAGTCATAAAAAAAAAATAGACAGCTTTGCCAAAATTTTACCATCCAGGCAAATTTCCTTCCTAACTTCTCAATAAAATTAAAATAACTATATGTAAAATAAAATTAAAGCCATTATATATTAAAATATATTTGGTTAAGTTAAAATTATGTGTAAAATCAATTATACAGAAAATGTTATTTCATTTTGTATTTAACTTATTTTTGAGATGGGGTCTCACAGTAGACCAGGCAGGCCTTGAACTCAAAGAGACCCACCAGCTTCTGGCTCCTGAGTACTGGGATTTAAAAGGTGTGTCGACCACACCAGGCTTTATATTTAATATTTTAACTTTACCAAAAGTCCATAAATTACCATTACATCCAAACTAATAACTTGCTGCTGTTTATTTCCAGTGTTATAAATTCAGCTTATTAATTTTTTTATTTTTTTCTTCACAATTTAATCATTATATATTCTGATTGAAGCCGACTCCCTTAACTCCCTCAGTCCCTATGTGAATAGGTATTTGCCCGTATGTATGTCTGTGCACCATGTGTGTGCCTGGTGCCCACAGAGGCCAGAAGAGAGTGCCAGATACCCTGAAACTGGAGTTACAATTGTGAGCTGCTATGTGGGTGCTAGCACTGGTCCCTGAAAGAGCACTGAGACATTTCTGCAGCTCTTAATTTTTGTTCTTACAATTAGTACTTAAATTCTCTAAGATAGGATTATTAAATCTAAACGTATGCATGGTTTTTAAAAGACTTCTTTGCTCTGTATTGCTAGTTTGTTTTCTTCACACATTCCTAATGACAGTCCGTGTGTGTGTGTGTGTGTGTGTGTGTGTGTGTGTGTGTGTGTGTGTGTGTGTGTGTGTGTGTGTGTGTGTGTGTCTGTCTGTCTGTCTGTCTGTCTGTCTGTCTGTCTGTCTGTGTCTGGTTATGCACATATGGGGAATGGGGGAATGTTTGTATGTTTATGGACACTTGTTGGAGATATGTGTGTGTGTGCATATGCATATTGAAGCCAACAATTGACATCAGTTATTATCATTTTCACCTTATATAGTCTCTCACTTAACTTGAAGCTGGCTGATTCAGCTAGTCTATCCAGGCAACTTGTCAGGAGTAGGACAACTGCTTGTCTTTTTGCATGGTTGCTGGGATCCAAACTCCAGTCTCATTTACCTCAAACACTTTAACCTGAGCCTTCTGCTCAGCCTGTTGTGATGTTTGTGTATTTAACACATCACTGTTTTTTTAAGTATAGATTTATTATGTATACAATGTTCTGCTTGCATGTACACCTGCATGCCAGAAGAGGGCACCAGATCTCATTATAGATGGTTGTGAGCCACTATGTGGTTGCTGGGAATTGAACTCAGGACCTCTGGAAGAACAGCCAGTGCTCTTAACCTCTGAGCCATCTCTGCAGCCCCATACATCACTGCTTTTAAGGCCAATGTTATTTGTTTTTAATGCAAAATGAGAAAAATATAAGACAAAAATGTTTCCAAATCCCAATATTCAGATAAATGACATTCACATATTAGAAAATGGAGACAGCATAGAAAGCTGCTTGTCAAATGAGAGAATTTGTGACTCCTTCAGAGGACCTGAATTCAGTTCCCAGCACACACATGGTAGCTCACAACCATCTGTAACTCCTGTTCCAGACTATCTGACACTCTCTTCTTGCCTCCTTCAGGACTGCATTTATATGGTACACAAACTACTTGCAGGTGTATACATACATACATACATATTTACATATATATATGCATATATATACATATGCCAAGCTCTAAAATGAAGACAGGAGTAATATTCATGTCTTTCCCTTCATTTTTCTTGTGTATCCTTCTAAGAAAAATGTTCTGTAACTAAGCATAATAGTTCAATGAGGTTGAAACAGGAGAATAGTGAGACCCTGTCTCAAAAGACAAAAGAAAGGAGGGGGGTCAAAATGTGTACATTTATAAGCTGCGAGTTCGTGAGGACCCACATCCTTATGCTCTCCACTGAAGAGTCACAGCGCTTCCTTGTTTTAAACTCATGTTCTGTATTTGGATTTACTTACCATGTCTTGAGGATCACATATGAGATCTGCTCTTTTGTGTTCCATAATTTCGTAGAGTCCTATTGGACTTTGCACAATGATCTTTAAAGTTAATGTCTGAATAGGTAATAAATATAATATAAAATTCCAGGAAAAGGAGCTCCTTTCCCCAGCCCTGTCATTTCCTGTCAGCATCCAGCTTTTTCTGTAGCCTCCTGAGCTTTACATTTTGGTATGCATAAACTCAGTAATATACATGTACATGCATGTGCGTTCTTTTCATTTGCACAAATGACTATATACTATATACCATATTTTGTGCATAGCCCAGGCTAACTTTGAGTTCCTAGCAGTTCTTCTGCCTCAGCTCTTCCCAAGTGCTGAGACTACAGGCATGAGCCACTATGCTGAACCATTACCTAGTTTCTTCATTTATATTTTATGTCTAAGTATGTACTGTATCAGTACATATGAAGTTATCTCATTCTATTAGTAACTACATGGTAGTCCACTATAGGGAGGTACTTGTGTTGTGTGCTGGGGATAGAAGTAAGAACCTTGCATGTGGTAGTCTCTCACTCTACCACTGAACTACGCCCCCAACCTACAATTTATTTAGCTAGTCTCTTCTCAAACAATGCTGTAGAAAGTGTTCATATGAAGGCTGAAGCAGTGGCATGTACTGCTTTACAAAGGACCCAAGTTTGGTTCCCAGCACCAACAGTAGGCAGCTCACAACTGCCTGTATGTAACTCTAGAAGTGAAAAGTGAAGAATCAATCTTAAAATGCTCTGTTCTTCAGGGTTTCTTGAAGGTACCCATCTGGTGGTACCAGCCTGCAAGGTTGTCAGGACACTGTGAGAGTCGGGACTATTCCAGCTGTGCCTCTTCTCAAAGTAGCAGCTGGGGTGCTGCTCCCACCCAAGGTAAGGACAGTGTTCTGGGAGTTAGCTGCAATACTGACATCAAAAATGCCTGGTTGAGGGACTGGAGCCATGCCTCAACTTAAGAGAATTTGTTACTCCTTCAGAGGACCTGAATTCAGTTCCCAGCACACACATGGTAGCTCACAACCATCTGTAACTCCTGTTCCAGACTATCTGACACTCTCTTCTTGCCTCCTTCAGGACTGCATTTATATGGTACACAAACTACTTGCAGGTGTATACATACATAATACATACATATTTACATATATATATATATATATATATATATATATATATATATGCGTTTATACATATGCCAAGTTGAAAATCAAAACCTAGTTACTGTTTTAAAGAAAGAAAAATCCCAATCTTTTGATTTTACCAATACTCACCAGCCAGGTATTGGGGCGAAAACCTAGCAGCTCAGAGAAGCAGATAAAGCACCCAGTTTATCTTCCTACTCAGCAGATGTCCCAGAACGAAAAAGCCTTTCTTCTCAGCTCACAGCCCAGAAGGAAAAGCCAAAAGCTCTTTTCTTCCTCTCCATGCTGTCTTAAATGTGCTCAACTCAATGTCCCTCCTTTCTGTTTAATCCCTGTCAACTGATTACTTGCTCTGCCTCTTGACCTAGGGTTAACTCTTTCTAATCCTGTTTACAGAAAGCATTTGGATTAAAGCTGTGTGCTAGGGCTGAGCCACACCACAACCACCTGTTAACAATAAACAGAAAGCTCTGGATTAAAGGTGTGTGCTAGCGCTAACCTGCACCACAACTAGAAACAGGTTTTTACAGTTCACAGTGTTCGGGTTCACAATGGGATCAAATGTCCTGCAACACCTAGTCATTCCTTTTTAACAGGTCATTCCATACTAATATATATCTATTATTAAGCAGTGCTTTGTAAGCGCTGTGAAGCGCTGTGATCTTAGCAATTGCACTAGTTTGCTTTCTGTTGTGATAAAACACCATGACCAAAAAGAATTTAGGGAGGAAGGGCAAATATGCCACATATTTAGACAATTAAACATCATTGAGGAAAGTCAGGATAGAAACTGTAGCAGGAACTTGGAGATAGAAACTGAAGCAGAGATCATTGAGGAAATCTGCTTCCTGGCTTGCTTCTCAGGCTCACATCCAGCTTCTTAGAGAACCATCTGCCTAGTGGCGGCACTGCCCACAGTGGGCTGGGCCCTCCCACATCAATCAAGAAAATGTCCCACAGGCTTACCTACAGGCAGTCAGATGGAGACTTTTTCTCAGTTGAGTTTCACTCTTCCCAGATGACCCAGTTTATGTCAGAGTGACCAGAAAATGAACTAGCATGGAGATCTGGAGTATTATTAATACGTGGAACTTTTTCAAAGACCTTTTATGAGGCAGCTGTCAAGGACATCAAGGCAACAGTTACTGTCATGAGCCCACATAATTGTGACTTCACCATTCCCATGACTACAGGGTAGAAGCCAGAGCTGGAGTCTAGAAACATACTGTATGGTTCTGGCTCTTTCTGAGTCTCTCAAAACCCCCAAGAGCTGCTTTCCAGGTGACATCCAGCTGTCTTGTTTGAAATACAGGCAGCATAAACTTGCTCTCACATGCAGAATGCAGCTTATGCAGTATAGTGGGCACAAGTCCCCCACAGGGAGGGAGCTACTTTTGCAGAGTTCCACTTAACAACAGCAAGCGTGCTTCTTCTCTGGAAGTGTGGATAATGGAGCAGCATGTGTTTTAGCAGTTCCACCTCATTAGGTGTATATGAATGCTCTGTTTTCATGCACACCGGAAAAGGTAGTCAGACTCCATTACAGATGGTTGTGAGCCACCGTTTGGTTACTGGGGATTGAACTCAGGACCTCTGGAGGATCAGCCAGTGCTCTTAACCTCTATGGTGTGGTGGCTACATATTTTACTTAACCTTTAGCTTTTGGGGGCCTTGAAGTATTACATTCTAAAGTGTCAGCTGTGGCATTTGCAGAAAATTATTCTGATTCAGTTATTATTAATTCATTGTCACTAGTTCTAAATCTAGATGATAGAAATCATGATTGTACATAGAGAGGGGACAGGTTAAAAATCATGTTTAACCTGTTTATCCTTGAAGTAAACAGAGAGTTCACCTTGGGTAGTGCTCCTGTGTCACAATGGGAACTATTTCATACTTTAGATTTTCGGAAAGTGTCTTTTGGGGTCATAAGAACCACTGGTAAACTGGAAGTAGTAGAATGCATTTGTACTCCCCATGCTCAGGAGACTGAAGCAGGAAGATTAAGCTCTAGGCCAGCCAAGGGCTACATAGTAAGACCCTTTCTCTAAAAGCAAAAACTTAACAAAAGAAAACCTTCCTCATTTAATTATGTAGAATCAACCTATAATTTCTTACTATGTTTTAGCAGGGTATTCCATAGTAATCAAAGTAATATAATTAAAATGAGTCTGCATATCCTGAGCTTCAATGTCAGTTAGTAGTGTTTATATTGTTCTCTATGAGAGGACATTTGACATGTTCCTTCCCCCACACCCATTTTTAAATTATTGTGTGTGGGTATGTATGCCTGGGGTGAATGTGGGAGTTGTAGGGTATGTTTGTGGAGTTGGTTCCTTGTCCACCTTTACATGGTCATGGAAATGTGAACTGGGGTCACCAGTCTTTCACAGAAAAGCACCGTTACTTGCTGTGCCACTTCACTAGCTACCAAGTTTACCTTTTTGAGACAGGATCTTGCTATAAAGCCCTGACTGGCCCAGAGTGTAGATCAGAATGGCCCAGTAATCTTCCATTGCCTGCCTCCAAGTACCAGACTACAGGCGTCTAATCTAGTACCACCCAGGTGGTGTCTTTTGGTTTGTATTTTATTTTTAAGCATACAAAGATCCTCTTGTAAAGATTTGCTTTATTCCATGAATATGTACTGAGTCTTTACCATATAGAGTCCACCATAGCAGACACTGGTAGACAATCACCATGACCACTTGCCTCCTCTTAAAAAGCCTACTCTAAAATATGCACAAACACAGTAAATACACGGAAAAAATTTAACATTCAGGTCAAGTGTTCTGAGAAAGAAGAAGAACACAGAGTATCCTGCCAGCAGTCTTCTGTGAGGCAGGGAGGAATGGGGAAAGCAGCTACAGGGGGCTAGCATGAGTGTAAGCCATCACACTCCTGGCTACTGAGGGACCAACAGTGAAGTCATGAGCAAATGCAAAGGACTCAGGTTAGAAGTTCAGACAGCAATTTAGTGAGCCTGTTTATAATCTGGAAGAGTACTTCAGAAACAATAATGTAAGGTTAGAGTTCTCCCAAACATGCATCTCTGTCCTTTTGAAGGTGCTCCTGGCCCCGAGCCTACAGAAGTTTCTCTCCTCTACTTGGGAGATGTGGAGATCTCAGAAGAGGCCACATTGGTGGAACTGAAGTCACAGGTCAGGCCCCTTCCTACAGCATAATTTGGTGTTGATATAGCATCTTCCAGGGAGATATTAATTAATATATTCTTCTATTTCCTCTTCCCCCAATTACAGTCTGTCCTGATATGGCATGTGTTATATGCCATGGTCAGGGGTAAGTACCAGCAGGCAGCCCACATTCAACATAGACATTTCTATCTGTTGGTGTTGTTGCCCTGGTGGTTTCCACTCACCCAGTTCCCACAGGCATGCTGTGCTTGTGTTTGGATCTGTCCTCAGAGGCTTGTGGCTTATTTTCGACTTTTTAGGAAAACATAGCTTCTTGAACCATCTGTAAAGCATTCCCTTTAGTGCTTCATTTATATTGTTTGTACATTGTGATCCACTTGTTAAATGTCATTAGTTCCAAGCTATGTTGTATGGGTTTCCCTTGGTCAGCTGAGAGTTATCTGTATTAGGATGCTAACCTGGACATTCTGTTGTCTTGTGTGTCACATTCTCAACATGCAAGTGGGAAGGCTGGATGACATGCAGCACACAGTGATGAAATGGTATCTTATACTGTTAGACTGTGGTGGACACTGCCCTGTTTCTAAAGGGACAGACACAGCCTAGTATGACCTGCAATGGCCTTCCCTCCCCCCACTCCCCAGTGAATGAAATAACCCTACTTGAGAAAGACACTGGCTCCTTTTCAATGAAAACAAATGAGAAGACTTTTTATTCCTTACACTCAGTTGAAAGATAAGAGATGACTATTTTTAGGTGAAAAATTGATGCACAGTGGCTGCTTTTCATGCTTCATCCTCACCATAAAATGTGCTTAAAGTTACCTGCCCCTATAGAATTAAAGCAAGCAGTTTGGGCCTCCTTGTTGGTGCCACAGTCTTGTAAATATTTCAAAACCAAAAGTCCTGTCACCCGAGAGCAGATTTGTTTGGAGATGTGTTCGTGTAGATGAAAGCTGAATTTGAGCCCTTTCTTTAGTCAAGCAGGCTCTGCATGTGAGTTGTACCAATGTAGAATTCATTCTTAAGTGGCTTTGTAAAAACATGATTAAGAAATTTTTCAGTCCAAGTGTGGTGGCGCACGCCGTTAATCCCAGCCTTTGGGAGGCAGAGGCAGGTGGCTCTCTGAGTTCGAGGCCAGCCTGGGCTACACAATGAGTTCCAGGACAGCCAGGGCTGCACAGAGAAACCCTGTCTCAAAACAACAAAGAACCGAAAAAGGTTTTCAGCCAGGAGTGCTGGCACACACCTATAATTACAGTACCTAAGAGGGTGGGCAGGAGGGTTACCCAACCTGGACTGCAGGGCAGGAGCCTGTCTCAAATTTTAAAAACATATAAAATAAAGAGGCCTTGTTTTTTTTGTTTTTAAACTTGTACTTAGAAATAAAAGCTTGGTGTTTTTTTCCCATTTTGTCTATTTCAGTGGAAAAGAATATGAAAATTACCAAAAGATACTTTATTTAAGACAGATATTTCTGTAATGTTTTGGCGTCCTGAGAAAGGATCTGATGTACCCCAGGCCAGGGGATATAAACATGTAGCTAAGGATGACCTTGGATTCCAAATCCTCCTGCCTCCACCTCCCAAGTGTTGTGGTTGTGGCATAACCTTCCACAACCAGCTCTTCTGTGGTTTCTAATAGATTTATTGACACTCTGACACTGAAGTGCTCATCCCTCAGTCATGTAGTGCTTCATTCAGATGCTTTTGAGTGCTTTTAAAATCAGTGGCAAAATGTCTGTTTCTTTTTCTAGGCCATGGCTTTGCCTTCTGTTTCAAAACTTGCTGTCCGGTCCACAGCCCTGCTTAGAGTCTGGACAGTGGAGAGCAAGCGCCCCAGCAGGCTCTTGCGCCCTGACTGGCGGCAGCTCAAGTAAGTGTTTCAGTGGATTCCTAGCCTGCTGCCATGGTAGGGGCTAAGGAGCAAGATAGCCCGGTGAGGGAAGCTGTCCCATGAGTCAGATTATCCAGAAAACCCATCCCTAGGAACTTGTCAGTTGGATAAACTTCTTGTTCCAAGTTAACTCTGTGACAGCGTCAGCCTCCATACTAAGATCAGACCTAGCACTGTACAGAGACCACGTGATCATAACTTGAAAGACTTCAGAGTAATGTGGGAGTTAGAGTGAGGACACATATTCAGGACACGTGTGATCAGCTACTCCATCTCCAGAACTCATGGCATGTTTGGGGCATTTGATTTACTTTCAATTTCCTGTAGCAAAAACAGTCCTAACATGTTTTTTCGTGTCTGTGTGATAATCAACCAAAAAGCAAACCAACCAACCGTGGCCAGAGGGCTGTTTTATTGGCATCTAGCCATCTTCACAGAGCTGGGCCTCCAAGTGTAGTGAGGAATGACCCAGTATCCGTGTAGTAACTAAAGCAGTGCTGTAGATGCTCTCCAATTCTGAAAGCCTGAGTATTTGACTGCAGCATTCAAAAAGCACCCCTTTTCTTAAGGAAAATGCTTAGAATTGGGGGCTGGGCTAGTGAGTTATTCGGTCGCTCTGTTTCAATTCGCAGGGAGTACAGGCTGGGCCAGAGAGCAGAGCTCTGCCTGGAGCTCCTTCAGAAAGAAGAGGACTTGGGGTAAGGAGTCCTGCTGCACACTTCCCACAGGATGGCAGTTTTCCTGGAAATGTAGGCACTGAACAATGGCGTTTCCACTGCTTCTGAATAGTCCCTACAACTCTGGGTGTGACTGAAGCAGGAGGAGCACCATAAGTTTAAGACCAGACTGGGCTATCTATAAGAACCTGTCTCAAACGCCCCCATTGTATTGTGGAGATCTGTGTGGCTTTCCTATAACTCACTCTGGTATAACGGCAATGAATGTTAGTTTTTTCGTCAGACTCAAGTTAACTGAGCCCTTGACAACCTGCAAGATTAGTGATCCATACACACTGCCCTCCCCAGGGCATGTGATTTATAGTGGCACCCATCCCTCTGCCCCTATACTGCCTTCTTCCCAGTGTCCACTGATGCACTGTGTGCTGACTGATGTGTTGCAGGTCTCTGTCACCTGGTCTGGGATATAAGTGCTATGAGAGCAAACATGAGTATCAGTGAGTGCTTGCCTTCCTTCTCCCCATTGCAGTGAGATTGCTCGTGTTCTAGCCAGGCTAGACTCTCACTCAACCCCAATGTCTTTCTAAGAGCACATTTGTAGACAGGGATATCAGGGACCAACTTGTGTGGACACTTTGGATCTCTTGAAAGTTAGGAGACAGAAAGTTTCTGTCTCCTTGAAAGTTAAGTCATCATGGTTTCTGGTCCCATATGAAGAGCTCTCGAGTATTGATTTTGCCCTCAAAGCTACCTTGAAAATTTATCATTTTGATGCTTCCTGAATTGGCAAATGAAAATGGGTCTTGTTCGTGACTTTCTTAGTGCTTTGATTGCTAGTAAGACTGTTCCCTTTTCTAACATATTAATCTGTTTTGGTGAGCATTGGTGAGTGTTATGTATATTTTGTATGTTTCTCTAGGAGTTTAATAATCTGATTGGCTTGAGCTGAACCCCTTTTAGAGTGACTGAACTCTGCATAATATTTGTTGTAAATAATATCTTTCACAGTAGCAGTAGCCTTGAGCCACACAACTGTGTCCCATGTGCTGCCCCTTCCACCTTGCTGCAGGACCTCTACTACAGGGTCCCTACCTCCATCTGAGCAGCATTTGGGAACTAGAGAAGGGCCAGGGAGCCTTGCCTGTCACACTCTGTAGTGTTCATCTTTTCTGTGTTTTTGCCTTCTGTAGCCCCCAGGATGTGCTGCTGAGGACACGGCTACGCATCCCTGGCGAGAGGGCCTACACCCTGGCGATGGACCTGGTATGGGACACCACCAGAGGATGGACTGCTGGCTCCTTGAGGCAGAGAGTGGCTGATTTCTATTCTCTTCCTGTGGAGAAAATTGAAATTGCCAAATATTTTCCTGAAAAGTTTGAGTGGCTTCCAATATCCAGCTGGGTGAGTTGGGCTTTCTCAAGAGAAAGCAGAATTGATTGACTTGACTTTAGAATGACAGTTTTTCACAGTGGCAGAGCATCCAGTGAAAATTTGAAGTTGAATTTTATTGATACTTAATTTTCCAATAGAATCAGCAAGTTGCCAAAAGAAAAAAGAAGAAAAACCAAGATACTTTGCAAGGGGGACCATATTACTTGAAAGATGGAGACACTATTGGCATTAAGGTAGGTTAAAAGTGAATTTATCATTTTGAAACACAAGGATCAAATATTTCACAGAGAAGCTTACCAGATCTCATTTTACACAGATCGTTTTAGAGAATGAATGGGAAAAAGGGAAAGACAGATAATTCATCGTGTGAGGACAGTAGATCCTTGAGACCAGCATTGTCAAGGACGATTTAAAAACGGACTTAGGTCAACTTGCTTATGGCCATTGTCCTAATTTCTTCTCTTACCACTCTGAGAAAACACGCCGTACGAAGCAACTTAAGGGAGAAGGGTTTATTGTAGCTCACCATTCTGAGTTACAGCCCGTCATGGTAGGAAGTCACAGTAACGGGAGTTGAGAAATCTTGTTACATCACAGCCACAGTCTGAAAGTAGGGATGATCCATGCTTGTGCAGGATCCCAGGTCCAGGGTTCAGTGCTACTCACAATAAGCAGGTCTTCCACCTCTGTCGAGGCAATCAAGGTCATCCCCTACAGGCATTCCTCTCCCCCAAGTGATTCTAGTCTCTGTAAAGTTGACAGGCAATACAAACCATCACACCCAATAAACAAAAATCTGTAAATAAAATACTAGCAAACAGTCAGGCATGATGATATATACCTGTAATCTCAGCACTTAGGAGCTGGAGGCAGAAGCATTGTAAATTTCAGGTCAGCCTAGTGTTTAACAGTAGTGTTATTTTTACTCCGTGCGTGCGTGCGTGCGTGCGTCTGTGTCTATAAACAACTGTGCATGCACAGAGGCCAGGGGAGGACATTGGGTGTCCTGCTCTATTACATTGCACTTCATTCTCTCACTGACCCTGGAACTAGGCTGGTGGTCAGCACACCCTGGTGGTCCTCCTGTCTTTACCCCTTAGCACAGAGGTTGCAAGCGTGAGCACATTCCTGATTTTATCCAGTTTCTGGAGATTTGAATTGAGATTCTAATACTTAAGCATCAAGTACTCTTAACCTGCTGAGCCATTCTCCCAGCCATACAAAGGATAAAACAGACTGTGCAGAATTGTCTCTCTGATCTATGCATATTATGCATATGCCCTTCCTTGAACATACACATATGCATGCAAATAAATACAAATACTGACAGAAAAAGAAATCTAGAATTTTTCAAGAATCAGTTAAGTCTGAGTATCTTCTTTTTCCAGTTTGGGTAGTTTATTCATGCCTGTTCTAAATGTAAGCCAGACTGAAAACCTTGGTCTTTATTGTTTTGAAATGTAGAATCTCCTGTTTGATGACGATGATGATTTCAGCACAATCAGAGATGACATTGGGAAAGAAAACCAGAAACAGCTGGCTCTGGGAAAAAAGAAAAGGTAAGTCTGAGGTTTGGCCATGTCCCACTCAAGGCCACCAGGGATGAAGACCTGGCACTCTTACTACCTTTTCAGACATCTCATGTGATCTTCTGCAGAGCCCTAGTTGTCACCCAACAGTGTTTCAGGTCAGGGTCTGTCATCTTCATCACTCGGCAGAGCTGGAACATTGTGAATTGGTATTGCTGCCACCACGTGTTCTGCCAAGCACCTCACCGTCTGCATGCTATCGGAACAATTGTGTCCTCACCAGACTACACTGCTTCTCATTTTCTCCCATCTTAGTTGCTGATACCTGAAATATAGGCTTACAGATTCAAAAGCTATCAAAGGGACTCATTGTGAACTCACCTTCATAAGGGACCAGCATCACTGTCACCTGCACACCCTCTCAGAGCATGCTTACCCTTCTTCACTGACAGACCGTCACCAATGGTGGGAACATGGCACTCTGCTGCCATGTGTGAGTGAGCCTCGGGTGGGTGGTAGCACAGATGGTGGTTTATCTGTAGAGCACGTCTCTGAGTGCAGTGGCTGAGTCAAAAACTATGGCTGCTGGTGTACATGCACCTGCTAGTAGAAAAGCCAAGCTAATAAAAATACATAGGTAAGAACTATGAGCATAGTTCACAAAAAAGAAGTGTAGACAGCATGTCAGAATACAGAAAATGCTCGGCTAAGTTCATTCATCGACAAATGTCAGTTCATACCACTACTGAAATGCCACCCTGGTGAGAAGACAGTGCCTGGGTCAGTGGCACCACTGGCAAGTACAGAGCTGGGACACCACTTTGGAGGTGCTTCCCACTACTCAGAACACTCTGCAGATGTGAATGTTAGACACAGCAGCCACCGTACTGTGATTGTGTGTTTGGAGTCACAGTGATCAGACTAGTCTGCGAAGTCATGAGAGTGGCGGCTGGTTCCCGAGGAACAGGCGCTGAGGGAGCAAAAAGGAGCCACCTGAACTGTCATATTTGGGTATGTTGTGAATATTAACTTTGTTTAAAATGTGGAGAAAAGGTCATGCTGTGAAATGATCATGCACAACAGTCTATATCAACATAGAGCCAGGATGTGTGGAACCCCTTCTCACAGGGATAGCATGAGAGTGAACTGGGGCCCTCAGATGGGTACTTTTAAAATACCTGTCCAACTCACAAACCCTATTCTAACTTTAGCCCTAGTGTCTGGAAATCATTTGGGAGACATTCTAAGCACCCTCAGCACAGGGACTGGAGATGGCTCTTGCTGTTTCTGTAGAGGACCTAGCTTCAGTTCCCAGCACCCACACAGTGGTTCACAACCATTTACATTATTGTTCCAGGGAATCCATTGCCCTCTTCTGACCTCCACAGGTACCAGGGATGCAGGCAAAGCGCTCATATACATAAAAATAAATCTTTAAAAAACTAAATAAGCCCCTCACCCATGACTGTGTATTAATGACACCCTCTTGTCTCCCACAGCCGAGAAGCCCTACGTGCACAGAGCAGCAGTGATGTGTTCTCCAATGCAGGGATGTCCACTCAGCCCCGGGGACCAGAGGCTTCTCTGTCCATCCGTGTTGCGAGCTTCAGATAGCCCCTGTAGCAGTATGTACTGTGTTCCACAAGTTCGGTGACAGCCACCTTGCGGGTTTATGGTGAACAAGCTGGTTGCCTCCCTAGCCAGTGATTTCAAGTCCTCAGCTTTGTGACAAGCAAAGAAATACTTCTAAGGCCAAGCAAGTGCACCTGACCACCAGCTCTGTGACATGGCAGTCTCGGAGTGGGCCCATACTCAATCACTGTGCCAAGCAGAGTGGACTTTCCATGCCTGGCCCAGTGGCCTCTGTCCAGTATACTCCTGGACAGTGACAAGTTGCTCAAAGAGGACAAATCCGATAGGTAAGACACAGTCAGTCATCCAGTTCTGGCACCTCACTGAAGCCTCAAGGAAAGGGTGTGTGTGTCCTGACTTCATTCCCAGTCCAGCCCTCACTATAGCATGTACCTCCCCTTGGGCCAAGTTCAAAGTAGGACTTATGCCAGCTATGCAGAAAGGCCCATGAATAGCAGCCATGGCTCAGGCTCACCTGCCCTTGGTGTATTGTTTACCACCTGAAGCCTGGCAAGAGGCAGGGCCATCACAGAAGCCTGACACAACTAATCCTAGACAACTTGGGAACTTTTCCTTCTCAGTCAGCACAGGTAACTAGCTGATTTAAGAGATTCTGTGTTTATGCATTATAACTAATACACTATCAAAACAGTACCTACTACTGAACTGGTAAGTTTGGGACCCTAGGAGTTGTCAGGGTCTCAGTTTCTCATCAGCTCTTACATGTCTTCATGTAACCAAACTGAAGTGATATGAGACAGGGAAAAAGTAACTCTGGCTTGGGCTTCAGCTGGCCCCTGCAGGCTAAATGCTTTTCACATTGTGGTGTAACCATGATGGCTCTTCCTTTGTCTTCCCAAGATCATTTGCCAGAGTCAGTGTCCTGTTAGGTGCCCTCTCTGTTGAAGCACTTGTATCATAAGATGTTGGACTAGTGACTTTTAGGCCATGTCCTTGCAGCTACATACCAAGGGGTTCTGGGAGACCCAAACAGTAAACATTACTTGACCACAACTGAGTCCTCTGGGTACTGGCTGCTGTTTCTTGTACTGTAACTGACAATAGTTCCTTAGTTTGTCCTTTCACGCCAGCTTCCAGCAATACAGTACTGATGTACTAATTCAGACACTCTTCTTTGAGGAAGACAGAGGCCCCACCACCCCCTTAAGTACCTGGAGAAGCCAAATGACATGCCTCAAGTGTGGCTGCAGCCCAAGCCTGTTGACAGGCCTTTGTATTTGGTTGGTTTTTGTTTTTAATTGGGGGATAAATAGGCTAAATGGGGGGGGGGCTAAAATTTTATTTAAAAAAATAAACCATTTCTAAAGTTGCACTACTCAGTTCTGCAACTGACTGCTTTGTGTTCTGCTTGAAGGGGACTTCCATAGCCTTTTCTCCAAGTATACTTTAGACACTCAACAAACAGCTTGTATCAGAAACAGTGCTTTGGAAATAAGTATATTTTGGCTTAAAATGAACATAGACTTCTGGAAAAGTATATTGGAAGAAACTGGCTGTTTCCTAGCTGTTTACTATTCTGGGTAATAGGATCTGGCCAGGGCCAGGGCAGTAGGTCCGAAGAATTTCCTGACAATCCAAAACTGGTTTCATAGCTCCTAGCTTCCCTCTACATCAGATTTAACTCAGCAGTGGCAGACTCTTTACACTGCCTACAGGAGCATGAGCTCCCTCTTTAAGTTCAGCAAGCCACACATCAACGTAGGAAGGTGACTCTCCGCACCTTGACAAGCAGCATGAATGGCAGCTGCAGTACACCAGTTGAGACTTGTGCACGGCCTGACTTCTTTGTTGTTGCTAAATGACTAACCCAGAGCTATGCTGGCTGTACTGCCCCTCCAGTAGACCCCCAGAATACCATGGCTTTTTGCTTCACAGCCACCAAGTCAACCTATCTTCAGAGCAGCTAACAACTGTCAGCACAGGAATGAGGACAGGAACGTTAACTGTGGAAGGTCAAAAACCGGCTTGTTTTATTATACACGAAGAATTTATTTACAACTCTCTGATGCAGACTATGTACATAACAATACAAGAGGCATCTGTTCCAGGTGGTCACTATAAATTAAAATTATAAATATGAGGGGTTATATTAGCCCCACCTGCAGGCACAAAAACGTTAACGCTGATTCCCCAGGGATCCTTCCTTCTCTCCGTCTAGACAGGACTATGGGCTCCAGGACTCTGAAGAATTGCTATGGGGTTGCAGGTATGGTGCTGGGGACAGGATGGTGTGATGGGCAGGACACAGCTGGAGTGCAGGCCTATCTATGGCTACCTGGCAAGTCCTTCCAGCACTCCGACTGAACACTGATTTTAAACACCCCTCATCCAAATGGAAAGCTTTCTTAAGAGGTCACTGAAGACTTGAGTGTCACCCTCAGTTGCTTTTCCTCCTCTGGTCCTTACTAAGTTTCAGTTGGGCTGGCACAGGCTCCTGTGACTTGGGGATATGATCCCCGCCTCCATGTTCTGGTCTAAATTGACTTCTCAGTGGGAAATAGAACCCCAGGTGAAGAGTGACAAGTGTTTTCATTCAGGGTTGCTTTCATGGAAGCAGCAAAGTCCACAGATGGGGCAGGTTCTCCCAGCCCACAGCTAAGCGATGGATGGAACTCTAGGCCTGGGACACAACACAGCAGGACTACACTTGTCCATGTTTGACTCTGCCGGCCAGGGCTCTCAGATCTGCCTGTCACCAATAAAGGGAAGGCTAGGAGGAGTCAGTCTGCTGAACACACAGCAGGTCAGCCTTGCCTCCCGAGGTGAGGCTGCTCCAGACCCAACTGGAGTCCAAGCTCAGCACTTTTCTTCCCATGTCAAAGGGAGGCACTGTCCTCTCTGGTAAGGACCACAGCCCAGCAGCCGTCCTGCCAGTGCTGAGCTAACTCTCTTTCTGGCTATTCCACAAGTCCCTGTGGAGGACTGCCATCTCTGAAAGTGGGTGAAAAGGTAAGTCAGTGGCTCTGAATGCCTAGGGCATCCCTCTCCCCACCTGGAAACTGCCCACAGGGTATAGTCTGGGACTTGGGGAGCATCTGCCACCGACAGTGCCACCTCCCTCCTCAGAGCCAGTTTGCTCAGCAGATAGTAGCCGGGCAGCAGCAGCAACATGAACTACTGTCAAGAGTCCTCAGACATTTCCTAGGACACAGGCCTCACAGCAGATGAGAACTCTGGGCCACCTGAGATGGACCCAGACTGTCCCTGCCAACTATTCATTCTCCGGTACCATATGTTGTTTCCAGCACCCAGGAAGTTTGGTCTCCACAGGACTGCTGAGCTAGTGTAAACTCATACCTTGTCTGCCCCAGATTGGACTGCAGCATCCTGAGGAGATACATGGGCCGTCCACATGCTCACAGTCCAGAGGACAAGAGAGGGGAGAACCAAGTGTCCCGAGACCTGGCCTAACATTCTTCAACACGCCTGGAAACACAGCCACGTCACTTTCAAACCAGGAAAGTGAGCAAGTTGTTTTAAAAACAAAAACCTCATGAACAAAAGGGGCAGTAGCAGTGGGCGGCCTTTGCGGGGCTGCTGTGAAGAACCACAGAGCGGCTATCAGGCACAGAGAACATTCTGGTGAGGACCACTGAAGCCGGACCCAAATCTGCTTCTGAGAGCCCACAGAGGCAGAGATGGTAATGCTCAGTGCATCCAATAAAGGACACAGAAAAGGAGTACACAGGACAATCTGAGCATATGGCCCAGGTAAGAAGGGTCTGCAGGATGCCAGGTGCTGGGAGGTCAGGCTTCATTTACCACATCCCATGTGGCCCACAGGCTGGGTCAGCAAGAGCCACAAGTGGGCCTGACACAGTCCGCTCCATATGACTGCAACCAGGAAAGGTATTCTCAAAGGTAGCTGTGTTGGTATGTTCAAGACTCCAAAGCATTACCAATGGGCATCAGGCTTCCTGTCACTAACAAAGGGAATAGCACCATGAGAAAGGCCAGGGGCTGAGTGGTGGCAGTGTCCTCCCTGGGCCTCAGTCTCGGGAGGAGCGGAGGATGCAGGCCGAGAATGCAGAGGCTAAGCCTCGACGGCAGGGGAGCTCCTGCTCAGCTCCTTGATCCCACAAAGGATCCTCTTCATATGGCCCACTTTCGTCACGCCAAGGTCCTGCAACAGAAGAAACAGGCAACATGGATACCAGGAAAAGATGGCTCAGGCCAGAGGCTCTACAAATAGCTGCCACCAAGCTTTCTCGATCTCGTTTGTGGTTTTTTGTTTTTTTTTTTCCAAATTCAAATGAGGAAGATGACCAACAGATGAAATAGGAATCAGCACAAATGTCAGTCAATAGACACCCAACACATGGTTCCTCCATCCTACAAAGACTGCTGTCATGAAGGACAGCCAACAGACAAAGAGCAGAGGCCTGACAGCAAGTGGATGGCCTTAGGAGAGCTACCAGTGGCCCTTTGCCTTCTTGGGACACAACCAGAAACAATGCCCAGAAGACAGCTCTGCAAGGCCAAGCAGACCAGGGCTTGGCTATGTGAGACAAGCGCAATGGGTACAGACCTGACCATACATGCACAGGGAAGGGAAGATGAGCTACCTGACCCTTCTCCCTGTGAGGTGAAGTGGCAGCAGCTGCCCAGAAGCCGCGTGGTTGCCTGTGAGCGCAGGCCTGAGAAAACAGACTCTTCCATCTTCACTCACTGTGAAGTAAGTACCGTGGGGCCTGCCAGCCACTAGAACCTAAGGCTTGTAAGCTGAACCTGTGACCACAGGGCTGCATCCCCTAGTTTCTAATGTTAGGACAGCCCCTTCGTAATGTGGCTAAGAAAAGCAAGGCTTCCTCCCATGTGTCTGCATCTGGCCTTGCTCTTCTGTGTCAGGGGGAGTCATCGTTGGTAAAAGCAAGGCCCGTAGTCATGCTGACGTACACAAAAATGTCCAAGAAAAACTGTATGATGACCAGTGACGCTAGCACACAGTCAGGGAAGAGAACATAGCTGAAAGGAGTGTGTAAAGGCCTAGGTGTGGGTTCTGGGAAGACACCTGTGAAAAATACCTTGAGGTCCCTCCGCTCCAGGTGCAGGAGCTCAGAGCCCCGGATGTCGTGCCGCGTGAAGATGTCCTTATACTCACAGAGACTGAGGTGCTCCAGCCAGGCAGCAACCTCCTCTGTCCCCCAGAGGTGAACTGTCAGAGACGGAAAAGCACGAGTGCAGTGAATGCCCAGAGCCCAGCGCCAGATAGGCTGCAGCCAACACCAAGACACCCAGCAGTGCCACCCAAGATGCCTCCAGCAACCAGCGACCAAGACATCCCAGCAGTGGCACCCAAGATGTCCCCAACAGCCAGAAGGCATCACCCAGCCACAGGCACAAGGACTGTGCTCCAGCAGTGTAAAGGAGACAGAGGCACCTCCTGAAGGGCATACACTGCAGGAGGGCTGACTACTGCCAGGCAGTCACCAGCCTTTTGGATTCCTCTGTGTCCCAGAGGAACGCCTTTGTGACTAAAGCCAGCATTTCTTCCAGCTTCAGAGGAGCGCACTGCTGGAGCACTGCAAGGAGCCATGCAGGGACCCAGGCCGTCAGAGTCAGACCCGCCATCACTCACATCACCTCAATTCTAGACAAGCATGCAAAGATGAAAAATCAAAGGCAGGAGATGCCCTGAGTTTAGTAGATGCCACACCAGTTTCAGCCCTGGTCCCCAAAAGTGCCAGAAACAGACAGTGCTCAGGGCCGACCACTGAGATACATTTTAAGCCCCGATTTACTGAACCTTCTAGCACCATTTTCTATTGATTTCTTCACCCACAATCACTGGCGGCCTGAAATGTGTCAGGCTTAAGAACCTTGATCAGTGAGTCAAAGCATAATCAATGGCCTGCCAGAGGAAGCAGGCACAGAGGACCCTAGCACGGTCTTGAATCTAGAGTTTTGTGTCTCCAAGTTTGTCTCGTCAATCCTGTTGTCATCCTCCCCACCTCAAGCTTCCAAATTTAGGGTAGGCAGGTCAGCTCAGTTGCCCATCATCCCACAGTCTCCATGGAAGGTGCAGAGTATGACATCAGTCAGTACCCAGACACAAAAAGAGGAAGCAAGCAAAGTATGGTCTTACAGCTCTAAGACAGACTAGTACAGTCCTAGGAATCACAGCACAAGGACCAAAAGGAAGAGCCTCAATGCTGAGGGCAAAGCAGAAAACAGGAGAACCAGGCCAAGACAGCTGGCATTGACAGTCAGAGAGACAGGGGAGGGCGAGATACCAGGGCCTCCTAGGCTACTGTGAACTTCTTTGTTCTTATTGTTTTTCTCCTTTTTAAACTTGGTCACAAGGCGGAATTTACCACTGCGGCTGCGTTTACTAAGATCCAGCATCACATTCTGTTGGAGAGAGTAAGAAACACTGAGAATCAGAAACTCATTTGCCAAGATCTAATCTATACTTGGGGTTGGAGCAGAAAGAGATACTTTTATGTTTTATTCTCTCATTTATTCTTTTACATCTCTTTGGGTACCTCTTAAACATGGTTAAGTTATTTATAGGTGTGTAGGTCATGTATGTATTGGTGCCCAGGAAGGACAGAAATGGGCACTGAATCCCATGGAAGTGGAGTTCTACAAGTAGTTGTGAGCTGCCTGATGTAGGTACTGGGAACCAAACTCAGATCCTCTGGAAGGGCATCTAAGCCATCTCTCCAGCCCCAACATACCCATTCTTAGTTTGATACACTGCTGGCAAAGGTTCCAAAAGACTAAGCTAGGCAGGGGTGTTGTATCATTTATCTCCTATAACTATACACAGAACATTGTCTCCTGTATTATAGGAGGCCAAGAAGACCTTTTCTTTTGGCCCCTTCTGTTTCACCTCTAAGACATCAGAAACCATAAGACAGCCTAGGGCTTCTCCTTGCCAGATGTTTCCCTCTTATGTCTTCTTCAGCTTCCTCTCCTGCTGTATGCCCTAGATCTCTGTCTATCCAAACTATTCACTACACATCAAGTAGGAATCTCTTAAGAACCTGTAGATACAAACTGTGAAAGAAACATCAGCTCAATGACTATCAATAATCTCCAAGCTGCAATTTAACCACAGCTTCACCTCTTACCACTTCCTCTCCCTGCTCCCTACTCCCACTCCTAGACATGTCTACTTCAGAGGCAGTGAGGACCCATTTGTCAAGGGTCACTTTTCATTCCCTGTCCTCAACTCCATCCTCCATGCCTAAATCTCTCCCTGCCTAGAGGACCATTTTAATAGAAAAGTCTCTATAAGGTACACCAAGGGATCCAGTCCAAAGCTAAACAGTCCCAAACCTCAAGGACTACATTGCACACAGGGATTAATGGCATAACCCACATACCTCTTCCTCACCAGGCTCTGTAGGCTGGCAAAGCCAGGGAGTGTCTGTCAGCTTCCTAAGCTGCTGGTCCATCTCAACTAGGGCAGCCCCAAGCCGTTCCTTCTGAGGGGGATCCAACTGCTGCTCCGAAGGAAGAGAGAAATGGAGATGTTAACCACAGCAAGCCTGGACTAGCCAAGCTAGGTGGGTAAGGTTTAGATCAAGATCCTTATGAGTCATTGGAAAAACTTAGCAGAACTAAAGCTATGGCTAAGGCCTGAGCCCAGAACGTCCCTTCCTTAGGGAACAGGTAAGGATGGGTGGGCCTCTGCCCTGGCTTAAGGAAGCAACATGCAGCAGCCCTGGCACCTGGCCAGCTGCAGTCCCCTTGGGTTCTGCCACTAGGCCATGCTCCTCCTTCACAAGCATGGGTAGCAACTAGCTCAGCAGCTGGAGCATTCAGGACAGCACTGCTTTGGAGTGGTGAGTGGGACACTAGTCTGGGGGTTTCCATGTCATAATCAGGCTAGTGGGCAGCCATCTGAGCAAGCTCCTAGAGCTCGGCAACACCCCCAACTCCCACCCAGTGGACCCAAGGCTAACTCGGCAGCCAATTTCACATGCTGAGAGGGGACAGAAAATAGCACAGCACAGCTGATGGTATGACTGGCACCTAGCCACAGGAAAAGAATAGAAACATGTTTTATCCACCACATGGATACTGTTAAAGGTATCTTTAACATGTGAGAACACCCTGACTGACTGAGATGCTGCCAAAGAAAGTGGCTACAGCCCAATGGCTACATTACCCGGTTTTGAGGCCCCTTCCTCCAGGCTCGGGATCCTGGACTGAAAACTGCTACTCTACAGTGTCTAGCACCCTGGTGACGAGGATCATGCCACTTATAGCCAGAGCCCTCCCGTCACTTATCTGCTCACCAGGGCCATCTTGCCAGCCAGCAGCAGCTCTGTCTCACTGCGCAGCACTCTGATGTTATTCACCATCTCCAGAACAAAGCTGCAGTTCAATCCCTGAGAAGAACAGATTCATCCATATGAAAGGCCAAGAGCTGCAAAGGAGGGAAGGAGCGAGACCCAAAAAGACCAAATACCTCTGTAGTTCTGGGCTTGCCGTATACTCGCTCCATGGCTTTGGAGCTGGCATTGACAGCGTGTGCAAGTTCCTGTTCCATGTCTCTGTGGGACTGCGCTATCTCCCGAATGCTGATGGAAAGAGGTACATGTTAGGCCTTACACACTGCTTATGAACACACCTAAAGGACACATCCACAGGGGATAGTCTGACACACCAGTGGAGACACTGGCTCAGCCATGATGACCTCTCAAACACAGCCTCTGGCATATCACATCCCAACAACAACAAATGGTGGACTTATGTGGAAAATCTGCTACCAAATCGTTGCCTTTTCCAGAGAGGAAAGTGTATATTATGAAACCTCTCATAAAATGAAAAGTAAGCAGCTTTGCATGCAGGCTGGACATCAAGACACAGATGCTGCACCAGGCCACACCATTCTGCAACCTAAAGTTAGACCCACCTCTGACAGGGAAACCCAGTGTGATGGTCAGCTTTGAGCCAGACCAGCCTGGGCAAGACCAAGAGCCAACCAGAAGGTATCTCAGAGAAGGGGTGAGATGAGGTAGGATGGCAGGGCATGCCAGGAGAAAAGCTTGGGAACAACTTGTGAATACTGTGGGATGCATGGAACTACTGATGGCTCTCAGAAGGAAGATCTAGTAAGCACACCTTCCCAGCTGGCTTCCTAGACTACCAGGGACTAACAAAGTGATAGGGCCACGCCCTTATAAAGCAAGGAGCTAGATAAACAAACACGACTTGACATGGAAGGGTGCAGAATGGGGTTGCACCAGTATCAGCTGCTTGTCAAGGAGAGACAACAGTATGGAGGCACAAGTACCTAGAGTTGTCCTCAAAGACCAAAGAGAAATTGGCCTGCTAAGCAGGCCTGAGGTCTCTGCGCACCACAGCAAAGCAAACATGTCCAGAAAGAACACACAGAGCACCTGTAGCCAGAGCCAAAGAAAAAGCCCAAGAGAAACAAGAAATGGACAGCCAAGGGCACTGACTGCCCTGCAGCTTGAAAACGGAGCTGAGAGAGGCTAAGCTGTTGAAAGGACAAGAACTGAAGAGCCCAGGTGATCAGGGAGAAGTGATACCAAAGAGCGACAGTAGCTCTACAAACCACTTGTAAAGGACAGCTAAAACAAGAAAAAGCCTGTTAGCGTTTCCCTGTATAAATACCAGAGCAGGGTACACACTACTCTCCAGGGCAGTCGGTGGCCTTTCCCAGCATGGGATTTAAAGCTTTAGTGGCTCTAAAAATCCCTATGGATCTTAAGTTTTCACTGTGCATACCTGAATAATAAAGATGCAACTAAAGAAGCAAAGTAAGCCAGGGGAAGTCAGACTCAGGCCCCATAGTGAAGACGAAGCCCCAAAGCCTTCAAGGCCTCAAGAAACACTACGAAACCTACCTGTGAATGAGGCCACCTGCTGCCTGCCCAAATTGGTCCATCTGGGTAGCTTCCTCCTCAGACAGGATCTCAGGGTGCAGAGAAAAGGATGGTGGGCGGGGCAGCTCACACTTCTGTTTGTCTTCCCAAGACTTCAGTGTGTTCTCAAAGGCCTAAGACATGAGAACCCAGAGTCAGACTTTGTCCTGTGCCCTCCAGAAGGTAAGCACACATCTGTCCATAACACACACTCCAGGGGTTCAGCAAGGTAAAAGCTATGTATAGGAAATCTTTCTGTCTTTTGGAACATGTCTCACTATATAACCTTAGCTGCCCTCCTGACTCTGGATTACGGACACTATAGGGTACACCACTATGTACTCTAATCTCTGTATCATGAAGAGAACTCCAAGAGCAAACCATGAAACACTTTTGCCTCTTTTACGAATGTGCAAGTGAAGCCATGAGTAAGCCCCTAGCAGCCCAGACCCCACCAGCCCCATGGGCAATTGCTCTTACCCTGTCTCTGGTCAGCGTCTGTGCCCTGTTCTTATGCACAATCCGAATGTACCCGGGGGGCTGGATCCAGGCTTCTCCATCCACCTGCACAGGCACACCCTCGTCCCCCAGGATGGAGATCTTCACTGTGCGACACTGAGCAGATGTCATACTGTTATTTTGGTACCAGGGGATTTAAAGCACCTGCAGGCCTTGCTGCTCTGGGTGTCTGCCCTCCCACCCCTATCCACAGCCATTTACTTGGCCCTCCTTTTCTATCCTCTGCATTGTTGTCCCACCTGCCCCCACGGTTCCCTCCCCAGACATTTGGGATAGGTAGACGTAAGATCTTGGTGTGCAGATAGAGATATCAGAGTGTAAAGGGGTCAGAGTCACGGTCCCTGTCAGATGTAAACAAACATCCCCAGGGCAGAGCAAAGTCCAACAGCAGCCAATAAAGCTCTGCAACTCCTTTCTACAAAAATGTGCCCAAGAACAAAAAGGTAAGCTTTAAACGCCTGACTGTTGGAGACCAGTAGAATGCACGAAGACACCAACAAATCTCACCCAATAGATTTTATCAGCACTGTACTGTGTGTATAGTCACTTCCCCTGACCCCCACCAAGTGGGTGGACCTGTACCAGCTCATTAGTGCTGTCAAAATTAAAACCAGGAGCCCTTCCCTACCTGCCCTCCCTGGCCAGCCTCAGAGTTGTCTGCCAGGCCTTGGTGAGCTCACTCACTGCCACAGACAACTCCATGCCCACAGTGCACTGTTTCTGCAGCAGACAGACCTCAGCTGGATCTTTTCTACCTCAGCAAGACTCGGATCTCTTAGCGGGAGAGGGAGGCAGAGTGGGGCTGCCTTTAGGTCTTAGGTAGGCACCTCACTTCCTTGGGTCTGTACTGTGAGCAAATCCAGGAGCCCCGGGCCAGTCCCTACCTCTCCCAACAGGGATGAGCTCCAGAAGGGGGGTGGGCTAGACGCCTGGAACAGCATGGCCAGTACCTGGGCAATTCGATGATGCTGTAGTTTAATTACACGAGACACAGCCATCTGCATGCTGCCGAACACAGCGACCACCTCCAGAATCTTATCATCGAATGATGGAGCTGCAAAAGTCTGAAAGGGCCAGCACGAAAACTGTCTGCCCTGCTCCCTGAAACATGTCTCCCACTTGCTCTGCTTCCTGCTCTGGGGGTTCTGGTGAGGTAGACAGGCCCACACCCACTCATGGTACCATGATAATGGTAAATGTAATAGAGGGTGGAGTATCTTACCCAGAAGCCCAATACCTGGGACTAGCTCTCACACTTGCTACTTATTAGACATGAGACCTCAGGCAAATTATTTGTGCCCTTCTTCCTTCAGAGGAAGATAATACTGCTTGCTCCTTAGGGTGAGGTACTAAAATGAATGTGTTAACAGATGCCAGGTGCTTACAACAGTGGCCCACACCTAAGTCTACCGTAAGTGCTAGCTGTTTTGTTGTTGTTGTTTTTAGTTACGTGCAAGCCCTGCCTGTCTACATCTTCCTATGTTGTTGGCATAAATTCTAGACTCTCACCCTTGTCTTCTATAGGCCCATGCAATGCAGGTCCTACAGTCACCTCTCTCCTCCATGAACTATTTCATACTGCAGTTGAGGAACCTTTCTCTGAGCACTCTGCCCCGTCTTGCTTCTGAGCTTCCACATCTTGTATCTTCTGCCAACAGAGTGTACTCCCATCTGGTGCCTGCCAACTTGGCCAGCCTAAGTTCTTCAAGTCTCAGCTGCTCCTCATTTGATCATGTGCTAGACTTGACTTCTACACAGCAGGCCAATTGGTGAGGGAGCCTGTTTAGCTGGTCATCCTCCATGCCCACCACCAGGATCAGGGAGATATTCGATATACACCTTACTGACCTTGCTAAGCCCAGCCCACCCACCACAAACCCCATACGTACATCATCTTCCTTGGTGCCCCCCCAGAAGTTGGTCCCTCCGGCATAGCTGGGAATGTTGAGGACAGCAATTCCCTGAAGACTCGGGAGGGGAATTGGGCGCCCATCACACTAAGCCACAGAAAAGAAAATAGAAAAGAGCAATGCTCAGCATGTACCAGTCCCTCCCAGCACCAACTAGATTTATACTGGAGGCCTGGGACGAGACAGGCTCCTAGGCTCTCTCAGCGGGAATGATATATATATATATCATTATTGGCTATATATATATATATATATATATATATATATATATATATATATACATACATACATATAGCCAAGGGTGGGAGATGACCTACTAGACCAGGAGGCTCTCACTCACCTCCAGCAGGACCTTTTGCTCCAGGTTCCTGTAGGTTCTGTGCAGCAGCTCTTTGGTGCCAAGGACACCGTACCACATCATATTCTTAGTCCGGCTCCTGGAAAAAGAAGTGCCATCTTGGGCAGGGCTTCTCTGACAACAACCAAAGTTGCTGCTATGAAGCTGGGGGACTCAGCAACTGTGTACAGCACAACACTGGAACAAGATAGTCTGGGCTTTTCAGACATGCAAGAAGAGTTAATTTACCAATGAGAGAGCATGCTATAAATTGACACTCTGCCAAGAAAGTAATTACACCCTAAAAAGCAAGTAAGTGACTCTCAAAAATATTGTATGTCATGACTTGTGGCTATAAAATTATGCTGGGGAGATGGATAAAGGGCTTGCTATGCAAGCATGCGGACTGGGGCTTGAGTCATCAGAACCCACATACAACTGGATGCAATGGAGTGTATCTGTAATCCCAGAGCACCATAGCTTGACGGGAAGCAGAGCAGGAGAATCCCAGAACCCCATGGACCAGCCAGCCGGGTACACAGTGGCTCATACAAAAGACTGTTTCAAAACAAGGTGGAAAGCAAGGACCACTTGACACCTAAGATGGTCTACTGACCTCTACATGTGCACTATGGCATGTGCTCATCTACACCCATTCACACAAGTAAATAAATAAATCTATGCTTACCATAGAGGATTTGGAAAACACAGAAAAGCACGAGAGAGAAAATATTTACCTCCAAATCCCCAAGCCCCTACATTCTCCATGCCCTTATGACAACTGGGAGGGAGCTAGGCCGTTTCTGGATGAGCAGAGTTCTCCCTACAAACAGTGCTGGGATAGTGGCCCTGCAGCACACTCGAGCAGCCTTCCCTCAACACACCATCCTAGACTTCGATGCTGGCTAAGAGACAGCCCATTCTACTCATTCACATCACTGGCTTCCTGCTGTTCAGTCTGCCCAAGCTGGCCAACCCCAGGGATAGAGCCCCTCCCCTTCTGGCTTCTTGGCTGTCTGCTTTCCACACCTCTAAAGACATCCTACCTGCATTTCTCTGGGTGTTCATCACGCTTGTTGTTAAAGTCCAGAGATATCTTTGCGTCCAAGCCGATACCAAAATAGTTGTTCATGACACACTTCTCTGTGTAGTACTCTCTGCAAAGGTGAGTTTAAAGTCTCAAAACAGTTCTACCTGACAGGTTCCTCCACGATTGACCCCCTATCATTTCTCCCATAGAACAAAACTCATGGCTTTTTCCATGTTTTGTTGTTATTTTCACTTAGGTTTTTGTTTTATTTTCCTGTGTTTAGAATTTGAACCCAGGACCCTGATTCAGCGTTTGTGGTGTTTGTTTTAGTAAGAATACTACTGAGATGTAATTTATAAACTATTTCACTACCACTTTAAAGTACATGATTCAACAGTTTTTAGTACATTCGGAGTCCTTTCATCTCTATAATCAATTTCATTACTTGCACTGGCTACTACTTCCTCACTGATGGTTCTGGCCCTGAAATTCACTGATCCTCTGGCTGTGCCTATCCAGGACCTGTCAAATAAATGGAATAAGACAGCGTGACCTGTGTATCTGGCTCCTTACCCTTATCCACTGTTTATCTATATTGCAAAGCAATCTTCCATTATGTGGCCATACCACATTTTTATCTATCATTAACTGATGAACATTCAAATTGATTTGTGTTCTAGTGATGACTTACACACATTAGTGCCCATGTTGCTGTAGACATATGTTTTTAAATCGCTAGAGTTTATGCCATGGGCAGAACCACTGGGACACCAGAGCCTCTGGCTTATCTTTCTGAGGCACCACCAGCCTGTTTCCCAGAGGTCCTTATGGCATACTTCTCTAACATCCCTATAAAGTCCAACCAGTCTCTGAAGTAAAAAGGGCAGTAACTGAAAACTCCTATACCAATGCCAAAAGTCTCCCTTCCCCAGAGCACTGCTAGCAACTTGTCTTTGGCACTGTCTTTGTACTTACCAACTCCTCCAGAGCCATAGCTGTGTCCTACCCCATGCCCTCCCCAGTCCCATGGGAGGAAGACACTGTGAGAAGGTGGTCAAAGTGGACAACGACAGGGGCCCCACAAACCCTGCACTAGAATTCTAAGTTTCTTGCAACATAATAAGGACCAAGCTCTACAGCAAGAGTCCTTTTTGATCATACATCTAATTCAAGTGCCTTCCTCAGAAAAGTTCTAGGGCTAAACTACAGCTAAAGACCACATGATAAAGAATATGTATAGGACCTAGGAAAGAAAAAAAAAAAAAAAGTAATGCAGAAAAGAGGGTGCAAGGATCCAAGGAAGAAGTAGCTATCCATGACAGGGAGGGGAAAAAAACAGGCTTAGCCACAGATGGGGGCCTTCCATATCAAAGGAGGTAAACAAGGAAGCCTCTCGGTCCAGGGCCCCAGGAGTGTTGCTCCCAGAAAGACTGTAGCTCTCACCCTGCCGAGGAAAACCATCAGGGTCTAGAACAAGACCAGTCCAGAAGCAGAGACCCATATACCACCAGGCTGGAGACTGAAGAGCCACCTTCCCAAAACAGGGCCTCTGTAAACCACACAAGCACCTCATTACCACACCAGATAGTAAGAACAGGCAACTTATAGCAAGCTTCTACCAACCTTTAGCTGCCCACAGGCTGTTATCAGCAGCAGAAAAAGAAAATGACTAGAATACTATCTTCTTTGGTGTAAGAAATACCATCTCAAGAGAGCTCTAATATACACAAAGAATCCATTAAACCACTATGCAGATGTCCTCAAGGCCTTAGATCATAGCACAAGAGGCCACAACCCCACTGGTATATAGCAACAACCAGACTTCCTAAAATCCTCAAAGTAAGACACTGTCTACAGGAACCCTAAGATCCAGGGAACAACCACCTGGAGAACCTTTCAGTCCAGGAATGCTAGAACCTAATCACTGAAAGGATGGCAGACACCAGTGAAAACAAGAGACAAGGACAATGTAATAGTCAACACTGATCTGGCCTGTCACAGGGCCTATGACAGGACAGTAACAGGTCTGTCCTCTGCTTTCCTACAGTAGCCTAAAGGGAAAGCTCTCAGGCATACTTCCAAGGCTCTAAGTTTTCTTCATCTAAGAATAGCTGAAAAAGAGCCTGCTACTCAGCCACTGATGGCTCTGACTGATTCTGATTCAGACCTCTGCACTCTGCAGCCTAACAAAATAGCCCATTGGTATTGCCTCATACTCACAGGTTTTCAGGTTCAGCATTAAAGGGATCAGCATTAATTAGCAAGCGACTGATGACTGAGCCCCCCGGCAAGGAGCCAGACATCCCTGCCCGAACACCTGCAAGGGAAGATGAAGAAGGTACTAGCCAGGGACTCTAGACAGAATCTCTAAGGTTGCCACACATCCTACAGGACAACATTATGAGCAAGTGCTCCAATATGACTAACAATTCAAAATCACCACTACCATCCCATATTTAAGGAACAAAAGTAGGTTATATTGGACAGTAGAATTTAACACCCAGAAGATACCTAAAAACTGTCTTCTTGAGCTACCTGGGCATTTGGGCACTACATACCTTTTATTCAAACAAGTACCTCTCTAGGCTTAGGATACTATCATATAAGTTATTGGTAAAGGGAAAGCCTAATAGCTCCCAAACAAACATGGGCTATTGCTCTTGGTTTACCTACCAAAACTACATGATAAAACTCTCTTGCAAAAGACATGGCATACTTAGGTTTCAGGACAGAGAAATCAATCTGGAACTGACTAGGTGACTCTCTCCCACCTGGCTAGATTTCATAGAGCTACAATGTACTATGTGGGCTGCTGGGGGATAAATATCAATGGTCTTACCCAGCACTGGACCTTGCATGCTATAACACCAACCTGCCAGACAAGATGTGGCCACTGGTATAATACTGACATGACTGTTACGGGGTAACTAATCACTTTCTACCTAGACTTGTGGTCTTTACCACAAGATAGGGGATTCATGCCTAATACTGTAAAACTGTTCAATAGTCCATGGCTGGACATAAGAGAAAACCTGCTGCTGTTGTTATTTTGCTTAAAAAAAAATCATGATGTTAAACTGCACTCTAAATATTTGTTTCTACGTAAAGATTACTACTAAACTCCACCTTGGTCACAGAAGCTTATTTCTCTAAATGAGCAGTGGTTAATGTACAGACCCTCTAATTGGTCAAAGTGCTGAAAATGAATGAGTTTTGAGTGCTCAACCCTAAGTGGGACAACTGTATCAGCCCCTCCAAAGGCTGAGGAAACACTGAGGAAAACAGGACAGGACAAAAAAAGAAGAGTGAAACAGCCAGAAAGCTGGGAAATGCTGTCTACAGACATAACATGGCTACTGCACTCATAAATTCACCGCAGCACTGATTACTGCACAACATCAAGCCAGTCAAAATTCAAGCATAAATAGGGGAAGGGTTCTGAAGGCCTTGGGCCTAGTTGAGGAACTACTGGCAGCTGATAGCTTTTAGGGAAGAGAAGGTGGCCGATGATGTGTTGTCCATGTTGCAGTGGGTGGCCATACCTACACACACTAATTAGACTCAGAGGGTTTTAAATTAAAAAAAAAATAATAAGAGAAGGACATAAAGTATGGAGAACACATTAGAATAGAGGCCCATAGCGGTGATCTGGAAGGGAGTGTTGGGGATAGATATGATCAAAATATATTATAAACATGTATGAAGTTGCTAAAAAACAAAACAAAACAAAAAAACACTAATTAAACAAAAAGGTACTTTTCATACAGTCACTTAAATTAAACTAAATGGGCCAACAAGTTTTCCAAGGACATCAACAGTATTATTCATTCTAAGACCCAGGGTGCCACAAGCCCGGCCAGCCAAGGCCAGCAAGCATCTCTAGTCTCATTAGTACCCACCCCAACCTGAGACCTCCAGGGAGGAGTGGCTCACTCACTTGGATATAGGATCTTCGTGTTCAGAGCAGGCAGACCATCCCGGCTTCCTGTCTGGGGAGGGAGCGAGGCAGAACTACCAAGAGACAGACCTTTGTTCATCAGCTTTTCACAAGGGGTTCTGGATGCTGTAAAACAAGACAACATACTTGACACTGTCCAAAGTGAAACAGAGCTGAAAGGAGCTCACAACAAAATGGACAGGAGGGCTGTGGGAATGAAGGAGAGTTACAAGCCACTCATCAGCCAGTAGTAAGGGTGTGAAATGAAGAGTCCCTGAGTAAACGTAAAGGAAGAGGTACTCGCACATACAATGTGGGCCTGGATTCATCTTGAAGAGACACAGACCTGGGCAGCAGTGTAAGGGTTAGGGTACAGAAGGCAAACAGTTCTGATGCTAATTAACATTATGTCTGCTCTAGAAGAGCCCCCGTCCCTCTTCTAAGGTGCCAGGACAGGCTGATGGAAAGAACCCCTTCCTTTTGAAAACCTTTGCTGGGGTCAATTCCGAGAGGAATGGAGGTCTCCGTTTTGCTAGACACTTATGAGCAGCCATAAGACGGCTCTGAGGACACCGGGGAGGACAGGGATGCTCCTCAGCAGGGAAGGCCCTGTTTCCTGCAGGTGATACAGTGTACATGCCTCTACTAAACAAATCTCAGTGGCATGAAGGTGGTACTGATGTAGGAGTTTACTCAAATAGCCAGAGCAAAGAGAAAAAGCACCCTAAAGTGTCCATGGCAAGTTCACCAAGTATCCCCCAATCCAAAGCCCAGCCATACCTTTGCGGGCACTCCTCCCCTTGGCAACCACACAGCTCTCACTATGGGCAGATGATGGGCACACCCTATTGTCAATTTTCAGGTCCTTCTTCTCTTCAGATTCAGAGAGGCCCAGGACAAAAGCCTGCTGGGTCTGGGTCTGGGCATTCTGCTCATCCACCGCTGGTATTAAAAAAAAAAAAAAAGCATTCTTGTTAAGACTGCACCAATAGGGCTAAGGATGCTTTAGGGTCTCTTTTCTCAGGCCCCAAATCCTCACCACACCACACTTTAGTCCTGGATCCTAGCTCAGTTAGTGTACTAGTACTTGCACACTCCAGCTAACAGGCTAGGGAGAAGGATTCTGAGACAGGAAGTTTTGAGATGAAGAAAGTAACATAGAGGGCCCAGCAGGAGAGTAGGGGACATGGCCATACCAGTGTCCAGGTTGGTGAGACACAGGGTCTGCAGTGAGAAGAAGTAGATCTGTAAAGTGACAGCAGGAGAGGAGTATGGTGTGAAGTGTTTTCTGAGGGCAGTGAGAGAGGACAGGAGGGTGTAGTTGTCGGTAGGATTACATCCATCCTATGTAACAATGGAGGTGAGGAAGTCCTTGCTTGAGCCAACTCTGACTCTCACAGCTCTGCTACACCCAGGGAACATGGAATCCTGGCGCCACCTGGTGGTCAAGAAGCCCTTACCCTTTTCTGTGTGCTCTATAATCTGACGGATTGCTTTCTTCAGGCTGTTGGCCCTCAGCATCAGCTGTTCCCGCGGCCGGAAGATCTGTGGCCGGGAGGGGCATGCTGAGCCCACCAGACGATCCCCAGAAGAGGTACAGATGTTTCCTGATCCATCTCCATCCTCAGCCTCCTCAGCAATGGTGGGAGGTGGGTTGGACAGAGAGGATGAAGCCTGAGACTCATCATCTAAGGTCTTGAGGAGAGAGTCCAGCTTCTCTTTCAAGACAGAGCACTAGATGAGAGAAAAAGTGACATGGAGTACAAGCTCTCTGTACCTGCTGCTCCACCTACCCTGAGCCCAGGAACCCACCTTCTTGGCCATGACCTCTGACTCCTGTGAGCTCTCTGTTGTCTTCTCATAGGCCTTGCCCACCCGAGCCACAAAGTCCTTCACTGTCTCACAGAGCACTCTGTAGGAAACAGAAGGCAGCTGGGCTAGGGTCCTGGTAGCACACTTGCTGCCTCTTTGAAACCCTGAAGCCCTGTCACTCACTTGGCTGATGAGATCACCACTGAATGTTGGTCTGAAGTCAAGATTTTAGAAAGATGGGCCGCAACCGAGTCTTCATAGAAGAGAATTTGCTGTACCTATATCATACCAAAACAGAGGCCATTAGTCTCACAATCAACTGTCAGTGCCATTAGTATCCGACTTGGGGGTTTTCTCAGGCCCTTCTGGTTCATCCTCTAATAGAACAGTCAATCTCCAAACACTATCAGGGCTGCCCACTGCTTTGGGAACAAGATCAAAAGCTTCAACAACCTATGGATAGACTAAAACAGTGAGTGAACAAAACAAAACCTGTCAGAGCCAACAGAGAGTCCATGCCTCTTCAGTCAGGACTATAAGACAAGCATGGAAGTGTGGAACCCTAGTCTATCTTCAGTGATATGTTCGTGGTCGGCTAGTTCCCTGATCAGCCAGTCAGAATGAGCTCCCTTTTCTACCTACCTCACCAGGAATTCTGCCAAAGAGGTGTAAAGCAGCCTCGCTCAGCTTTACCCACCAACAGGACAGCTCCACTGTCTGCCCTTCCCATGGCCAACCCACAAGCCAAAGAGAGACCATCTGTGTCAGAGTCTCAGAGGTTTTCCTAAACACATCTTAGGCTCTGCACAAATATTCTTCTCAGACCATTTTCCACCTATGAAGCCATGCAAAACAGGCCTGGCTTTGCTGCTAATTGCTGCTGCCTTTGACCCCTTGCCTGACAGGCAGAACAGTCACCTAGCAGGACCAACACAGCATGTGCCCAGCACTGCAGTCAGGACATAAAGACAAAACCCCTCTTCAGAAGCTCAGAGCTGAATCCATGGAATGGCCACCTGCTCAGCACAAAGAACTGATGCTGAAGCACTATGTGCTAACTTAACTGCAAGAGCAGCACAGGCAGCAGAGAAGGAGAGGTAGGCAAAAAGACAAGCATGGAGACGTCTGGAAGCAGACAGGAGGGGGCTGTGTAGGACGGAACAGCAGAATACAACAGGTGTTGAGCTACAGTCAGGAGCATAAGACATCACATGGGATTAGGCATTAGGAAGCCCCTCAAATCCTAGGGACAACTTAGGAAACCCCCAAACAGTCACGAAGCCATAGGCTTGAGCCTATTCAGCCTAACCTCAGCCCAAAGTTCTTGTTGCACTCCTTCGGGACCACACAAGAGGCAGGGACATAGTCAGAAGGCTGAGTACATGAAGATCACATGTGGCACTTAAATAGTAGGTGGTGGGCTGGGGCACAGGTCACTGTTAAGCGTAAGATCCTAAGTGCCATGCCAAGCACTACGAGAGAGAGCAAGAGGAAGCAGGTGGTGGTACCTCAGAGTCCTCGCTGAAGTCCTCAGTGACTGTGGAGGAGGACGCCTGCCGAGGGAGCTTGGTCTCATACGCCATGACACTCCACCTGCACAGGGCCAAAGTCAGCTCAGCTGCAGGCTGTCCACCGGCACTCAGGGATCTGAGGACTACCCCTCTACAGAGCCAGTTCCTCATTGTTCCAACGTTGTGGTCTGTGCCTTGATCTTATTACTACTCTGACTTCTTTTTCTGGGTGTTTGTTTGTTTGTTTGTTTGTTTGAGAACAGGGCTAGTGTGACCCAGATTAGCCTTGAACTCACTATAGTTGGGACAGAATGACCTGACCCTCTGCCTCCACCTCCCAAATGCCAGGACTGCAGGTGTGCCATACCACTTGTCTGGCTTTAAATTTGCGCTCTGTCTTAACTCTGGATCTGTTACTTAGCTCTTCACTTGTCTGAGAGTAATGTCTCATCCTTACAAAGCAGAGATCACCACAGCTGTGCGGAAGAGACTGTGCCATCAGACAGTTTCAGGATTCACACTGCTCGGTGTGCCTAGAGGAGACAAGCAACCCACAACAGCCGACAGGCAGATCTCCTCACTAAGAGGGGCCCAAATGGAAGGCATATCAAAGTCATGCTGGCAATCAGCAACTAAATCCTGAGCACCAAGGAGCACTTTCACCAGGAAAAAAAAAAATTTCAGGTGTAGAGTCATGGCAGCTTTGGGGAAAGGGGCTGTCATCTAGCTCAGAAATAAAAACAACCCATTCAAGGTCAAGATATTTATGCTCTAAAGGATAACTACCCATACTCATTCTGGGAACAGAAAAATTGGAAAATGGGATTGCTCAAATATGTAATGAAGAACATTTTCAGATCGTTACTAGACCCTGAAACAAACAAATTCAGACTGTAGTCACCTTCTCTGCAACCCTGATGGATACAGGAGTGGCCTCAAGAGACGGCCTAAAAGGTTAAGGCATGTTTTCTGCTTTGTTTACTTTTGTCCTTTTCAGAATCTGTTATAAAAAGACCATCAGCAGGCCCAACTTCTATAAGTCATGTGAGAAGGCCATGGTCCTGCTCCTCACTGCTCTCAGACTGAGAAGCCTGGTCACAGCGACCAGCTTCTTGCCCCCTGCCACTCCCACATGCCGGACACCCCACTCACCTGTCCAGCATCTTAGTGCTGGCCCTCTCCAGCTTTGCCAGGATCTGAGGGAGCTGGGCATCATCATCGCAGGCAGAGCCCCAACCAAGAACACGGGCCAGGTCATTCCCTGTTCCGAGGGGCAGCACACCTAGCTGACACTGGTGGAAACAGTGGGAGAGCATGCCCTTAGACACCAAATCTTAGAATCATTCCCATGCAGGACCCACCCTGCTAAGGCCATCAGTAGCCACCGGAAGTACAGGAGGTCTGATCTGAACGAAATATATGGCCTGTACATTCTCAGCAGAGCCCACCAGAGGGAACAGATGGGCTTTGGGAGCAACAGCAGATACCAAGATCCCCAGCCCTTCCTCACTTCATATGTCTTGACAACCCTTGAGGACCCCTGGTTTCTACGACTTTCTTAGTACTCATTCATACCTTAAGAGGCACTCTGAAACTCCCCAAACATGTCTCCACCCACTATGTATCTCACTCATTGATGCCAAACTTACTTTCCAAAGATGGCATTATTATCATTCCACACCACCATAATCACTCCCACTGACTTCTAGGTGCCATCAAAAGCCATGCTAAGGCAGTCTGAACATAGAAGACCTAGTCTGCATACAATTACCTATGAGTTGGTAGCTTCTCCAAACTGACCCAGCCCTGCTGTATCCTTCTAGAATGAGCAGAGGACAGAAATAAAGGATTAAAACAGAACAGAGAAGGAAAAATGAGCAAGTAAGAACTCTGGCAAAGTCTGCTGCCAGCAGAGAGGGACCAAGGGTCGCAACTGCCCTAGGAAGAGTCAGTCACTCTCAGCACCCTATGGATGGCACAGACTAGGGAGGATACAGCAGGGCTGAGGTCAATTTGGGCAAGCCAGCAACTAGCTTGGAGTGGGAAGAGAGGAAGTCCAAGGATTAGCTGTGGGGCATCTGCTTGGGCCCTGGATACATGGTGACATATGGTCAAGGTAATAAGAGTTGAGTGATAGGCAGCACTGTAATATCCAAAGACCCCATAATGTCCCCAAAATAGACACGGCACCAAACTCCAGCGAGTCACAAAGCTTTCCCTTAAAGGGGGCGGAGGGTGAAAGATGAGGATGGGACCCATGAGGTCTGACCACATAGCATGTACTAGAAGCTAGGAACAACAACAACAACAAAAATAAAATAAAAAAACAGCACCACATACAGGACCAGAAAACCTAGGGGTGCAAGAGAGAGCAGACAGAGCTCTGAGAAGCATAAAGAAGCCATAGGAGACACGTGTTCACAGAACTTGACTGAGTACAAGAACCATATTCACATCCTTCCTAGCAAGTCAAGAGTAAGCTCAAAAGCCACAGTAAACCGAACTAACTGTACAGTATAATCCTACCACTGGAGGGCGCTGTTCCTTTTTCCTAGAATTACTGGTGGCTGTCTGTAAACCCCAGTGTGTGCTCCAGATAAACCAAAGTACCACTTGGTGAGTGGAACTAGATAGAGAACACAAAATCACCAAAAACTGAAGAAAAACAAAAATTATAAAGAAGAGAAAAATGACAAACCAGAAAACCAGGGAATTTTTTGTTTATTTGGTTGGTTGTTTTGGGTTTTTCAAGATAGGATTCCTCTGTGTATCCCTGGCTGTCCTGTCACTCTGTAGACCAGGTCAGCCTCAGACACTCAGAGATCCCTCTGCTTCTGCCTCCCAAGTGGCGGGTCTAAAAGGTGTGCACCACCACCATCTGGCTGGAAAAATGATCTCTAACGAGAGGTGAGGTGCTGATATAACAATGATGGTGAGACATCAACTTTTTAATTACCTCAATAAAAAAGGCAATTAATTTAAAATTAATTTAAAACACCTGTCTAGTAAGGCTATGTTTGACTTTATCATTATTTAAAAATAAGACTTTCTGTTTATATAGTTGGGCAAAACAAAAAGAATGAGCCACATAGAGAATGAAGATTCTGTATCACCTGAAATGTGACCTGCAGCCCTGACAAGTACAGTTTGGCACTAAAATATTTAAATAAAGGACTCCTCAAAAGAGAAGATTCTGGAACATGAACAGGGTTGTCTCAGCCCTCCAGCCCCTGCACTAGGCAAGAAGCGCTAGCTTAGGCCACCTGCTACAGTCCATGGAGAACTGCCACTCTGAGCAGAGTATGGAAATGCATGCACACTTTTCAACAGTACAGTAACGGACTCACAGGGAATGAATACTGCATTGATATATACACATTTTGATACAGATAATCTAAGCAATGATCCTTGGGATGTAAAGTAAATAAACTGAAAATTTAAAAATTTGTAAAAACAATCTAGGCGATGGTTATGACAGTGTGCACAATGACTAATTACCACAAAAGGGGAGGGGGAGTGAAAATTCAATGAACACAGTAAGCAATCAGGATAAACCATTTTTACGTTAGTGTAAAAACTAGACAATTAGGTTCAATGAACCATAACTCTAACTTTAGAAGTTGAAGATTCTTTACTCCTTTCCTCTCAAGACAGAGGCATCCAGCAATAAGGTATGTCACCTCCCAGGATAGAGCTGGAGCTGAGGGGACTATAGCCTCCACACTCATTCCCCACATAAAGATTGATGCCATGATGTTTTCACAGCTATCCTGACCTACATAATTTTCCCATTCATCCATCACAGCAGGGTGTCCCTTAACTGAGGTACCTGTTTATGAAGGTTGAGACTGTCGATTTCAGAGAGGACCCAGCCAACACTGCCATCCCCGCCACAAACCAGAATCCGGAAGGTGTCAAACTTCTGAAATAACCGTAAGCTGTAGAAAATGGGAAGCCAGGGAAATGAGTGTACTCTAAAAGAAACAAATGACAGGTTTATCTGTCCTGAGCTGAGAAGAGGAAGCACCCTGGTCCAAATGGCTGCAACTATGCCAAGGCCAGGTATACACTGGATCCACAAGACAACACTGGGTCTGTCTTCTGCTCAGGGCCAATTTTTGTGTGTGTGGATGATGGTGGTGCCAGATCCCAAAACTCCTCCAACCAGAACCAGTGAAGCGACACAACATTTTTCACAGAGTATCAAGATGGTTTCACTAAGGATCAATCCCCAAGAGGACTTAGGGATACAGTCTTCCACATCCCAGCCTTGAATTCCTACCCTTGATTTTCCTCATTCACATGCTAACCACTAACCCACCTGGTGGGTTGGCCCTGAGCCTTGACACCACTCACCCAGGCTACAGATGCCCACACTATGCCCCTTTACAGCACTTAGCCCCACAGCCCTCCAAGCCATGTAATTCAGGTCTTCTCTCCCTTAATTTCAGTCTCCCTTTCGGGCTCCTGCTGGCCATGTGGCTCCTCCTAGCCATAAGCCACCACTGCCTCTGTTCATTCCTTACATTCTTCCTGCAAACTTCATCCCTTCATCCTTGTGTTCAACTTAAGAACCTTACAAGGAACTAATGATTGGCTCCATATACCACACACCCCTGAACCTCCAAACTCACACCTCTACCAGGATATACAACCCTGGTGTCCTACAGGACCTTTAGTAGGATATGTCCCTCCTCGGACATAGTCCTAGCCCAGCCCTCCCCTCCCCTAATAAGCTCAGCTAGACTTGGCCTCAGAGCTTCCACAATACCTTTTCAAACAAGAGTTCTGTCACATGCTTTGTTGAAAGGCTTGCTAATTAAGAGGCTGTTGTCTCTCCTTTTCAGCAAAGAATCAAATAACTCAGCAAATAATTGGTGCCCTCTCTGACAAGTATGTTTCCCTCAATTCCCAAGGTCTTACGCAGTCTCTACCATGTGTATAGATGGTGAAGAAAAGAGTATAGAGTGGACATACTGGCTCTCCTCAGAAGCTAGCACATTGGAGACACAAAAACACTGGTTTAACATAGGCACCCTTACCACAGATCCCAAAGAAAACAATGCCTCCCTCCATTCAAGTGACGAAGGGTCCTAACCATGTGATCCTAACTATCTAAATATGTTGGCCTTCTCACTAGGGGCCTTGAAGACCCTAGAGGAAGTGCTCAGAACACCAGCTAGGATGGGCAACAAGACACTGCCTCAAATCTGAACCTAAGTTCTAAGCAGCAAGGCTGCATCTGACTTATGTGGTGAGAGAAATATTTACATGTATCCTTTAAATGTTCACCAGTAAGGACCTTTGCTCTCTGGAGAAGCAGGGGTTGGTCAAGGCCAGAGCTCAAATAGGTAATGAACTGTATGATGTCAGGTGCTTCCCAGAAACAAGAAGTGTGTAAACAAACTCCCAATACTAACTCTACTAGACCTCTTGTGTCACCTCACCCTGTACTCAGCTCCAGCTGTAAATCATGGAGCTCTTGCATACCTGCCTCAGGACAGTGGAGTTTCCAAGCACTATCCTTGGCAGCACATGTACAGACACCTGAGCCTGTTCAGTGTAGTGCAACCAGAAGATCTGATACTTTCCAACTCCCTGCTGCTGAATTGAGACTACCTCCTCATCAACCTCAGAAATACTGGATCTCCTTGCCATTCAGAAAATAGGTATCTGCAGGACTCCAGGAATGTTGCCTTTGAGTAAATAGTCTGAGCACTTGTGAGAGCCCCACAGCATATCAGCTAAGGCACCCAAAGAAGCTCGGGCTCATGCTATAGCAGCATATGGCTCTAAAAAAACTCCTCCAGAGCTCCTCCCAGAACTCACACTGGAAGTAAGGGCTGTGAGCACCTTACACTTCAATCTCTGAGTCCTACCCTTACAAAAGCAAACATTTCCTACAAACCTGTGGAGAGTACAAAACCAAAAGGAAAAGACACTATCTGCCTGGCTGGCAGATGAGAAGCTTCAGACCCCAATGTGTCCCTCACATCTCCTTGCACCTGCATGAAGATTGTACTGTGTTCTAGAGATGGAAAAGTCCCCTTGGTTTCACTGAAGACTTCGTAGGAACTAAGCAGGGAGTGCAGAGCACCAGGCAGGTCTATACGCAGCAGCATGGAAATACCCCAAGCACAAGAGCTGATGCATGTGAACATGCTTCACGTAGCAGCTAGGTAGGTGTGCATGTATGTTCACATGCATGTGGTGCTTTTGCAAACATCTACCATGCATGTGGTGGTAGATGGATGCAAACATCTACCATTTATTTAGGAGCAGGTCCTTCATAAGCGGAATTTGGGGAAGGGCACCTGAACGTCTTTGCTATTTAATTTTTTTTATAAAAACTTATTTTTATTTTATGTATACTGGTATTTTACTTGTATGGATGCCCATGTACCACATGTATGCAGTGTCTACAGAGGCAAGAAAAGGGTATCAGATCCCCTGAAGCTGGAGTTATAAACAATTGTGAGCTGCCATGGGATTGTGATTCCTATGCATTCCCATGGGTGCTGGGAATCGAACTTGTGTCCTCTACAAGAATAGCCAGTGTTCAGATGCACCGAGCCATCTCTCCAGAGCTAAAAATTTCTTATCTTTGATCCTTTCAAAACAAACATGTCTTATCTACAAAACACTTTAAGTTCACACAATCCCTACCCAAGGTGTGGTCCTCCATTCATGAGGTCAAAAACTTGGGCAGGGTTCAGCAGCTGCTTGAATCTTCTGAGAAACTTCACACCTTGGTTGTCTCCGCTTTTAGAATTGACGAAGACCAGCAGAGGGCTTGTGCAAGATGGGGGACAGGTGGCCTTCCAGAACCCTAGAAATGAGGGTGGAACGGGAAAGAACCTTTATAAGCTGTTGAGATCCTGTGAACTAAATAATCAGCAACAATCAGCACAAAAAGCACAGAATTCACAGAGTGAGCCAGTGAGTCAGTGAAGGACAACCAGGTGTGAGGAGGTGAGTTCACCCCGTCTCTCCTCACATCTTTAAGGAGTCTAGATTTTACCTCAGTGCACTGTCCCCTCCTCTTGCTGCTAGCCTGGCAGAGCTCTTTCCTCTGAACCATGTATCCCAGTGATCCCCTACACCAATCCTTGCCAGCATGCTTCTCCATTGTCCAGATGGACATGGAGAGAGCCTCTAGGCCAGAATGCTAGTCTCTACCACAGATGGTGACAGGCACAGCCCTCCAGCTCATGGCAGACCACAACATGACTCAACAGCCAAGTCCCTCTATCAACATTTCCAGAAAAGTGCTGGCTCAAGCTTTTCGTCCTATGGCAATTCCCAAGATGCCTACTATGGCCTCTGCCCATTCCATAGCTAAGCCTAGCCTCTTGCTGACCATGTTTCAGAACTGTTAAGACACCCATCTCCAGAGCCAGTAAGAAAGGCAGCATGGAGAAAGGGCATGTGAGCACAGCAAGCATGGAGCACCCACCATCGGAGTCAATACTGTTCAGTGCTGTGGGAGGGATGACAGACACCTTGCACAGGCCAAGTGGACACTTCGTCACCAAGGATTCTTTGCATGATGTGTGAACCTGAAATAAAAATCCACATATCAGGAGTCACAGTCCCCTCAAATACACCAGAAACTCCCTGGTCCAGCAGCTGGAAAGCCCTCCCAAGAAGATACAGACCAACTACCAGAGCAGGGCAAACCTGTGGCCCCAAGCACCGTTTCCTGGCCTTGCACTATAGGAAGTGAGAATCAGATGGGATTCTACCCAGTAGGAGCCAGATAAGAAACTGAATTGCAGGCCCCAGCTTCCCCAGCTTCTATTACTGCTACACTTAACTTTCAGAGCTCCTGAACAACCTGCCTTCATATGACTAGGCTCCTTCCTGGTCACGTACAGGCTGAAATCAGATGCCAACCACAGGAACCACAGCAGTCTAATCACTGACCTAACGTTAAATACCTTGAGACTGTGTTCAAGGGGCCACAGCCATATTGTGGCTCCTCCTCTCTGCATGAGCATGCTGATTACTACAATCATTGTCCCAGAACAAACTTCTCTCAGAAGACCCTCAAAAGTGTTCCTATACTCCGTCACAGAAAAGAGATCTCAAAAGATCCTTTCAAACCTACTGAGATGCTGCATGGAGAAGATACGATACTTTTTGTATAAAGACAGGATCAAAGTCAAAGGAAAGAAATTAACAAAACTGTCAAAAATGAGGATGGCCAGGCACAAGTGGGACAGTCAAGGCTCTGAGCTTTTAGAAAGCCTCAGGGGTAAGATTACAAGGACTTAGGAGGGAGAGAAACAAAGCCCCGAGTCCAGGGTGTGTGTGTGTATATATATACCCACAAGCAGCACAGACAGTGCCCACTCACCATGGCCTTGCACCAGAGGCAGCGCCAGTCCTGCAGGCGCAACACGCTGCCACAAGTCTTGTCACACACAATGCACTTTGCACTCACAGGCAGGTTTCCTTCTAGCCACTGGTGAGGCATGGCAATCTGTAAACCAAGCAGGGATATGCTTGAGTTCCAACCCAGGGTCAGCTTGGGCACCCTGGGGCAGAAGTGCTCTTTTCGAGACACTCCTTCCCACACCAGCTTTTCCCTGATGGTCAGTGTGAGCAGGGACAAGCAGGGCCTATGAGGTGCCGCCCACACCACAGCCTCTACTGGGAAGGAGACACCCAGACTTAGGAGGATTAGGGCAGAGTTGGAAATACAATGACCACAAAGGTCCCAGATCCCAGTGTGACATCTCAAATAGGAAGTGTAGGGAGAGGGCAAGAGAGAGGGGTACTGTGCAGGTCACAGGCAGAATACCCCTGGACATACCCCATCCTCATCCTCAATGATATCCTTCCCAATCGAGGCCAGCGTGGTCCATTTGCAGTTACTGGTTGCACGCACAGCACACCGTTTGTGAGCCTTAAATTTACACACTGTAGGAAAAGGAACACACAATCCTACAAGTTTAATCCTCAACAGGTGCTTCCCTGTAGGGCAAATGGCTTTGTGGTAAAGTTGGGCTGGAATGGGGAGCTCTTCAGGGCAGTCACTGGTGCTGTAGCCAACAGCAGGGCATAGGGAGAGCCAGTGGAGAGAGAGCAGTGAGCAGCTGACACTGGGCAAGCCATGCTGGCCACTGTCACGGCACCTCGCTTCTACCCAGCAGACAAGCAGACTCAGAAGATGCTATGAGCTGAAATCTGAAGTTCACCTAACTCTATATTACAAAATATTCTTCTTTTGAATTTTTCATCCACTTAAAAATAAATGTAAAACAAGCTGCACAAAGCAAGTAGCAGACATCCCTGGCAGTAAGTCAGAGGTTGCAGTCCCTATGTGACCCTGATCTGCCACCAGAACCCTCACCTGACACTGCACACTGTGGGGCATTTTCTCTTCTGCATCCATAACATACAACCTTAAGAGGACCCACACCTTCTGTCTCCTCACTTCTACTTTCTTTCTGTTCATTCTGCAGAAGCTCTGTAATAAAGGCTCTGAAGGACTGAGTCCTCTGTAGAAAGATCAAGAAGAATGGAGTGGTAGGGACCACTTCTCCCTTGAACACCCTCAGTCAACTACGCATATTTATTATGACTACATTTGTATTTCAAAGCTTATCAAGTAAAACCTTACATCTCCTTTCACCAGAGTAACAAATGCAGCTTTCTTACCTTCACAAGACAGTCCATGGGATGTGACCCCAGATAAAACTTCACGACACACGTTGCAATAGGTTGGCCGTGCATGGGAACAGGCATACCAGTTGTGCATTCCTGAGAAATGGTCCATGCTATACTGGGTCGGCTGGAAGAACAATATAAAAAGGGCACAGGTAAGAATTCCCTTTAGAATTCTTTAATGCAGCAACTTAAAGAGAATTACATAAAATAACCCAAAGACAGTCAGGTTCACGAAGGAAAGAACCACAGCCTTAACAGGTCCACCAAAAGAAAGAGCCATGGGCCTTACAAGACATATGCTGGGGTCACTTGGAAGATAATCGGGGGCGGGACAGGAGGGCATTAGAGCAAAGGCAAGAGAGGCAACAGCAGACACCCATAGACAAATGCTTCCATTTTAACCTCAAAATGTTCCTTGTTCTGGACAGTCTTGAGTGCTGCGATCCAGTCTTCCATTTCTTTCCTGTTGTCCGCACACAAGATGAGCTTCCTACAGGGAGTGATGACCTAGAAGAAGAATACTTTCCATGTACCTATGAACAAGAGCAAGGCTGGCAGCTATAACTATGTTTATATATGTGTATATTCACAAGGAAAATATTTAATTCAGGTATTCACACTGAACAGATCATAAAAGTAGTTATCATGTAAATCAAGAAACAATCTCAAGCCAAAAGGTCAGTGGTGTTTCATTAGCTATCCACCAGCTACCACGTAGAAGTCACTGCTCAAACATAAGAAATAAGCCCTGGAAAACTGAAAAAGAGAAGCAAACAGAGAAATGTAGCACTGCTGCTCTAGAGAGCCTTTACTTGATGGCCAGCATTTAAAATGACATAGGAAGTCTATCCAGTTACTCTAAACTAACATAAGAATGTGTTGCACATAAGACAATAGAACGACAACCAGCTTCTACAGTCAGGGACTAAGCACTTTAGCTGGAATGACACACAACTGGTGCTAGCCGACAAATGGAAATGTATGTAGGGAGAGTTTACAAACCAGTGAGAAGCCTTCTGAGGACTATGAACTCAGGTTCACATAACAGAAAAGGTTAATAAAGGAACGTGGGATGCTGAGTCGGTGTAACCACAGAGGGGAGAAGCAACCTCTTTTCTTTATCATATTGATAAAGTTCTAGAAGATGACATCTAGGCTTGCTGAAGGTGTGGGAGAAAAACAGTTCTTAAGTACTGATGGGAGGCAAAGAGGTACAAACATTTTAGAAAAAAAGTAACAACATTTTTCAAAATTGTCATAACCTCTTATTTTTCCTGTATGAGACAGTAGAAGATATACTCAGCAGGGACAGGCTCTCTCACTACCAAGCCTAATGACCTGAGTTCATGCCCCAGGACCTGCACAGTGGATGAAGAGAACCAATTTGTGCAAGTTGTCCTCTGACCCCCACACATGTACAATATGTATTCATGAACAGAAATAAACAAATACTCGTAATATAACATAAATATTTACATGGCTCCAAAATCAAACCTATTCAAAACAAAGTTTGGGTAGAAGTCTTTTCCCCCCTCTATTTTGATTACCTTACATAGAAAGGGAGGGTATAGAGGGAGGGAGGGAGGAAGGGAAGCAGGGGGGGCTTGCATTTATAAGCTACATGCGAACAAACAAACAAAAAAAAAGGATTTATATTCCCTTTTCAAGCAGAAGCATACAACAGGCATCACTTTCTACCTTTGTTTTCTCTCATAATTGCATATCCTAGCCTCCATGCCTGACAGCACATAGTTGCTGGTTCTTCCTCAGAGGAGCACAGCAGTCCATGATGCAGACACCAGCTGCTCAGCACTGGAAACTCTGCACTGTTTAAAATCCTTGGCTATTTCATGGAGTGCTATTTCATGGCTATTTCATGGAGTTCATGTTCTTTTACTATTTCTACAGTGTATCTCTGGGCCAAATTCTTAGAAGTGGAATTTCCCTGAACTTTGCTAAATGTTGCCAAATCACCCTCTGCAAGTGCTTGACTTTTTTTTTTTTTTAATTCCCACCAACAGGTTTAGGAAAATGCTATTTTCAGTGGGGCTTCACAATCAAATGTTTTCAACATCTATTTAAATTTATATTAAGAAGACCCAATTCAAGAATATGACATACAAGTGCTATGATTTTATCTGGGATTCAAAACACACAGAAGCAATGCTCTTTCCATCAACTGAGGTTCATCCAGAGAGAATGAACAGAACTGGGTCTCCAGGGTTCCTAGAATGAAGGATGGGAAGACACACTGGGCACAGCCAAGATGGGAAAAAAGCAAGAGCATGCTAAAATGAAGACACAGACAACAGGTGAGGAGCACTGCCTTCCTGAATCTAGAGACCCTGCGAGGCTTCCCTCCTACCAAACACCCAGGGGCATCCTCAATGTCTGCTCCAGAGCTGAATTTCCAAGAACATGAAAATGAAGCTGCTACCCAGAGAAAACTCACATTGGAGAAAGACAGACCTATAAAAACCTCAGATGCTCACCAGGCCTCAAGGACTGCAGTATAAAGCCCCACAGTGGGGTTAGCCAGTGTTTCAGACATGGTCAGAGATGGTGGCAGGAACTGAAACCCGTGCTTATTATTCTTGGTCTTCTGCAAAGTCTGCAAACTCTCCTTAATAACTCAATAGCACAGCCTCAACAGTTGAACATTTCAACAGTATAAGAAACACAGTCAAGCTGGCACTGTGGCGCATGCCTATAACCTCAGCACTAAGGGAGTCAGAGGCAAGCAGATCTATGTGAGACCAGCCTGGTATACAAAGCAAGTCCAGAACAGTCAAGGCTACACAGAGAAACCCTGTGGAGGGAGGGAGGGAGAAAGGAAAGGAGGGGAGGGAGGAAGGGGGGAGGGAGGGAGGGAGGAAGAAAAGGAATGAAGGAGGGGAGGGAGGGAAGGAAGGGAGGAAAGAAGGGAAGGGAGGAGGAAGGGAAGAAGGAAAAAAGGAGGTAGGAAGGGACGAGAGTGGGGGAGAGGGAGGGAAGGAGGGAGGAAGTCAAAGAACGAACATGTACCTGACATCGCATAGCTCAGGGATAGCAGGGCATCAGGACACTTACAGAGTTGAACTATAGGGTGTCTTCATCCTCGTCTATGTTGATGCTATGTCTACCCCTTTCACAACTCTTGAGAGGAACTGCTGCATTATTACAGCATACACTGAAGACAGATCTTTGCCCCTTCCCCTGATCTAGCCCTGCACATGCTGAAAGAAAAACTTTGTAAAACTGTTATGCTTAAAGCCAGTAAATTATTGAACCAAATAATCAATGATGTCATTTCTTTAGCCTGAACAGCAGAGCAAAGGCTAAGCTGGCAGACAGGTGTTGAGGAACCTGAGTTTGAAGTTCTTTCTTTTAAACCTATGCCTTTTGTGTAGTGAAGAAGCCCAAAACAGTCAGTGACACAATCCCTGCCTAGTCTCATTGGTTGAATGTGGAAGTCCCTGTTTCTCTTCTGGAAAGGGAGTGATCAGACCCCTAGGAAGCAGTGCAGGGACACATCCTGTCTTGGACCAATACTACATTTTGAGCCCTGGATCTAAAGCTGCATAACTTGCAGCAGGCGCTTTTCTGAACCATGTTTCCACTTCCCCACCTAAAATCAGGTACTGCTGGCACCACCACATCTTAGCTCTGTCAGGGTGAGTGTCAACAGCACTTGAAAACACCTGAACCTCCCCACAGTCACTGTCAGCACAACATGAACCTGAAGTCCTTCACCTTCATATCCCCAAGTGATATGACCAAGAGACAGTCTATGTGGACACTGCATTCTTGAAATAGTTCTAGCATAAACGCCTAGCCAATGGAATGAGATAATCACAGCAAAGTTCTGCCAAATAAAATTGGCCTCCTGCTCCTCTCTAATCAGGCCCTACTACCTTCTATATTTCTCAACTGCCCACAGACAACCCTGAGTTTGCCTATCTGTACCCTGTATGTACCTATCCTCATGCACTCTCATGACTGTACTTGGCTTGGCCCCATGGTCCTCTTCTCCCTGGAGAGACCCTCAGGGCAGACATACCACCTGCCAACAGGTACCATATAGACAAGATGTGCCTTTTTCCCATGTGTGTATACTGAGCTTCAGGAGAAAGTATATGGAGGTTGGAATTCTCAAAAACATAAAAATAACCATCTAACCAAGTATGTATGACACACCTTTAAGTCCAACATCTTGAAGCAGAGACAGGAGGCCAGCCTGGTCTACACATCAAATTCCAGATCAGCCAGAGCTGCATAGTGAGGACATGAGGAAGGGGAAGGAGAAAGGACAAGGGAAAGGAAAAGGGAGTGGAAGAAAGGGGCTGGGGGAAGGGAAAGGAATGACTATAAGGGGGGGGGGGAGGAAAACTATACATCTGCCCAGACTCTCAGAAAACTACACTTTCAAGGACTAGCAAGGCAGTTGTATAGGCAAAGCATGACAACCTGAGTTTGATCCCAGGAACCCACACCCTAAGGGAGAGAACTGACTACCTACAAATTGTCTTCTGACCACCATACATGTGCTATGGCACACACAAGGCAAATACATAAATGTAAAAAAATAATACTAAAGAAAACCACATACACAAGATACAGCAGGAGACAGTTGCCCAGAAATGATCTTAACTTGCTTGGTATTCCTCCCAAAAGAAATGCAAGTTGATGTTATAGACTCAAAAGTTTATTTTACTTGCATTTGTTTACTATGTGTGAAGGGGTTCGTGTCACAACATACATGTGGAGGTCAGAGTTCAACCTGCACAAATCAGTTCCTTATCCACTGAGTCATCTCAACTGCCCTCAGATGTTTTTTAACTTACCGGATTCTCAGAGTTCATAGTCTGATAACAGATTACACTGACACTCAATGGCAGAGTATAAGTTAACACAACATTTATAGAAAGCATATGATAAAATCTAGTGAGCTTTAAATTTTAAATGTTTATCTCAGCAGAAGCATTTCTGTAAATTTACCCTACACTTCACCAGATACAAAACCACACACTGCACATAAAGTTATTCGGAGCAACACTCATAAAGACATAAGACAAGGAATCACTCATCTGGTGACAGATACAAAGATTGTAGGAGACTGGCTACAATGATTACACTGTGTTCATACAGTAGACACTGGCACTGAAAAGACAGAGCCTCTGTAGCACAGTCCAAAGCAACACAGCAACTGTGTGGTGCAGAGGAAAAGTAGTATCAGTTAAGGCTGGGACATACTTCACATCTGCTTCTGGACCATTTATTACCAACACTTGTCCCACCCACGGAAGAAACAGCCTTAAGTTTACAATACAAACTATGGCTCCAGAAAAGGAACTATGGAAGAGAATTCTATTTGACTTAGGTATGATGGCACAAGCCTTTAATTCCAGCATTCTTTAATACCTGCAAAGCAAGGAGTTCCAGGCAAGCCTAGTTTGCTAGTTTGTATAAAAAGATCTTGTCTCAAAAAAAAAAAAAAAAAAGTTGATTAAATAAGAACTTTTGCTTCTATCTCTTCAGACAAATGCATGCTTTCCCATGAGATAAGGAGAAACTTCCAGCAGCAGCAGCCTTGCTAACAGAAACAAAAGGACAATCTTCCTTACCAGGACAGAAAGGGCATTCTGAATATCACTCCTCTCAGCAGAACTGTTCCACATGGGTTCAAGACGTTCAAGGCGGTCAGAGAAGGCCTGCCATGGTGGGGAGAATTAGCTAAGGAGATGACTGAGCCACAACTTCTCTGGGAAGTCGTGGTAAAAAGAACATGAGCTACAAGGGCTGGGGATGCGGCCCAGAATGCTGGTCTAGCAGGAACAAGGCCCTATATGCAAAACAAAGGAGATAGGCTAGAGACACAGATTAAGTTTCTGAAAGACAGAACTAAAAGTAGGCTCTCATTCACACACACTGTGGCTGATGGACAGTGGAGGTGTCAGATGACAACACTGACGAACAAAGATGGACACTTGCAATCTCAGGCAAGTCACAGGGTGTTTTACTTACAGTATCTGCCCAATGAACCTTCTTTATGCCCTAAAGAATTCCTCGTACTTAGAAGGGAAGACCCAGTGCTGCCAGATGGAGCTGCTCCAAGTCCTACAGCAACTGAGGCACCTGGAGGGCAGGCAGCAGGCAGGCCAGATCCATGATGGCAGTCCGCCCACAGCTGCTTCTTGTCTGGCAGAAGGGGAGACTGCAAAGCCCCTAGTTCCACAGCAGCAGGCAATGGGCAAGAAGAGAACAAGAATGCATCTCAAGCTCTTCTGAGTTTAGTCAGAACAATGAGGTAGCTCACCTCTTCCCTTGCAGGTGAATGGCCTGAGGATCAATGTGTACCTCATTAAGTCATCAACTGGCTGTCCCTCCCACCCATAACACAGTTTTCAAGAGTTCAAAACAGAAGTTAGAGAAGTAAGACCTAGAGAATAATGCACCATCGGGCTGAACCACCCACCAACATCATTTCAGGAAATAGCCCTCCCATCATTAAGGTGAGGCCCTGCACCCAGCATGTCCAAAGGCCAAGACATGTGGAACAGGGCAAAGCACAGAGTGGGCAGGGCAGGTACAGATGCTTGAGCCACTTGCTCTTCAGATTTCATAAAGGCAAATGCAGCTGACTCTGATAGAGCTCTCCTTACTCCCCTAAGGGGGGAGGGGGGGCGGGCGCGGTGAAAATCCTGGGCAATGAAAACATAAGCGATAGACGGCAAAGATTGGTGGGTCCTGGGAACACAGGATGACCACAATGGGCTGTCCCCAGTTTCTGGGTATACTGGAGTGAGAGCTAAAGACAGGACTTAACACATGTTAGAGACTTAACTCATGTAGGAGAAAGCCCTCTTCAGCCAAAGCCCAGAGAAGAGATAGCCTTCCATACCCCAGGCACTCCAGCACAAGCCTGCTGCCCAGCTACCAGATAGTATCCAGAGAAAGCCAAGGATGATGAAAAGCTACCTTCCTTGCATCCAGAAATAACAACAGAGGAAGTGCCAGCAGCAAATTAGTGCACAGACAGCCATTCAATTCATCAGTCAGGGAAGGTGCACATAGAGGTAAGATGAGAGTACCACACACCATTAAGGCCAAAACAATAACCAACAAGGGGGTTAGTGTTTAGGTAATCTTCTATGCACTGTGTGAAGGTTGTCTCTATATTCAATTGTTGATTGATAAACCAGTAGAGAGCCAAGTACTATCTGGACTTTGGTATTGTTATTCTGATGGCTCAGCATCTAACCCACATCTTGTAAACACTCTTCCTCCTTCACCTTTTGGTTGGCTTAATAAAGAGCTGTCAGCCAGTATCTAGGCAGGGAAGGAAAGGTAGTACTTCTGGGCTGAGGGGGCTCTGTGAGAGCAATCAGACACAGGAAGATCTGCCAGCATAAGAAGGTAAGGAACATGCGCTGAGACTGAGTGACCAGCTACACAGCAGGACCTTAGGATGTAGGCCAGGATTTGTTTGGTCAGAACAGCTGAGAATCTGCCCAGCTCTAGTGCCTAAGCTTTTATCAACAGTAAGTCACCATGTCTTTACTCATCTGCTAGCAGGTCCAAGAAAGTCCCACTATATTTGGTGTCCAACATGGGGTACATAATCCAAGCTTAGGCACTAAATGCAGGCATTAGTACCAAGGCACAGAAGTGGCAGTTGGCTGTATGCTGCTCAGTCCCATTAAGGGTAAATGAAGGTCAGAGGCAACAGGAGGGCAGACAGCTCAGCTTGAGTCTGACAGGTGGAGGCAGCCCAAAAAGAGCATGCACTGCAGCCTGTAGAAATACATACAAGCCATAAGAATGCCTGCTGCCATGAGCCCAGCACCTTCAGACCACAGAGCAGCTTAAGTCCAGCTGACCACACTAGCCAACGGTGCATGCCTACAAGCAGTGAGCACTAGTGAAGAGGGCATGCACTGAGGCAGAGGATGGGGCTGCAGACACCAGCTGCTGAAGAGCGATTGCAGCAGGAAGCCGAGACCCAGAAGTGCGCTGCACAGACAAGCCTACCAATCCCAAGTTCAATACAGGGACCCACACAATAGACAACTGAGTCCTCCAAGTTGTCCTCTAACCTCCATACCTAGTATGGAGCATGTATGCTGGATGACTGGGGTGGGGTGTGAGAGGTGGGCATGAAGCTAGAGTGAGGTCAGAGCCATGTCCAAACCCCGAAAATCCCAACCTGAGACTGGTAGGGGAAGGACCACTCCCTCCCTGCTCTGTGTTTGCATGTTCCAGAGAACATAGCCTGATAAACCCCAACCCCTCAATTCTCAAGGCAGTCATGTAGCCTGGCACCTAGATGCAACAGAGCATCACCAGCATGTAAGCCCCAACCAATGAATGATATGCAACTACCCTGGGATCCCTTCCCATTCCCCAAGGTCCTCAAATAAGGGGGCATAAGCTGTTTCCCTAAATAGCATCTAAGAGTTGCTGTTTCAGTGGGATAACTCTGAGCTAAGAGAGCAGTAACACTCAAATCCTTAGAGAAAGCCCTCTCCCCATCCCCACACTCCCACCTCGACCCGGATCCTGCAGACACCACCCATTCAGGACTCTGCTTCATCCTTCCTGTATCAGTGTCCCTGGGGAACTGAATGGAGTGCAGAACAATACCTACGCCACGGCACGTGCCAACCCTCCCCAAATAAATGAATTACATAATAAAATTTTTTCAAATGTAACAAAATCATTTTAAAAAACTAAACACACAACCTCCATAAGACCCAGCAATCACTCTTCAGCATTCATTATGGATAAAAATGGACAACCAACCAGATATTCATGATAGTCACAGTAGCCTTAGTCATAGTCACTGAGCACAACTCTGAACCTCTCCTTCCATAAACTACAAGCATTGTGGACACCCATACCATGGGATATACCCAGCAGTAAAAAGAACAATGACTGATGCATACAACTTGGGTCAACATCCAGAAAACTATGCTGGGTGGAAAAAGCCAAGCCCAGGGTTATGTGCCATATGATTCTATTTGCACAACATCCCCCAGATGGTGAGGTTATCAGCACAGCAAACAGACTAGTGGCTACAGGGGTTGCAAAAGTCTTGAGCAGAAACAAAGGGGAAGAGAAAAGAACCCAAGAGAGAATGCAATCCTCTGGGTATAAATGGATTCAATGCTGGCATCCCTGAAGGATACCTTCTACAGCTATACAAGACCTCTGCACTGAGGCACTGATAAAATGTATGAAGGTTCTCAAAATGAGAAGGTTATTTACAAGAAGCCATGACCAATGGCAATTAGGTCTGACATGGCAACATGAAGAAGTGACCTTAAATGGTTTTGTTTTGTTTGGTTGGTTGGTTGTGGTTTTGGTTTTTTTGAGACAGGGTTTGTCTGTATATTCCTGGCTGTCTTAGAACTAGCTCTGTAGCTCTATAGACCAGGCTGGCTTTGAACCCACAGAGATCTGCCTTCCTCTGCCTCCCTGAGTGCTGGGAAGTGTGTGCCACTATGCCCCAGTAGGCCACATTTCTTAAGAGATCTGTCTCAGCAAAAGTTAAAGGTGCTCCCTTATCATGCTAAGCCTCCCAGCTTGCCAAGAAAACAGTCCAAGACTCACCTTCAGCACATATCCTCAAGGAAAAGTGGCCCCACTGCTCTCTGTACCAAGGATGGGCACCTAGGTGTGCACTCAGTAAGCCTCTTAGCACAGCAACACTGTGAACCATGCCCTCTGGCTCAGATGCTCACTCTACTGTTGACTGTCACAAATAGCCAGGCACTTAGCCAGTACCAGCAGAATGCTCCCAAGAAAGGCCTGAGAATAAGTAGAACTGAGGAATTCATGAAGACCGCAGGTGGCAGAGTCCTCCCTGGAGAGTTGTCAGCCCCGTACCCACTTTAACGGGAATGCAGGGAGCAACATGAGACAGCAGAACAACTGCCAGGTGCCCAGGAGTCCCATGTATACACCAAAGGAGCTCTGAGGTTATCTTGCCAACTGCCCTCAGAGGCCAGTGACTACCCCAAACTACCCAGCATCTGAGTCAGAAACCACCTCTAGATTCTACCTCCTCTCTCACATTAATCCCTCATTTGGGGCTTTAAATCCTTTCTTCCCCAGAAATAAATCCAGGCAATTTTTATTTGAGCAAACAGGTAAGACCCCTGTAGCAGACAAACACTAAAATAAAAAACCAAGTCTCACAGAACACAATGTAACAGCCAGTGAAGATGTGATAAGATAGGAGATGGGGAGAAGGGATGATAGGAAGGGGTATTCAGGTGACTCAAGAGCAAAGACAGGGAAGGGGGTGATGAGATCCAACTGGTACAGTAAACAAGGCAGGACACAGGGGCCAGGCCATGTGGGCCCCATAAGAACAGCATCTTCTCCTTCAGGAGAAGTGCAAAGTACAACAGCTTTTTCACTGGGGCTGGCATCCGACTCATTTCTCCAGCACTGCTCTGGTTACCCCAACTAAAACTGCCAGGACAGCAGTCAAGAGAGGGAGCTCAGCAATCTAGCACTAAAATGCAGAGAAAAGAGGGCTGGACCCTAGTGTGCTCTGAAGGCCACAAGGAGCTGCTGCTAAGCCAGATGGTAGAAGAAAGAATCAGCAGGCTTCCTTGGGCAGTGGGAAAGGCCAGCTGCCACGCTGAGACTGGAGTACCATCAGTGAAGGAGGCCTGGAGTTCAGAAGTAGCAATCAGTAGTTCCACTTCAGACACGGTGATTCAAAGTGTCTCCTGAAGTTGTGACCAATATCTTGTCACATCCATAAAGTCGTCATCTCGCTATCAGTGTGGTACATTATGCATGAGACTACTCATTAGCACCACTGATGGTGCTGAAGTACAGACATGCACCACAGGCTGTTTCCATCAGCTGCGGAGACCGGGTGCCACTGGAACTGTTGAAGAGCCCCTGGTACCTGTTTTTACTGTTCCTTTCCTGGCCAGATAAACAAATATTTACCGCCATGTGACAAGGGCCAACAGCATTCATGGTGCAACATGTTCTACAGGTTGGCAGCCCAAGAACAACAGGCCAGTCATCTACACCTATGTAAGTGCACACCATGGTATTTGCGCACATCTTGGAGCAGATCCTATCCCTAGCTGCATAGCAAGTGTATCACAGTTTGGGGGAGTAATGTGACAGTGTCTTGCTGAAGATATACAGACCTGGTAATTCTAGTCCTAGAAACACATGCTAAAGACTTTCGCATGTATGCCAGGAACACACAGATAAGCATGTTCTTAGCACCATAGCTCATAGCAATAAAATCTAGGGAAACCTACTCTGTCACTCAGTTGGAACATTCCATATGTCCTAGAGAGTTATGAAAGCTATAAAAACCAGCTTTGTGGTCTTTACCCAAGCTATTTAATGGAAAGCAAATACACCCACATTAATAAAAACCATAAGCTGTACAGCACAACACTGATCCAATCTCTGAACCAGCGGGGCAGCACCACCTAACGCTCCACCCACAGATGGACATCAAGACAGCAGAACAGCAAAGCACGATAAACACCTGACTCAGACACTGACAGAACATGAGTGAGACTGGAATGGGAAAGACTATCCCAAAAGCTTCCTTCAACCACATGTCTTAGGCTGGGAAGCATTGTGACTTTTTCAAGGCCTTAAATGTTTTAGCATTAAAAACAGAGGTGCAAAAGAGAGATAACAATACAATCATGGTTTATATTCAAAGTTCAGAAATACAAAATATAAGAAGCTAGTCAGCAACCACACCAGTGGACTGCTTTGGCTGATGAAATGGAGGAAGCCTCCTGAGGCCACAGTTGAAGGCCCTTCTTAGGCCACCTTCTTGGGCCAGGAGCTATATATCCAGGGGTCTCCTATGGCCAAAGCAGATAACTATTCTTACAAAGCCTAGCCTCTCAGATACCATTCTACCATGTAGCTTCCTGAATCTTCAGAGTGGCTGAGGTCTCAAAAGTGCAGTTGATGCTTTTTTTTTTTTCTTTTGGGGGTCTAGGGAAATGGGGTGGGCACTACCCAAACCTCTCATATAAAGCTTTCAGAAGATACCAATAAAACACCTCCCCCAAAATACACAATTAGTGAATTCTAAGGATGGCCACCACCTCAAACTACGGACACATGTCCCATGTAGCTGAGGGCCTGAACAGATGCCTTAGGATACAAAACCTTGCTCCAAGTAGATGAGAAAAAGACAGGACAGGTGCTGTCCACACTCTGCAAAGTCTTCTCTGGGACCACAGGGAAATCATAGCCTTTGCAACAGCTTGGATCATTTGGGATGAATCAGGGAGAAACCTACAGTGTTTCTCCTGGGCATGTAAGGGCAGAAGCATGTTCCCAGCAATGTAGATGAAGTTAGAAGCTTTAAAGACACAAACCTACTTTTCAGAAGTAGTCCCTCTCAGTACTCCATGCAAGCCTTACCTCTTACCCTAACAGTCTCCCACGGGCTCTGTCTCTGACCTGCTGCTCTCCACTTTCCAGCTTCTTCAAGTGTTTCAGCATCCAAGAGAACCAGCACAAGTGGGAAGAAGTTATACAACGGTGAACAGTAACCTGTAGGTCACACAGGTAGACCAGGGACACAGAGTAACATGCACAAGTACCGTCCCACCCAGCCACTGAATGGGAAAGTGGCAGGCAGTGTCTGCATAGGACAAGACTGGGAAATGTTCTGCTAAATATAGCTCCTGGCTCAGGAAGGTAGCTCTGAGAAGGTCCGGCGCCCTGGGCGATTCCTGTCACTTCCTGTTACTCACATCCTGCTGTTTTGGTGCAGCTCTGGCCCCTGGGTACCCATACCCTAACTGGAAGCACCCCAGGCAGATTATCGAAGCAGCTAGGATGTGTGCAGATCCTCAAGCATGGGAACAGACACCACCACCAATACCACAGCTTTGTAGAAGGAGCTCAAGACAAGTCACAGGGCTCCTCAGCTTTATCACTGTCAAATCCATGACCATGATTGGAGACCTTGGCAGGACAGCTGTCACATGCTTCTTCCAGTCCCACAAGGGAACTGGAAGCAACAAGTGCTGAAAGGGGGAAATGGACACAGGCTCCCACTCCTAATCAAGAAACTATCTGCAATTGACACCTGCTTGCAAAAGAAAAGTTTGTTTTCTTCAATGGAATGTCATTTGGGTATATTAACCACACTTACGGGCAGGCCCATGCCCAGAAGTAGTTGGCCAACAAAAATGAACCCAATGGCATTTTGTGGACATTTTGTCTCATATTGCTTTGTTTGGGGTATTTTTTTCTTGTTGGTCTCTTGCTGGAATATTGTTTTCTGATTTGTATTTTTATTGGTTGTAAAAGTGTTTCTGGTGTTTTTATTCTTTTCTTTATTTTTCTTTTGGGTTTTGATTCTGTTTGCCTGTTTGCTTACTAATGGGGGGAGAAAGGGGGACATACAGCTGGGTGAGTGGGAAGGTAAGAAGGACCTAGGAAGAAACCATGATCAGAATATATTGTATTAAAAAAATCCAATTAAAAAAAAAAAAGAAGAGCTGGGCATGGTGGTGCAAGCTTGTAATCCCAGTGCTCAGGGAGGCAGACGCAGGCAGATCTTGTGGCAGATCTTGTGAGTTCAAAGCCAGCCTGGTCTACAGAACAAGTCCAGGAGAGCCAGAGAAACCCTGGGGGGTGGAGGGAAGAAGACAACAACAACAATTGGAGGCAAGAAAGGGCTGCATCACAGCTGACAGGTGCCACCAAAGCAAAGCCATTTGAGCACTCTACCCTTCCAGTCCAGGAAGCAAATCCCAGGCATGGAGCAAACAGCCCAGCATGTAATCTATCACAAAATCTTTTGTTAAAAAAACAAAAAGGGAGGGTGCTGAAGAGATGGATGAGAGGTTAAGAGAGCTTGCTGCTCTTCCAGAGGTCCTGAATTCAATTCCCAGCAACCACATGGTGGGTAATAACCATCTATGATGAGATCTGGTGCCCATCTCTCCAGCCCCTAAAAATAAATCTTTAAAAAATAAAAATAAAATAAATCAAAAGGAGGAAGTTCTACATACTAATGAAAAATGATAAACAGTTATCTTTTCCATATCAGTCATTAAGTTCAATTGTGTTCAGCTGTGGGAAAACTTCAGCAGCGTTGACCTTGGTGAGTGAGTGGGATGTGCCTCAGGGAGGAAGAGAAGCTCCTACAAAAGGCACCTCTGGGAAGCCCAGGTGAACATCTCCTACAGCAATCTTGTGACACTTATCCAGCATACAGAAGCCAAAACAAACAGGTTCTATTCAAAAGGCAGGAGAGACAGTCTAGAAATCTAAACCACAGAGGTTATGACATGTTCCCTGATAGACATGCCTGCTGTCTGTGAGAGGTTATGGCATGCACATTCATGGCACAGAGAGACACTCCTGGTCCAATAAGCATCAAAAGCAAATCAACAAGTGTATAACTGAGAGGCTTCATAAACCTAAATTCTCATGCATCCTTCCTTACATGACATGAGCTGAAAACTATTGGTATCAGGACTTCCCAATCCTAACATTATTATATTTTGAATCAAATAATTCTTTGTTACAGGGCTGTCCATACAAAGCTGTAATAGCTGGGTTAAGGTGACAAATCTCTGTGTAAACCCAGCACTTGGAAGGCAGAAAGCAGATCTCTGTAAGTTCAAGGCCAGCCAAGGTTAGGGTGTTTCCAAAAAGCAAAATGAAACAGCAACAACAAAAATCAATCTGTAGGAGTTGAGGGGCTATATAAAAAGCATCCTGTACTCTACCCTCTAGAGGCCAGCAGCACACAACAGCCAATGAGTCTCCAAATGTGCCTTCAACTCCTTATCCCCCTGATGCTTTAGAATCCATGTTTGAGGTTCACATAATACTCCTCATTTCTAGACTCTCAACTATAAAACATATTTTAAAAAGGATAAAAAAATGAAATAGCACAGTGGAAACACTCCATGTTTGGTTTTTTTTGTTTTGTTTTTTTGTTTTGTTTTGTTTTTTTGCTAGGATACAATGGGTCCCTAAAATCCCTCTCACTGTTCATAAACATACAATGAAAACCATCAGAACTATGGAGCAGCCACTTAGACCCTACACAATTGTAATCAAAGAAATAACTGCAATCTCTATGGTCTTTTAATATATAAATTTTAAGCCTTAAAGAAACATATCTCCGTAAATTTAGATATTTACTTCTTATAAAAACTTAAATAGGTAGAAGTCACTGCAGGCAAGTTCCAGAAACAAGAATGAAGACAAGCTAAGCAGTATCAAGCACAGCTTGCAGCTGTGCTGTGGGAAGGGTGTTGTCAATGCTGAAAGCCTTGCTAGAAAAAGCAGCAGAAAGGCAAGTACTCCTGCCGCAGGCTACAAGGGACGGTAAGCGAAGTGGGATAGAAAGGATTTGGCCTTAATTCTGACAGCTATTAAGCCGTATTTATCCACTTTTCTCTGCCAGTATTTACTTGGTGGAATTCTGTATATGCCCAAGTACACCACACCAACAGTACAATTAAAGGGGGAGCTAATTGGGCAACCACCATAACCCGAACCCTTCCTGTGACCACTGGAAGTAGACCTGACTGAGCAGTGATACTCCAAGAGCAAAGAAGTAAGGGCTGTCGCTCACTGGCCATACCTTTACTTATAAATCTGTCTTGGAGCTCTTTCTAAGCTCAACACTCAACAGGGGTTAAATAAACTATTCCCACAGCATGAGATGTAAGCAGAAAACAAAACTGTACAGGGTCCACAGGAAATTTGTGAAGGGCCATATTCATAGCATACACATCTAAACTAACAATGACTGAGACAGCAACCTTTGCTATGTGTACTTTATCACAATATAAAAGCTTGGCGGAACATAGAGAAGGATATATTTATATTCTACAACACACACATCTTTAAAAAAAAAACATGAGAGTTCACATCTCAATGGGACTATCAGATCTTTTTCTCTTCCTTCTGATCTGGGTTGGGTTTTTCGTTGTTGTTTTGTTTTTTTCAGTCTATAGCAGAGGTGTTTGTATTTATCATGGTGAAGAAGCATGGCAGCAGGTAGTAAGGCACAGGAACAGTTGAGAGCTCACATTTTAAATAAGCAGCAAGCAAAAAGGCAAGACTTGAAACGGGCACCACCAGCCTTTCAGGGGCCTAGCAACCTCTTGCCAGATGCACGCCAGGTGTATACTGGATAAAAAGGATAAAAGGGTTAAGGGGCCACAACGGCGTCTTACTCTTACTCTTGGTCTCTTTCTCTGCCCTCATAGCTAGCTCACTCAGGCTCTAACTCCTCTCCCTTCCCTTCCCCCCACACAAGCCTCCTTGTACCAAGCCTGTTGCATGGCATGTACTTCCTCATGTATAACACACCTCCCCGGAAGGCTGAGAGATCTTCTTAGAAAATGGGACAGAAAGACTTCAAGAACCAGAGGTGGTCGATGACTACAACTAAACAGCATTTTTCAAATACAACATGTATGAACTCATAGGGGTTGCAATAGTATGTACAAGGCCTGTGCGGCCTCCACCTAAACAAAAGCCCAGCACTGGGGGGTTGGGAGAGTAGTCATGAAATTCCATTCCTAGTAGAAGAGCTTTACCATAAAATAGCTGCTAGGAGAGGAAGAATCAGGTTTTTGTTTTATTTTTTAAAAGGGTGTGACTCTTGGTAGGACAATCATACTCCAAATGGGAGAACCCACACCCAAGAGTATTTAGAATACAAACTGGACTCCATGGGTTTAAAAAAAGAGAAAAGAAAGCTGGGCGGGCTAGAGAGGTAAGGGTGGAACTGGAAGGAACTGGAGGGTGAATATGATATAAATATTTAATATAAAAATCTCAACAAATTAATTAAAATTCTTTTTTATTTTTTTATTTTGTTTTGTTTTTTGAGACAAGGTATCTCTGTATAGCCTTGGCTGTCCTGGACTTGCTCTGTAAACCAGACTGGCCCCCAACTCACAGAGATCTCCGCCTGCCTCTGCCTCTCCTAGTGCTAGGATTACAGGCATATGGCCACAGCACCTCACTTAAAATATTTTTAAAGTGGGTTGGAGAGATGGTTCAGCCTTTAAAGGCTAAGGCTCACAACCAATAATAATAACAACAACAATACTAAAAATACAATCTGAGAGTATCAATCAGGTATGGGCAAACTACAACCTGATAACTGCTCATTTACTACTCTCTATGACCACATACAGCAGAGTTGAAGAGTTCTCACAGAGCTTCCATAGACCAGAAGGATGAAACTACTGGCTCTTTCTAGGAAAACCTGGCTGTTGACCCCATATATAATTTGCTGGTAGTAGACAGCTTGGGAGTATAAAGGTAAATTAGAAATTAGCATTAATTAGAAATTGGCAGAACTTAAATAAAGGCATTTGCACCTTCTCCTCAGAGAACCAGGGCTGACACCCCCAAAGGTCACCAGGAACTAGGCCTAAACAAGGTCACCCAAAAGTTACCAGGAACTAGTGACCCCACCCCAAGGTCACCAGGAAGTAGGCCACAGGTTACCAATTCCAAAAACAAGGTCATAAGATTCCCTACCCAAGGAACCGCCTGAGGATAACCACAAGAATGAGAATGTTATCTTAGGGTGGGGAATTTGTGCTAAGCAGCCCACCGACCTTGCAGAACATTTCATGGCACAGAAAATACCTAACATTCCTGGGGTCTATAGTTAGGGCATCTAATGTTAATTAGCCAATCACTTTGTAACAAGCTCGCCATTACCCAATTGTGTAACTGTTTAACCGAAATTCCTGGTCCTTCCTCAAACCCCAATAAAAACCCGAACGTGCAGTGCAGCTGCTCAGGGCTCTCCTCTGATCTAATACATTGATGACCACGGAGAGACCGAGGCTTGAGTGCAAATAAAGCTCTTTGCTCTTGCATATGTGGTCTGGCTCCAGATGGTCTTTGGGGATCTTAAGATCTGGGTATAACACTCCCTTCTCTGTCTTTGTCTCTGTCTCCACAAAGGTGGGAGTCTCCATTCTGCTCCCAGGTGAATCCCTGAATGCTCTTTGTGGAGTACATACAAGGTAAATTCAGATCTAAACCATTCCTGCTACCAGGAAGGTCATATCTAACTGTGCACTAATTAAGTAATCTGGAATGAAAGCCTTACAGATATTTTAAAATGCCATCTATACTTAAGCATAACTTCCAAACATACCTTACCCTACTTCAAATGCAAACTTAAAACATTCTTGGAGCTAAGGCCTGCATGTTCTCCTTCCTACTTTCCTGTGTTTGTCTGAGAAACTGGACAGTGTTCTTCCACTGAGGTCAATCCACCACTTATGTAAGGTACTCTCTGATTCTGCTGCTGGGAAACACCTAGGACAACAGAGGCAGAACTCAAAGAAAGGCTCTATCTGGCCTGTTACCTCCCTCAGGCAGCCAGGCCAGAGTGACAATCAGCCACAGGACAATCTAGAAAACATGGTTAGTCACTCACTGCACAACAAAACGCCCCATCCCTTCTGGCCAATCCATCATGGCCAGATGGAAGAGCAGTCACTGTCTCTCCCCAAAAATGCTCCTAAGGAACATTATGACTATATTCCTTTGAGCACACATACCACAAAAAGTCTAAAACTTTGTCACTGTAGAGCCAAGCTATAGAACTAAAGAGACAAGGCAAGGACCTCCACATTGAGACATTCCTCTTCCATCTCACAGTTGTCACAACCAGTCTGAACTAAGCTCACAGAATCACAGCAAGTGCCCTTGCTGGAAGTCCATCTGTGCTTATACCGTGCTTATCTCCTTTCATATAAAGAAAATGGACACTCAAGGCAGAGTAAGAGCCAAAAAACAGTTGGCACTTGTCCAGGACATGCTGTGGTTTGTGGGGTTCCTCCTGGAGGGACTGAGTGCCTGCCAATAAACCCTGTCATGGATGCAATGGTGCATGAACCTGGGACTCTAACACAGCTATCCTCTAAATCCAGATCAGAAAAGGAAGAGACACTGAGAAGTACAGCTGTTCTTCCAAGTTGCCAGCACTGACCAAGGAAACCTTAATCCTAGACCCAAGATCTTGGCTGCAAATACATGAATACCTCAGGATCCCTTAAGAGGAGCTTGAGTAAGCCTCTAATAGAAGCCAAGAAACTGCATGCAAAATGAGGCTGTGCAGCCTCCTAATAGGAAAAAAGTCCTATCAATCAAGCTACCCTGTCCTCTGTAAATCCTTGATTCACATCCTTGGTCCAGGGGTTGTCACTTGTCAAATATCCAGAAAAGGCCAGTTTAGACCACATCCCAAGGCAGGGAAGTCACCATGTACAAGAACAAGTACCAAGTGAGGATGCTTCCTTTTTTACAGGTATCCCTTCCTCATGTCATTCCGATATCACAAGCCGGATTACCTTTCTCTTCTTACCAAACTTAGAATTGCTTCCTTACTCCTGTTGGTGTGCCAAAAGACTGTTAAAAAGAGAGAGGAGAAGAAGAAGGTATTCTAACTACAGGATTTAAGATTTTAAAAGACCTGAAAAGAAACAATTTAAAACAACTTTCCCCATGGACAAACCCTCACTCAGGGGCCTTGTATACCAGGTCATGAGCATATCACCAGGATGTGAGCAACTACAGTGAAAGGGCCCAACTTGTAGGTGGCTAAGGCAGCCAGAGTGACTGAGGAGCCATCTCCCCTTGTTATACACAGCCACGACACTGTCCCACATCAATGAAACCACAGCAGCTTCTCAGAAATGCCAAGGGATTGAACTAGAAAAATAATAAACCAGTTAACCCAACTTTGCTACAGGCATGACCTGGAAGGAAAGAATACATCCAAGAACACCTCCTATAAGTTCAGACCTCTCCCCCCAGCAAACTCAGTGGGAGTGAAGAGGGAAAAGACATAAACAATTCAGTGTAGACAAAACAGATTTAAGTCTCAACAGATGGTGCTCATTTATAAAACATGAATTATCAGAAACATCAAAAGGTAAGGTTAAAAATCTGAATGGTTAAACACTTACCTAACACAGAGAAGACTCTGGGTTCAACCAATATGTAGAAAAAGAAAAGAAATACTCAGATGTATTATCAAAAACTTTGCCCAAAAGGAGCTCCACATTTAATGTTTCACTAGTCAATTCTAGTAAACATTAAGAAGATAACATAAACATACTCAAAGTTTATCAGAAGACAACTCTTCATTTTTAAAGATATTATAAAGTCAATTAAACCTAAACCTTTCTCTTGACAAAGAAAAAGAGAAAGACAATGGAAGAAAATAAGTAGGGGAGGATACAACTCAATGTATTTCATCTATAGATGCAAAATTCTTAACAAAATATAAGTGTCATGTCCAAGGACTGGAACCCTCTATTATAAATATCAAGCTTGCTGGTATGCTAGCACATGCTCTTAATTCCAGCACTCAGAAGGCAGAGGCAGGCGGGTCTCTGAGTTGGAGGCCAGCCTGGTCTACAAATCAAGTCCAGTAAAACCAAGGCTATACAGAGAAATCCTATCTTGAAAATAAAAATAAAAATCTCTCCAGAAGACAGCAGAATTATGTTTTAATATTAATTTATATTTCTAGTCACATGTGTGTATATATGTATAAATGAATGTCTATGTAGACATTTATGCATATGAGTATAATGCCCTTTGAGTCAGAAGGCATGGGACCCCTCAGGCTGGACTTGTAGGCAGTTGTTAGCTTCATTATAGGTACTGGGACCTAAACTTGAGCCCTCTGTAACAGTAGCCAGTGCTTTTAATTGCTGAGCCATCTCTCCAGACCCTAAATAAATTTTTTATTTTACTTATTTAGTTATCTGTTAATTACTTTTGGTTTTCTGAGACAGGGTTTCTCTGGATAGCCCTGCTGTCCTGAAACTCAATTTATATACCAAGCTGGCCTCAAACTCAAAAGATCCACCTGTCCCTGCCTCCCAAATGCTGGAACTAAAGGCAAATGCCACCATGCCTGGCTTAATAATTAAAAAAAAAAAAAAAAAACAGAAAAACTTACTTTGGAAGTGATAGAAATATTTATTATCCTGACTATAAGTTTCAGTATGTGTGAGTCTGAGTACACCTTTAGTATTACAGTGGATGATACATTTCTGCATTATTAAGCTACAAGAATGTTCTGTTGTCAGCGTGTGCTAGCACACTGGGGCACTCATTAAAGATCATTATGAACCTTTCTGATGACTAGTGTGACCATACAGCTGATCATCCAATCCAGGAAGTGTATGCAAATGAAAGTGGAACCTGAAAATAAGTAGTAGTGTTAGGCCTCTACATACATCTGTGTGAACTGGCATGCCCTGGACAAATCAGCATGCAGGCTATAGGTACAACAAACAGCCAATCTAGTCCTGGTGTGATTAGATTTTTCCTGAATAGAGCAGGCCCTGAAGTTCACTCTAAGAAAGATAGTGCAAGGCTGGCAGCAGGTTGTTCCCATGCCCTCACTGAACACCTAAGAAACAGGCCAGAAGGACTGAGTGAACCGGAAAAACAAAGGCCCTACCTCCAACGTCATGTCACTTCAGCTTGTTTGCTGAGATGAAAAAGTCAAAGAAGGTGCAGAGCAACCCTCACTCCTAATTATCTTCCAAATGTTGTCGTGTCCTGATTCTCCCTTAATAACCTTTGCAGCCATGAACAATGAGCCCATAGAAAAGGCTGTGCCAACTTCTCTAAAGCAAAGTCCAGCAGGGCGGGAGTGGGCTGGACCTAGCCTTGGGTGCAGCCCTACAAAGAGCACTTTTTACAGTAGGCTGTATAGAGGGCACCCTGACATCTCTCTGAGAGGTAGCAACCATAACTCCTGAGTCCTATCTGAACATGCGGACTCACACTTTATTTTGAGTTTTCTTCAGTTTACTGAGTCAGTAAACAGCAAGCACTGAGTATTGTCTTAACTTAGTAACAAGCTGTTTCAAGAAAATAAAGAGATCATACCACTATACTCTGAAAAACTAGGCAGTTAAAATTTTTTTCCAAGTGATTTTGTAAAGAATTTCCAAGGTCAAAAACAAGACAGACAGGACTTGGCTTTGTCACACCATAGGCAATTTATCAAAAAGCACTTGACATAACAAGTAGTTATTAATTTCACAGGCGTTCTTAAAGATTCAATCAGATCTAAGGCCTTTCCACTTGTCATTTATTGGAAAAAAAAAAAAAACCTTCAGAAACTATTAGTTTGGACTAGAATTAAATAGCACTCCTTCAACTGTCTGCTTATTTTTGTCATTTGTAAAGAAAGACAAGTGAATATTAACAATAAACGCACGCATTTTCATATATATACACACACACACATACACAACAGTCTATAAATAGCTTAGATTTTGCCCGTAGCAACCCTCCTGATAATCAACCACATAGCTCAGGCAAGCAGCAAGACCTCACACCCAGACTCTATTCCAACCCACATCCACAGTGCACTCTCTGCTCACCAGCTGCTGGCTTCCAGAGAGACCAGTGTCTTCTCTCTGCCTAGAGTGACTGAGAACTGGCCAAAGCCTGGCTTTTGGACAAGTTGTATCCCAGGCGTAGGCACTGCCTCCAACAAAGCCACACACTTGGTAAACACATGGCCACCAACCTGGCACAAGGCCTGGCCGCCTTCCTGCTTCTGGATTTGGAGAGCACGGAATGGATTCTAAAGCATGGAGTGCTTTCTGGGTAAAAGTCCCTCTGCATGGTTCTCACAGCCCCTACCACTAACCGAGGCAGGCTTTACCCATGGCCCCACACTGTGCCAGCAAGCTACCTCAGGCTCACCACTGTGCTGGGCAGGAACGTACCAGCGTAAAGCTGTAGGTACCTGAGAAGGTGGCTGAGAAGTGCCTGACATCTCACCTCTCTATAGCATGTAGGGCAGAGTCAGGCTCCCTGGAACCCTAGCAGAACACAAGAAGGGCCCACTCCCAGGGGAGAGGCAGGGCTCCCGGCTGTAGAGCAACAACACTTGGCCTACAAAATGACTCCAAGTACCCTCAAATGCAACTCTGCCCACCTTCAGGCCCAGGCCAACAGTCACAGGAACCAGGGAGTCTTCCCTAAGGGGAAATCTGCCAAGAATGGACAGTTTTTCTTTCTCCAAGTCAAAGTGATTGGCTAGGGGTTTTGCCCAGGAAATATGAGAGATCTAAGCAAACTGAGAAGGAAAACCTATGCTGATATCCGGATAAAGGTCACAGTTCCTCACAAAGCGAGCAGCACTGATCACCTGCTGCTGAGAACAGATGAGACTCTCAGGGCCACCAGGAAGCCACCACTCACCCACAACCCTAAACACCAAACACACACCAGAACTACTGAGCAGTTCATCCAATCCATTATAAAGCTCCTTTACTACTCAGCTAGCAATTAAACAAAGGCATCTCCCAGGTTATATTCACATAGCCCAGATTGGCCTCAAGTTCATCATTCTGCTTCAGCCTCCAGGTCCTAGCCTGCTCATCTCTAATTATGCATAATTTTTGTTCTTACCATCCCTGTACAGATCAGATTACAGATTCTTTAAGCTTTGAGATGTTGTCTGTGAATTATGCACATGTTTATGAGGTGCATGTGCCATGTGCGTGAGTACATACTAGAGAAGAGTCTATAGCATACCCTTGACTATCACTCTTCTGTTACTTTTGAAGCCAGCTCTCTCTCTCTAAAACTGCAGTTCCTGTTTTCTCAGCAAGCCTCCTGTCTCCTCCTCCTATGAGCTGGGCTTACAAGTGTGGATGGAATGTCCAGCTTGTTACAAGTGTTCTAAGATCCAGACTTCAATCTTCACATCTATACAGCGGCTAACCACTGAGCCATCCCACAGCACTTCTTCAACATCTGAACACAAACTTCTACAGTGACTCTCCAGCAGGCTTCTAGCTTTCAGCCTCACACTGAGGCTGCATCCACTGTTGGTCCCTCTTATTGAGATCTCTAGCTTTATAGACTACACACAGGTACTGGTTTCCCTGGCTCTCCAGCAGACCACAACTGTGATACAATTCATTCTCTGATCCCTCTACAGTGACCCATCATGCTCCATCAGCTGTCCCTTTGGAGAACCCCAACATCCTGAGAACTGCTTACCCAACATTTATTCTCTGGCACTATCTATCAGCTCTATCTATAAAGTCAGCCTCATTTGATATCTTTTGGAATTCTAATAAATCAAACTAAGTGCTTATTGTCAGCACATTAAACTCCATAACACTCCTGCAGGGGTGAGTAGAACTGGAAATGAGAGGTGCCAAATATGCACAGTATGTTTTGTGCCAAACCAACACCATGAAAAGACCCTAATATTACTCCCATCTCACAGATGAGAAAACCTGAAAAATAAAAGACTCTTGTCACAGAGCTGGTGGAATATCGTACATGTGACATTGTGACACACACCTGTAATTAAGAGGCCGAGGTGGGGAGATCATAAGTTCCAAGCTAGCCTGGGCTATATAGTGAGGTCGTGCTTCAAAATTTACTCAGAAACCTTTTATTTTTAATGTTGACAAAAAGCATTTTAAAAGCACTACTTCTATATGTACGATTTTCAAATCTTATTAAATGGCTGATTTACAGTTATACTAAATTGACTTTTAATTTTTAATTTTAAACAAGGAAGATCTTATAAAACTCATGGATACTGTTCACTTCTTCCAGTCTTTTCTGGCAAAAAGAAAGTCTTAAGCCCAGCTATAAGAACTCATGCCTCGGGGCTGGAGAGATGGCTCAGAGGTTAAGAGCACTGGCTGCTCTTCCAGAGGTCATGAGTTCAATTCCCAGCAACCACATGGTGGCTCACAACCATCTAAAATGAAATTTGGTCCCCTCTTCTGTCATGCAGGTGTGCATACAAAACACATATTGTATACGTAATAAATAAATCTTTAAAAAAAAAAAACCTCTGTGTGAACAGCAGGGTTACTCTGATCGGGTTACTTCAGAAAAATCGCTACAAGGACATTAATACTGTGCCCACCGGGTCTCAACCACAACAGCTGTACAGTGTGGCCTTATGACCAAGTGCTGGCTCATGGTGGAGTGGAGGTAGCAATCAGAAGTACCAAGCCATATTCTGAGGACATCATGAAGAATTTTACCATAAGATTCTTTTAGAAGTCTGAAGAAGCCTACAGACTCCTTTTAAGAATGTCTCTAAGGTAAAAATAAAATAAAATGCTTTAAATCCCAGTACTCCAGAGGCTGAGGCAAGAAAATGGTGACTTTAAGGCTAACTTGGGCTACAGAGATACTGTCTCAAAAATAATAAATACTGAATATCATTATATTAAATGAAATGGCCAGACTCTGAAAAAAAAATATTGTGTTTTCTTTTATATATTGAACCTAGATTCTATACGCACGCGCACACACACACAATGAAAACTGAAGGACTATTTGAGGGGGAAAAAAACCTGCTGAGGGAGGAGGCAGAAAGAAGTGGGCAGCGTATATGGTCAAAGAACAAGATATATTTGAACTCAAACATCACTATGAAACCTATGACCTTGTATAAAGAATATATGCTAATTAAATTCTTAAGGCAAAACTTAAGAAAGTCGTGTCATCGAATTAAATATTTATGTGGTGGTCTAGATGAAAAATGTCCCAGTGGGCTCTGGTATTTGAACACCAAATCTGCTGATGCTGTTTAGGAGGGTCTAAGAGGTATAGAAAGCTAGCCTCTTGCCCTCCTCTCCCTCTCCTTCTCTTCCTCCCTCTGTTTCCCTCTTGAATTTGAAGATCTGAGCTCTCAGCTTTCTGTCCCAGCCACCATGCCTAACACACCTTCTTGCCATGATCAGTCCTTACCCTTCTGGAAAATCAGCAAAAATAAACTGTTCTATCAGCTGCCTTGGTCATGGTATTTTATCAAAGTAAGAAAATGTATGATTATATGATTGTAATGGAAGTTCATTTTAATAAATGTGGTCATATTAACAGAACTCCTTCTAAGAAACATACTTTACTCTCTCCTCCCTCTGGGTAGCCATTCTGAACCAGAATCACATTCTACAAGGACCTAGAAGTCCCACATCAGCTCCACACCAAAAAAGGCAAGTTTTCACAATCACAGTAGCTGAAGAGCATCAAATGGTGCCCTCCAGATGTGTCCATGGTTTGATCCAACAACCTATAAACAAATCTTATTGGGAAAACAGCATCTGCAGATATAATTGAGGACTACCTGAATGGTCTTAAATCCAGCAGCAAGCACACTTACAACATAAAGAATATGGAACAGGAGGAGATCATGTGAAGGCAGAGGGTGACTCTGAAATGAGACCGCCACATACTCAAGAGTTGCTGGGAAGCCCCTAAGGTTGGGGAGGGGAGGTAGAAATGACAACTGGCCTGGCCAAAGGTAAGATACAATTCTGTTGTTTAAAGTTGCGGGAAATTTGTTAAAGAATCCACAGGACAACAGCTGAACCCAGTTCTAATATGTTCTACCCGTATGATTTCCTAACACTACTTCTAAATTAGACTCTTTTGTACTGACAGATGGGGGAGATGTTAGGACACATCAGGTCTAAGCACAATCCATCTAAAGTGATGTCAAGTAGTGCTGGTGCTCAGACACCCATGTTTCTGAGCAGCAACACCTGCAGCAAAAGGAAGCTGTCTTACTCAGCCTGCAGGAAGGTGGTGGAAAGAGGATCAGGGTCAACACCTCTTCTAAACAAAAAGGCTGAGAGTGGGAGCCACTCTGCACAAAAAGCCACAACTGCCACACATGTCCCTTCCTTGATGTGAGACACTTCTCTAACAATAATTTAACTGGCTAGCCAGACACCTTCAGTTCCTAATACTAGGAGTAGTAACTGGCCAACTGTGATACCTGACATGGTCAAAGACTTGCTCCTCACAGAAGCCCATGACAAGGAAACATTTCTCAGAAACTAGTAAATAAAGCAGAATATAAAATCACACCTGTATGAAGTAACATCATAAAGCAAACATCATAAAGCAAAACAATGTTTTCCTTTGAGACAGTAAGGAAGAAAGAAAGCTGCTGAGCTACTGCAGTGACCTGTCCCCCTTTATTTTAAACTTGTTTTAAAATCATTACCCTGATCTTAATGCTTTAGGAAAAGTGAATGACTGGCTCAGCCACGGAGGGGCACAACTATGGTTCCCAGAATGAACAAATGCTCCCACGCTCCTTTTCCCTCACTGACTCCTCCCACATCCCGCATCCTGCAGAAGGGACCTACCCCACATCCAGCATGCATGTGCATGCATACATATATACGGACATACACACATAAACACATGCACACGTGCAGTGCCTGCTTCTATTTGGGCTTTCTCCTATCCTGCTTACTACTAACTCTACAGGTAGTTCTTTCATATCTCAGAAGTTGTGAGACTTCTCCCAGAACAGAGGAAACATTTATCCACCCTATATTCCCTTCATGTTTCCAACACTGAGTTTGCTACAATATTAAACTGTTGAAAAAAGTAAAGTCAATTTTTTCTAAAATTTACATGGCTTCCAATTTATTTGTTTCACTTTAGAAATCTGGTAACCATTGTAAGCCTTCCTTGCTGTCAAGTTGAGTTCTACATTTTCCACAAATAGACAACCTTTTGAATTTGCTTCTGTGCAGACATACAGAGAACCAGGGCTGGCCCTGACTCAAACCTACCCAAACCCGAGGAGCCTAATCCACAAAAGGATTCAAAAAAAGAGGCAATCCCACATCCCCACACCCATGCTGGAAGAAGGAGCAGCAGGACCTATGTGTAGCTGCACTCAGAGGCAGTCAGCCCAGAGTGAGGTGTTACCACCCTAAACCTCTACTGGCCTCGAGACAATGTCACCAAAACCACAAATTACTAAGTGATGATTCAACTTCACATGAGTGGAATAAAGTACTCTCAATCGAGGCCCTAAACCTCAACTGTCCCCCCCAAATCCTAGGCAACCTTGAAATATCATCCATTTGTGAGTTAGCTTCAGAGTCCCTAGAGATGGTGTGGGAACTTTTGAAGTTCCAATGAACACTCCAGCACAACCAGGCTTGGGACTACTACTCTGAAAGAGCAAAGGGCAGCTTCCTAAGCACAGCATGGGCAGAAAGAGTCCATGGGATATCTTCATGTGACCTCCAAGGATCTCTGGATGGCACAGGGAGACCCCTCCCTCCAGATGCCAGTTCATATGGCACTTTTTTAAAATAGCTAACTTTGTAAAATTTATTTGTTATGTATACAATATTCTGTCTGCATCACCCGCATGCCAGAAAAGGGCACCAGATCTCATTATAGATGGTTGTGAGCTATCATGTGGTTGCTGGGAATTGAAGTGAAAGAACAGCCAGTGCTCTTAACCTCTGAGCCATCTCTCCAGCCTACATATGGCACTTTCTAAAAGCAGTGGCTGGAGCAAGACCATGCTAGGGCACATAAGGGCGAGCAAAGATGAGGGACAAGAGGACAGACCCCTCCAGCTGCATCAAGGAAGAAGTGAAGAACCACTCAAAGACTTATTAGCACTACTTAAAATGGGCAGAAAACAACTCTTTTTAATGATCTTCTATTTCAGAAACATTCCAATAAAACTTGTCTTTTCTCTTTAAGGTTCAACACAAATGACACTGATTGCTGCCATGACTTAAAGGGTCAAATGATATAGCTACATGGCCCTGGATCTGGTAAAATTGAGAACAATCTATAGCAACTGTGTTCAGTTACATGTTATTCAGCAAACATAAAACTATGACATTTCAGAAATGTAATGATGCCAAAGTAGACGAAGCTCCAGTTAGAAGCCAAACAGTATAATAAATTAATTTACTGCTCTCACTTCACCACTAAAAACTCAGTGGGTACCTATCATTCTGATACTAACAGCAACTACTTTACAAGCCTTGACTGCACTCATTAATTTAGAGCTCCTGGCAACCCAAAAGGGCTCATTTCTTAGATAAAGAACCTGCAGCTCAAAGTCACATGACTCACTCAAGGTCACTAGCTAGTAAGGCTGAAACAGGACTCCCTCCAGTTTTCAGTCTAAACTTTAAACACTATGTTTTATTGTTTCAAACTGACAAAAATCTCTGTGTTATCTTACAAGGAGGTTCTGTATTTTCAGAGATTAAGAAAACAGACAAAAACTAGATGTGGAGGCACAAGCCTGTAATGCCAGCAATTAGAAGGTAGAGGGGCAAGAAAATTAGGAGTTCAAGGTCATCCTCACCTCTGTAGCAAGGTTGAGACCAGCCTGAGCTATATGAGACTGCCTCAAAAAGGAAAAAAAAGAGAGACTGAAGAGATGGATCAATGGTTAAGAGCATCTGCTGCTCTTGCAGAGGACCCAAGTTCTGTTTCCAGCACCCATAATCATCTATAATTCCAGTTCCAGAAGAGCCAAAGCCCTCTCTGGCCACCCTGAGTATCAGACCCTCACAGAGCACACATATAAAACTCATATGCATAAACAAATGATCTTTTGTTTAAAAACAAACAAACAAACAAACAAACAAACAAAAACAAGAAGAGGGAGTGTTGAATGGTGGTAATCCACGCCTTTGATCCCAGTAGAGGCAGGTGGATCAAGTCCAAGGCCAGCCTGGTCTACAGAGGGAATTCCAGGACAGCGAGCTCTACACACAGAGAAACCCTGCCTGAAAAAAAAAAAAAAAAAGAGGGAGAGAGGAGGAGGAGAAGAAAAAGGAGAGAAATGTGGCCTGCTATTCAGGCCCTTTATCTGGTAAAAGAAACTAAAATACTGAACAGGCAAAGGCAGATCTCAGGTTCCTCTAGGGACTTACTCTGGTTTTATTTCCCCAATTCTCCACAAAAACACAAGCTTAACAAAAAGAACTCCTCTCCTTGTCTGCTGACTTTGGACCCTAAATATATGTCCCAGGAAGCCCTCAAAAATCACCTACTGAATCAGTGACCAAGCAAAGTTCCCACAAAATCAAGACAGAGCCTGAGACAGGGTCAAACACATAGAAAAAAGCCACAAGAGGGCTTGAACTACAATATTCCTACATTAAAAAAAGATTAAAAAGTAACAATAACAGCAACAGTGCCATTCAAATGTCTCATGTTTATGATGAGTAATCTTAAATGGCATGCTTATAAATGGCATAGGATGACAAGATGTGGGGAAAATTAACACAATGACAAATACTGACTCCTAAATAGAAGCCAGAGAGGCCAAGAAGTTAACCAGAGCTGATATAAATTCTCAAGCTGAGTTATACATGGGAACCCATGAAGTGACTCACTCATAAAGACACCACTGAATCAAAAGTGAAAACCAGCAAGCAAAAAAAAAAAGTAAAACCATCCTTGTGGGGGTTTGAAGGAGAATGGTCCCCACAGACTCATATATCTGAATGCTTGGTCACCAGGAAACAGAACTGTTTGAAAGGATTACAAGGATTAGGAGACATAGCTTGTTGGAGCAGGTGTGGCCTTGATGGAGGAAGGGTATCGTTGGAGGTGGGCTTTGAGGTTTCAAAAGCACAAGTCCAAGAAGAGTTTACCTATATCATCGATTCTTAAACTAGGGATCATGACCTCTCTGGGAATCATATATCAGGTATCCTCTATATAAAGTATTTATATTACATTTCACGATTCATAACAGTAGCAAACTTACTGTTATGAAGAAATTTAATGGTTGGGGATCACCACAACATGAGGAACTATATTAAAGAGTTGCAGCATTAAGAAAGTTGAGAACCACTGATCTACATGGTTTAAATGCCTTTTCCCAGTCAGTGAGTAAACAACAAAATTAATGGAGAAAAAAGTACAAACACTCTAAGGATAATAGACATAAAGAGGGGCATCAGGAAAATCTAGCAGGTTAGATAACCACAGGTAAAGCCTGCAGCAATTACGTCAACACAAAAACAAAAAGTCAAACACCAATATCAACAATTCATCCACAGGCCTAATATGATTCCTAACCAACACCTACCCAAAATCTTCACTGCCTTTACATGAAGATGGTACTGACCTTTACTGAGTTATAAAAGTTATTTTAGAAATTAGAGGGCAAATATTTTCTGTGTATATGAGGTCGCTTAGTAATAGAAATACATACTTCAAGGTTCCAGTGCCACCACTCGAGCAATTCCTGGTACTGCTGAGGTCAGCCTGTGAGGCCAAAGTTATAGTGCTATATAAATAATATGCACATTTAGATCAACTGTGAGGAAAGAGTCACCAAAAGTTTTCAAGAGAAAAAAAAAATCACCAGCGTGATTTCAAGAAGGACACAGGAAGACTGAACAAAGATGAAACCAGAGTGAGTGCTTGGCTGCCTCTGAGGTCTTCGAACTTTTGCCTGTGTGTGTGTGTGTGTGTGTGTGTGTGTGTGTGTGTGTGTGTGTGTGTGTGTTACAAATTTGGAAAGGAAAGGGTTCAAATGAATTTAAAAAATAAATAAAATGAAGTAAAGCAAAATACTAATATTCTATTGTGAGACAGGTGAATTATGGTTGCTTTTCAATTGTCTTAACATAAGTTTTTCTGGCTTTTCCAAATTATCACAAAAAGAAGCTAGGTGTGGTGGCAGAACCCTTTATATACTTTTAATAAAAAACACTTGGGAAGTAGAGACAGGCAGATCTCTGTGGGTTCGAGGCCAGCCTGGTCTACATAGCTGATTCCAGAGGAAGCCAGGACTACATAAGAGACCCTCCTCCAAACTGAATGAATGAATGAACGAACGAAGGAGCAAGCCAGCCTCTGTACAAAAATATTAATGTATAAACAGCAACACTTTAAAAGCATTTAATTTGGACCTTCTTGCTTTGTGCTTATATTACCAAATTCTGTTTATTTTCCAGCCACAGTACTGCCTTCAGCATGAAATTCAACATTTACCAGGAATCACTCCAATCAGGAAGGGGATGAGACAGTCTGATGTACTTCATGCCACGTTCCAATGAGAAAGAAAAGCAACCTTGGAGAAGGAGAAGGGTGTGGCTTAGAATCTTACCGTGAAACTATTGTTGACATTTTTGGTGCTGGATTCTGCCACGCTGGCATCAGTCAGGTCTACCTCATCAAATATGATTGACTGGAGAGAGATGCAAACAGAGAGTCTCAGGAAAGCCAGGGCAAGCACATTCCAAGCACTGGTGGAATTCTCCCTACTCACCCCTACAAGCCTAGGTTCCTTGAAACCAACATCTTATCAATACACCATTCAGAATTCAGGAAAGCACCTGCCTGCCTGCCTGCCTCTCCCAAAGAGTATGGTTCACAGGCAGCTTGTGGTTTTAATACACAGAATTCATTAGTAGGTACATTACAACAACAATAATCATACTTCTTTCTATATGTGTTCTTTGTAGCAAACAAGACCAATAATGCCAATGTTTCCCTTTTAAATGTGAGAAAGTCAATTAGGGTCCAGTGTCAGAGAATGTGGTTTGGGTTTCTCCAGCAAGCACATTTGGAGAAAAGTTCTAACTGAAACAAATGCTGTAGGGGAAAGAGACAGGCCCTAATGGGATAAACCCAGCCATAAGGAAAGCCAAGGAACAGAACATAGAAATTCAGTCCTAGAGAGTCCCAGCCGGATCTAGGAACGTCTATGTTCCTCTCTTCTCCCCACTAAGACCCAAGCCACAGCCCCTGCCTCCCGTTTGCCTTACTATTACTTCTGTTCTAAGATGTCTCTATCTGGAACACCTGGAGGAAAGACTAACAACTAAGAAAACCCTCCCTACCCCCACCAACAAGACTAAAATAACCACGGCTGTGGTCAGAGCCCTTTCTAAACATGTTGCCTTGCTCCAGTTCTAATTTCAGCACACTAGCTCTCTAGGGATGCTTATGATTCCAGATTTTTTCTTAATGCCCAAGTATCAAAAGTGCCACCAACACTGAGACAAAAGCACAGGTGTTAGGACTGGCAGCCTGCACAATGGGGTTTGAAGTCTGACAGCACGTTCATTGGACCAGAGCAGCAGCATCCCAGCTTTTCCTGGAACAACCTACCTGAGGAGTCCAGCTTCAAGTCTTAACACAGCTGGAACCTCACCACTCAGAGCCAGCTGCTGGGAAGCTTTTAAAGACCTGCATATTTCTGTTCATACACTAAGATGTCCAATAACCAGAGCAGCTCTTGACCCATAATGAAAAGATCCATGAGCCTGTGGTCCCCATCTTTCTGTAAGGAAACTCACTCTAATATAGCTAGTCTGTGGCAATTTTTCCATTTTTAGAGAAGGTGAAAATGAACAAAAGAATTTTTTACAAGTGCTGGGCATGGTGGCGCACGCCTGTAATCCTCAGGGAGAGAACGGCAGGTGGGTCTCTGTCAGTTTGAGGCCAGCCTGGTCTACACAGAGAAACCCTGTCTTAAAAAAAAAAAAAAAAAAAAAATCAAACAAATAAAAAATAAAGCATGCTTAGAGAAAAATAAAACCTGACACCTAGTATTATAAGCCAGATGAGATGGGGCTGGAGTTCAGTTTTAGACTCTGACTAGCACATCCAATGTCCTGAGTTCAATTCCAGCATGACCAAAACAAACAAACAAACAACAAATAAACAAAGACGCTAGCTAGAAATAACTGAACTACAAGTATTCATCCTGTCTGTGAGCGCTTCATTCCTAAGTGGTGGCTCCTGAGGTGGTCTTCTCACAGTACCTCACCTTTGCAGTTTTAGCATAGTACAGTGTTCGTCCTCGAAGTTTAAAGTACCTCCTCTTGGATCTCTGGAACGAGTTGTTCTGTTTGGTCAGCATGCCTTCTTTGAGGATGGTCTGAAAGCACAGAAGTACACCGTGAGTTTGCATTTCTGAGGTGCTCATTACCCTGAAACACCCTGTCAAGACTGATGAACAAAGTGTGCCTCTGAGGGGTCAGGCAGCCTCCCAGAAGAACAGTTCTCGCTCTCTCACAGACCTTGACCTCTACACAAGCTAAGCACTGTGCTGGAAGGGGAGGCGAAAAGCATACCACTTCTCTAAGGGACCACATCATTCCTGTGTTAGAGACCCAAGGTGTTACCTAGCTATGCCCAGAAGATTAGCAAAGGGGAAACTGAGGGACTCCAGGAAGCAGCAGCTGGGGACCACTGGGACACAGGACCAGTGCATTCTGCAGCTTTAGCATTTGGTATTTTTCAGCTATTCTTGGCCCTGCCTTCATGTTCTCTGGCCTCCTGCCATTTCTCAGGATTCTGTTGCCAAAACTGTCCACATCCATAGCTCTGGGTTCCAGTGTGGCTCTAGGCCTGTGCTCTGCTCAGCCCTCTGCATGGTTCTGAGATCAGTATAGGCATCTAACATGTATCTCCTGCCCTGTCATACTGACAAGCCCATTCCCACTACAGGAAATATTCCCTTCTCCCTAGAGAACTTCCCCTGCTCAGTTAACAGCAAGTTAACTGGACCCCTTCATGTGCCTCATGTACATGGCTCCTAGGGGACACTGATCCCTACATACCACTTGGAAATGAAACTCTCAAGGAATGGCCAGAAGCCCTCAAAGCCTTAGGTTCCATCTCTAGCACTGCAAAGAAAAAAATAATAACAATAAATAATAACAAAAACCCAACTCCACATTCAGCACTTTCCTTATATTATAACTAACAGCTCAGCAACCTCATGCAGCTTTGCCCTTTAAGCAACTTTTAAAATAGTTCATGTATGGAAGCACCTGGACATTTGAAAATACTTTTTTATATTGTTTTGTTTTTCGAGACAGGGTTTCTCTGTGTAGCGGCTGGCCTTGAAATCACAGAGATCCACCTGCCTCTGCCTCCCAAAAGAGTGAGAGAGAGAGGAGAGAGAGGAGAGAGAGGAGAGAGAGAGAGAGAGAGAGAGAGAGAGAGAGAGAGAGAGTGTGTGTGTGTGTGTGTGTGTGTGTGTGTGTGTGTGTATAAAATCACCACCACCTGGCACATGAGGATACTTTAAAATTCCTAACAAAACCAGAGTGAACAAAACACAGAAACCTTAGGTCATCCAAATGTGCCAAAATACAAAGATAGCAAACTTGTGTACTAAGCCTCCACCAGCCTAGAATCCACCCCTTTATCACAGGGGAGAGAGGCAGAAAAGAATATTAAACCAAACCCCAGTTCCCTCATCTCCTAAACACACAGAGCCAGGTTCACAGAGCCCACTATATGGTACCTGAGATTTCCTATCCTACTCCTGACACAAGTCATCTTCCTGGAGCATCTTCTTGGGTGGGATGCATGTGCCCACATTTAACCACAGGCTCACTAGAATTTACTCTGCCCTGGTACCTACCTGGTACTACATCAGCTGCCCTCTTGAGCCAAACCAGGGGGAAAACTTCTGATAAGCACAGTTATTCATACTCTAATGTCTACCTTCACTTCTTCTGACAAGGTCACTTACTATATCTCCCAGTCAGTTAAAAAAAAAAAAGTACCAAGGGAAACATCACACAATGCCACAATCCAAGGAAGAAACACATCCAGTTACTGTCACTAGCATGCATGCTCTATACTACGACAGAATAAGGACCTAAGAACAGGACACAAGCCAATCTGTGTTATGGAAGAGCTGTAACCAACTGAGCACCTTTTCCAAGTCCAAGTTCACATGGATGGCACTCTTGTTAGATACATCTGTATGTAACATCACCCGTCTGTGGACATACAGAGGACACAAAGAGATACTCCAATGGACCTTAAAGGGCTACTTATAGACATACTCCTCAACCCAGTTCAGTTTCCTTACCTTTGAAGAAGAAATTGCTTCCATTTCTTTCCTAAGTGCAAATTTTAAAATAAAAACAAGGCAGCAAAACCAATAGGCAAGCCCAGGAAAGTTATAAATTATGTTTAAAGGGGAGATGCAAGAGCATTTCTTTTTTTGTATCTACTGCTAATATCTCATACAAAAAGGAAAATTGAAATGCAATCCACACCACCATCCATATACACAGAGAGGCACCCAAATATTATTCAGAAAGTAAACCAGAGCTTGCAAGCTTGGGCTGCCCAAAGAGACCTGCTGTTCTATTTATAGGACAAGCATGCTCAGAAGGAGACCCTGGTGGGTTACAGCGGAAAAGGCTAGAGAAAGATAAAAAACAGTATTTCTTAGAAGCTTTTTCAGAAACTACATTTTGTCTTCTGATCCGTGCTCCTGAGTACTAAAGATATGCTACAGATATTTTTAAACACTCAGTCCAAAACTTTTAAAAGTGGTAAAGAAAACTGCACCCTGAAACCACATGCTGAGTTTTGCAATGGAAGCCTACAAGAAGCACCAAAGAAAATGCTGCTGGTCTAGCAGGCCCTCCCCACCACAGAGCCAGTGAGTCTGAGACAGGCACAGTGAGGGTCCTGGCACACAGGAGGATGTATTCTCTCTCCCTTCTTCAAACACAGCCACAGAGCAGGCAATAGCTCAGACAGCGGATCAGGCCACTGCAAAAAGATATACAATAGGGTGTGAGGGCACAGGGCTCAAGAGTATGAGCAATGTTCCTCTGCAGGTAAGAGTACATTGGTCTGAGATACTCACAATTGCTCCTTAGTGTACAGAAAGAACCCAATGGGAGTGGGAAAACAGACAGTCACTGCTTGACCGTTGCCATGTGGGTTACATGACCCCACATCAGGGAGTAGAGACTTAGAAGCCCACTTTAAAAATATGAGACAGGGGTCTAGAGAAATGGCTTAGATGGCTTAAGAGCAGGTACTGTTCTTGCAGAGGACTAGAGTTCAATTCCCAGTACCTATATCATGCAGCTCCCACTGCCTGGGAGACCTGATGTCTCTGACCTCCATTGGTAGCTCAGTCACACAATTAAATTTTTTTAATTAAAAAAAATAAATATGAGTCAGGCAGGGGAAGAAAGGAAGAGGGTATCTAGAGAGAATGACCAGTCAATAAAATGACTGCAGCACAATACAAGGACCCAAGTTCAAATCACAGAGCCCATGTGGAGTGGTGGTTCATATTTACATTTGAAACACTGTGGGTAGGTAGAACCTGGTGGATTTCCCAGGGTTCACTAGCCAGCCAAATTAGCCTAATCTGTGAACCTCAGGTCCTAGTAAGAGACACTCTATCAAAAGACAAGGTGGGAAGCCTGAGGCACAACATTCAAGGTTGACCTCTGGCTTCCACGTACACAAACATACACACACCCCTATACAAACACAGTCATCCACAACATAACAACTCCAACACAGACCACGTGGATACAGGTAAACTTCCTCGGCTCAACACAAATGCTTCGTATGTTTCAGAGATATGTGCAGATCTCATTGTAGTCTATCTGGGACACTAAGGAATGCTTCACTAGGGACATATACAGTGTTCTACACGAAGTGTCTGATGGCAGGAATGTAGACTGAGGCACACCGAGGCAGCCACCACCCTGGAATTCTCAGCTCTACAAAGCCAGGGCCCATAGCTGACAAAAGGAACACTACACAGATTTTTTTCTAAAGACTTACAAAATACCAACTTGATAATAAAGTGTAAACAATTTTATTTTCTTACCTACAAGAACCCAGTTTTATCTTTGCCAATGCCCTGGTTTCTCCTCAACAGCACCAATATTAAAAGTGACCATGTTCTCAAACCCCTATTCCATAGAAGTTTGCTCTACATGCAGGGGAGATCCTTATTCCTCTCCTCACTAATATGAGGAAGAACTGAACAAGAAAAGAGCCAAAAGAGGTAATACCCTAATCCCCAAGAGCTGCTCAGGCCTGTCCTTCACATGGAGTTCAGAGCAAATACCAGCACAGCCAAGCAGATTCTCTCCTGGCACTGCTAACAAGGTCTCAGTAGCACAATGGTGTTGCAAGTACCTTCACCACAATGCTCACCATCACTTCCTCAGTCCTAGTCAAAGACTCAGAGCTGGTGTAGAGAGATGGCTTGACTATCTCTGGCTTAAGGGAACACAAGGTAGCTTCAAAACTCCTCTTCCTCCTTGCTTCTGACTTGAATACAGACAAAACCTAGTCCTGTAGCAGCCATGTTGAGGCCCTCACATAAACCAGCAGCCTGGTACATGTCTGTCTAACAAAGGTCACTGATCACTGAATGCTGGTGTCAGCAGGATCCACACTACAGCACATGAAACATACTTCATCTCAAGCAACTCTTTTCACTGACCTGACTCTAACCCCTGTGTCTAGACTCAATAGCATCAAAGCTCAAAAAAGTATCAGAGACAGTAAGATAGCTCAGCAGATGAAGGCCCTTGCTCCCAAGCCTGACAACCTCAGTTCAATCTCAAGAACTAACAGAAGAGAACTGACTACCACAAACCTGTCTTCTGACCACCACATGCATGCCACTGTGGCACATACCCACCCTCACACCACATACACATGCAAACATAATAACTTTTATTTTGTAAATAAAGGAAGTACCTGAATTACTATGTGGCTACCAATAACCACTGGTTCTGTCCCTCCTACAGAGTAATCCTCACACTTAGGGCTTAAATTCTGATCCATCTCAATCAATCAATAAATCTCCAACTCCCCTCCACTCTTCTGTCTTGCTTTTCGAGATATCAGTGCATATAACTCAGTCTGGTCTCAAATCACTATGCAACTGAAGCTGTGGCCTTGAACTTCGAATCCTGCTGCCTCTACCTCCCAAATATTAAGATTCCAGGCATACCCAGCTTAAATTATTGTCCCTCACTTTCTCTCAGTGTGATCCACGGGCTGGTGACATAGTTCAGTGATAAAACAATTGCTTAGAGGGGAAAGGCCCCAGGGTTCCATCTTCAATATTATGCACAAGAATAACAAGATCAAAGTGTACTCCAGACCACCTGCATTGGCCTCCCTGGCACCAGGTTAGAATGTAGTTCACTGCTCTCTCCCAACCTGCCTGGAACAAGCAGCTCTGATGAGGGCCCACTTACAAGAGTTTAAGAATCAGACTTCTGCTGGTCATAGTGGCTCACGTGTTTGATCCCAGCACTTGGGAGGCAGAAGCAATCGGAATTCTTTGTGTTCAAGCCAGCCTAGTCTACAGAAAGAGTTCTGAGACAGCCAGGGATACACAGAAAAATCCTGTATTTAAAAAAAAAAAAAATCAGACTTTTTCCAGGCTCTTTTTCCATCTCTCCTGCTACCATATTCTCTCAACCAGGACCTCTCAGCTCCAGACATCAATAGAACCGCCTAGCAGGCTATACAACTGCCCCAGAGCAAAGATGTGCTCTAACAAGCTGAATTAAGGTCTTTAGGGCAGTAAGGAGAAAGAAAAGCATGCAGCTCCTTGTGCAATGGGAAGGCATGAGGGGCACTGGGGGTGAACAGAAATGCAGTTTTAAATTCTCAAGAAGAAATAGAAATATAAAACAATACAGCTGAGAGCTGGGCATGGTGGTGCTCTCCTTTAATACCAGTTCTCTGGGAGGCAGAAGAAGGCAGATCTCCGTGGGTTTAAGGCCAGCCTGGTCTATACAGATCAGAGTCCAGGACAAGCAATGCTACACAGAGAAACCCTGTCTCGAAAAATGAGGAAAATAATAATACAGTTACCTGGTGACATGGAGAGGAGAGGAAAGGGTAGAAACTGGAACAATGCCAGGTTTCTGGGTACAAAGGATTCACAGAGGATCCCTTCAGCAGCAACGCTGGAGAAAACTGGCCTTGATTTTCACTTAACTTGCTAAGCCCACATGTGTTCACAGACAATCTATTTAGTATACACAGAGGACCTCTCAAGGCAGCCACAGCAAGCATTTCTACTTGGCAGGAGAAAGGGTAAATAAATACCACAGTACCTGTGAAACGCCCACAAGAAGCCAGAGAGGCCTCATGTCAGCACTGCCCCCCTGAGAAGCTGCTAAGGAAGAAATCGAGGTCCAAGGGAACGCCTGCATCTACAGAGAAGCAACAGCTGTGAGGGTGAGAGAAGAGTATGTTTTGGGTAAAGTTGCTTTCATTATTTTGGCCTTCAGAGGTTCAGGAAAATAAAACTATCTTCCTACTACCCATCCTGGAGGAAAATGAATAAACACAGAGACACAGCCCAGTTGTACCACACATCAAGTGACAAACTTGGACCACAAGCAATTGGAGAGACACACAGTACTATAGGTCAGCCACTGTGAAAGGATTCACTTGGAGTCCACAGAGTATGAAATCTGTCCTCTATGAAGCTGTGGAATGAAGCTGCCGAGTTTCAGCAAATATTTATTAAGCACTCAACATGCCAAATGCTACTGGTAAACCATGATAGAAAGGACGAGTGTTCTGACCTTTAAAAAAGCTACGCTGCTTGGGCGGTGGTGGCACAAGTCTTGGGCTTGGGAGGCGGTGGGAGAGGCAGGCCCATCTCTGTGGATTTGAGGCTGGCCTAGTCTACATAGCAAGCTCCAGAACAGCCAAGACTACACAGAGAAGCCCTGTCTTAAAAAGCCAAAAAAGGAAAAAAGAGAGACAGAGAAAGGGAAGGAAGGAAGGAAGGAAGGAAGGAAGGAAGGAAGGAAGGAAGGAAGGAAGGAAGGAAGGAAGGAAGGAAGGAAGGAAGGAAGGAAGGAAAGGGAGGGAGGGAAGGAGGAAGAAAAGAAAGAAAGGAAGAAAGAAAGGGCAAAAGGATACTTCACAAAGCATGAAGTAACACAGAACCAGCTTTGATACATTCAGAAAAGGTGTGGATTGAAGATAAACCCAAACACCCTGTGGTGTGGTGAACTCAGGTGTTTCAACTTCTCTATTGGTTTGGAAATTTTCATAAAGTATGTTCAAGACCAGAGAAACAGGGAGCCTTGGAAAGTCAGAGGTTAGGAGGTCTGAAAGATGAACACTAAATTAATGATCCTCCACCATTCCTCTAAAAGCACAGCACACAGACCTCTTAAGATAAACTGCATTTCACTGGGCAGTGGTGATGCACACCTTTGATCCCAGCACTCAGGAGGCAAAGGCAGGTGGATCTCTTATGAGTCCAGTCTGGTCTACAGAGAAACCTTGTCTCAAACCCAACCCTACACACACACACACACACACACAAACTGCTTTTCAGGGTCCCATTGAGTGCCACTGTAATGTTCAAACAGTGAAAACTAGTGACCCTCATTTGCAGGCCCCACTGGAAATAAAACACCAAGTGAAACAAACTACCTCTCTGACACCTTTCTGCTTCTAATTTAGTTGTCACACCCAGGGTCCAGCCACTGCTCAATAACATCCTTTCAGCCTTCTTTCAAGTGTGTACACAGCACAGGGAAGATGGATCATGCAATACAACAATTACTTAAGAACCTGCTTCCCAAACAATACTTGACTAAGTCCCCTTCCCGTTTTATGTCTCCATATCTACCAGAGTTCATTCAGATATTGATGGACGCTGACATAATTAGGAATGTATCTTGGAGAAACTGACAGTATTCATATATCAAATGGTTTGACTGTTCAGCTAAAATAGATCCTATTTATATCAAGATCTTCAAATCTCTGCTTAGATAAGTTTAGATTAAGTTCTAACACAAAATTTAAAAGTTTAAACAAAGGACAACATAGCAAAGGTGTTCCATACAGTATGCACATTATTACAATATTAAATTCTAGGGAATTTAAACCCTATGTTTCTACAAGTCATGCCTTTTTGCAGAATTGGTTCTTTGCACGATAGGGCATGACAGTGCAGAGGTTCCTCCATCTTGTATTGTTGCTGAGGTCATTTTAGGTTTAACTAGAATCTAATCTCTTTGATAGACAGCCCCAAGGAAAATTATCCAACTCTATTCTAGGAACCTAAGGTCAAGATTCCCCAGCTAACTTAACTTAGCTTCTGTTAAACTGTTGGTTGTGCAAACCTCCCCTCCAGCTAACCACTTAGCTTAGCTTCTGGTAAACTGCTTGCTTGCACAAAACTTCCCCCTGCAGCTGCTAAGTGAGGTATCAGGGTTTTGCCTTTTAAAACCACTTATTGTAAAAACTCAGCACTTAATCTAAAATCTTGGATCTTTAATACCCAAGTGTAGTCCCAGCCAGCTGGAATAAAGACTTTCAATTGTCTATAAACTGAACAGTCAGCTCTCCTGGGATCCTCTTAATATTTTGGAAGCCCCAGTGAGATCCCCAGTGACTAGACCCCAACACTTGGTAACCTCAGTGCCCCCAGGAGCAGAGGAAAGTGCACTGGCTCTAAAGGGTTCCTAGAAGGAACCTGAAACATTCCAGGGCCCCAGAAAAATACTGACTGAACACCACTAAGTGATCAGAGGCAACAAGCCACCACCTAAAAAGGGAAGGTGAGTGGAAGGTGAGTCAACAGTCTTCTAGTCTGAACACCTCCAGGGGTAAATCTGGTTAGGGTACAAGAGGGGAAGGTAGAAGCGACCTTAGATCCTATGTCTGGGATCTGTGTGAGACATCACCAGAACCCCCTGGACTGATCAGGTGAGTGAATGTGTGGGGGCCACCTCTGGTTGTTTTTTACTATGTATCTCTCTGTATGACTATGTCTCTCAATGTGTTTTTGCCAGTTCTATTGGCTGGAGAAACTGATGTAAATAGAAGGGAGAGTGAGCCTTCCTAAGACTGGAGCCTACTGCCCATGCTGCAGCACTCCACCTACCCCCTTCCTGCTTACATCCAGTTGTTGCTGTTGCTAAGGCTACAGTGGTGGCTTCAGAGCTGGCAGTGGTGGTCACCAGTTGCCCATAATAACAAATGGCTTTCTCTGGTGGGAGACACACCCCTAACCCCCTACCTACCACCTCACTTAAGACTTTGGCCTCTTGTTGGGAAACTGAATCCTTTGGGCATGGTCAGATCACCCAGAAACACTCAAAACCTCCCCCTAACCGAGGAAACTTAACTTTTCCCCTCCACCTACTCTGACATGCTGGCTTTTGGCTTGTTTAGTCCCTTGATTGCCTCTCAAGGTCCTGGGATCCTGGTCATGTTCCAACTGTGGAGGTGGCAAAGGACCCAGCCTCTCATGGAGGGTGGGAGGGTGCTGCCTTCTAAGCAGAGTACATACAGAGAGGAGGAAAGTTTACTAAGCTTAGTTCTCTCACCTCCCCCCTCTCTCTGGGCCCCCACCTGCTCTAAGCAACAAGGTGCACCTGGGGAAGGGGGAAGGAGTTCCTCCAGACAGGCAGGAGAGGAGGAGTGGAAGTTCAACTACTTCCCATCATGGTTTATGATGTCTCCTTCTCTACCAGTGACCCAAAACCCTCCCTTTCTTCAAAGAAGCCAGAGCCCTTTATCAGCCTGTTTTAAGATAAGGGAGGATTGGATATTTTTTGCCAAATATTACTGGGAAGATTAAAAGCAGCAAACAGAAACCTACCAACTTATCCAAGGTAAGTCAGATAGATTACTCAATCATTCGCTGGGTTTTTGTTTATGAGACTAATCAGGTATTTATTCCCATAGACCCAAATGCCCCTGAAAACCAGCAAGCCACTAAATGGCCTTGTCATGCAGTCGGCCCCAGACATGGAGAAAAAGCTCCAGAAATTAGAAAGGATGAACAGATCTCAACTTTTGAAAACTGCTCAGAAAGCCAAGTTTCAGCTAAAGACAAATGGGAAAAAAAAAAAAACTCTGTGTGTTTCCCATTAGGGAAACAGACAAGAGAAAATAAGAGAAACAGACCTGGAGAATGGGTTCAAAAACTTAACATTGCTTGATGAAGCAAGCACTGAGTGCAGATCTGTTGGGATTCAGACAAAAATATCTACAAAGCACCTTCCAATATGTAGAAGACCTCCTTAAAGCTGCAACCACTGAGGAGGAATGTAGACAGATGACAGAAGGCCTTTTAGAAAACCTTTAAGCCCTGGGGTACAGTGTAAGCCAAGAAGGTTTAGCTGTATGTCCTTCAGATCACATACCTAGGCTACAACCTAGAGGAAGGTAAGTAAATTTCCCATGACCATATTTCAGTCATCCTACAAATCCCTGATTCCACATGATGTTGAGGAGAAAATATGACACTTTCTGGGACAGTCAGTTACTGCCAGCAATGAATAATGGGATTTGCTGAAATAGCCAAGACCCTCTGGCAGCCCCAGAGATACACAAGCCTTTGGAATGGACTGACACTGAGCAGAGGGGGCCTTTGAAGCCTTGAAAATCAGCCTGGTGTCTGTCCCAGCCCTGGGCCCCCCAAACATTACTAAGCAATTTTACTTACACATGGGTGAAGCAAGAAGCATTGCCTAGGGGGTCCTCACACAAATCCTGGAACCCTGGAAAAGACCCATGACATATCTGTCCAAGAGATTTGACACAGGCAAGGCTAGATGGCTGAGTATACTGATAAAAAAAGCTGACAAATTAACTTTAGGTCACTAACTGTTCCTAACAGCCCCACACTCTGTTGAGGTCCTCTTGAGAATCCAAGAGATGGATGTCTAACACCTGTGTGACCTAATACCAAGCCCTACTTCTCAATCAGCCCCACATTTGGTTCCACAAGATATCAGCCCTCAATCCTGCCACTCTCCTGCTGGATGTGACCCTGCAGACCCCCTTAATGACTATCTTGTAGTAAGTGACCTGATCCAGTCCATCAGGCTTGATCTGACCGATGACCTGTTGGTGACACTAGATGAGGTATTGTTACAGATAGAAGCAGTTTCATCCAAAACAGAATCAAGTATTAAATCTTTAATCAAGGAACCCTCAGCTCAATGAGCTGAGCTTTTCGCTTTGACTCAAGTACACCTCTGGAGGAAAGACCATGCTATCTGTTGGCTATTCCCTGCCAGGCACAGACTCCATTTGTAAGCCCCATGACTGGAGGTCCACCTGGAGACCGGCTGCCAGGCTCCACCCCTAAACTACTCTGGCAGTCAGGCCTCAACCCTTGAGAGGCTCAGGAGTGACCAGCCAGTGTTGACCCCCCAACCCCAAGACTTCCGTAATGGCTATAAAAGCCATTCCCAGCCACTCAAGATGAGAGAGTAGCCAGGGTCCACCCTACAGAAAACAAAATCCTACTAATTCCTGATCTTGCCTCAAGATCAAGCCACATAATCCCTCCAATTCCAAAAGCCCAGCAAAAAGTACACACACACCTCTGAAACCCTATATAAACCCTGTCTTTTGCTCAGTTCTCTACTGCTTCTTGTCTGAGCAGAGGCATTGACCCTCCTGAGTTTTTCCCCTTCCAATAATAAATCTCTTGTGTGAGGTTTTGTTGTGTGGTGTGACTTTGTGGTATTCTCTGGTTCCTGGCTGCCAGGATATCTTTCCCTTCAGAGCTGTAGCACCTGCACTGGGAAAACCTTCTCCCACAGGAGCAGAGCTATAACACTTGCCTTGAGAAGCCTTTCCTCTCAGAGCTGTAACACTTACACATTCACCATATACAGTGATGGACAATATGTTTTTACCACAGCCTATGTCCAAGGGACTCTATACAAGGAAAGAGGATTTGTTAACTTCAACAGGAAAAGAAATCAAAAATAGATAAGAATTCTTAGCCCTATTAGAAGCTATCTACTTAACCAAGAGGGTGGCTGTTGTTCAATGCAGAAGACACTAATAAGGGGAATTCCCCCCCAGAAGCCAGAGGCAAAAGAATGGTTGACATGGCCACACAAGAAGTGGCCTCAACTAGTAGGGACTCTCCAAGTCTTGGTAACCTAGTCAAAGGCCAGCTTATCGATCGCCTAGAATATACCCCTGGTGAGACTGAGTATGACAAGAACTGACTACACAGGATAAACAAGTATGCTGGATGCTGCTGGACAGCAGACCCATCTTTCTCATGAGTCTGGGAAGGCAACTGGTTATGGATCTCCACCAAGCCACCTACCTAGATGCCATGAAAACTGCTAAACTCCTCAGACTCATATTCTGTTCCAAATTTGGAAGACCTGATTAAAACACCACTTTAAGATGTGCAGCTCATGCTCAGATAAACCCCAAAAGGGAAGATCCCACAAGGGATCTGAGCTCAAAGAAAAGGGCGTGGGAAAACTGAGCACTGGACTTTACAAGAATCAGGTCTGGTTTTGGCTATAAATATTTGCTGGTATTTGTAGGCAGCTTCTCAGGATGGGTGAAGGCCTATCCCACCAAAACATCAATAGTTACTAAGAAACTTCTTCAGGTAATTCCAAAGGTTGGACTGCCTCTACATTCCAGGTCCAAAATGGCCAAGCCTTCATGGTCAAAGTGTCTCAAAATCTGAAAAGGGTATTTTAAATATTAATTAGAAATTACAATGTGTGTGAGCTCAGGCCAGAAAGAAAGGAGACTCTGACCAAATTGATCCTGGAAACTGGTAAAATAAATAAATAAATAACTGGGCCAACCTCCTCCCTTTTGCCCTGCTCAGAGCCTGATGTACTCCTTATAGGGAATGGCTTATTCCTTTTGAAATTATATTTGGGCAACCACCTCCCAGCCCCCAGCCCTCCCCAAATTCTAAGGTATTCCCCAAAGAGAAATGTCTAAATCATTCCCTTTTCAAGTCCTTGCAGGCTTTACAGAAAGCTCATCAGGCCATCTACTGAACAGTTAAGGGAATCCTGCCATCTCCCACTTCCTAACGCCACCACCACTTCCAACAAGGAGAGTTGGTTTGGATAAAGAGGATCCCTCCCCACCCCTTAGAACCTGTCTGGAAGGGACTCTATTCAGTTATCCTTACTCCTCCAAAGCAGTAGTACTACTACTGTCAAAGTAGCTGTTATCATCCCATGAACAAACCTAGAGAGAGAGAGAGAGAGAGCGCCACTAAGGACAGGTGGACTGTCACTTGGACCTTGGACCCCTTTAAGATAAAATGGACCAGAGTTTACTAACCCAGGATATACAATCCCCATGAACCCCAAACCTGAACATCGGAACTCAGAGAAACCAGGGATGCAAACCCTGTGTTTCAGGTAGAGTTCTGCTCTCTTATGTCCCTCCCAGGGTGGAACAATACGGGTCTAGGGAAGAGATAGGGATCAGTAAATCAGTTTGTACAGATGACTGACTAGAAAAAGGCCTTTGGGGACTATAAATGCCCTGGAAATGGTGAATTTTCCTGCTAAGGACAAGGTACCTGCATCATGTCTTCAAAGTATCTGGCTTGCTTGTACTAACAGTTCAATTAAGTGGGCCTCCTCCAACTCATTGGAAAGTTACACATCCACTCTACATATACTGGTCTATTTTATCTCCCAGGTGTATGCCTATAATGGAGAAGATGAGAGAGCACATATTGGCTTTGACTCAATGTTAACGATAGTCAAACGTGTCCCAATTCTTATCCTAGCCTAATAAAGGACTAGGTGCAACTGCCATAGGCACCTCAGCCTTGATTGTTGGGAACCAAAGCTTTAGGGAACTCAGCTCCAAGACAGACTTAAACCTAGGCCATCTGAAATATATTTCCAGGCTGAAGGGCTAAGCTGACTCCCTCACAGAGGTAGTCCTACAGAACTTAAGGAGGCTAGACCTCCTTTTTATGAAACAGGGAGGACTTTGCACGGCCTTAGGATAAACTTGCTGTTTCTATGCCAACCAATCATGGGTAATCAGGGAGAACCTTGCCATGGTCAGAGAAAACCTCAAAGAAAAGGCAAAAAGGAGACATACATCAGATAATTGTTATCAGTCTGTTTGCCTAGTCCCCATGGCTGACCACCTTACTGTCAGCATTAGCTAGACAACTGATTCTTAGTCTGACCAGGCTCATGACCTGCATACTCAGCTGCATGGCCAACTATGAGAACAAGCTCAGTTAAGCTACTCATCCTTAGGACCAACTATGACACCCCCCCATACGCATACAAAAGAACAAGCCAACGCTCTGCTTCATGCCTTAAAACTAGAGGAGAATGTGACAGGGCAAAACACTGTAGAGGTTCCTCCACCTTGCATTCTTGCTGAGGCCACTTTAGGTTTAACTAGAATCTGACGTACTTGAAGAGCTCTGAGGAAAATTATCCAACTCTATTCTAGGAACCTAAGGTCAAGATGCCCCAGCTATCGGCTTATTTTAGCTTCTGTTGTCATAGCCTTGACAACCTTGGGTTCTGCTTGTCCACTCAAAGCATGAAAGCATCCAGCCATACACAGAAAGGAGACGAGTAACACTCCTAAATTCCCTTTACTCAAAAGATTTTTATAAAGACCTCAAACGCATACATGACTAAAAGGAGAAAGAGGGAGGGGCACATCCCTAGGTCTAATGACATCAATGTTATTTCAAACCTTAAGCAGCAGAGAGCTGAGCCAAGCACCTATTCTCAGAGTTCAGAGGGGAAGGGCAGAGATTGACTTTTGAATGTTGCACTTGTCAAGCCATTAATCCCAGCACTTGGGAGAACAAAGCAGGAGGATCACCAATTAAAGGCCAGCCTGAGCTACATAATGAATTCTAGGCCAACCTAGGCTATAGATCAAGACCATGTCTCACCACCTCCAAAAAAACCTCTACTGGAAGCCTGACGTAATGTCACTCAGGAGGTGGACCTGGGGAAATCATCAAGAGCTAAGCCACACAGTGAGACCCTGTACTAAAACAAAACAAGCAAACAAAAACTCCAAAAGTATCAAGACAACAAATTCTTCCTAGAAAGCACTTTCACTGGGACACTGCACTTGAGACTGCAGCTAGAGAGCTGTGACAGCTGAATACCCCATGGACTTTACTTCACATCAAATAAGAAAAATAACTCCAAACAGCCAGAGCTACAATAAAGCTTCAGAAGTCCAGAGGACTATATCCGTCTTGACCTTGGGTTTGGCAATGGCTTCTTAAAATATAACACCAAAAGAACAAGCCACAAAATTAAAAAAAAAAAAAAAAAAAAAAAGACTTCTCTAAAATTAAAAACTTTTGTAGTTGGAAATGATAGTACCAGCTGAGAACCCTAGCACTTGGGAGGCTGAAGGCGAAAGATAGAGAAGCTTGAGGCCAGACTGTTAGTATTTAGGCAGCCTGCTTCTAGGTTGCCTCGAAACCTATGATGTCATCATGTCGCCAGCCAGGTAGCTGCACCTGGCAGGCATGGTTCAGTTGCTCCATAAAAGGCCCAACCTGCCACTTTGTCTCTCTCTTGCCTTCTTGCTCTTGCACTCTCTTCCTCTCTCCTGCTCTCCCCCCTCTCTCTGTCGGGGCGCCCCTTCCCCAACCCTGTCTGTCTGTCTCTCTCTCCCCCTCCCCCATCTCCATCCAATAAACCTCATTGGATTTAGGGTTGGTTGTGTGCACGGCATTTTTATATACAAATACTAACAAAGACTGGTCTTAGTAAGATCTGAAAAGGAGAGAAAGAGGGAGAGAGAGCCAGAGGGACCCTCTTCAATTTTTCCATAAATACAAAGCACCATTCATCAGGCAATCAGAGCGGAGTTCAAACTGGAGGCAGGTGATTCCTCCCAACAATAACCACAGCCCCCTCTTCACGTGAGATGCAATGCGGGGAGCCAGTCAGTGGTAGGTAGTAGGAGATTGCTAAATACCCATAACTCAAGGACATAACCTACAATGGACACTGAAAGTGGAACTGCACAAGTGAGGCTACAGAGCTAAGGCCACTTGGAGAGCATTCAACATTTCTTCCAGCAGCCACACACGATGATACCAACTAGTTAGCGGAAACAAAATGGAGAACATTAGTAAACTAAAAGTATATGCCATAAAGTATGTGCATGACTATGAAATGAATTATTTTAGAAAACAGAAAGCTGTTTTAGAAAATGCATGCTATTGGGTTTGAGGAGTAACTCAGGAACAGACAGCTTGCCAAACATAGGAGAGACCTTTAGACCACTTGAGGATTGACAGAGAGAGGGGGGAGGAGGGAAAGAGGGGGAGAAGGGCAAAGAGAGAGGGCGGGAGGGTGGAAAGGAGAGAGAAAGGGAGGGGGAAAAGAGAGAAGAGGTGAGAAAAAGGCAAGGGGAGAGAGGGGGAACATGCAATGTGCTTCTCGTCGTTAGCAAGATCCAGGAAGACACTGCCTTTATTAGAAATTTTAAATCAATCATTTTTCAAAAGACAGGGAATACCAAAATGAGAACAGGATGAAATTTAAAAGACAACAAGTTAGATAAAGGCCAAGATTAGAAAAAGAAGCCAAATTCATCGCACAACAGCTGAATTAAAATCCAACTTGACTCCTGGGAGATCCATTCAGCCTATACCTGAGTTTACTGTGCATGTATTAGTTGGACTTAAATGCAATGCAAGTTCATGCTATCATGGGAACTGCAGGCATGGCTTGGCACGCCTGGTTTATAGGTCATTGGTCTCTAGGTGATCCTAATAGTTTGTACACCAGTGCAGTCTTCGTTGGTGAGAGGATTCGTCATGTCAAAGATCTGTGGATCAGATGTAGCCATTTCTCTTAAGCACCACAAATCTGTGCGCCAGTGATATCTAAGATGGACTAGCCTTCATATGGACCCTGTTACGTCTTCCCCTGGTCCTCTTTGTCTCAGACAATAGCCTAAGATAGTCAAAATGGCCCCGTTCTAGCTGCATGTGTGGCTGGCATAGGACCCAGGCAGGACAGACAAAATGCAGATCTAGATTTATCCTGTCGCCTAACTGCCTGTGGAATCCAAATGAAAGCCTCATTCCCTGGACCTGGAGTTGTGAGCTGCCACATCAACCAAGGTTCCATGGAAGAGAAACCAGTGTTCTTAATCACTGAGCCATCTCCCTACCTCCTAGAGTCAAATGTCAATAAAGTCTTGTTCTCTTGGGAAATAAATAAATAAATAAAATCCAACTTGAAAGGCTAATGGGAAAAATGTACACTACACAAAGTATATCAGCAGAAGTATAAAAGAAAACTGAGGTCCCCTGAACACCACAGGTTAAATCAAGAGAGGAGGCGTAACGATGAAAGGTCCATGGACACAGTGATAAGAGGTCAGACCATCCAGCCCACAAACAGCAAGAACTGTACAAGGAGATACAACAGGAGACCAAAGAGGACCTACTTGGGAGAAAGCTGCCACTCTTTCAGGAGGCAAACTCAATCCAGTGCATAAAGGGTAAGCAAAAGCCTGAAGTGCCAAGACCACTAAGGCATTCCTGTCTTGAGCACAGAAGCGAGATGTACAGTGTCACACACCCACACACCTCTACTACGAGATGCACCTGTGCCCCATTTATCACAAATGAGAACTGTGAGGCTCTATCCTCAAGATGAAGCCAGATGGTAATTCAGCTGGCAGGCCTGTAAAGATCACAGTTGGGATGAAGGGCCTGACTCAGAAAAAAAAAAAAAAAATTGGTAATTAGATAATTAAATCAACAACTGCCAACCTGGTCTACATAGCAAGTTCCAGAGGGTCAGAGCTACATAATAGAGAGAACTTGTCTTTTTTTTTTAAAGAGCTATCAGGTCAGAAACATGGCTCAGTGGGTAAATGTGCTCATCCCTGGAGCTTATGGAAGAAGGGGAGCAGCAGCTACCAAAAGTCATCTTCTACACACACACACATATAAACATACGCAAAAGATAATAAGCAAACTGTTTAATTAAAAATAGCTAGGTATGAGCTGGGCATGGTGGTGCACACCTGTAATCCTGGCACCCAGGAAACAGAGGCCAGTGGATCAATGTGAGTTCGGGGCCAGCCTGGTCTTTAAATTGAATCCAGGACAACAAAGGCTATACAGAGAAACCCTGTCTTAAAAACGGGGGAAAAAACTTGCTAAGTATGTTGATGTACACCTTGATCTCAGTGCTCAGGAGATGGAGGCAGGCAGATCTCTGAGTTCAAGATCACCCTGGCTTGAGCTATACAGCAAGACCCTGTGTCAAAATAAAAAATTAAAACAAAAACTATGACTGGCCAAATGTTACATGCCTATACTCCTAGCATTTAGGAGGCTAAAGCAGGAGGATCTCAACTGTGAAGCCAGCCTGGACTGCATAGTAAAGCTCTGCCGAAGGCTAGGGGAAGGAAACAACATAATTGTGGAGTGAGTGACACAACAGAGGACTCTCCACTGTACACACTCAGACTATTACAGGTATTAAAGGCTAAAAACTAGTATGTAAAGGCTGGAAAAAGACATTTCCACAATGCCCAGGAAGCCCAACTCAGAGAACTTGCTTGTTGCAAAGGACCCCACATCTCCATGAAAACACCTGGTGATGACATTTCAGAGGAACAAGATGACAGAATTCACAACTCCCCACACTCGAAGCTTCCCCAAACGCCAGCCTGGATCTTAAGGAGTCTCTGAGACCTCTCACTTCCAGGTTACAGGAAACAGAGTTAGATAAAGAACAATGCAAAAAGACCCATAAGGAAGCAATCAGATCTTGCAAACAGCTGCTCTTACCTCTTCAGCATTTACTGTCATGGTGGGCAAAAGGTGAGGGAGGGAGCTATTCTCACTTAAGAAACTAGAGCCAAGATAACCAGGCCAAATGCAGGAATTGACTAGTACCTGCCCCAAGAAAGAAGTAATAAAAAACACCTGGGTTCAATCAGGGACAGTAAAAATTATCTGAATGTCTGATGTTAGTATGTTACCATTACATTTAGGTGCAAAGACCTGATGTGGTACAGGAAAGGTGTTTCAGGGACATCTGCTGAGGCCTTTAGGGCCCACAGCCAATTCTTGTGCTGAAACCAAGTCACTCACCTTCCTTCACTGCAGCTCCTCTACTTCTTGCCCCACCTTTCTTTTTTGCCCTTCCTCCTATCTCTGAGCAGCATAATCCACTGTCACCCTGACATGTCTCTAGGCTGGGATAAACCGTCCCCATAGCTGCCATATGGTGATTTGGAGCTGTGTGGAGAGAGGGAAAGGCTTAATCCAGGCTAGCAATCAGGTGGAGGTGATCAGAGCAAAATGCTCAAACTGGTCCTTACTCAGTCACAGCACTGCCTCAGAAAAGGGCCCCATAATGGCCTCATGAGAGTTATCAACCTCCTCTTCCCTGGCACCCATACCAAGCCAACAGAGTCCTCTCTTAACTCTCTCTCTCTCAAACCCAGCTAACTCTATCCACCCTGGCGCAGGCTGCTGTGGGGACTGACAGTGTCTTCTCAAGCAACTGTGACATAGCCAGAGCCACCTTTTTCATCTGGATCCTATCATCAGACTTCTTCCCTCTTAACATGGCTTCCAACACAGCTTGCCAGCCTCTTTACCCCTGCACCTTTAACTACCCTCAGTTCGTTTCCTCAGTTGCCTCCTGACACAGCACTTGTGTATACTCCTCCTTTACACAAATTGTTCCATTTTCTCTGGATTTGGTGTTGCTCCTCAAACTTCATGGATTTCCAACATGTCTTCTTTTCTAATGCCCATCTTGACTGATGGAGATTTTCTTCTGCTGTGCTCACTTGTTTGGCTGGTTGGATGGTAGAGTTGGTTTAGTTTTGGTTTTTGTTTTGTTTTGTGTGGTTGGTTTTTTTGTTTTTTGGTTTTTTTGGTTGGGTGGTTGGTTGGTTGGTTGGTTGGTTGGTTAGTCGGATGATTATTAGTTAGTTGGAGCCCTGTGTTTCAATCTGTAGCCCCACCTGTCCTCACACTCACTCCTGCCTCAGCCCTCTGAGTGCTGGAATTACAGCTACACACATAGTTTTGGGGGAGATTTGGAGGGGAGGTTGTTTTTCTTTCTATCATTCAAGTCAAAAAGTATTTCTAGCTTTCTTTGATCAATAAATTACTTAGAAATTGATTCCTAAATCTCCAGATACACTCTCAAGATTTATTTGTATTAATTTTACAGTTATCAGAAAACATACTCTGTATAGTTGCATTCTTGTAAACATTGCTGAAACTTGCCTTGTAGCCAGCACAAGAGGAATTTTGACTAGAGTCTATACATTTGAGAACTAAGTTCTGTGACTGTTGGGTTTAGTTGTCAATCCATGTGTCCTGTTCAATTCTGCTACATTTATAAGCTCTTTCCTGATCTGCTTTGTCCTACCACCACCTGTGACATTTACATTCAATTATCCCACTATGAAGCTGTGTTTAGTGATGCATGCCTGAAAACCCAGCACTGGGGAGGCCAACAAGAGCTACCTAACAAGACACTGCCTCAAAAAAGCAAATCCTGCTAGGATTTGAGGAAGAAGAGAGGGCTATTGATACTGTTGTTGTTTTCAAACAAGGTCTCAAGTATCCCAGGCTAGCCTCAAACTCACCACACAACTGAGAGTGACCGTCAACTTCTAACTCTCCCTCCTCTACCTCTCCTAGGAATGCTATGTGTGATCTGCTGCCAGACTGTGCATATTTGAGCTTCCTGTTATATTTGTGTAACTTTTGCTTTTACATAGCTTGATGTTTATTATTAGGTACTTACAAGCTCCTCACAAGTTTTTAATTACTGAACCTGAAACCTTTTATAAACTCAATTTTTTTTATTTACCTTTATATAGGATGACTTTGACTTTGGCCTATTGCATTGGATGGCAAAGCTAATACATCAATTTTCTCTTGGTTAGCCTTTGTATTACTTTCTCCCTTTATTTTCAATCACTTTACATCTGTGTTTTAAATGTGTCATTTTAAATGGCATATATAAGTTTAGTTTACATACTCTCTTAGCTGGAACTTAAATCTACTTATATTTATGTGGTGCTGGGCTCAAACCCAGGGCTTCACATATACTAAGCAAGTGAGTACTTACCCTGCTTGTGTGCTACTTTCCTGCTACTTACATCTAACAGAAGCTTATGGATACATTGGAACTTTAGACTCCTGCCGTAGTGTTTTCTTTTGTTTTTTGCCCCACTTTTTCAGTAACCCTTTTTTTTCTTTTTCTGCTTCTTTCCTAGAGTTTATTACATCATTTCCCAGTCCTTGACTTACAGCATCACACGGTCCATAGTTATCTTAGAACTACTACACAGATTAGGACTCATATCCTTAGCTAGTTTAACATTAAGTGACTTTTCCTTTTAAGAACAGTTTTACGCTCTTGGTCCTTTCTATCTTGGTCTCTCTTGCTCCTGGCCTCGTCTCTCTTGACCTCTCAGCCTTCTCCCCTTTCTCTATCAGGGCGCCCCTTCTCTCTCCCCCTCTCTCTTCCCCCCCCCATCATGCCCCCCCATCATGCCCTTCTCTCCCTCTCTTCATATCCAGCTAATAAACCTCTTTCATATAGGAAAAAAAAAGAACAGTTTTACAAGTTACCTTTCTGACTTTCATGACATGATTTATTTAATTCTATATATATTTTAAGCCGGGCATGGTGGTGCGTGCCTGCCATCCCAGCACTCAGGGAGGCAAAAGACAGGCAGATCTCTGTGAGTTCAAGGCCAGTCTAGGTCTACAAAGTGAGTTCAGGACAGTCAAGGCTACACAGAGAAACCCTGTATCAAAAAACAAACAAAAGAAAAATCTATACATATTGTAAACACAAAAACAGAGTTAATATCCACAGCCAATAACCACCTCATCTTTTCCACACAAACACCCTGCACATTGTTCTTTATCCCTTCTAACAATTGAAACCTTTCACTTGAGATCATTTTCCTTTTGATAAAACAAACAATCCCTAAATGTTTCCTTTACAAAACCAGTGTTTACTTGGTGCATAGTACTTGAGGTCAGGTCATTGCTTCATAAAGAATCCTTAGGTTCAGCTGCTTCCAGTACTTAGATTCAACTGATTTCTGGGTCCTGTGGTTTCTGTTAAGAACACTGCTATTAAGTGACACCCACTCTTCTCTGGAGGGGTTCTCTCTGACTACTGTCCTTCTGAACACTACAGCTTTCATTCACCATGGTATATGAAGTGCCTTGGTATATGTGTGCCTTTCCTGTAGACAGTGCCTTCTCTTGGCTGCAGGATAGTCTTAACAGTTACTGTTTCTGCTCAAGTCTCTGTCTCCTCTCATGACAAACACAAGTCAGACCTTCTTCCCATCTGCCCTCTTCAGATGTTTTCTTTTTTAAAAAATTAATACATTTACATATTTATTTGGAGTAATGGGAAGCTTGTTTGTGGTATGCATGTGGAAGTCAGAAGAAAACTTTCTGAAATTGATTCTCTCCTTTCACAATGTGAGTCTTAGGGACTGAACTCAAATCACCAGCCCCAGATGTTTCTATTCTTCATGTCCTCCTCAGGATTCCTTGTGGCTATTTCCTTTGTAGCTACCTTCTGGGCCACTGCAGTTTCTTAGATATGTCTGTTTTTCCATTGATTGCTTAGTTTTGTTTATGACAATCTTCAGTCTCAGAATTTTCATTTAATTCTTGTGTATAGTTTCAGGTTGTTTGCCAATGTTCTCATGGTCTTTATCTGCTTTAACATAACAAGTATAACTGTTTTTAGAGGCAATGTCTATCTACCTTGATAGTTGGATGCCTGTTGGTTTGGGTTTAAGGTTTATTTTTATTATTTTTAAGTGTGTGTGTGCACATGTACACTTGCATGTGTGTAGGCTTGTGCACATGAGTGCAGGGGTCCACAATCCCTGGAGTTGGACTTACAGACAGCTGGAGATGCCCAACATGAGTGCTAGGAACTTGAGACTTCTCCGAGAACAGAATGTTCATAAGTGCTGAGATGTCTGTCTCACCCATGCCTATTGGTTTTATCTCAGAGCCTTGACTCCCTGTGTGTAACGTTTTTTTATTTTGAGTTTAAAAACTGACTTGTGCATATCCTGGAGATACTTCTCTGAGGAACCTCAGACCCTGGCACTCTAGCATGACTTTGACTTCATGGGACTATGATCATTTCAAACAGTCCTTCCACAGTGTTATTTCTGCTTCACCGCATTGCTTAGAAGTGGTTTTTAAGGGTCTTGACCTAAATGACAGAGTCCAGCCAAGACTCCTGCCTTTTGGCCAAACCTGACCCTCCAGTCCTCCAGAAGTACTCCACAACAGAGCTCACCCGCCCAGCCCCTTCAATGTCAGCCCCCCGATTCCCTGTGCTAATATCCTGGGTCTCTGGAACCAAGCCTCACAGATGAAAGGCTGAAAATATAGGAAATTTATTGCCACAGTGCAGGAGACCCTGAAATGCAGGGGTCAACAGACCCACCACTCCTCTGCTGGTTCCAGGGGAGATCCAAGCATGACTCCTCTAGCTCCCTGAGCACTGTGGAGTTTGTGGCTGTGACAATATCCAGCTGTTTTGTTTCTTCCCAATTACTTATTTATGTGTGTAATAGGTTGAAACACATGCCACAGTGCATTGTGGAAGTCAGAGGATAATCCTGTGGAGTTGGTTTTTTGCTTCAACCTTTAGGTTGGTTCAAGGGAATCAAACAGGTTGCCAGGCATACATTGCAAGTGGCATTATTTGCTGAGCCATCTTGCTAGCCCTGGTACCCAGCTGTTTATACATGACTTTTTCCTCTGAGACTTTGAGTTCAAAGTTCTTCTTATAAAGACATCAGTGTTCACCCTGAATTCAAGATTCTTAGCTAACTGCAAAGACTCATATCTAAGGTTTGAGCTACATCAGATTTGGGGAAGACACTATGCCCACTACATATTCCAGTCCTAACTTCAAAGGCAACAGCAATTCCAATGGAATATGCACATTCATCAAGGGCCATGATCCTCCCCAGAGCCTCGCCAGCATCTCATGTCGGACACCGCCACTTAGCCCTGCATTCACCAGGGCAGCTCATCATCTCTCAGCTCCCCTCTCATCTACCCTCTCACAGTTCATCAAGATCATTTCCTCAAGCAATCCTTGGCAACTCTCCCTGTTCTCAGGTGAGTCTCACCTTGATGTCTTCTCAAAGCACCCTGGCCTCATTAACATCTTTTGGTTAACCCCATGGTGTCCTACTGGCTTCTGTCTGGACTCCTGGCTTACCTGTCCAAATTGCTGCTTTTCAAGAAGGCACTAAGTGCCTAGCACAACAGGTGACATGTCAAGACCTGGAGTCCTTGCTGAGACCAACCAGAATAGCCTGGGATAGCGGCTATTGTTTTCTGGGTTTTAACTGTTATGAGGACCCCACTGATGGGAGGCAGTTTCTCCATGGAGAGGTGGTTGGTCTAGTAAAGAGAGGACCTCTGTACATGTAACATTGTAACATAGGAAATGCAGTGGACGATTTGAACATTTATAGGGGCTGGAAGTGTAACTCAATGGTACAGCACTTGCCTAGCCCATGTGAGGCTCTGGCTTCATCTCTAGCACAGGAAAAAGAACGGGGGGGGGGGGGGTCTTATGCCATTTCATACCAACTAGATATCATTTTAAAAGATGGTAAGTATGTGCAAGGATGCAGAGACCTGGAGCCTCCTCCTCTTCATACACTGCTAGTGGGAATGTAAAATGGCGCAACCATTCATGAGACAGCCCAGCAGTTCCTCAAAATGTTAAACAGTGTTTCTATACAGCCCAAAAATTCTACTCCTCGGTATATACCCAAGAGAAATGAAAACATGTCTACACAAACAAGTATACAAATATTCATAGGAGTATTATCAGAAAGGCCAAAATGCATAAGTAATCCCAATATCCATTAACTGATAAATGTAAAAAACGAAGCCTATCTCTACTGTGGAATATTAATAAAAAAGGATGTGGCTGGGTGGTAGTAGCGCGTGCCTTCAATCCCAGGGCTCGGGAGGCAGAGGTAGGTTCCGAGGCCAGCCTGGTCTACAGAGTGAGTTCAGGACAGCCAAAATTACACACAGAGAAACCCTGTCTCAAAAAAACAAAAAAACAACAACAAAAAAGGGATGTGGTATTGACACATGCTATAACTTGGAGGAATCCTGAAAATATACTGAATGTAAGCACAATGATACAACATACATGTATGTGAGTACCCTAATGAAACTCATCACTTTATATGCTTTTAACTTTTTAAAATATGCTTAAATATTTAATATTTAACTATTTAATACTTTTATTAAATATGCTTAATGAAAGAAACAAGACATGAAAGACAGCATACTAAATGACTCCAGTTCTAGAAAATAATTAGCATGGGCAAGCATAGAGACGGAAATTACATGAGCAGTTGCCTCGGGTTGAGGGAGCTGAGAGGAAACTGGTGATGAAAATGTTCTAAAATTGGCTGTGGTAACGGTTGCACAACTGTGAATATACTAAAAGCCACCCAACTGTACAGTCCTTGTTTTGTTTTCTTAAGACCAGATCCTGTTAACACAGCCCAGGATATTCCAGACCCTCCCGACTCAGCCTCCAGAGCACCTGGGATTACAAATGTGTGTCACTATGCCCAGCTGAACCACAGTGTTTACATGACTGACATGTGAGTTATTGCCCCTGTTTTGGATTGGGTTTTTTTTTTTCCGTTTTTATTTTATTTTTTGAGACAGGGCTTATACCCTGGACTAGTTTCCAAGGATGATCTTAAACTCCTGATTCTCCTGCTTCTACCTCCAACAACTGGGATTACAGGCATAAGCCATCATACCTGGTTTTATGTAGTACAGGGCTTCACGCAGCCAGAGCTATGTTTCAAAAACCTGACTTTTTCAAGTCTTTTAAAACTTGAGGGCTGGGGGATATAGCTCAGCTCATAGAAAATTTATCTAGCATTAAGACCCTAAATTTAATTTCCAAGACTGCAAAAACTAGGAGTGGTGGAGCATGTAGCACATACTCAGGATAAGAAGTTCAAGGTCACGCTCAGCTACATAGCAAGTTCAAGGCTAGTCTGGACTACATGAAACCTTGTCCCTTCAAACAGTGAAATAAAAAATAAAACTTGAACCCTTTCCTCAATTTCTATTAGTTTTCATTTTACAAAGAAAAAAAAAAGCTTCACATTTGAAATCAGAAATACAAACAGTTCTTCAGGGTGTGGTGGCTCGTGACTTTAATCTCAGCACTGGTGGGGAAGGGGTGCAGAGACAGGTAGATCTCTGAGTTTGAGGCAGCCTGATCTACAAAGTGAGTTCTGGCACAGTCAGAGCTTCAAGGAGAAACTCTGGCTGAAAAACAGAAAAGGAAAAAAGAAATATAAACATTTCTATACTCAAACTCAAAAAAAAAAGTTAACTTCTTAAAAACATGTAACAAAATTCTATCTTAAATAACAGCTTCAAGGAAATTACACCAGCCAGGAGAGGCGGGAGGCTGAGATGCAAGTCCAGGACAGCCAAGGCTACACAGAGAAAACCTGTCCTGGGGGGGGGGGGGGGGAATAACACTGCGCTTTACTCAAATTTCAAACTACACTCCCAAGTGCTGATGAACTTACTTTTCAGTGCATTAGCTCTTTCCACCCTAGCTAGATATGTGGTCCTGGAGTCATTATTGTGTATTGTGGTCAGAAAACACAACCAAAGTCATGTGTTTGCTGGGGGCAGTTTCAACTGCAAAGAATTCAAACAAGGAAGAATGAAAAAGACACCAATCAAACATGTCATAAATGGCCATCCCAAATCTACTACACACATAGAATTTTCAGAGGAGGCTTAGAAGAAAACTTTCAGAACTCTTTACTAGCAGAAGATGTACATGGGCTTAGTAAAGCTTCTTTCCCTAAAGGACTGCCCTAGGGTCTTGCTTCTCAACCCCTGCTTCCTGAACAGCAGCATCAACAACTCTGGGAGCCTGTTAAAAAATAAACATTCTAAGGCCCCACCCAGTCCTCACCAACCAGCATCAGAGAGTTAATAGGATCCTGAAGAGATGTATCTGCACACTAAAATCTGAGGACCACTAACAATTCTCTTCTCCATTAACATGGCTAAAGGTTGCAATAGACTAATGTTTTTGAAAACCTGCCATACATACAGCTCTGATCCTGGGCCAGCTGGTCCTCTGATCCATCCCTGGTTCTTCTGCTGTGTTTCAAACTGCAGAGGAGGTGACCCTTAGGGGCAGGATGACCAGGCAGAAAGAGGTATTATGTGTAGCTCTGCCCTCCCAGGGCTCTGCCAGATTGGACTCCAAGGTTCCAGTTTCTGCAGGACCCCACTGCCCCTGGAGTCTGAAGCCATCTCCTCCCTTTGACCTTTGTCCTTCCACTCCGTGGTTGCAGTGGCTTCCTGCATATTGCTTCATCTCTGAATTGCCTCACTGCCTGCAGCTTCCTCTCTGTTCTTCAGCACCTGTGCCACAGCTCCCCTACACTAAACGAATCTGATCAAACAGTAAGAGTGAGTTCTGATCATACCATTTGGCAATTTGCATTATGTGCCACATACACATGCCAGAAAAATTTTGCGAATGGCTCCTCTGCTACAAAAGGGAGTTATTGCACACAGTAATATTCAAATCCCCACATCCTAACAAGCCTCTAGCAAACCCAGAAGAAAAATCAGCCTTGAGCTATTTGTACAGCAGATGTGAATGTATTCCGAACACAAGTCCACAGACTGCATTTTTAACACCACAACCATCATTCCCACCAACCAAAAGAGCTGGTATAACAGCTATTGGTTTTGTCCCAAGGAAAGGCAGACAGAGACCTCCTGACAAATATATCTGGACTCACTGGAATCTCAGAGGAGTCCACCCTCTCCATGATGATCTTGGCCTTCATTCATCATTCCCTTCAGTCATAGGATCTGCTTCAGGACTCCCTAAACACGTTCCTGGGGGCACACCTGCTCATCATTTCCATGCTTAGAATGACCTTCAGTAGTGCTCTCTTGCATGTTGGTCCTTCAAATCTGGCCCTGACTGACCTTTCCTGCCTCTTCTACTCAACCTGATCATCCACTGACTATTTCTGAGTGTGCCTAAGCTTTCAGACACAATGTTCAAATCTTCCACAGCATTTATAACGTCACAGCATCGCATGTACAGAAGTCCTCTCCCCAATTGACTGGTAACCCCTAGATGGAGAAAATGCCTCCTATCAGTGAGAATCTCACCAAGGTTCAAACCCAGACCCATGTTTTACTATTTCTGCCACCCTGGGCAAGTCACTTAACTGCTCCACTTCAGTTTCCAATCCCTAACAGCACAAAAAGGGGATTCACTGGATTATCAACAACTCTAAATAAATTAACTCAAGTGACATGCTCAAAGCTGGCCCAAGAGAAACTGAAGAATCATTGCATACAATTGCTCTATCATCACTGACGCTGTTAATGCCACAGCTATAGCAGCACAGGCGTTCGGCCCCTTGCGCTGAATGACTGGGGTACCTCACAACAACGTAACACGTCAGCACCTCAATGACAGCCATGGTAAGTAACAGAGGCTGACAGATAATAAAGCAAGAAATGGCTCGTCCAGTAAACGTAACTAACTGGCCTGGGAGGAAAAGCGCACTGCAGCAGGATGAGCAAACCCGTGCCAGCCGGAACTGCCAGGGCTGCCCCACGGTGGCAACCTGCTCCTGGCCACCTGTCCAGCCACCTGCCTGAGGAAGCCTTTCCAACAAGGAGGGCTCACCTCAGCAAGAAACCAGACGCAGTTTTCAAGAGGAACCAGAAAGGGAAAGCAAAGGGTGCAACTTTATTCTTAGGGAAAGAAAACAAAAAAGCCATGCGTCTCTCTGCACTGCATCCCGGGCGGCTCGAGTTCTCCTCGGAGAGAGTTCTGTGCGCAGCGGGTGAGGAGTCCCGGCTTTCTCAAGGAGGGAAGGAGGGGGGCAGAAGCGGCCACTACAAGGGCTTCCCTTCCCTTTCGGGACCTGTGGGTAAGGATCCCGCAGCCGCGTGGGCACTGGAGGCGGAGGCCAACACAGGTGAGTGCACCCGAAGCTCAGACGTGCAGACCCCGGGCCCTCGGGGAGTGCGCGCCTGCGGCCCCCACAGCTCGCCGGGCCTCAGTCTCCTCAGCGGCGGCGCCCACCTGCGCCCAGTCCCCCCGCGGCCCCGGCCCCGCGGCCCGGTCCCCGCGGCCCGTTACGCGGCGGCGCGCTCGGCCCAGATGCAGCGACCGCAGCACCTCGGGCCGGGTAGGGCCTGGGCGGCCGCTCACACACGGTCACGGGCCTCGGCAGGGACCGCGGCGTGAGGGGCGCGCGCCCGGCCGACGCCGCGGGCTCACCTTCTGCCGGATCTGGCCCGACGTGGACACCTTACGGATAAGCTTCTGTGGGGAGCCCGGCTCTGCCTCGGGTTCGCTGTCCGATGACTCCTCAGGCGGCGGCGGCGGAGGACTCTGCGGCGGACCCGGCGGAGGGGCGCCCGCCGCCGCCGCCATGCTGCCCGGCCAGCGCGCGCGCCGCGGGGGGGCGGGACGGGGCGGGGATAGGATGGGCCGAGCGCCTGGGGCGGGGCCCGGGGTGGGCGGGGTCTGGAGTCCGGCCGCCCCACCCTACCGCGCCCCCATAGGCATTAGGCGCCGACGCAGGCTTCTCGGGCTGGTGTTGGGTTGTTTCTGCTGCCCTAGCCATCTCTTTCCTTCTGCTGTCGTCTGTCGTTTTCTTCTTGGGACACAATTTCTGTTTCTTGTTTCTGAATACAGTTTTTGTTTTTACACCCGAGTGTAAGTGACTTCTAGGAGGCCGCGGGACTATGTTGGTGAGACAGTTTGCAGAGTGGATGCGTACATGCATGTACATAAGGAGGAATGGAAGAGAAGACAGAACTTCTGCTAAGGCTACTGTTAAGGCCTTAGAGATGGAGAAAGTAAGCCGACTTTCCCAAAGGGGATAGAAAAGAAGGAAGGAGGGAGGAAAGGAAGGAAGGGAGGGAGGAGGGAAGGAAGGAAGGAAAGAAAGCAAGCTGGAGTTTAGAGGGAGGAAAATGGCAATAATACAGGGACGGTAGAGCTGTGGGGTCAAATGAGGCTTTGGGGACCAAATTAGGGAGACTGGCCTTTTCAGTTGAGGCCTGAGAGCAGCAAGAAGCTCAGGGTGTGCCCAGTGGGGGAGGGGGGCGCGATAAGCTGGGCAAGGCTGGGTCACAAAGCTTGGACCTATGAGCCAGGCTTTGAAGTATTGAGGCAAGTAGCCACCCTGAATTACTGGGTGGGGCTGAGAGAGGGGGGAATTGGGACTCAGAAGGAAGTGATGAGGTGCTAAAGGGAGACTGAAGTGAGCAGAGTGAACTCTACACTGGGGCAAAAGTAGAGGGTATGCAGTTGGAGAAGGAGTCACTTGAGTTTGGGGTGGATTTTTTTTTGGCACACTGAAATGGAAAAGGACTTGGTGCCAACCAGGAAAATGTGCTACTCTTCTGTGCCAGGCTGTAAGGGGCAAGTCATTCTGCAGAGGACTGCCTAGCTATCCCCTCCCCCTTTTGGATGGCTGCTGCTACAGACCAGGTAGGTGCCTCAGTGTGCTGGGCAACTCTTTCCAGAGGCAATACACGTCAAATGCCACCAGAAGCCACAGGATGCTATCTGGCACAAAGCTGAGGCCAGGATACTGGCCTCCCCGCCAGCACTCAGGACTACCAGTCCCAATGCAGGAATGTTGTGGAAAAGACCTGAAACCCCTGGGTGAACCAGGACAACAACCCTGTGCTGTTGCCACTAGCTACTTGCAACTACTTATATTTAAATTCCAATTAACTAGCACTGGAGAACCCAAGGTGCGCCTAAGCTAAAGAATGACATTGAAAAACAACAAAAACCAACAACAAGCCAGGCTGTGGTGGCGCATGACTTTAATCCCAGCACTCCAGAGGCAGAGGCAAGTGGGATCTCTGAGTTCAAGGCCATCCTGGTCTACTGAGTGAGTTCCAGGACAATCAGGGCTACACAGAAGAGATCTTGTCTCAATAAATAAATAAATAAATCCCAAATTAACTTTAAAAAATAAAATTTCAGTTCCTCAGTGGCAGGTAGCACTAGTCAGATTTGCAGCACTCAGCAGCCACATGTGGCTTGACAGCTACCACAGTGTGTACATCCATCACTCTACCTCACATAATAGTGACGACTTCGAATATAGAACACCTGCATGTTAGATGAGACACAGCCCTCAGCCACACCTTACAAAACCAGTAGGAAGCAAAGCCTGGCATGGAAGTTTGAGGTGTCACTCCCTAAGTATGCCAGGGAGGCTGAATGTGAACAAACGGATTCCTGAGTCTGAGGCCTGTAAGGTTGGTCTCCCTGGAAGTCAAGGCCTCGGGGAAGTTTATAGGTAGAATGTGGGCCAAAAGGCAGAGTATGGGGCTAAAAGAAGTTCACCATAAAACATTACTGAAGTCTTGACCTGGAGCCCCTCAGAGTGTGACTGTATTTGTAGAGTGGGTCTTTAAGGTAATTATGGGGTCAATGAAATGGTTTAGCAAGGAATGGTGCTTGTTGTCAATGATGATAATCCCTAGAACTCATATGGTGGAAATAAAGCCTACTACAAGTTGTCCTCTGACCTCCATACATGGCACACATACCCATTCACACACTCTAAATGAAATATTTAATATAAAAAGTAATTTTTAAGGAAACTGTATGAAAGGAAAAATAAAGTGGAGCCAGCCCCAAAGGTATGCGAGCCCAGGAGAGCTGGCCAGCTCCTCACAGGCTGCAGCACTTGGGAGAGTGGGTCCCCAAACCTTGAATGTATAGCACAATGGAGCTGGCTCTGGAGGTGCCCTGTGAGTGAACCAGCCCCAAGAGCATGAAAGCAGGAGAATCAACCCTGCCTTCTGTCCATATCAAGATTGGGTCTAGCCTGGGCAGTGCTGGAGAGCTTCCCTGGTGTTGCAGATAATGGAGAGCCCACAGCTGACAAGGTCAGCCATCACCCAGGCTCAGATCCCACCCCAAAATCTATATATCATCTGTGAATGATTGGGGTTTGTGTAAAGGCTGCTGTTCCAAAGCTGCAATAACGCTCTGAGGAGGAGTCCTGATGAGGCTCCAATATTGATGGTGTCACAGAAGCCAAAGATCCCACACCAGACCAATGACTCATTGCAATGAACATTTGCAAATGAGTGGACACAGAGGGTTATGCTGTGGGACACACTGTAACACACTACAGCTTCCACCATGAGTGTTCTTTTCTTTTGGGGGGGGGGGTAGGTGGCAAGGGTAAAGGGCAGATATAAGGGGACGGGGAAATGAGCAGGAATGGGGTTTATGATGTGAAATTCACAAAGAATCAAAGTTAAAAATAAAAAGGAAACTACATAAAAGAAAAAAGGAATAAAGGAAATAAGTAAAGGAAACTATACTAAAATGAGGTCATTAATGCCAGACAGAAGCTGGGTCAGACAGATCACAAGTCTGAGGTCATTCTGGACTATTAGCTAGACCCTATTCCAAATAAAAGAAGGAGGACAAAGAGGAGGAGAAGAAGGAAAACAAAGCACTTCCATACGTGGACAAAGAATTACGTTGTGGATTAGAAATGGATTAGACAGGAAAGGCATTAGAAAAAGCTCGTAACCACTCAAGGCAAATGCTGACTGCTACAGCTCCGAGGTCTTAGTCTTAGAGATAAAAATGATGGACTAGAAGCAAAGCAGAAAAGAGAAGATGACCAACTGCTCATAGTGCAAAAGGGGAGCAGAAATTTGGATGTCATTCCTTAAGGGCCTTTCTGAGGATGGCAGCAGCAAGAGCACCAACACAGAAGGAAGAAATGGGTTTGGCTTGAGGTATTGGGTGTGTTGACTGTGCCTTCTAGTAGCTCAGGGTACATCTGGGCTCCAGAGTTCATGGTTTTTAGAAACCAAAGCCATGGATAAGAACATGATAGCAACCAGGCATGGTGGCGCACTCCTTTAATACCAGCACTCAGGAGGCAGAACCAGGCAGATCTCTGTGAGTTCGAGACCAGCCTGGTCTACAAAGTAAGTCCAGGACAGCCAAGGGCTCTGTTAACACAGAGAACCCCTGTCTGGTGGGGAAGGGGGGTCATGACAGCAATGGCAGTTGGCAGAAAGAAGAAATGGCTGGACAGGAAGATGGACAGATAGCTGCAATCGGGAAAAAGCCCTCGAGATTGTCACAGCCAAAAAGCCTAAGGAGAAAAGATAACTATGTGTCACATGGATCCCAGACATGCTATTGGAACAGGAAAGGGGCACTGGGTAAGAAAATCTGAACAAAGTGTATGTTCAGTTTAATAATAATGTGTCAATCCCAATTCACTTGGTGCAGGCGCTGTACACACTGATGTAAGATATTAATAATAGGGAAACTGTGGGTCCTGTGCTCACTTTTCCGCAAATCTAAAAACTATTTGAATAAAACGTGCTTAGGAGAAAGGTATTCAGCGTGAAAAGAATTACATTATGCTCTGAAGGCAGAAAAACCTAACTTGGACATGATTTTTTTTTTTTTTTGACATGTGAAGAAGCCCTCTTGTTCCCTGGTAAATGCTCAATGTGGTTCCCTTGGAGATTTTAGAAGGGCTGAGCCATCAGTTCCCCCAAGGCAGCTGGCTAAGAAGAGCGCATTCCCTTGGGTGCCTCTTTGCCTGAGTGAGTCATACCATGAATCATGTCTAATGATGTGCTGTGCCCTGAGTTTACCCACCTGGAGGGCACACCAAGGTGGCACTAATAACCTCACATCCAGCCTCATCCGTCTCAGCGACATACAAGGAAGAGGAGCGATCTTGTCACAAAGAACCAGACTCCTGGCTAGAGTGTCTCCTCCTGACAGCCTGGGATGGCCCTCATTCTCCATGATGCAGGGCAGCATCTTACTGAGTTTCCTGGGTCCCAGGACATTTGTGACAACCGCAAGAACCCCAACACACACTTCCAAATGAGCATAACTTCTACCTCTAAGTGCCCTACCCTACCCTGGGACCTGCCAACTATCCTGCCTCTGAAATGGATAGGGAAGCGGGCAATAAGACATGTCAAAAGAGTGGGAAAACCAACAATCCTAACAGGAGTTTACATGTGGGGAAAAAAATGGCAGAGACATAGATTCACACAAAAGAGGGAAGATTGAGGAGTTCCAAACCGGGTTGGGGACTACACCAAGGTAAGCACTTGCGTGCAGCATTGTACAACTAAAGTTTTGCAAAATGAGACCACTAGGTAAAGCAGCAGTCCCATGAGGGCTCTGGCATATCTCTCAACTACCTGTGAATAGCAGCTGTGTCAGTAAAATTTTCAAAGAACTTAAAGGACAGCCATTGTTTTATCGTTAAGCACTCTGCTATCCTCCCTGATTTTATCTCTCTGACCTGCAGTTTCTCACCCAACAAATGGTGGTGGTACCAACTGCCAGAGCAACTGGATGTCATGTGTGAAGTGCCTGACATTAATGGCAGGAATCCATGCTTCTCCAGGCCCTTTGGTTGTGGGGTGCAGAACTTTGTCCCAGGTACAGCTAGTGGCTGGTGAGATAGCTCAGTTAGTGCTTGCTGTTAAGCCTGAGCTCAGTTTGATCCCCAAGTACCCTTTTGATGGAAAAAGAGAAGGGATTCCTGAAAGCTATCCCGACTTCCACACACATATGACAAGTGTGCACTCATACACACACACAAATGCATACATAAATGTGAGTCTTAAAATATACAACACCAAGCCAGGCAGTGGTGGAGCACACTGCAGAGACAGGCAGACATCTGAGTTCAAGGCCAGCCTGGTCTACAAAGTGAGTTCCAGAACAGCCAGGGCTACACAGAGAAACCCTATATCAAACAAAACAAACACACACACAAAAAAAAAACCCTTAAAACTACTATATTCTAGGGCTGTTCAGATGATGGAGTGGGTAAAGGTTCTTGCTACCAAATTGTTCTACCAACTTTGTCCCAAATACTCCTTTGTCTGTGCAACACACTCAATTCCTTGTTGTACTTTATTTTTTATTTTTATTTTTTTGCATTGCATTTCACCTATCCCCCAAACTCTGGGTCACATATGCAACCTACCCTCAGCCTTTTTGTCCCCTGAGGGTTCTGCATGCCAGCAAAGAACATGTGTAGGCTGAGCTGAGCCAGTAAAACACACACACACACACACACACACACCCCACAGGCTTGCTGGGGCAGCTGGCTGCTAATTTCCTGCCCCCACTCCTTCCACAGCTGCGGTGTAAACAAACCAGCACCTGGAGGTCTGTTTTGGATGTTTCAGCACAGAAATAACTTGGAGGGCAAGGGCTGTTCTGACCTCTGGTCTCCAGGGCACTGTCTCTGGCCCTTCCCTCCCAGCTCTCTCTCCCACGCTGCTCCAAAGGTCGGGCCTATTAATGTCTACTCTGACTTAGGATGTCCTGGGGTCAAGCAATGCAGGAACCAGCAGGACGGTTCTGTCACCAGGAGCTACTAGGCAGAGTCCCAGCCTTCTGGGCTGGCAGGGAACTCCGCTCACACCATCATAGACTGTGCCTGGTCAAAAAGCAGGGGAAGAAATCACGATGAAGCACAGTGTGGGCGCCCCCGAAAGAATCCATCCCTTTGCCCAGGCCCCATGACAGGGGCATGCAATGGTATGTAGCTGTGTCCCCAGCTTGGGAAGGAAAAAAAAGATAGACTGTATCTGCTCCTCTAACCCACAGTTTTCTATGTATATTACCGTTTTCAGAGCTTCAGAAAGGAGTTCTCATCTCTGCCAGTACCAGGGAACCCCACAGTCAGCACACAGGTCCAAGCCTTGCTTTGTCCGTGTGGGACACTGTGCAAGGATCCCAGCTATAAGCCTCTCCATCCAAATCCCAAGCACCGAGGCACACACCAGCCTGAAAGCCAGAAGTTGGCACCTTCATGCACACACAACCTCAGCTCTCTACTGCTGCTCTTGGCACCAGAAATCCAATTCTAGGAGTACACACTGCGGAGGTTAATCTGTCAACTTGAGTGGCTTTGTAGGATCACCTAGGAAACACCTCTGGGTGTGTCTCTGAAGGCTTCTCTAAGGAGGCTACTAAGGTGAGGGGATTTAGCCTGAAATAAAAAGAGCTCAAGCTGAGCACAGCATTCCTTTCTCTCTGAAGCCACAGATGTAGCTTCTTCATACTCCCTGAACCACAACAGACTCTCCTGTCAAACCACAAGCCAAAATAAAACCCTCCTTAAGTGACTTTTGTTAGGCATTTTGTCACAGCAATAAGAAAAGGAATTAATTACATACACACACACAGCCTGCCATTACTGAGGAGGTGGAACCGTACAGAAATCTCCTTGACTCTTCCTACTCCTTCCCTAAACATGGCTGGGAACCACATATCCATCTCATCTCCTCCACACCCTGGACACACAGGGTCCCCTCTGTGGCTGCCAAGAGAACTATTTGGTACAGGTTGCTGAACACTATGGCCGGCAATAGTGATCAAAATGGCCTGGAAGAGCCCCTATTGTGCCTCCTTCCCCACCTCTGACTGAGCACAAGCATTCTCCATGACCCCGTCTTCCTAATAACAGCATGATCATGAAGTCCATCTATCTGGATAAACCTTTCCATGCCTGGGCTCTGCCACTATGGGCCATGAGATGTTGGTCCACCAAGCCAATGCTGGGTCAGTCAGATTCTCTTTTTCCAGAAGCGCTATCCAGGACTCAGGCAGCAGTGGCTAGGTGCAGAATGGCCCACTGGGTGCCATTCCCAGCTTCTGAGCTGAGTTCCCAGGACCTTGATAGCTTCTGTCCACACTGGGCATGAAAGCTCAGGTTCTTCTTCAGTTTAGTTCAGTTTTCTGGATACTCTGAGGACCGACTCTTTCTGTTCTTCCCCCTTTCATTCACCAAGTTTGGTTTGGTTGATTATGTCCAGTAGAAATTTGACTAGCTGAAAGTTCGAGCGGTGATTGGACTGCAAAGGGTATTTTTGCCTACACTTGTTTTCTGCTCTATTACCTCAGGAGCCTCTGAAAGGGCCCTTGAGCTAGGACTTGCCAGGAAACTAACCTTACCACCCCATGTGTGTCTAGAGAAGCAGGGCTGAAAAGCCCTGACACTCCCAGAACAGGAGAACACAGTGGCACTGAGCCACTCTATGAAAGGGTGCCCTTTCTTCTAGGTGCTGCCCCTCATTTCCAGGCTTGAGAAACCCTAAAGGTGTCAGACTCTGTCATTGACAACAGCCCAAGGCCCCAGTCAAACAGCCCGACATGTGATCAGAGGACTCAGACTTTATTTCTGGGAGGAATACTCATACTTTCATATCTAGCATGACTCTGAAAGCTTACTGGAGGCTCTGCTCAAGACACCCGGAACTACAAGCGGTTTCTAGGCATCTAGGCTAACTTTTCATTCATCCTGGCCCGCATCCTCGTCTTTCTTCCCTTCTGTGTTATCTCCAGAGTCTTTCAGATTTTGGCGAGCAAACTCCTCAAAAACCAAATTTTCATCCTGAACACTAGAAGAAAATAGACAGCATATTAGTCAGTGCTTACTTTCTGAAGCCGAGGATGAAATCCTGAATGAAACAAGACCACTGATCTTTCTGCAATAAAGTAACCAATCCAAGACTAATGTGCTCTTTCCCCAGGATGGAACATGGACCATGCCTTTTACTTCAGGGCTTTTTGTTTGTTTCATTTCTGTTTTTGTTTTTGTGACAGAGTCTCATTCTGTAGCCCAGGCTGCCCTTGAACTTGCAGTGATCCTCTGCCTTAGCCTCCCATGTACCTGGATTAAAGGTAAGCCATCACTCCTAGCTAAGACTGTGCTTAAAAGCTCTTTAACACAAAAAATCAAGATGCAAGTGTGAGACCCACAGAACAAAAGACACAGCCAACATAACAATTCGTGCACACATCTTAAGTTCAAAGGAGCAAAAGGGCACAGGGACTCTGCACAGACATTCTGAGAGGAGTTTATGTGTGAAGAGGGTCACAAACCACAGAAAAACTCAGAGAAGCACTCAGATGACTCACCTTTCTTTTTCTGTAAGCCAAGAGTGAAGGAGAAAGGGAGAAAAAGTGAGAGAGAGAAAGGGGAGGGAGAAAAGGGAGAGAGAGAGAATAGAGGGAGAGAGAGAAATCAATTAACTTTTCTTTTGGGGGGAGGGGCTGCTTTGAGAGAGGGTTTCACTGTGCAGCCCTGGCTGTCCTAGACTTAACTGCAGACCAGGCTGGCCTTGACCTCACAGAGATCTCCCTGTCCCTGCCCCCGGAGAGCTGGGATTAAAGGCGTGCGCCACCACTCCTGGCTCAATTATTTTGTAATGATGCTTAACCCATTAATCCAGGTTAACCTAAAAATCTTCATAGAGCTGCAGATGACCTTGAACTTCCAGCCTCCCAGGCCTTTTTAAACTTTTTTGTTATTGTTTTAATTTCAGGACAGGTTCTCACTAAATTGCCTGGGCTAGCTTTGAACTCATAATGCTCTTGCTAAACGCCCCTGGAAGCTGAAATCACAAGCCTGTGCCACATGACTCTCCCTCAGAACAACAAATAGAAGGTTGGGGCTAGAGCTTAGTGGTAGAGTACTCGCCTGCACCTTCCAGGCCTTCCATTTAACTGTCATTACAGTAGAATTTTAAGGTAAAGTGAAACTTCTCCTGACAAGAGATATCCCAGAATTTTATTCTGTTAAGCAGAGGAACCTTGTGCCTAAGGAGGTAAATCACAAGAACAGCAACCCACACCTGACCAGGGACAATAAAAGCCAGGCAGCATTTTACAACACATACTGGGAACATATTGCCAGGGTCCTGGTTCCAGGAGTCGGGGGGCAGTGGGGGGCTAAGGAATGGCTGTACTTCCTGCCTAGAAGCTAACCAACCCAGACTCAAGGAAGCAGGCAGGGAAGATGGAAGGCAAGAAGCCCAATCACAAATCTCAGGAAACCAGAGTTCCGCAGCCATGGCTGACTTGTACTAACTCTTGATCTCTGAAATGTTTAATTATTATTTTATATTTATTTTTATTTTGTATGTATTAATGTTTTGCCTGTATGTCTGTATATGTACCATGTATGTGAAGTGCCCATAGTGGTCAGAAGAGGGCATTGGATTCCCCTGAAACTGGTATTATAGATAGTTGTAAGGGGCCCATGTGAGTGCTGGAAATGTAACCTGTCCTCTGCAAGAATGAGTGCTCTTAACCACTGAAGCCATCTCTCCAGCCCTAACTCTCTGAAATCTTAAGCATACTTTAAGATTTAAGGTTAAGATTAAAGGTAGTGCATACCTTTAATCCCAGCCCTTGGGAGGCAGAGGCAGTCATATCTTTATGAGTTCAAGGCCAGCCTGGTCTATAGCTTAAGTTCCAGGATAGTCAGGGCTACATAGAGAGAAACCCTGTCTCAAACAACAACAACAATAATAATAAAAGAAAGATCACTGTTACATCCAAACATGAGTTGTGTAATGTAAGGTTCATAAAGAGCAGACTACGAAAATCCCTAAGTGAAGAGAATAACTCCACTTCTTCCAAGGTACGTCACCTCTACTGAAAGTTCAGGAAATGACCCAACATAAACTGTGGCATCCTAAGGGACTGCATTTTCAGTTTCTTTGAAGGGAACCAGAACAGTTGAATCTCACACCATTTAAAAATTACACATAAATATTGGCAGCTGGGAATGAGGCACTGTAGTGGAACACTTGCCTATCATGTGAAATGTTAATTCCTAGCAAAAAAAGGAAAAAAATTGAAGAACATATTTTCAGGACTGCTTGGCTGGGCAGTAGTGTCCCATGCCATTAATCCCAACACTCCGGAGGCAGAGGCAGGCAGATATCTGAGTTTGAGGCCAGCCTGGTCTACAGAATGAGTTCCAGGACAACCAGAGCCACACAGAAAAACCCTGTGTTAAAAAAACAAACAAACAAACAAACAAACAAACACTTGAATCTGTTTTCCTGGATTGCCATCCCAATTAATCCCAAATAAATGTTTAAAACACCATTTTAATGAGACAAATGTAAATTAACCAAAATGTCTGACTATTCTGTACTTTCTCCCATAGGGAAGCTTTTGGCAAAGTGCATTGAGGATTTAAATCTAAAATATTTGGTAGAGATACTTTGAGAAATTATTTTTTAATAGTCTTGCTTTTATAACCTAAACTGGCCTCAATCTTGCCATCCTCCTGCTGAGCACTGGGATTACAGGTGGATCCCAGCCACACCTACCTTCATTTAACTTTTTTTCTCAGCACCTTCTTGAGCTCTAGCTCACACAAATCCCATTCCCATCTTTGCAGGGACAGTGAGAGAGTTTCAGTGTGTTCATAGATGTACAACTATGGCTTTAACATCCACACAAGAGTCAGTGGTTGCATCATCAAGTGAACGGAGATGGTGGGAACCCAGGCTGACCTTTGCTAATATTTTCTGTAATCTTATCACTATCACTACTTCCAAAAATACGTATCACCTTCTAACTGCCTGTTGACACTTCTAAATGAGAGGACTTTTCTTCCCATTCGAAATAAAGCCTCTGCTTCTTCAAAAGATTTGTTCCTTCTATCATCCAAATCAAAATCAAGATCTGGACAGCACTTCTGCAGCGACACTGTTGCTAAGATCTCATGAGGTCATCTACACCCAGCAGAGGGCAGGAATGCCACACCCTCCACACACAGACAGGAGGTGGTGAAGAGTTTAAGTTAGCCTGGGTGACTCCATTTTGAAATAAGGAGCCATCTTGACCGGGAGCTGAACTCAGGTACTAGGAAATATCACAGAATGTGCACCTGGCAGAAAACAAAGTTAGCTCTCCAAGCAACGGCCTCTAGGAAATATCACAGAATAAATGTTTAGAAAAAATAGAGACAATCTCCCTGGCAATTGTAAATGGTCACCTCTCCCCTACGGCTTTAACCCAATTGTGTAACGTCAAAGCATGAACCCCCCTGCTTTTTCTCATGGAAACATGTACCCCCCCCCCCGCTTGCTGTTATGAAAACCCCCTGCTTACAGTCTTTCCCTTTAAAAACTCTGCTCGCTCAGAGCCCAGGGTCCCACTTCCCTACTGCTGTGTCAGTGAGACTTGGTCCCGAGTTCAATCGCTCTTGTAATAAAGCTCTCTTGCTCTTGCATGGAGTCATCTCCTGGTGGTCTCTGAGGGTCCCGGGATCCTGGCATTACATTGTGCAGGCCCAGGACTGAGCAGGTGAGCTACTTCTCCCTTCCAGGCTGGCCTGGTTGGTCACCTTGAAGATGACACCCAGGTTCAGAGAGATAGTCAAGGAAGACCAGGGATAAATTAATGTGCAATAAATATGCCAGTGGTGAGTGGATAAGAGGCATCTTGGATAATGGGAATGACTGACCTGGGTCCTCAGGCTGTGGGTGCATGAGGCGGAACGGCACTTCAGTAGCCACTTCACTAGAGAAAAGGAAGAATACAGGCTGGTGAGTACACACACACACACACATCACATCCCACAGATCACACACACACACAGATCACACACAGATCACACGCACACAGATTACACACACACGCACACAGATCACACACACAGATCACACACACACACACACGGAAAGATCACACATACAGATCACACACACACACAGATCACACACACACACAGATCACACAGCACAAGCTTGGAGCTGCAGAGATTCTTCAGAAGATTAATTGAGTGAGAATCAAAACAAAACAAAATGAAACAGACTTCAGGAAGTGGTCAGGCAGGAATTTGAAAGGTATTCCCTGGAATGTGATCCAGGAACTTCACTCAGGCATGGCTGAGGCAGCTAGTGATTTTAGCTCCCCGTATCCTAGCTGTACTGATGTGATGCTGTGGGAACGGAAGGGTGAAGACTGGTTATTTAAAAAAACTATTCATAAGGCAGAGGCAGAGACAGAGGCAGGCAGATCTCTGTGAGTTCAAGGCCAGCCTCGTCTACAAAGCAAGTTCCAAGAAAGCCAGGGCTACACAGAGAAACCCTGTCTGAAAAACACAAACAAAAACTATTCATGGGGTTGGAGAGATGGCTCATGGATAGCACCTGCTGCTCTTCCAGAGGACACTGGTTCAGTTCCCAGCACCCACATCAGGCAGCTCACAACTGCTTATAATTCTAGCTCCAGGGGACACAACACCCAATTCTGGACTTCACAGACAATTGCATTCATGCATGCACACCTCAAAATAAAATAAATCTTGAAAAAACTATTTGTTGCAACAAGACACATTTGAATACATTTTAAATTTTTATGTGAGGGGCTGGAGAGATGGCTCAGCAGTTAACAGCACTGGCTGCTCTTCTGGAAGACATGGCTTTGATTCCCAACACCTACAAGGAGGCTCCCAACTATCTGTAACTCCCATTCTGTAGGAACTAACACAGTCTTCTGGCCTGTGTGGACACTAGGCACACAAGCGACACACAGACACACTTGCAGGCAAGACATTCATACTAAAATATAATAATGATGATGATGATGCTACTGTAGTATATGAAAACCAAACTAGAAGTTCAGTGTCTCAGCCCTCCTTACCCCTGAACAGCAATACAGAGGAAGCAGACCCAACAGCCACCTCTGAAAATCACTGTCTGTGACACTGTAGCTGTGGATATCAGTGATCACAGTCTTCACTTGAGCTCCAGCCCTTGGGGCACAGGGGGAGAGGCTGCAAGTTGCCCAGGTACCTACCATGGTCCTCACCACCAGATTGCTTTGCTGATATCAGCATGCCACCAGAAAGTCAGATAGCAAAAGTTCCTTCGTCAACTTCACGCAAGCATATGGCACCTCCTTTTCATGCCTACACAAACTCTCCTGTCTGTTGTCCATCGTGTGCAATGATATGGAGTGGCCTCTTAACTCAATTAACAGAATTCTGGAACAGTTTTAAGGATCTAGATCCAAATTATACAACGTGGATGGATGCTATGGAAAAGCATGGCTACCAGACACAAAAGTCTGGAAAGCTAGACTATACTTCAGGACATCATTCTGCCAGGGGAAAATTAAAACAGAATCAAACCCAACCTCTGTTGTGGTGCATGCATTACTCTCTTTATAATTACTTTTCCACAAGGCTGAAAATATATCCCTTAATCCCTCAAAATCATAAGAATTTAAAAAAAAATCTCTGTGAGGCTGTTACAAGGTTGGCACAGCCATTTCTTGCAAAAGGTAGAGAGAGGCAGAGTCCATCACATCTCTAATACTAAAATGCTTTGGGCTACATTACAATTTATATGGGAAGAAGAAGGGAAAAGGTGTCAGAAATCCGAGCCAAAGGTAAATCAAGAGAAATTATGAATGGAAGTAGAAAAGGGGGATGAGAAAACAGAGGCTATGCCCTACATTCCAGGACCCCTGCTGTCTATCCAGCTCTAACCTGCTTACAGTGATCCAGGTGCAGTCCAGATCTAGACAAAATATCAGGTGAAACACAGAGGCGGGCAGTAAATGGCTTTTAAGGGCAAAGGATGGCCCAGAATGATTTCGCTCTAGATCTGTAACATTCCAACTCCCCACATCACAGAGATTCTAATCAGTCGACCTGCCTAGTAGTCCAGGTGATGGGAAGAGATGATAAGAGCTGAGGCCAAGGACTATGTCAGGTGAATGATGGCCTCAAATATTTCCAAACTTGTTGGTTCTTTGTGCGTGGTTCAAAAGATGCCTGTCACCATTTGCGTTTACAAAAGGTAGAAACAATTCAAATGTCTGCTGGGAACTAAAGTTTTCAGGAGGAAAAAAAAAGCCACATCTTTGTTAAAAATTCTATAAGGCTGAATGATTGATTAAAAATCCTGTGACTGTGGAGAGTAGGAATGTTGCATCTCTGAAGACAAATTTATCGTGGTCTATCTTTATCCCCTTAGTAGCCATTTGTTACCTGCCCTTGTATTTGACCTGGCATCCTTATGTAAAATCCTTTGGGGGATGTACAAATTGACTCCTTGCCCCAAATCTAAGAATGACACCAAGCTAGTAGCTGAGGCCTACAGCAAAGATTTTCCCACCTAGCTATAACCTGCTCACCTGATGTCCTCACCAATGATTAAAAAACAAAACAAGGGGCTGGAGAGATGGCTCAGTGGTTAAGAGCACTGGCTGCTCTTCCAGAGGTCCTGAGTTCAATTCCCAGCAACCACATGGTGGCTCATAACCATCTATAATGAGATCTGGTGCCCTCTTCTGGAATACTGTATACATATTAAATAAACTAAAAACAAAACAAAACAAAACAAAAAACTTTGATTTATGATTTTCCTTCTTCGTTTGCTATTAAAAAAATTCATAAAACTGTTTCTATGTCAAGACATGATATTTGGAGACCTGAACCTGTGTTCCCAGGTCAGCATCATTCATTCTGAGATCCAAAGTAAACACTTTGTGTTCTCTCCGAGTTGTGAGCTATGTTTGTATGTCAACACCACAGGTGAACAAACAAAATGTTTACACAATGGACTATTACTCAGTCATGAGAAGGAATGTACCGTAGAAGATGCTACATCACTAAGTCTTGAAAACACATTAAGTAAAAGAAGCCAGTTACAAAGGCCACATATAGATTTGGTTTTGGCTTTTGGTTTTTGGTTTTAAGACAAGATCTCTCTGTGCAGATAGTCAAAGATAACCAAAAAAACAGATCCGCCTCCCTCTACTTCTCCAGTAGCTGGGATTACAGGTGTGTACCAACATTCTCAGTTTTATGCAGTGCTGGGAACTAAACCTAGGGTTTTATGCATACTAGGCAAATGCTTTACCAACTGAGCCACATCCCCAGCCCCAGCAGAGGGAAATCTATACAGTCAGAAAGCAACCAGTGCTTGCCAGGGTCTGCGGAGAGGGACAAGGAGTACTTAACACGCACTGGGTCTCCCTCACTGATGTTTAAAATGCTTTCTAAACTAACGAACCTAGGTAGTGGTGATTGTTGTATGGCATTGTAGATGTACTTAATTCGATTGTGTATCTTTAGAAGTGACTAAAATGGTAAAACTTACGTGACTTGTACCCATCCGACACACACGAATGACAGCTGGAGAGAGCATACTGTTTTTTTAGGTGTGTGTGTGTGTCCTTGCCCACACACAGGCCTGCTTCTAGTCGCCTGTGTCACCTGTTGGCCAGCGGCGACCTCTCTTAGAACACATCTGAGTCAGAATGCATCCTTTACAGTATCTCTGAGCACTGCTGCCCGGAAGCTAGTTTTTACCAGTTTCTGTTCAGTCACAGGTTCCTTGTCCCAGCTCTCAGGGAGCTGAGTGGAGAAGGGAGGCAAAGAAAGCTTACCTGGATGTGAGCTCTCCTAGAAAGCTGGAAAACACAAAACAAACAGGCACTTTAGGTCCCCAGAGGCAATACAACTTTAAGTCCTAGTGTTCAAAGGTGAACAGTCTCCCACCCAGCCTGGTAGGCATGGCTCTCACTTCCTAGCACAAATTCCAGGACCACAGGGTCCCTCAAGGTTCAGCCTCACTGCTGCCTGCTGTAGATTTCCCCTCTTTCTCTGAAAGATTGCTTAAAGCGTGAACTCACTTAGAGTCAGACATAAGCTGCAGAACCAGAAATACCCAGCTGCCCTGTGGTGGTGGAGCATACCAGAGTCCTCAGAGCATACCTCAGTCCTCTCAAGAGGCAGAGACAGTGGGGCTGCAAGAGAGACCCTTACTCTAGGTCATATAGTAGGAGCCTCCCTCAAAAATAATTTAGAATCTTGAGAAAGAGAGAGAACTCTCAGATACAGGGTTATACAGTGAGACTCTGTCTTCAAAAAGGAAAGAAAAGCACAAGAAAATAAACACCAGGTTAAACAAATATCCAAATCAGACCCAAGCAAAATTGGGAACTCTCCCTCTACTTAAAAATAGGGACATGTGCAGAGACTCACATGGCCAAGCTAACCCAGGCCCATCAAGAGAAAAGGCCAGCAAGCACAGCTGGGAATGGAATCTGAAAGTAGAATGAGAATTCAATTCCTCTCCTTTTTATTAGGGTGAGGATATTGAGTTCACCACCACCACCCCCCCCCAAAAAAGAAAGAAATAGGCTCTTGTGGCTGGAAAGATAGTTAAGAGAACTGGCTACACTTTTGTTGTTGTTTGTTTTGTTTGTTGAAACAAGGAGGGGCTCTCTCTATACCCTGATGGCCTGGAACTTGACATGTAGAACAGGCTGGCCTTCAGGGATGTCTGACTGCTTCTGCCTCCCAAGTGCTGGGACTGAAATTGTGCACCACCATATGTGCATTTACATGCATGTAGGCATAATACCCATACACATAAACATTAAGAAGTCCTTAAAAGGAAATCATTTCTTTAGAACTCTCAATAGCAGTAATTTTGTATGAAAAGGTGACCAACCCCTAATTATGTGATGTTAGGGAATGAAAGGAAGGAATCCCATTAAGGACAAAAAAGTCTAAGATATCAATAAACTTCTTCTTCCTTTTCTTTTTTGTAGTCCTTGACGTAACAGAATTTACAGCAGGCTGACCAGCCCCCCAAGATGGCTCGTACCACCACACTAAACTCAAAGAAAGATTTACAGAGAGTTCATCAGGCAGCTGCTAGTCTTTCTGAAATTTGAAAACTAAACTGATGTTTTTCTTTCTTTCTTTTAACTTAGCAAAGCAATTTACTTTTGCAAAAAGGTCTGCCTGTCAGCTTCTGTCAGTTTGTAGATGTTCACCCATTTCTGCTCAGCGGTCCTGATGGTACACATAGTTCTAGGACACACTGCCTCCAACAAAACTGCAAAAGCTGACAAAGGAAACCTTGCCATACTCTATGTGGGAATCAGCAGGTATCTTGGGCTTCCTTTGCCTTCCACCTGCCAGTAATTCAGGAAAGGAACAGGTCTCACAGAGACAGAGCACCCAACACTTACCCTGATACTGTGAGCTTCACCTTGATATGGTATGACACCAGGATGCCCATGACAGTCCGGTCGATGCCCTCCTTGATGCTAACCAATCAAAAAGAAGGAGAAGGATTATGAGAGCAGAACCAGTGTGGGAACCATCCCTCCTCTCCTACCAGGGCCACCATTCTAAAGATGTTGTCTTGAAACTGGAGAATTCCACAGATTGGTCTCAAGTCTTAGAAAGTTACCCACTCATGAGGCTGGGGACTGGGTTCTCTGAATTGTTCCCTACTGCGTTCACACAGGGCACAGCACCCTTCCTCCTTCTCAGGGCTCAGCTTCTGACCCATTGACCCATTTCACTCTCCTGCCCCCTCTCCCTCCCTGCCCTCCCTGCCCACCATTCTGTAGCTACTGAGTCCTCCATGAAGCCTGAGAGAGTGCAGTTCATCCAGGTTCCAACTTCAGCTAACAATCTGTGAGGTGCCTTTGCCACATCCTACCCAGCTATGTCCCCAAGGCCCCCCTCAGTACCAACCTTGTCAGCTCTGAGCCTGCCCAGGTCTTTCTCCTCCTACACCCCAACACCTCCAGCCCAAAAGCCTTCCTGGACACAGCCAGGTAACACTGGGCCTCTCTCTTCTGTACCCTGCTCATGAGGAAGTCACAGAAACTCTCTCCTAGAACTTGATCACAGGATCATAATTGTTCTGGATTACACCCAAAAGCTCTGTGTGCCCAGTGGCCAGCGTGACACCTGACACGAAGGGAAAGCTCACTTAAGTTGATGAATAAGGGGTGTGACTTGTACCCAAAGAGACTGAAGGGTAACTCCAGGCTCCACGATCATGTATATAATTCCTACCCTCAATCAAGTTCCCCACTGGGCATTTTGTCACAGATTATTCTCTCCGGTGACCCAACATGGACAACTTAAGTACTCTGTGATGTCTGACAATAGGAATTATGGGATTAAAAATATAAGTATGAAATCTAGATAAGTTAACATGAACCACAACAAATCTCAACTAGGAACTCTGAAGGCAGGAGGAAGAGGGAAATGATGTTGGCAGTCCTGGGCTCTGGGGCCAGGCTAGGTAGGAGAATTGTGTCCAGCTCCAGGCCTTCTGCTGGATCATGTGCCCTAGGACCACAGCACTCCCCAAAGAGCATCACCATCTGGTGGGAAGATGGAGACACAGACAGGAGCTGAGGCCATACTCTTGCTGGGATTGGCTCATAAATTTGTGCTATATGGAACAGAACATGCCTCAGACTTCAAGGGCTCTTCCCACCATTTTCCTGAGTAGGAGAGTTTGTGTGGTGTGGACTTGCTCAACAATGAACTCATCCAGTGACCCTTCATGAGTTTTTCACCCTGTTCTACTGAGGGATGGTGCCCTATGTATAAAATGTGAGGACAAGTCCATCTTCTTCACAAAGGTGTGGAGAGTTGTGTTTGTAAACTACCCCATGTGGTATAAAAATTATCTTTGCAGAAGGGTGTGCTGCTGGCATCAGATCATTTGCCCCCTTAAATCAATCTAGGGCATCAATGTTCTTTCTCTGGAATTTCGTGAACATACTTTAGAATCTAACATAGACAGCAAATTCTCTTCAGAAAAATCCCTTGATTTCCATCTTCGTTCTGCCAAATATTCACTGTCCCTGCTACTGGCCTCACGGAATGTGAGCTACAGGTCCACATGGGTCAGGACACTCTTTTCTTTCTTCTCTTCGAGCATCACCTCTGAGGGGAGCCCAGTGGGACCAGGAGGGAGCCCTCAGCATCTCCTATGGGAGAGGGCAGGAAGAGGTCTCAAGCCTGGGTTTTGGCTCCTACCTCATACCTTTAGAGTTTAGCAGCCTATAGTCTCCCAGCAAATGAGGCCTAGAAGGGCAGCTAGCAACTAGCTTCACTCATTTTTCCACCCTAGATATTTTGCCTAAATCAAGCTAGCAGTTCTCAAAAAGAGTTGGCAAATCAGCTCTTCTTTTCAAGAAAATCTGGTGCCTATCAGTAGTCAGTGGGTCTTCCAATCTTTCCAGACGGAAATGAACGGCTAAAAATAGCCAAATGCAGTAACTCCATTTATGTGTTCAGGGTACCACATGAGCTAGCAATTCATTTAGATGTAACTGACATTTCCAGAATACTCTCTGAGTGTCAGACAACACGCTTTACATAATTGTCCCAATTAGTCTTCATCACTGCCATGTGTGATCAGAACTGTGATTAAGCCTACTTTCCAGACAGGAAAACTGAGATAGAGAGCTCAAGGAACTTGGCCATGGCCACTGGGAGGCCAGGCAGTGACACTGTGTAAGGCTATGTCCAGAGCCAACCGGACAACTACAATATCATGACACAGTGGAAGTAGGAGAATTTCTGATGTGCCTACCTATGAGCCCCTGGGGCAGCCCAGTACCAGCCCTGATGGCTGATGACCCGTTCCCACAGCTTCCAGGACTCACATGGTGCTAGAGGCCAGGTTGGTGTCTTCATGCTTGATCCTCCCATCCAGCGCGATTCCTCTTCTTTCCCTGTTGTTAGCCAGCAGGGGCACCAGCACCAGGGTCTTGGTCAACGTGCTGTTTGGCTGCACTTTTTCTCTTGAGGAAGAAACATAAAGAGTTTGTGGCTGTCATAGCCACCATCAACACCATGCCACAGCCACCATCAATAGCTCAAGGTCCTATCCACCACAAGCATCTCCCTCACTGGACAGCGGGACATGTTAGCGACAAGCGCCTGCGGGCAGAAAGGCTGAGACATTCCAGGGCTGCAGAGATGGCTTGGTTGGTGAAACACGTGGCATACATTCTCAAGGAAGCCCTGTGCTGTCTCCTGTAGAGTTTCTACAAACCAAGGCTGGGGAGGTAGAAGGCAGACTCCAGGAGCTCACTAGCCTGCCAGTCTAGTTGAGTCATTGATATGCAAATTCAGTGAGAGACTTGCATCAAAATAAATAAATAAATAAATAAATAAAATAAGGGGTGGAAATGGCTCAGTGGTTAAGAGTGTTTGATTCTCTTATAGAGAGCTCAGTTCCCAGCACCCATGTGTAAAGTTACAGCCATTTGTAACTTTAGCTCCAAGGGATTCAATGCCTCCTTATAGTCTCCATGGGCACCAGGCACAAACATGGGATACACACACACACAATAAATAAATAAATAAATACCTTTTTTTTTTTCTAAAAAAGTAAGTCAGAGAGCAATTAAGCAAACACCTAATACCAACCTTTGACCTGCACACACACAAGCAACACACAACACACACACACACAATGTTGAGACATTCCTTAAGCCTCTCAACCTGTTCAAAATTACTAAATTTCTGAAATGTTCTGTGGGGTTAAATAAGACCAATAGCCAGTGGTGGTGGTACACACTTGTAATCCCAAGACACAAAGGATTGAGAAAGGAGGAACATGAGTTCTAGACCAGCCTAGATTACATAGTGAAAGCCTGTCTTAAAATAAACAAACAAACAACTAAACTAAACAAGTCTACAAGCAAATGAAACACACTAAAAAAAAAGTAAGACTAGCTGAGTATAGTGGTGTATGCCTTTAATCCCAGCACTTGAGAGGTAGAGACAGGAGAATCTCTGAATTCAAGGCCATCCTGGTCTATATAGAGAGACCTGGTCCCAAAAACACAAAACAAGCCAGGCATGGTGGTGCACACCTTTAATCCCAGTACTCAGGAGGCAGAGGCAGGAGAATTTCTGTGAATTTGAGGCCAGCCTGGTCTGCTAAGGCTGTTGTTATACAGAGAACCCTATCTCCAAAAAACACAAATAAACATATAAACAAACAAATAAGACCAACTAGCCCAAATGTCCAAGACCTCAGCCACTCCAGAGATTTCCTGAACCCCACAGTGGGCAGTAGAGCCTCTGGGTTAGTGTCAGCAAAAAGGCTCATGCTGGACCACTGTAGCCAAAACCGTCAGTGCATAACTGATGGAGGGCCTGTAACCATTTGTAACCCAGACAGACCACTCTGCTTTTGGTTCAAAGCATCACAGCTCTTTCTGGGGCTTCTTCAGAGGGCTGTGGGTTTCTCTATGTCTGATAGAAGTATACAAGATAGGCACCCTGTGCCAAGGGGCAATTCTGGTTCCCAGCTGTGGATATAGTGATATCAGGGCTGGACTAGTCACCCTGCAGCAGCAGGCCTGGCCTGAGGGCAGACGGTGGGGTAGGGTGTAGCTGCAAATGCTGGCTGGGAGCCAGCACCAGGACCACTTCTTGAGTGAGTTCCCAGAGACATCTGGGAATGTGAACCACCTCCCATGGGAAGGACTTCCCTGTTAGCTCCCTCCACCCCCACCCCAGGAGTTTAAAGCATCTTTGGCTTCTCTGGCCTCTGGTGAGTACAGAAGAGGCAGCCACACCCTCTGACCTAGGTAGTGGTGATCTCTCTTTCCTCTCTCTCTCCCTCTCCCCCACCTTTCCCCTCTCTCTCCAGCCTGACTGTCCCGAAAGGGGGCGCTGGGGCTGGGATGACAGCTGTTACTGTAGTAGAATTTGCTGAAGGACTATGCCAAGCCCAGAGCCCTCTGAAGAAGGGCCATTAGGATCTATGACTGCATGGTCAGCAGCTGCTTAGAAGTGAGGGTTGAGCTCCTTTGAGGAAGCCTGTCCACCAGAGCCAGGCAGCGTTGGGTGTGTCTGGAAGAGTGGTTTGGGCTCTGCCGCCTTCCCAGTGGCCTCTACTTAAGACCAGTGTGAGGGTTAATCTTAACTGTGAGGGTTAATCTTAACGGGACTGTTTTGAGAAGTGCCTTGGAGATTAGAAAAGCAGGGCTCTGAATGTGTCTGTGAGAACATTTGCAGAGAAGATTAACCCAGAGGGGAAGATTGCCCTGAATACAAGCCCTACCATCTTATTGGCTAGAAGAATGGCTATAACCAAAGAGGGAAGAGAGAGAGAGATCCTGCTAGTGCTGGCATTCTCTGCCTGCTCCCCTCCCCCCCAACTCTGCCACACCCACCTTGCTGTGACAGACAGAAACTGAATGGAAGCAGGTATTCCTTTTGACAGTTTGTTTACTCGGGTATTTGTCCTAACAATAAAAAATCTAATGTGATCTAGCCCCATTTCTAGATTCCTCCTGCCCTCAGGGAAATCTTAGAATGGTGTCCACTCTCCTGAGGATCATTTAGTCCAAAAAGCACACAAAGTTTTGAGTGAAAAAAAAAAAACTGTAATGACAATGAGCCCCACAGTTACAGAGCAGCTACCAAAAGGCCAGTCAAGGCCAAGACTTCCCACTCCTTGAACTTCCCAGACTATTGAAAGTGAGCTATGAGGTTTCTTCTTTCTTTCTTCCCTTTCTTTTTCTTTCTTTCTTTCTCCTCTCTCTTTCTTTTTTGTTTTTCAAGACAGGGTTTCTGTGTGTAACCAGTTCTGGCTGTCCTAGAACTGAATCTGTAGACCAGGCTGGCCTCCAATTCAGAGATCTTCCTACCTCTGCCTCCCAAATGCTGGGATTAAAGGCCTGTACCACCAGCTCCCAGCAGCTGTTCTCTTTCTTAACACTGTATACCTACATTGAAGTGCAAGGCTGTGTTTGTTTTGAGTAGTAGCTTACTCTGAAATCGGATTTTAAATATATAGCGTGATCTCTGCGGATCAGGTTTTCTTTCCTCACCACCCACTCCTCCCTTCCACCGCAGCCTTCTTGTCATCCTGGTGAGGTGGAGATGCATATCCAAGCCCCCACCCAGCCTGTGGAGTAAATGAACCCAAATTCTTAGAACAATGCATAACACCTGGCAGGCACAAAGGATCTATGGAGGGATTCCATGGAGGGAGAAAGTCATTCAGAAAGAGCTTAGAATGGATCCAGTTTTCTAGCCCAGTCATCATCAATACAAAATTTTCAAGTTGATAAAATGATCCAAAGATACAGTCATCAGTGATTGTGGGAAGCCCCTCCCCACACTAAAATGGGTCTCTCGTTCTATGATTCCTCTTTGAAAAGCCTAGGCCCATATTCTCGGGAGTTTTTTGTGTTTGTAAGCTAAGTACCTCTCTTTGTCTTGACCTTCATACTTAAGCTTAGATTAAAATGTCTTTTTTTATATTTTTATTTTATTTTTTAAATATTAGTTACAGTTTATTAACTTTGTATCCCAGCTGTAGCCTGCTCCCTCATTCCCTCCCAATCCCACCCTCCTCCCTCATCTCCTCCCTGCCCCTTTCCAAGTCCACAGATAGGGGAGGTCTCCTCCCCTTCCGTCTGACCCTAGCTTATCAGGTGTCTTCAGGACTGGCTGAAATGTCCACCTCTGTGGCCTAGCAAGGCTGCTCCTCCCTGGGGGCAGGGTGGGGGGGTGGGGGAGGTCAAAGAGCCAGCCATTGAGTTCATGTCAGAAATGGTCCCTGTTCCCCTTGCTAGGACACCCACTTGGATACTGAGCTACCATGGGCTACATCAGAGCAGGGGTTCTAGGTTGTATCCATACATGCAGGGAATCATATGAAAGAAGGGGAAGTTAGTATGACATGGAGAGGACAGGAGCTCCACAAGGACGTAATATATCTGGGCACAGGGGTCTTTTATGAGACTGTATCTCCAACTAAGGACCATGTATGGATATAACCTAAAATGTCTTTTAAAAATATTTGTTTTACTTATTGTGTGAACACGTGTATGTGTGTAGGTGCCCACAGAGGCCAGAGGTGTCAGATTTCCTGTAGCTGTACTTACAGGCATTTGTGAGCCTTAGATCCTCTGTAATAGCAGTATGTGCTCTTAACCATTGAGCCATCTCCTCAATTCCCAAAATATAGTCATTAAACCTAAATATATATGCATATATATTTAACATATATAATAATAGATAATATATAATACAGTTCTATCTTGAGTTTGTAAAAGGACCTTTTTTTTTCTTTGCTTTTTGAGTCACAGTTTCTCTGTGTAGCCATGGCTGTCCTAGACTTGATTTGTATATCAGACTGGTCTCAAATTTACAGAGATATGTCTGCCTCTGCCTTCCTTGAGTGCTGGGATTAAAGGAGTGTGCCACCACTGCCCAGCTTGTAAAGGGGACTTTTCTTTGCCTATTTCAATTGTCTTGTAAGCTTACTGCCTCTGTCTGCTAACCTAAGCCTAGTCCTGGAAGCTTCTAGCCTCCGTAACCATCTAACCTAGGTATAAAATGTTTTCAGCCTCTGAGAATTACTGCTTAATAAGCTCACCCTTTCTTGTTCTTACCAAGCTCTGGGCTGGCTGGTTCAACTCACCTGTTGTGGCTCAAACTCCTCTCCCAGCTGATTTATTCAATCTGTCTTTTTTTCTTGGCCTCCCAATAGCTCTGCTTAGCCTCAAGCTAACTTTAGCTATCTGCTCTGATCTCCTGGCTCCTTCTCATTCTCTGGCCCGTTCTGTCTTTACCTGTGTCTAGCTTGCTCTCTCATTATACCTCTTCAGAAAATTCTCCTGGTAAAACCGCCTCCTCTCTCTCTACATTGCCCCTTAAGTAGCTTCCCTTTCCTCTCCTTGTGAGAGTTGGAAGAATCCTATTCTGTCAAGTCTTTCTCTGAATCATCACTCTTTCTGCCCCCCAATAAAACATCACTTTCAAATATGAGTGCTTCCTTCTACAAACTAACTTTACCTTCATTGTTTGGGATTAAAGGCATGTACCACCACGCCTGGACCTAAGCTTTTCTTTACATGATACTTGCCCTATAGCAGGCCGACCTTGAACTCAGATCTGCTTGCCTCTGTCTCTTGGGTTAAAGACCTGTTTGTATTGAAGCTGGGTCACACTGACCTAGAAGGTCTTTGGATGTGATCTCGTGCCAGAGCAGCCATGTTCTGAATGAACATTCCTCCACATGGGTTAATAGCTCATTTGGTGATCTTCTGGGAGCAGAAAGAGCACCCCATTCCTGTCAACACATTCCAAGGACACAGAGTCCCTGTTGCTCCCTTTAGTGACATTTCTCCCTGAGTCCCTGTTTTGGAAGATTGATCTCTCAACCCAGAGTCGAAGTAAACACATATCTTAGATACCGGCTTGCTTTTTAGCCCTTGATGTGAAAAAAGGGGAAGAAGCAAAGGCTAGGGACCTGGCAGGGCATTCTAGTTTCCTGTTTAGAAGAGGAAGTTGATAAAGTGGGCTGCCGCCCAGGAAGTGGAAAGACAACCGCCACTTACTGTGTTTCCTCTGTGGCCACAGGCTTGACGTAGTAATCACTTGAGTAGAGAACCACATTTGCTATTTGTTCCACTGCAAAGGGAAGACAGGAGTCGGGTGATCGGTACAGCCCCTGGTGCCTTCTAGGAGACACACAGGACCATTTGAATCTAGTTCTAGCTTTCTCAGCCCCCAGCTTAAAGGTTGCAAAATTTCAAGGTCTGGCTCCAGGCCATTTCTATATACCAATGATTTGTTCTGCATTAACTGCCATCAAAACACCAGGCTCTGAGATTCGAATCCCAGGAGCCCCTCCCTCTCCTCCAAGCACACAATCTCCTAAAATCAACTTGGAGGATTAAAAAAAAAAAAAAAGTTAAAGCAGCCATCACAGTGCCCAACTTATAGAAAACTATCAACAATTTGTTTCAGAAGATTCAACAGCTTCTTTCAAGGTCATTAATTGTTATTAGTATTCAACAAACTTTGAAAAATATTTTTATTTTGCAACATATTTTACTGTGTAACCCAGGCTGGCTTAGAACTCACAGTCCTGCCTCAGGCTCCCAAGTGCTAGCATTACAAACATGTATCAATGCACTTTTCTGAGAAATAATTTTAAATACAAGTATTCAATGATACTCAATTTTGCAGCTGTCTCTGAAAGTTTGCTTCTGTTCTTTCAAATGTTAAATTATAATCCTAAGGTGACATTATTTTTTAATTTTGCAGTATTGAAGGGGGCCATGTACATGTCAAAGCACTTATCTGGAAGTCAGATGACAGCTTGTGGGAGAGTTACTCTCCAGAGATCAAACTCATATCACCAGCCTGAGAAACTTTATGCCAGTTCTTCCCACAAGCTCAAGGGGGCATTCATTTTGACAAGGAGGGCTTTTTGTGGAAGTGATGGGGTCACAGGGATGGCATCCTCATGATGGATTAGCAATGAGGTTCCAGGAGCTTATTGGAGGATGAGGTTCTCAACAGACGAATCTGCTAACACCTTGTACTTGAGTTTCCCAGCCTCCTGAATTGCCAGAAATAACTATTTATTGTTAGCAGGATATAGTGGCACCTACCTGCAGATACCAGGACTAGGGAGGCAGCAGCAGGAAGGGTTGAAGCCCACATCACAGTGTGTGTCAGCCACCTAGTTTATGGTATTTTGCTACAGCGGCCTGAGGGGATAGACAGACTCTACTGCATAGACTAAGACAGGTATATTGGCACTGAACATAAGATGCTGAATAACTTAGTCCTACAGAGAACTAAACCAACATAAAAAGGTTGAATTAATATTTATATTAGCAAAAAGGGAAACAAAACATAGATTCTTTAATATACAACTCCTGAACATATAGGGACCATGCATGGAACATGTGTCTGACAATATCTCAGCCTATTTTCTGTCGCTATAGCTGAAACCACAGATGGACTACTTATTTTTTTTTAATGGAAGTTTAATTAGCCTCTGGCTCTGGAAGCTGGGACTCCCATGTGGTGCCTACATCTGACAAGGGCCTTCCTGTTAGATCATACTAGCAGAGAACCTCAAATGGTGGGGGCAGGGCCGGTGTGCTAATTTAAGTCTCACTACATCTTACAAAGCCACCAGCCCTTCCTCATAACCTCAACTGACCCTAGCTACTTCCCAAAGTCTGACCTGCAAATATCATTAATGTATGAATGTGAAGACCTAGTTTTAAACACATGAGGCCTGCATCTCAGTGTATGAGCCACCTACTTTATGGTAGTTTTGCTGCAGCGGCTTGAATGGCCAGATAGCCTCTACTCCACAGACCAAGGAAGGTCTATTTGGGTGGGTACATTCAAAGCACAGCAGATAACTGGGCTGTACCACTCCTGGTTTGTATGGGGGAAACCCTATTTGTGTGTGTGTGTGCATACGCATGCACACGCCCATCTGCAAGAACCCAAAAGTGTGTATATGTGTACACACTGAAGTTCAAACCCAAGATATTGCCTATGTCCAGCAAGCATGTGACAAACTGAGTAATAAAAAAAAAAGGGTGGGTGGGTGGGTGGGGAGGATTTCATGTAGTCTAGTCTGGCTTTTGCCTGTGGCTGTGGTTGACCTTGAACTCTCAACCCTCTTGCTAGCTGAGCCCAGCTACATTGCCTATTTTAACACTGAAATTCCCATATCCTCTGTCCTTCTTACCTGGAAAGACTAATTACTCTGATGTTGTTAAATCTACCTTATCTCGACCATCAAATGTTTTAGTTGAAAGTTGAAGTCTAAATGTACTCTCCCAGATCAATCCATTGTGGGTTTTGTTTGTTGTTTGTTTTACCCACAAAAGATTACACATTTTGTTGTTTGTCTATATATTTAATGTTTTGAGACATAAATCTAGTTATGTCACCCAGACTGGCCTCAGATTTACTATCCTCCTGTCTGAATCTCCTTAGTGCTAAGATTATAGATATAAGCCAAGATGCTCTAAGACCTGCACTTTGATGGGGTCTGAGCTGAGGAAATATAGAGGAACAGTGGGGGCTGGAGGCATTCCATTGCAGGACATAACAGAGTTGGTCCTCGCTAGACACTCATTCAAGGAGAGACATCACACTTCACTGTTCATGAAACACTTTTGCTTAGTGCCCATCGGCTTGGGAAGGTAGAGCAGGAAACCCTACTGTGGGTACCAACTTGGGATCCGAGGGTTATCAGGAACCCAGTATTTCAAATCTAGTACCTTGCTTACTATACTTAAATGTATTGTCAACAACAACAACAAAAACCTATCCATTGTCAAAAAAGGGAGATGGGGCTAGAGAAATGGTTCAGTGGTTAAGGTTCAAGTCCCAAAACCCACATGGCAGTTAACAATCACTGTAGCTCTAGCCCCAAGGAATCTGATGCCCTCTTCTGGCATCCCTGGGTACTACATGCACATGATACACAGCAACACACATAGTCAAAACACCTATACACATTCAACAAACAATTAAAGAAAACAAAAAGGGAATCATCTCCTTGGATTTCCAAACTGATATATAGCTCAGAATGGTGTCTCTAGGAAGGCATGGATCATGTCATCAGAAGACAGGAAGGCCATCTACTAGATACAAAATTCCAAGACAAAAGGCAGCCTAAGAGAACATGATGGTGAATGCAATAACTTGTTTTTGCAGTAGAGTCCTCATGAGGCCCAGGCTGGCCTCAGCATACAAATATAGCCAACCTTGACCTTCTGATCTTCCTGTCTCTACCTCCCAAGTGCTGAAGTTTTTTGCATGCACCATCTGGTTTGTGTGGTGCTAGGAACTGAACCTAGGGCCTCCTGCATGCTCTACCAGCTGAAACATGTCCACAGCCTGAATGTGGTGACTTCTAATGTCCTTCTCTCTTTAAGTTCCTGCTAGCTGCAGGGTGGTGGTGCACACACCTTTAATCTCAGTAATTGGATAGCAGAAACAGGCAGATCTCTGTGAGTTCAGAGGTCAGCCTCATCTACAGAGTTAGTTCCAGGACAGTGAAGGCTAGACAGAGAAACCCTGTCTTCAAAGACCAAAAAAAAAAATCCTGCTTTCAATGGTAACAGCAACAGGTAAATCCAAGGACAGAGGTGGGGTGAGGGCTCCTCAGGCTAGAGCAATAGCATGATCCTGAGGAGTTCTAGAAGGCCCTGCCTTCCAGTTTTGAGATGAAGGTTCTACCTGATACTTTAATCTTCTTCACAACCTTCTCTGTGTTATTGGTCACAGTCACGGTCACAGGGATGGGTTCTCCATGGAAATATATCTGAAAAGTGAGAGAGGTCAGAAGAGAAGGATGGAGAGCAATTGGTGGCATCTTTCAGCTCAGGGCTCTCCAGACCACAATTTTCTGAATCCCTTTGCAATAAATTTAGGCTGAATACCCTTCAGTGTTAGAGAAGCTGAAATGATAGCAACATTTCCTCTACAGGAGGGTATGGACATGTTCAGCCCAAGAAGGACAAGGGGGCCAAGAGATGTGACAGCTCTAGCTTTAATCATCAACTTGTTCACATCCTAGAATCACCTGGGAACAGAGTCTTAATGAATTGTCTACCTTGGCTTGTTCTATACGAATGTCTGTGGGGAGATATCTTGATTGTTAATTGATGTGGGCAAAGGCAGCCTCGTGGTGTGTAGCAGCATTCCCTAGGCAGGGGGCTCTTTGAAGTTCTTGCCTTGATGTCATGGTTTCGGGGTGGGATATGTGGAATGAAAAGAAGGTGCTAGGAGAGCTGCCTGACCCAGCAACACCCTGTGCCATCCAGCCCTGGCTGGTAATTTGCAAAGCTTTCACTGTGCAGAATAAGGTTGCTTGTGATCCATCTACACAGTGAGGCAGCTATGGTCTGAACCCATCTGGATTACCTCTTTGGTGAGGGAGACTGAGAGGTTCAGGGGCTTGTCAGACATGAAGAACTGCCAGGACGCCTCAGCACAGGGCTGGGGACCCATCTCAGGTGGGGCATGCTGCACTTTCCGGATCAGTAACCGCACAGAGCTCCTGAGAACAGATCCAGGGTTCATGGTTAGTACCACCCGCCCCAGCCCCTAATGCTTCAAATGAGCCTGCCAGGGGGTATGGAAAAGGCCTGTTCTGATCCCTCTTCTATGATTCCAGGAGCTGAATGCTGAGACAGCAATGTTGACGAGGGTCCCCTGCATCCTGTCAGACTGATTAGCCTCTTCTCCGGAGAGCACATATCATGGTTTCAGGTGCCTTATGCGACAGACTTTACAGCTCTGTGTAATGTGACGCATTGTCACTGTCACTGCCATTGTCATAGCTTGGGAATTCAGTGCTTGCCTAGTGTGTACAATGTGATGGGCCAGACCCACAGCAGAACACACAGCACCAGATCTGGGTGCCAAGCGTAAGGACAACACGGGAACCGATGGGATAGGTGGAGACTTAGGAGTGAAAGTGAGTTATCAAATAAAGAGAAGGTATAGGTTAGGAGCGGGAGGTGTATGTGTATGAAATTCTCTAAGAGTTTTTTTTTTAAAAAAAGGAAAACTGAGCACTTGGTAGGTAGGAGTAATGTTTATTGGTGACAGATTCTGTTTGGGATGATATAAAACTTTGAGTTAGATTCAGATGATGATGAAACATTGTGAATAGACTGTGTTATGAAGTCATACATTTAAAAGTGGTTACAATTGGAAACTTCCTAGTGTATGTATCTTACCATAAGTTAAGACATGTTTTAAAAAAGGAAAAAAATAGGCGTGGTATCTTATACTTGGCATTCTAGTGCTTGGGAAGCTGAGGCAGAAGGAGCACCCGTGAGTTCTAGGCCAGTCTTGGCTACAGAGTGAGATCATTTCACAATAAAATAAAAACTAAGAAGAGAAAATAAGTAAATAACTAATATAAAAGAAAAAGAAAGGACCAGGAAGGTTTTAGGGCCCATTGGTCCCTGGAGTTGGTAGGTCCATTGTTTGTTCCCTTTTATGTCTCCCCCCACTATAAATGGCAGTCCTTATCTGCACTGATCTGGGAAGGTTCCATGACATCAGCCACAGGGAACCAACCTGTAGGCAGAATTCTGTCACACCAGGATAAAGTGGGGCCATTCCTTGTCCCCACCTCTGTACCATCCAGACCCTCCCCAAGTCCCTTAAGAGTCCTCTTACTTCTTGGGGATCTTGTCCTCTTCAGCATCTGTGATGTCTGTGGCAAACGCTTTGACCTCAAAGTCGACCCCACAGCTCTGTTGGATACAAGAGAACAGACAAGACAGTGGTTAGCATCTCCCTTACCGGGAGTTAAGACAGAGGTCACATTTATAGGTAGATATATGGCCCTAGCTTTTCTCCTAGGCTGTGTCTTTCTTGGGGTTGTCCTATGAAGACTAGTGGAATCAGCTAGAGAAATGGCTCAGCAGTTAAGAGCACTGACTGCTCTTCCAGAAGTCCTTAGTTCAATTCCCAGCAACCACATGGTGGCTCACAACCAGCTCTAATGAGATCTGGTGCCCTCTTCTGGTGTGCAAGTGTACATGCAGACACAACATTGTATACATAATAGATAAATAAATAAATAAATCTTAAAAAAATAAAAGGAACGGGAGAGATGGCTCCAGTGGTTATGAGTACTGTCTGCCCTTCCAAATGACCCAGGTTCAATTCCCAGCACCCACAACTGAACTGTCTGTAATATCAATTCCAAGGGATCTGACACCTTCACACTAATGCACATAAAATAAAATATTTTAAAAAAGACTAATGGAGTAGTGTACTGCTAACCTAACATTGACATCAGTGTAAGGAGCATCTTAGTTACGGTTCTTACTGCTATCATAAAACACCATGACTGAAAAAGCAAGCTAGGGAGGAAAGGTTTACTTGGCTTATATTTCCACATCAGTGTCCATCACAAAGGAAATAAGGAACCTGAAGGCAGGAGATGCAGGGACCATGGAGAGGTACTGCTTACTGACTTGCTCATATGGCTTGCTCAGCCTGCTCTCTTATAGAACCCAGGACCACCAGCTCAGAGATGACACCACCTACAATGGGCTGGGTCCTCCTCCATCTGTTAAGAAAATGTTCTATCTGAGAAGTGGTGGTGCATGCCTTTAATCCAAACACTGAAAAGGCAGAGGCAGGGGGATTTCTGAGTTCAAGACCAGCCTAGTCTACAGAGTTCCAGGACAGTCAGGGATCCCAGACAGAAACCCTGCTTCAACCCCCGCCTCTACAGGTTTGCCTGAAGCCTGATTTTTGAAGTCATTTTCTTAATTGAGTCTCTCTCATCTCAGATGATTCTAGCCTGTGTCAAATTGACATAAATTAGCCAGCACAAGGAGTAAGCAAAGGGCCAAGAGTCACTGCAGAATGACATCCTGCCAACATGCCTCCTGAGGTGTGCCTCTTGAGTCCTTGAGGGTCCATGCCTCCCTCCACTTTGTCCACAAATGTGAACCTCTGACTTAATGCTGCACACAGACGTGGGGACTGACACAGGTGTCCATGGCGCTGGGGGGGTTGCAAGTCCCGCCAGGTTGCAAACACTCTGACCTCAGTGGTTCCCCCAAAGCCAGTCTTGGCCAGACAGCAGTGGCTCACAGTGGTTGGATTTTTCCTTCTCTATGAAGTAAGATGGCAAGATCACCTCATTTTCAAAACAAAAGAGAACTTTTAACCCTGCATGGATGGAATGAATGCATCTGCCTGTGATACTGGGCCCTTGGCTCCCTGTGCAGGCGCAGCACAGCCTGGTCTCTTCCCAGACAGGAAAGCTGAGACAGGGAGGACATCTCATGTGACTCAATGCTACGTGTCAATGGTGACAGCTGAGCCACAGACCTTCACAGCACCTCTTACTGAAGGTTGAAGAGAAACGAGTGTCCCATCAGCCAGGCAATGTGTAGGCTCCTGCTCTGTCACCCACCCATCCCACCTATCTTTCCGACTCTGTGCTGGTCTCTGAACAAGACACACACTTCTGAGGCTCCCCTGGGTTGAAGCATTCACCCTCTTTATAGCTGTGTAAAACTGAATATAACATAAAAAGATATCATGTACTTTAAAATTTCTGCCTATCTATTATATACTGTTAGCCTACATATTATGTAATACTAAGTTATTACACTGTATAACCATTATATAGTGGAGAAGTATATTATTATGTAGTATACTATTTTTTAATATAAAAGCAAATAAATTATGTAATGTTATGTAAGATTATAACATGTAACCTGTGATACATTAAATGACGTGTATTATATTCATATATGTTATATATATTATATTCCCAATAATCGCCTACGTGTCCCTCAAGCCTCCTAGCTGCAACCAAATCCCCAGCTCCAAGATATTGGAGGTTTGCAATTCAGAGGCCCCCCACCTTCTAAGAATAAAAGGATGGGAGGGGCTCTGGCCTGCACAGTGTTGCGAAACTCCATAAAAGTCAATTAAGAATAAGGATTTGGGGCCTCCTTGAAAGGGCACTGATGGACCTGACAAGGCTCAGTTATATTTCCTTAGTTTCTGGTCCCCTTCTTCTTGAGTGACCACCTTATCCCTGATCTCAGTTGTCCTCAACTTCCCTGGACCATGGTACGCAAATGTTTTAGAAGTAATATTTCTAGTGTGGCCCAGAAAACAGACACATTCACGTGAAACCACTCTCATGACATAACATTGGCCTTTGCTATGTGTGACCAGTTCTGAGCACGCGCATCCCATTCCATTTAGTTCAATTCTATTCTATGCTATCCCATCTCAATTTGTTTTCAGCGCCATCTCTGACCTCTGAACCACGAGTGGGTGGTGATGCCACAGTGATAAACTGTCTTTGTGTGTGTCACTGCCTTTACACACCACTGTCCTCTGTACGCAGGCACAGACCTGTCAGCATGCTCAGTCCTGGGGCCCAGGCAAGCCAGCACCTACCACTCCTCCTCTGGTCTTCATTCTCTTCTTCGTGCCTGCAGTCCCTGGTCCATCTTGGTCACACCCTCCTTTCCCTCCATTTCCCTTCATAGCACATGTTTGACCATCTTCAGATCCATTCTTACTCCTTTGTAACCCTAGGTCCAAGCCTGCTACTCAGCCCCTCCACTAATTTCCATGTCACTCAAGCCCAAAACCAAGTCTTTAAGACCTGTCTGCCCTATGCTGTCCACCCTGACCTCAGTTCCCACCCTTCATCCCTTCTCCCTTCATTTAGCATGTGGCAGAAAACAGTCTGAGCATGTTCCCTCTGCTGCAGGTAGCAGGGCCTCTCTCCCCGGAGAGTCTGGCTCTACCCTTTTCTTACAATAAAGATTCTGACTTTAAATGCCATCTGTTGTCTCTCCCTCACACAAGCCTAAGGATTTCCATAGTGCCTGTGGCCATCTAATATGAAAGAGAGAGAGAGAGAGAGAGAGAGAGAGAGAGAGAGAGAAAGAAATAGAGGAAGGAAAGAAAGAAAAACATGGTAGCTTATGACTATCATCCAAACACGTGGGAGGTAGAAGCAGAAAGATCAGGAGTCCAAGGCCACTCTCAGTCTCAAAAGCCTGTTGACCTGTTCCCTGTTTTCTTCCTCTTCTGATGTCCATTCCATTTGCCTTTCTGAATGAGGATTGAGCATTTTACCCAGGATTCTTTTTTTTTTTCCCTTAGCTTAGCTTCTTTAGGTGTACAGATATTAGGAGCCTACCACAGAGGGACTCTGAAAGATTCTACCCAGCAGTGTATCAAAGCAGATGCTGATACTTATAGCCAAACTCTGGGCAAGGAATCTTATGAAAGAAGGGGGAGATAGAAAGACCTGAAGGGGATAGGAGCTCCACAAGGAGAGATAATAATAATAATAATAATAATAATAATAATAATAATAATAAAATAAAATAAAAAAATTCTGGGCACAGTGGTCCTTTCTGAGACCGATACTCCAATCAAGGACCATTCATGGAGATAATCTAGAACTCCTGCACAGATGTAGCCCGTGGCAACTTGGTGTCGAAGTGGGTTCCCTAGAAATGGGAACAGGGACTGTCTCTGACATGAACTCAGTGAGTGGCCTGCTCTTTGATCACCTCCCCCTGAGAGGAGAGCAACCTTACCAGGCCACAGAGGAAGACAATGCAGCCAGTCCTGATGAGAACTGATAGGCTAGGGTCAGAGGGAAGGGGAGGAGGACCTCCTCTGTCAGTGGACTGGGGGAGGGGCATGAGAGGAGATGAGGGAGGGAGGGTGAGATTGGGAGGAGACTAGGGAGGAGGCTACAGCTGGGATACAAAGTAAATAAACTGTAATTAATAAAACAACATAATAAATTTTAAAAAAAGCCTGTTGAAGGGAGATGAATCTGTGTCATTTCTTATTTAACTTACCTTCCCAACATCTTGTGGAGCTGGCTGCAACATCACTGAACATGGTAGGTAGTCAGGAAACTGGAATGATACAAGTACACGATCGTTTCATTCTACATGCAGCATAAAACCATCATGCGAGATGACACAAACAGAATTCTCTTGTTCTAACACCCAGCCCAACCTGATTTATTTCCAAAAACCTCTAACATACACATAGACACACAAATGAGGTTGTACCCAGGACGTGTGTTCATTACATGGGCCCCAGTGCTGTCACTGGGACCAAGTGTGGCTCATTATCTGGTTCCTTCGCCTCACTAGCCCTTATCCTATTTAGACATCTTTCTAGCCATTTTCACACATCATGAACTACAATTTCTCTCCATAGTGCTTAGAGCTTCTACAATGCACACTTCAAGTAGCTGTTCCCTTTTTTGTACACTTACATGGCATTCATTTATTTTTTGCCATTATAAACAATACTGCAATAAATATACACCTTCAAAGCCTTTAGTCCAGTTTTAGCCAACTAATGTTTTGTGTTATATTGCTAGCAAGTGAACTCTCAGGTCAAAATCATATATTTAGTGGCGAGGGGACAGGGTCTTTCTCTGCTTACTTCAAGCCAGCCTTAAACTTTCAATGCTCCTGCCTCTGCTTAGATATTGCTGAGATTCATGGCTGAAAAAGCATGTTCTTAAAACATTTATTAATATTTATTAAAAAATATTTATTAATTTCTAAATATTATATGCATAAATGTTTTGCCTGCATGTGTGCCTGGTACTCATGGAGGCCCAAAGAGGGTGATGGATCCTCTGAAACTGAAGTTACAGATAGGTGTAAGCTGCCATTCGGATGCTAAAAACCAAACCTTGGTCTTCTGCAAGAGCAACTAACCTCTGACCATCTCTCTAGCCCTTGGTTGTTGCTTTTTTTTTTTTTTTTTAATTTTTTTTTTGGTCGTTCTGTGCAAGGGAACAAATTTATGCATACCAGACAAATGCTTCAGCACCAAGATATACCTCCAACTTAAAGAACTCATTTCCACTCAGTCATGTTGGCCCATGCCTTTAATCCCAACACTTGGGAGGCAGAGGCAGGAGGATCTGAGTTCAAGGCCAGCCTGATTTACACAGCAAGCTCCAGGCCAGCCAGGAAAAAAATTCCGTTTGCAACAAATTTTCTTTCTTTCTTTCCTTCCTTCTTCCTTTCTTTCCTTCTTTCTTTCTTTCCTTCTTTCTTTTTTGTATTTTGCAGGGCAAAGGTTGAGATAAGGTTTATATGTATTGTGCTGGCTGCCTGGAACCAATTCTGTAGACCAGGCTGGCCTTGAACTCACAGAGATCTTCCTGACTCTTGCCTCCCGAGTGCTGGGATTAAAGGCATGTACCAACATACCTATCCTCTAAAGGTTTTATACACAATTCAAAATATTTATGGCACTTCAGGTTCTTAGCACAGGTGTGTAGGGGTACCCAGGGCCATATATCATATATATAATATGTATCATATCTATGTATCTACACACACACACAATGTATATATTAATTATTTTGAGACAGGGTTTCTCTGTGTGGTACTGGCCTATCCTGGAGCATCCTCTGTAGAGCCAAGTGGTTTTGAACTCAGAGATCCACTGTCTAAGATTAAAGGCATGCACTGCCACACCTGGCTAAATAATCTTTAAAAAGAAACTTTACATAACAATTGTGGTAAAATAGCATAACACAAAATTTTAGCTGATTTCAATGTATGTTTCATTGTGGTTTGAACTGTTCATAGTACCCCATGATTGTCACCACCATTTGTCTCCTGAACCTTTCCATCATTCCAAAGAGAAGCTCTATTCATGAAACCTGAAATCCCTGTCCTCCCTGACATCAGACCTCATCTCTTACTTTCCAATTAGTGGGGCTACATCCATTGTTTCATGATACTGTTTCTCTTTTTGTGTCTGGTTTCTATTATATGGTGTCATGTTTTGGGGGGTTCAACCATGTTCTGACTTAGACAATGCTTCTTGACGTTTTTGTTTTGTTTTGTTTTTTGTTTTTTGAGACAGGGTTTCTCTGTGTAGCCCTGGCTGTCCTGCAACCCACTCTGTAGACCAGGCTAGCCTTGAAGTCACAGAGATCGGCCTGTCTCTGCCGATCTCTGCTGGGACTAAAGGTGTGCACCAGCACCGCCTGGCTACTTCTTGTTGTTTTAAAGATTTTAGTTATTTATTATTTATACATTATTCTGCCTGCCTGTGTGCCTGCACTCAGAGGGCACAAGATCTCATTACAGATGGTTGTGAGCCACCATGTGGTTCCTGGGATTGACCTCTGAGCCATCTTTCCATCCCCTACTTCTTGTTTGTTTGTTTCAAAGGTTGAGCCACATCACTTTGGAGAAGCTTGTGTCAATAAAATAGTAACCGTACAAACAGAAAGGGCTGCAAAAACTTCCCATGTCCAGCTCTTGCCTAGGGCTTAGGTTTTGCTGGGTGATACATGGGCCTCAGGCGAGGTGAGGGGACAGAGTAAGGTCATGATTCAATTCCTAGCACCCTGAAGGGAAGCAGGGCTGGGCTAAGGGGTAAAGGATGGCACTTGCTCTATCAAGATCTCCTGTCCCATTGGTGTCTCTCGCTTGCTTGCTAAGAACTTCCTGGGGCCAACTGAGGGTCATGTCAACCAGTTTCTTTTTATAGCTAAATGAGAGAAGACAGAACACATACTCATCTAATTAGGTGGTCAGATGAAGGAAAATATCCAAAGGGCAGGTTGAAATGGTGCCTTCAGAGGCAGGGAGGTTATTTCCAAAGATTTAAAACCAGACAATCACAGACCATGCAATCTAGAATTTCTTTCAAGGGTGCAATTTACAGGCCCAAAGATGTGAAACCCTCCCTCTGCCCCCTTCTCTTTGCCCCGTTCCCATTGCAATGTACTGTGGATGAAGGAGGCTAGTCAGGGGAGCAGGCATGGGAAGGAAAGCTCACCGTGAGCAGAAATGGATACGAGTTGTCTCCCAGTTTCTTGAGCAGGCTCTCCTGGAGTTGGGTGGATGCGCTCACAGCCCCAACAGGAGGGTATACCTGGACCCGAGAAAAATACAGGTCCCTGCGGAAAGTCAGGCCAATCACATCGATGTCCTCCTGGCCATAGCGGAAGGCACAAGTCAGAGTGACATACACTGGGAAGAAGAGGCAGACAGGTTAGATTTGGTCCACTGCACAGGCCCATCAACCTCAGCCACTTCCACCGGGCTGAGCCAGCAACAGAGTGACGCACCACACCTGGGATACCAGGCTCTGCTGCCTGGGAGGAATGGAGGCTGGGATAATAATACTATGCAGCTGGTTGACACATTTGGGAGAATCAGCATGTTCCTAGGGTTAAAGTTCATTATCCTAAACAGGACTGTCATGGATTAGGAGGCATCTTCCTGGCAACTGTATTATTTTGCTATGAGGGTAGAAATTTGTGGACAGGGCTGGCAAGATGCCTAATTGAGTAGAGGTATCTGCTTTTTAATCCTGATAACCAAAATTCAATTTCCAGGACCCACATGATAGCAGGAGGGAACCAACTCTCCACAAGTTGTCCCCTGACCTCCACATGTGCACCTAAGGATTTGTACACCTACCCACATACATATGTACACACACACACACACTGCATAAGTAAAAATGTAATATATTAAAAAATATGTGGGCAGACAACATTTGCAGTCCACCTGGCCTTACTGTTTTTTCTCTCTCACCCTCTCTCCTCCTGGTCTGGCAGCTTGGGGATTTGGAGTTGGGTGTCTGAAATGCTGCTAACTTGCTTGCTTGGGTTAGAGAGGGCAGAATGTCTGGAGAGACAGACAAACAGTGCTGGAAGCAAAACAGACATATGCCTGAGGCTGAGGGAACAGCCAAAGGCCCAGGCCAGGCAGGGAGACAAAAATCAAAGCCTGGAGGTTTCACTTAGAGTCTTTGTACATTGCTCTAGAGCACATTCAAGCATTCTCTAAATCACCACTTCCCAAAATTTTGTCTGATTAAAGGGAGCCTGTGCCCAGTGTATGAAAGTTCACTCCAAGCTCTTTGAAGATAGGAAGGACATAGATCTCCATTGTAAGGTTGGTCGGAAGTGGTACCTCAAGTCCCCTGGCTTTGGCTGAGAATTCTTTCTGTGTCATTTCTGAGGCCAGCTGCACCTTAACTGCTGACTCAGACAAACCACTCACCACTCATGCACCCTTCCTCCGAGGTGAGTCCTTGAGAAAGGTGCCCACAGTGGACCTGGATTTCTGCCCACTAAGCTGTCATTTTCCCTGATAACTGAATCCCTGTGTGGTAAAGGGCAGGGACTGGTTGAACTGCAGAGTATCCAGGAAGGTGGGGGAAACAGGAGAGCCATGTTCTGCCATTCCTGCTGTACTCCCCTTTCACCCCTGACACTGTTGACACATACACCCCCACACCTGACATATTCCAGTGGGTACATCCAAGGATTAGAACAATGCCTTGTGGTTGCCAGTAGCAACCACTCCAAAGGCATATTTAGAATGGAACTGAGTCAGCGAAATTATTATAAACATAGCTTGAATCTGTTCTAATTCAGTTTTTGCAACTGTCATTAGTAACAAATGGCTTGCCACACACAGCAACTGCCAGAGATCTCAAGGACACTGTAATACCATGGAACAGAACTTCGAAAGGAAGCACAAGAATAAACTCTGGGTTTTATTATTAGTCAGATCCCATTCTCAGCAGGCATGGTTTCCTACTACCCACAGACAACCTTCACTGCCAGGAAGATGGGCAAGGAGACTAGGCCTTTTCTGCAAGGAGGAGGAGCAAGGGGCTCAGCTCACCTTTCTTCCCTTTCACAAGCTCAGGATCCACTAGGACAACTCCATCTAAATCCAAAGAGAAAATCCAGGGAGTGAGATCAGGAAACGCAGACAGCTGATTTTACAACTCTGGGCAATCTGGTGTCTTCTGTTTTTATTTTGGAGGTAGGATGTTGAGACAGGGTCTCATGTAGCCCAGTCTAGCCTTGGAGATGACCATAAAGCCTCCTCTTTCCAGGTCTGATTCACCAACCAGCTTGCTTACCTTTTATTGGTTTTTTTCTTTTTATTATTAGTTACATTTTATTAACTCTGTATCCCCGGTGTATCCTGCTCCCTCATTCCCTCCCTCATCTCCTCCCACCCCTTTCCAAGTCCACTGATGGGGGAGGACCTCCTCCTCCCCACCCCTTTCCAAGTCCACTGATAGGGGAGGACCTCCTCCCCTTTCCTCTGACCCTGGTTTATCAGGTCTCTTGAGGACTGGCTGCTCCTCCCTTGCAGGGTGGGGAGGTCAAACTTTTTATTGTTTTTAAGAACAGTGTTTGAGCCCAGCTCAGTGGCGCACACCTGCAATCCCAGCACTCAGAGAGGCAGAAGCAGGCAGATCTCTGAGTTCAAGGCTAGCCTGGTCTACAAAGTGAGTCCAGAACAGCCAAGGCTACACAGAGAAACCCTGTTTCAAAAAACAAAACAAAACAAAAAGAATATTTGTTTTGGGGGTTGGAGAGGTGGCTGGGCAGTTAAGAGCACTGGCTGCTCTTGCTCAGGACCTAGGTTTGGTTCCCAGCAACTATGTGGTAACATACAAACTGTCTGTAGCTCCAGGGATACAATATATCTTCTGTCTTCTGAGAGCTCCTGTGTGCACATACATGCACATAATTATATATGTGTATGTGTGCTTTGTCTTCACATACACCAGAAGAAATCAGATCCCATTATAGATGATTGTGTGGTTGCTGGGAATTGAACTCAGGACCTCTGGAAGAGCACACATTGCTCTTAACCACTAAGCCATCTCTTCAGCCCAAGAATCATATTTTGTTGTTGTTTTTTTGAGACAGGGTTTCTCTGTGTAGCCTTGGCTGTCCTGGAATTCACTCTGCAGACCAGGCTGGCTTCCAACTCACAGAGCTTCACCTGCCTTTGTTTCCCAAATGCTAGAATTAAAGGCCTGTGTATCACCACCTGGTAAGAATAGTAATTTTTAAAATGTAGTTCTGGGGATAAAATTCAGGTTGTCTTAGCAGCAAGCAGCCTATCCACTGAGGACAGTTTTATCCTCAGTGCTTAAAACTGTCAATTTCCCCCATACTTCTTTCGAACATTGGATAGCAAAATGCTTATCAAGCAGAGGAGGTTACAAAGCTGGCACAGAGGGCTCCGATATCCTTCATCTCCAGTTGAATCCAATGCTCACAACTTACGTACTTACAGGGCTAAATGAGGACATGGTCAAGCACACAACGGGTGTGTACAGCTCTGTGCTACTTTATCCCAGATGGAGAGCTGTTGTGACCACCACAGTCTAGATTTAGAACTGTCCAGGCATTGGAAAGGCCTCCTCTGGACTCTATTACGCCACCCATCCCTGCTCCTATCACCCCCAGCCTCTGGAAAGCACTGTTTGTAGGATTTTGTCATCTTGAGAATGTTGTATAAGTGAGTCATGAAGTGTGCACCCCTTTGAGATTGCTCTTTTTACCCAGAATAATGCCTTAGAGATCTATAAGTTGTTGCAGGTAGCAATAGCTCACACTTGATACATTTCTTTTTCTTTTTCTCTTTCTTTCTTTCCTCCTCCTCCTCCTCCTTCTTCTTTTTTCTTTTGAGAAAGGGTTTCTCCTATATAGCCCAGGCTAACCTCAGATTCTCATTCCTCCCGCCTCAGCCTCCCAAGTATGCAGATTACAGGTACGTGGCATAATAACAGGCCGTTTGTTCTCTTTTATAATTGAATGGTAGTCCATGGTATGGATACATCCCAGTTTGTTTAGTGTTATTCACATGCTGAAGAGAGACTTTATTTCTTTTTGGTTTCTGGAGCTGCTGTGAGCAACCACATCCAAGGAAGATTTTGTATGAATAGGGTTCACTTCTCAGTAAAAAACCAGGAGTGCTGTTATTGCATGTGGTAAGGATATGTTTAGTTGTTAAAGAGACTGCCAAGCTGCTTCCCAGTGGCTGCAGCGCTGTACACTCCCACCAGCAGCCCACAGTTCCTCAGCATCCCCACTCATTGCCATTGCCTGTTCTTTTGAACTTCTTTCTTTTTGCATTTGAACGTTTGAAAAGTATCGATTTTGTGTTGGAAAAAAATATACAAGGAACAGTTTCTTTTTCTACATATTACTGGATTCCTGGGTGTTTCCTAGAGTCTGGGTGACTCTGGAGATATAAGAAGTGGCAGCATGTATGAACCTATTGACAATGGTTTTCTGGTACTGCCTCCCTTAGGCCCAAGCATTTAAAGTTTTAAGAATAAGACAATTCCTGCTGTCTCTGGTTTCTCAAACCCATTTACTTTAGAAATCTTCTCTTGCTCAAAACCTTATTTGAAACTTTTGGTATTTTCTTAACATCAGTTTGAGGGTATGTCTATCATGATGGGGAAAATGTGGAAACAGGAGTTTGAGACAGCTGGCCATATTGCATGTACAGTCATGAAGCAGAGAGATGAATTTGTTTCCTTTAGTACTGAAGGCTGAGCCCAGGGCCTTGTACTAGGCAAATGGTTCTGAGCTACAAATCAGCCATTTAATTAATTAATTAATTAATTAATTAATTAATTAATTAATTTGAAGGACCAGCAAGATGGCTTAGCGCATAAAGATGCTTGCTGCACCTGAGTTCAACCCCTGGAACCACACAAAGGTGACAGAGAACTGACTATATAAAATTGTCCTCTGACATCCACACATATATCCTCCCCTTGTAAATAATAAATAAATGTAAAAACACATTGTTTCTGGCCAACCAGTGGCCACTCACTGACACTTTAATTTGTACTTATTTGATTAGATTTTTTAGTGAGACTGATTTTTTATATTTATTTATCTATTTATTTATTGTTTCTTTTTCAAGACAAAGTTTCTCTGTGTAGCCCTGGCTGTCTTGGAACTCACTCTGTAGAACATATTGGTTCTATAGCAGGCTCAAACTCAGAGATCTACCTGCCTCTGTCTCCCAAGTGCTGGTGTTAAAGGTGTATGCCACCACTACCTGGCTGAGATTGATTTTATTTATTTATTATGTATACAATGTTCTGTCCGTATGTACCCCTGCATGCCACAGAGGGCACCAGATCTCATAACAGATGGTTGTGAGCCACCATGTGGTTGCTGGGAGCTAAACTCTGTACCTGTGGAAGAGCAGCCATTGCTCTTAACCTCTGAGTCATCTCTCTAGCCCCTGAGACTGATTTTTTAAAAGATTTCTGTTGCAGGATATTTGATCCCATTGTGAACCCTGAGATTGTAAACTATAAAAACCTGTTTCTTATTTGGTGTGGTTCAGCCCTAACATACACCTTTAATCCAAGAACTTTTTGTTTATTGTAAATGGGTAATTATGGTATGGCTCAACCCTAGCACACACCGTTAATCCAGGAGCTTTCTATACACAGCATTTAATAAAGTTAACACTAGGTCAAGAGTCAGAGCAAGTAACTAGCTGACAGGGATTAAGTAAAAAGGAGGGGCTTTGAGAGAAGATTACTTAGGACAGTGTGGAGAAGAAGAAGGAGTGCTTCAGCTCCTTGGTCTTTAGCTTTTGGCTCTTTATCTTTTTGGCTTTTAGCTTTTGACTTTTTCCTCCTGGGTTGTTGGGTGAGCTTACAGGCTTTTGGCCTTGGGCTTTTTCCTTTGAGATGTGAGCTGAGTAGGAAGGTCAGCTGGGTGCTTTCTCTGCCTCTCAGTGTTAGCAGGTTTTCACCCCAGCATCTGGCTCCTGCATCTTCATTGGTAAAATCGAATGGCTGGGGAGGTTGGAGAGATGGCTCAGCAGTTAAGACCACTAGTTACTCTTCCAGAGATTCTGAGGTTCTGAGTTCAATTCCCAGCAAATACATGGTGGCTCACAACCGTAATGGTTGTGCATGAAAACAGAGCACTCATATACATAAAATAAAGGAATCTTTAAAAAAAAATCAAATGGTTGGAACTATAACAACAGATTTGTTTTATTTTATGTATAGAGATGCTTGCCTGCATGTATGTATGTATGTACACCACCTACATGTACTGTACACAGAGGCCAGAAGGAAACATCATATACCCTGGAGATAGAGTAACAGATAGTTGTGAGTTGCCATGGGGATGCTGGGAACTGAACCTGGGTCCTCTGTAAGAGTAGCTAGTGCTCTTAACCTCTGAACAAGCTCTCTAGCCTGAGATCCATCTTTTTTTTTTTAAAGATTTATTTATTATGTATACAATGTTGTGTTTGCATATACATCAGCATGTCAGAAGAGGGCACCAGATTGCAGTATAGATGGTTGTGAGCCACCATGTGGTTGCTGGGAATTGAACTCATGACCTCTGGAAGAGCAGCCAGTACTCTTAACCTCTGAGCCATCTCTCCAGCCCCCGAGATCCATCTTTTTGTTTGCTTTTTGAGATAAGTTCTCTCTATGTATTCCTGGCTATCCAGAAACTCACTATATAGACCATGCTGGCTTTGAATTCACAGAGATCCACCTGATGCCACCTCCTGAATGATGGGATTAAAGGCCTGCACCACTATGCCCTACTGAGGATTATTTTTCTTTTTCTCCTTTTCCTCCTTCTTCTTTTTCATGAGAAACTATCAGTCTGATGACTTAAAGGAAAGCTAACATTAAATTTGCCTCCAAACTCAACTTACCTACAGGCTCTACTCGGCTGACATGGTCTATATAGTCTCTCTTCCCCAGATAGATGGTCACCTGCAGGAAAAACAAATGTATTCATTTTGGAAGTCAACAACCCCAACGTCTTTCCAGCTGTGTTTTTTCTTCCTCTTATTCAGTGCTGGGAACAGAACCTGGGGCCACATGCATAGAAGGCCCTTTCCATTAGTCTCTGAAAGAGGAGTCACTTGGCTCCACAGATGCTCTGTAGCTTCCCTCTCTTCCTGTGGTGACAATGGTTCATTTCAAGTGCAGTGTGCTGTCTTCTATCCTTATATGGGCCCCAAAGAATTCTTTCCATCCATAAGGATGGTGGGAATTCTTCCCATTCTGTTCTCTCCTCCTCTTCTCATCAAGCCTAGGTCTTTAAGCAACCAGGTAAATCTGAGAGGCCAACCTATATGTTAGTGGAAAGTAGAGCATGAATCTGACTCTCCTCAAATACACTTATTTCTATTCTTGCAGGAACCCTAACATGTGGACACTTCCTAATTCATAGACGTGTCTGTTTCCTCCTTCCTGTGCTTTTTGAAGGTGGTCAACAGCTTTACCTCTGGGCTCCTGGTCTCTCTGCCCTCACCTTGGCCCTGGCCATGGCAACTCTGTCATAGTACCATCATAGTTGAATCTCTCTGGCCCTGCTGTCTGCACAGAAAGGAAGGCTCTCTGTCCATGTCTCTAGCTGAGGAAGCCCTACCCATGCTTCAAGAGCACATTTTGGCACTACAAGTCCCCTGCATCCCAGCATGCTCTGGCTGCTCCGGTGTTATTTTGAGATAGAATATCTCATTCTGTTAGCACTGTGTAGCCTGGGCTGACTTCAAACCTCCTGCCTTGGCCTCCCAAATGCTGGATGACGGGCATCAGTCAGCATGCCTAATATTTCAGCCTCTGGTGTCCCAGGAACATTTGGAATCTGCACCTCCATCCCAGCATATCCCCCACTTTCTGGCTCCCAGGGCTCCTGGGGCCTCCCTAGCACTGCGGCTCTATGGGGACAAAACCTCTCATGGTTTGAGGTAAGTGCTGGGGCATGGGAGGAAAGGAGCGAGGGAATCTCTGCCTTTGAAGGAGGCTCTACCTGAGCAGTCAGAAACAGCAGCAGAGGCGGGTGGCAGGACAATGGGCAGGAGTGATTCTCTGGGCAAGAGAGATGGAAAGGTGCCAAAGTGAATAGAATGTTTCTGGAGTCAGCAATGGTCTCCTTTGCAGCAGGTGGCCACTGAATGAGGACAAAAGCTGAGCCAGGAAAGGTCTTTAGGACCCAGGTCTGAGGATCCAGGAATATTGCCTGGCACAACCAGGTGCCACTCTAGACACTCTGATCATTTCAAACTCTAAACAACTCTAGGCGATGAGATTAGTACGGTCTTCTACAGACACTGTGATCTGGGTCCTGCCAGAAGCAATATGGAGGGACTGTTAACAAAGGAAAGCTAACCAGGCAGCCTCTTTATGGTTGGGAAGAGGGAGTGCTGAAGGGGCAGGGTGGAGGTGGGGAGATGGATGGGGAAGCATTTTCTCCTCCTAAGCTTTGGCTGGGAGGGAGAGAGCTAAAGATGACAAAGGCTAAGGGGAGCTATTCATAGCCATTATTAAGATTCAGGATGTTAAGTCATTTTTCTTTTATTATATGAGACAGGGTCTAACTATTGTAATCCTGGCTGTCCTGGAACTTGCCATGTAGACCAGGCTGGCCTCAAACTCAGAGAGATTCACTTCCCTCTGTCTCCTGACTATAAGGATTAAAGGTGAGTGCTATCAAGCCTGGCTAAGACCTGTTCTCATACTCTGGAAAAGACTGGCAGAGAAAGACAGAGAGGCTGCAGATCCAATCTAGACTGGATGGGATTAAGTTCCTCAATGGTGGGACATCATGAGTCATACCCGGGGATGAGTGGTCCTGAACTCAGCTGGGAATGAGACCACCCTTCTACTGCCCTAGAAAGGAATGGGAAGGACGAGAGGAGGTGAAGAAGGGTGGCCCTGTGAAACCAAAAGACTTCTGGGAACCCACCCACAGCTAAGCACACCTTCTTTCTGGCTAAAATAGCCAGTCATACTCAAGATCCATCATGAGGTAGAATGCGAAGAGGAGGCCTGTCCTAATGGGTAATTCTTCCCCTTTGTGCTTCCCCCGATCTCGCCTGTCTTTTACTTTAACTTTTTTTTTAAAGGATTTATTCACTTAATTTAGATGTGTATGAATGTTTTACATGCACACATGTATGTATACTAAGTGTGTGCCTGGTGCCTGCAGAAGCCTCTGATTGCCCTGGAACTGGAGCTATAAACAGTTGTTAGTTAACATGTAGGTGCTGGGAACTGATCCCTGGTCCTCTGCAGAAGCAACAAATGTTCTTAACTGTTGAGCCATCTCTATAGCAAGCCAGCCACCTAGCCAGCCTGTATGCCTTTCCTTTTTCTTTGACAAGTGCTTTCTATGTAGCTCCAGCTGGCCTTGAACTTGGGATCCTCATGAGTACTGGAATCAGAGGTCTGCGCTGCCACTTCCAGCTCAGGGAATGTTTCTTGAGTGGTCTGATCCAATTCTGAGCATCTAATTCCTTTGGCTTGTGACTGGGATAGTGTAGGCAGGTAACTTAGACCCAGCCAATGAAGGTAAGGGGAAAGTCTCCCTGAGAGCTCCTGGGAAAGTTTTCCTGACCCTTAAAAGACACCCTAAGGGGCACATCTCATCTGCTTCCTGCCTAAGAATCAACCACCTATGCCTCTTCCCCCCAGGCTGGCCCCATTATGTTGGACTATATCCTCAAACCATGAACCACTGTGAGCTGGTGGGCTCACCACCAGTCTGAGGATATCACAGAAGAGAGAACAACAGAGAAATGGCTGCAGAGGTCAGGCACCCCATGACTGGGTCACACAGGGCTTGCCATTGAAAAACATGAATTGATGGATTCTCCTTCACTCTGACCCTTACATCAGCCAAAAACTAAGTAGAGCCTAGCAGTGTATGCCTGGAATCCTAGTTTCTCAGGAGACCAAGGCTGAATGAGTCCAAGTTCAAGGCCAGCCTAGAAAACTTCATGAGATTTTTGTCTCAAAATAGAAGTAAAATTAGAGCTGGGGAGATCTATCTCGGTCTGTATATTTATATATTCTCCAGTGGTAGGGTGCTAGCCCAGCATATATAAGGTCCCAAGTTCAATTTCCCAGTACCATAGAAGAAGAAGAAAAGAAGGGAGGGAAGGAAGGAGAGGAGGAGGGAGGAAAGAAGTAAGTCAATTTATTGTTTTAAACAATGTCTGTTTAGAGGCCAGGTGTGTCTCACGGAGGCCTGGCCTTAGAGAATGAATGTCTGCTAGGTATTAGCGGGGGTGGGGGACTGGGCGGGGGGGTGTCTGTTAAAGTAGCAGTGGTGATGGGGAGAATAAGTGACCAGGGAAAGTGGTGCAAAGTGGTTTCTTTTCTGTAGGAAGCAGAGATGAAAAGGACTGGACAGACATGGTGGGAGTAAGAGCTGGAGAATGAAAAGATGTAGGGCACCAAAGTTATAACCTCAAAGAACCCAAGGGCTCCGTGGAAATGACACAGATGAGCAGGCGGGAGGAAAGTATGTGTGAAAAGCCTGATTCCTTTGTGAGGCATTGTAAGGAACCCAGCTAGCAGAACGAAGCGTATCTACACTGTCCATTAGGTAACTACTAGGTACACCAGCTTTGGTGTACTTTCAGATTGGCCTGTGCTGCAACACGTAACACATTCCCACAATCTAGCAAGGAAGAATAGTAAGGCTGGGGCAGGACAATGGGACTGAGAGGTGATGGGTTGTAGGATCCAGCATTGTTCCTCCGTCTTCTCTCACTGATTGTCCATCCCATGGACACAGAGCATACCTAGGCCTCGTGGTAGCTGGATGTTGATCATGGTTATACATGACAAATGTTATTATTCTTACAATCATTTCCAGGAAGCCCCTCTCTTCTGTACCACTTACCGACTTGTCCCGAGAGACCTTCTTAAAGATGACGTGGGATTTATTGGTCTTCACACAGGCTGCCATGTTGTCTGTCCCTTGGGATGTATATGAGGTTGGAGGGCTGAGAAAGTACAATGATCCCAAACATAAACTTAAGGACATTCTGGACATAAAGCCCACTCCTAAGACTTCCTCCCCTGGACATTTCCTCTCACATGCTCCAGCATCTATGCTTGATCAAATCAGCTCTCTGACTGCTTGAACTTCGCTGTAGTATGCACTTTAAAAATACTTAGTTTTTATTAATGAGTATATGTGCCACATGTGCCCGTAGAGGCCAGAAGAGAGTATTAAGTCTCTCCTTACCTGGGTGTTTGGAACCAAACTCACGTGTTCTGGAAGCGCAGCAAGCATGTATAACCTCTGAGCCATTTCTCCAGGCCCAGTGTTCCCCACCATCCAGATGGAGTCTTACTTACACAAGGATACTGTGTATCCCTGGCCAACCTGACACTCACTATGCAGACCACACTGGCCTCAGACTCATAGAGATCCACCTGCCTCTGCCTCCCAAATGCTGGGATCAAAGGTGTGCACCACCACTTCTGTTATTTTGTCTTTTTTTTTTTTTTTCCAGAGCTGAGGACTGAACCCAGGGTCTTGCACTTGCTAGGCAAGCGCTCTACCACGGAGCTAAATCCCCAACCCCGCAGCACCACTTCTGGCCTAGTGTATATTTCGGTGTGTTCTGTTTCTCTTGGTAAGCTTCAAACACTTCGGTAAACTTCATCAGCTATATTCTAATGAAGTTTTGCCTCTTTCTGATTAAATGTTGGTGTCATTACTTGTCAGGTTACCTCTAAAATGCTGTCATGCTGGGTCTGGTGACTCCTACCTACAATCTCAGCACTCAAGAGGCAGAGCTAGGATTACAGAAAATTTCAGACCAGCCTGGTCTACATCGTGAGTTCCAGGGTAGCCACGGTTACATAGTAAGACTCTTGTCTCAAACAAAACCAAACACCTCTATCATAATTGGATCCTTTCTTCTTTCCTCTTCCTCTTGTTTCATTACACAGCCCAGGCTGGCCTCAGATTGGCACTCCTTCTGCCTAGTGTAGCACCACACCTGGCATGTCTGTGTGTTATGAGAAACACAGAAAAATGTTCCTGAAACATCCCACAACATGACTGATCCCTAAATGCAGTTGCCAGGGGTATGTGGGAACCCCCCCCACACCAGTTCTGCCAGACACACCTTTCCATCCAGCATATCTATTCCCTCTCCTCAGGCTGTCAGTTAGTCAAGGCCAACTCATGGTCTAGGATTAAATACCCTCCAAATTTCCTTTCCAAGCAAAATCCAAAGGTAGCGAACCCCAGCACACTGCCCCACACAAGATTGCCTGTCCTTGTTGCCCTGTGCCCACACTGGCTTCTAAGAATGCTTGGGTTTGGCATTCACTTACCTCGTTGTAATTTGTCACCAACCAGTTGGGATGGCCAGGGAGGTCAGGAGAGGGTCTGTGCTTTCAGATGCTGAGCAACCTGATGCTCTGGGGCAACTGGTAAAGTCTCACCAGATGACCCCACAGGGCAAGGGTGAGGCCCCTGGCTGCCACGTGGGGGATTTGTAGGGATCTATGGGGATGCTCAGCACTGAGATCCCAGTATCGAAAAGCCAAATCAGATTTGAGAAGCAGAGAGGAGATGGGATTAGTGAGATGGCAAATTGGCCATTTCAGCAGTTCTAAGCATTAGCTGGGAGCCCCAATCTTCTCAGAGGGTCCCAAAGATGCACGAGCCATCCAGCTGGCCTGAAGAAGATGCAGTGGGAGGACCAGCTAATTGAAAACTTTTTTTTTTTTATCCTAAACCTCTTTGGGTTCTGGAAATAGATGGCTTATCCCTTTGCTCCTCAGCATCATCAGGAAGGGGGATGTTCAAGTGACAGAGTTGATTAAGCTCAGTGGGCATTAAGGTATTATATAAAGAAAAAGGTCAAGGAGAAATGTCAACCCATGGCTGGGCTGAACATGTGCCTCTTCTTCACATCAAGAGTCCTATTGGGCCCTCTGTATCTTCCTACATCTTTACATGTCCAATATGGGTCCACACACCACCTAGGCTTCCCTGGGCAGTAGTGACTTCACCAGCTGATGGGCATCCATCTCTATATTCCAAGCCCTTCTCCACACCCAGCACAGACATTCTTAGTCCTGGCCCATCAATTCCCCTGCTGGGGATGTCCTGTTACTCTTGTATGTAGACAGACTATATTCATGGAACATGCATGAGCCTTCTATCCGGTTCCTTCCAATTTTGACCAGGTGTCATTTCCTCAGGAAAGTCCTCTCAGCCACCAGGACCAGGCCAGAGGTGCAGCTGCCATTCACCCTTACCTGGGGCTCTTCTTCCTTAGTAGACTTCTGGGCCGGAGAGGCAGAGCATCCATGACATTGTGTTTCTCTCACTTTGTGAGGAGTAATTCATGCTCCCAACACACTCAGGGAATGAAAGTCTGGGATGCTATGACCACCAACTCACACACACATATATAGTGGGCTTCACTCTAGAAATAAAACAGTAGCAACAGGAGATACCTGATGGGGGTGGGGAGTGGGTTCAGCATCTGTCCCCAAATCTGGTGGCTTTCCATCCAGTCTGGATAGTGCCTGCCAGGTCCTGGCTTTATTTCTCACCACTCTGCCCATCAATCAACTGTTCAGCCTGCTGCCCCCCTTTGCTTTCTGTAAACTTGCCCTTTTCCTTCCTACTTTTTGCTGCTGCTGGTCCTCCTCCTCAGCCCCCAACAAACCAAGAGTACTTGGGATCCCACACATGTAGCAAGTCAAGTCCCTGAACTGCAGCAGTATCAGCTGATGGTTTAGTGATGTATTTACCTTGGTGACGGATTTCATGATAGTATTTTCACAAATCTGCCTCTGTGCTTCATTCTGTTTCATTCCCTGTCCCCCATAAGCTCTCCCTTGTGCCCCTTTATTTAGTTTTACCTAAAATTGCCAAAGCTTTGAATTTCCATGGGAAAATTTTATATTTACTTGAAGTATTGACTTAGAAATATGTACCTTTGGCTGGCTTACAACCCATAATCCTTCCAACTCAGCCTCTTGAGTCAAGACTTTTTTGAGACAGGTCTCACTATGTCACTCTGGCTAGTCCGAAACTCCCTATATAGACCAGGCTGGCATCAAACTAACAGAGTCATTTGCCTGTGTCTCTTGGGTGCTAGAATTAAATGTGTGCACCATCACACCTGGCAAAACATTTTAAAAAAGATTTATTTTTATTTTTGTTACATGTATGAGTGTTCTGTTTGCAGGTATGTTCATCATGTATTTGCCTAGTGCTTGCCTAGGCCTTAGAGGGTGTCCAGATCTCTGGGACTAGAATTACAGATGGTTGTGAGCTTCCATGTGGATGCCCAGAATTGAACCCAGATCCTTTCCAAGAGGAGCAAGTGCTCCTAGTCACTAAGCCATATCTCTCGCCACAACACTCTTTTTTGAAAAATATTTCTTTTATGTGTATGTGTGTGCCATAGGACTTGTCTGTGTACCATATGTCTGAAGTACCTACAGAGGCCAGAGGAGGACAGAGGATCTCTAAGAACCAGGGTCACAGTTGTAAACCTCTCGGATGCTGGGAACCAAACCCAGATCCTCTGCAAGAGCAGCCAGCCTTTCCCATCACTAGGCCACCTCTCTAGCCCCAACTTTTTTTTTTTTCCTGAAACAGAGAAATGTCAGCCAAATGTAAAAAGAAAGATAAAAGAAAACATGACCCAACAAAATGCAATTGTATTAATATTAGCTTTTTAAGATTGCATAGTTCCCTACTCCCACCTCCACCACCTGGGATTCATGGCAACCCTCCTGCCTCAGCCTCTTGAATGCTGGGATTATAGGTATGTATCATCAAACTTGACTAGTTTCTGCAGCTGGGCATTCTGGGGCTAGAGAGATCGCTCTTCTAGAGAGACTGTAAAAACCCTGGGTTCTTAATGCTCTCAACCCAGAGCCCATATTCCCACCCCACCCCTTTGTTTTGTTTTTCTGACATAGGGTCTCCCATCTAACTCAGACTGGCCTTGAACTCACGATCCTCTTGCCTCCCCTTCTGGAGTGCTAGTAGTAGAAGCCTACACCTTTATGCTTCCCTCAGACTCTAACCCCTTTCATCAAGGCTGCTATGCTACAGGCCCTGGTCTGTCATAATCACATGTGGAGACACTCCATACTCTCCAGATACTACATGGCCTGTCTTGCCTGTCATTTCCATGGAAACAGCAAAAAGACTATTGCCCTGGTTTCCCCTTACTTCCTGTCAACTGGAGCATTTCCTAGTGTGGTTCTATTTGGCAGGGCACCCCTCACCTGCCATACCACCCTTCTAGGGAACTCTGAGTGACAAATTTCATGATGGTGGAGTTACCTCCTGATCCTTTAGCTTCACAATATCTGAATGATAGTAAAACTTTCATCTTGAAAGTCCAGGACTACTCATTGATCTTTCAGCCACAAAGCAACAAGGTGGTGTGGGCACGAGGTCCCTTTAGTACAAAGTGACATATATGGATCACTGTCCCAACTGCATGTGAAGTATTCCCTTGGATTAGTTTGAATCATTGAAGACTTTAAATCCTGCTACTGGCCTGAAAAGGGGATGTGTTAAATTAAAATACAGTTAAGGACTCAATATCCATGTGTAATGTGGGATCCCAGATTAGATACTTAATTGGATAAGCACAGACATTTTGGATAAACTGGGGAACAGTGTAAAATGGCTGAGATAGGAATTACCAGAACAGAGGCTGGCGGACACCTCTGTGTGCAGAAGTGCTTGCTGTGCAAACCTGAGGACGACCCGAGTTCAGTCCCATGTTGGAGAGAATCTCCTCCCAAAAGCTCTGTTCAAGCTCTGCACGAGGCCTTTGGCACACGTAGGAGGACAAGCATGGACTGTATCAAAACCTAAAATAAAGGGGCTGGAGAGATGGCCTAGCAGTCAAGAGCACTGGCTGCTCTTGCAGAGGACCTGGGTTCAGTTTCCAGCACCCACATGGTGGCTCACAGATGCCTGTAACTCATTTCTTCTGACCTAGCCCCAGCCTTCGCTTTGTTATTTTGAGAGAGAGCCATGGTGGCTTGTCATTTCAGCTTCCAGGGGTGTTTAGCAAGAGCATTAGGAGTTCAAAGCTAGCCCAGGCAACCGTGAGAACATGTCGTCCAACCCCCCAAAAAGTTTAAAAACGGACTGGGAGGCTGCAAGTTCAGGGTCATCTTCAGCTATATAATGAGGTTTAGGTTAACCTGGGATACACAAAACTCATTAAAAAATAACTAATCAGGCTGGAGAGATGGCTCAGAGGTTAAGAGCATTGGCTGTTCTTCCAAAGGTCCTGAGTTCAATTCCCAACAACCACATGTTGGCTCATAACCATCTGTAATGAGATCTGGTGCCCTCTTCCGGCATGCATGCCCACATGTAGGCAGGATTCTGTATAAATAATAAATCTTAAAAAAATAATTAATCAAGCCAGGCATAGTGGCACATGCCTTTAATGCCAGCACTCAGGAAGACAGAGACAGGCAGATCTCTGCGAGGTTGAGGCTAGCCTGGTCTACAAAGTGAGTTCAGGACAGCCAAGGCCACACAGAAAAAACCTTTCTCACACACACAAAAAGGCATAGTCACAAAATTCTAATGGCATGAATTCAATCTCTGGAACCCAAATGGGAATGGGAAGAGAAAGCTGATTCCATAAAGTTGTCCTCTGACCTCTAAACAAGCTGTCACATATGTATATCTGTACACACACATGGTGTATACACACAATAATAATTAAAAGCTAAAAATATAAAAAGCAAAAAGCTTCACAAACTCAGAGAAAAAATATATCTTGAGCACTCTAATATTCCTATTGAAATGGCTCCTGTGGAAACAGGACCTGCCTACAAGCTGTATGCTCCCAGCATCCTGCATTCTCTTGCTGACCCATGGGTCCCAGGCCACAAGAATGGTACAGACGAGCACATCATAGTCAGTGAACTGCCATAATTGTGTGTGTGCATGTTTATGTACTGAGGATCCAACCAGAAGCCTTGGATTCATACACTCTAGGGAATCCTCTACTCACATCTACGTGAAAATTTCATTTTAACCTCTTGTCTGTGATGATTTATTTTTCTGTTCTTGATGGGGAAATGAAGGACAAAGGACATTCTTGTTCCTAAAAGCCAAATGTACTCTAGAAACCGGACTCCTTTATTCTGTTGGCAAGGTTCTGAGCATTTTGGTGTGACTCTTCGCATTTTTATAGTACAGGCTTTACAATCATCATGACTTGCCCATCCCCACTAGTGGGAGATCTAGCACCCACTCTTGCCAAGCCTTCCACAGACCATCCAGCCCTGGGAAAGGGCAGATGCACCTATCTTTAGCTGTCCATTACAAAACCACATTGGGAAATTGCAAAGTCCAGGGAACCGTTGGAAGTAGCACAATAAACCCCCACCCAGTTGGCAAGATCAGCAAAGCTTGCTGTGTGTTCGTGACATTTAACCCATAAACGTTTCAGAAGATGGCTTCTGAGCGTTAGGACAGAAACATCTACTCTATAAAACAAGCAGAGTGTGCCAGTGCTCTGAGATAAATCGTTACTCTGAAAAAATAGGTGACTCCAAAGTTGGTTATAATACCTCATGTTATTAATTCCAGCATTCTGGATGCTGAAGCAGGAGGACCTTAAGTTCAAGGACAGTCTGGGCTATTTGTGAGAAAAAAATAAGGGGGCTGGAGAGATGGCTCAATGTTAAAGCGCTCGCTGCTCTAACACAGGACACGAGTTCAGTTCCCAGTACTCAAATTGGGTGGTTCACAACTACCTGTGACTCCAGCTCCAGGGGATCCAACATCCTACACAGGTACACACACACACTTTGCACCTTACCTTCTAGATTTCTTCTTGAAGTTGGTTGGCTAGAATTCCCAGTCCAGGAAGTCCTGATCACATAGCACCTTTCTCTGGAGTCACTCACAGGGAGAGGCCCTAAGCCCTTTATTTCAACTCAAAACATTAAGGACAGTCAGGGCTCATGGGAGAGGGGCAATGCTTATGGACTTTGGAGTTAGCTTCTCATCTTTTTTTGTTTGTTTTGTTTTTTGAGACAGGGTTTCTGTGTAGCATTGGCTGTCCTGGACTCACTTTGTAGACCAGGCTGGCCTTTAACTCAGAGATCTGCCTGCCTCTGCATCCAAGTGCTGGTGCATCCAAGGCCTACACCATCACACTTAGCTTCTCATCTTAATGGCACATGCTGGAGGAGACAAAACAGCAGACTGATCTGCTGTGCTAAATATCAACTGCAAATGAAAATGGCGTGTCCTCACTGCCAGAGCTTTACAGGTCAACCGCAGGGGAAATCTGAAGTACTTGCCTTTTCTGAGGAGCTCTCACCTGGGGCTGGAGGGATGACTCCGCAGTTAAGAGCACTGTCTGCTCTTCCAGAGGACACAGGTTAAATTTTTAGTGCACACACGCCACATAGGGGCTCACAGTTGTGTGTAACTCCAGTTCCAGGGGGTGTGACAGCCTTTTCTGCCTCCAAAGGCACCAGGCACGCAAGTGTTGTACAGATATGCACACAGGCAAAACACTAAAATACTGAGAAAAATTAAAATCATCACCCTAACTCCTACTTGTACCTCTTAGTTAATTCTCTATAGAACAAAGGGCTGTTCGGTGTGGGGCTGGCTGATAGTATGGAAGCATAATCGTAATTCACAAACTCTCTGGTAGTAAGACTTTACAAAGCCAAGTCCATGTTCCAGCCCTTTTTTGGATCTCTTGTGCAACATTCCCAGTAAGTTATTTAATGCTTCCAAGGTTGGAAAAATCACTCACAGTATACTCATCTTTTGTCTCACCATACAGCCTAGATTGACTTGAACTGTAAGTTCCCCTACCTCAGCCACCCAAATGCTGGGCTTACAGGCATGTGTTGCTACAGCTTGGTTGTGGAAGGACTGTTGGCTTAGAATTGGCCTTCCTTCTACTTCTCCCCATTGCTCTAAGTTAATCTTCCTCCCACATGCAAATTTCTGTGATTGCGCATAATGGTAATTATTCCCCAAGGGGGATGGAATCCCTTCATCATTCTGATGTCCCAGATTTGTGTAATGGGAGCTGGGTAGCTCCAGATGGGAGCCCTGGCTGAGAAAGCTGCTCAGCCTCCCCCTTCCTCCATTTATACAAGGCAACATTATGGACTGACCATCTTGTGGGGGTAAAGAAACCTATGGAAAGTATGGGCAAGTCCCTTGAAGAAATAGTGTAGGGCTAGAGACAGAAGGACTTCATCAGACTTACTTGTTGCCTCCTCCACTGAAGGCTGATATATGCCTGGGTTCTTATTTAGGCTCCATTTTGTCAACTGCACCCCAATGCCAATGGGGTCTCCATAACAATGAATCCACTTTTAATGAACTACATGTCCTTTCCCTACTCATGGATGGATGCTAGGATCTGTGAACCTGAAATCTGTACAGACTTAGATGAATATGCTTTAAAATTGTGTGTGTGCACACGTGCATGTGGCGGTACAAGGGCAAGCTGCAAGAGCTGGTTTTCTCCTTCTATCATGTAGGTTCTGAGGACAGAACTCAGGTTGTTGGGCTTGGTGGGAAGCATCCTAACCCTGGTGAGTCATCCTACCAGTTCCAGTATCTTGGCTTTTTTTATTTTTGAGATTATAACATTTCTTCCTCCCCTTTCCTCCCTCCAGACACTCCTCCTTGCTTTCCTACAAACTCATGGCATCTTTTCTCATGAACTGTTCTTGCATGCATATATGTATTTGTATACACATGTATATTCCTAAATATAACCTGTTGAGTCCATGTTACTTGTGTTTTCTGAACTGGCCATTTGGCACTGGACAACCAATTTTTGTGTTCTTCTCTGGGGTGGGTCACCTCCCCCACTCCTAGCTTTTCTAAGTTGCCTGTAGTTCTTTGTGTAGGGCCGAGGCCTCATGAGCTCTTTTTTTCCAGTTACGTGGTTTGTCTTTTGGTGTTCTTGTTCAGCTCATATTTGGGTGGTCATGTTGGTGAGACTTTGCAAGTATAGCTTCTGCTTTTACTAAAACATAGTCTCAAAGCAAAGTCTAGGTTCTTACAGTTTTTCTGCTTCTCTTCAGCCATGTTATCTGAGTTTTAAGGTGGGGGAGTGTTTGTAAATGTATCCACAGGGACTGGGTCCACAGCTCTGCATTTTGATTGGTTGTAGTTTTCTGTAGTGGTCTCCATATAAGAGAGCATCCACTTTTCTTTGGATCAGTCTACTGCTTACAGACGTTACTTTGAAAGAAACCAATGCCTTTGTTGGTTAGTGTTAAGAGCTGGTGACTATACACTGTAAATCTATAAAATATCACAAAATTGCGCACATACACAAAATAGTATAAATACATAAAATAGTATAAATACATAAAATAGTATGTGAAGGCCAGAGAGATGACTCAGCAGGTAAACGTGCTTAACAACAAGACTGACAACCCAAGCTTGATTCCTGGAGCCCACATAGTAGGACAGAACTACCACAAGTTGTTCTCTGAGCTCTACCTGCACAAATAGCAAGTGCGCAGTAAGTAAATGAATGAACAAACATACATAACATGGTATGGGAATCACAACCCAGTAAACTGCTTACAGAATCCTAAATTCAACACCCAGCACTGTAGAAGCTGGCTGAGGTGGCACATGCCTATAACCCGGCACTTAGGTTGAAGAGGCAGGAGGCTCAGAAGTTCAAGGTCATGCTCAGCAAGTTTGAGGCCAATCCAGAATAAATAACATACTACTTAAAAAACAAACAAAACAAAAAAACCAAATGATTACTGGGTGTCCACTATGTGCCAAGCACTCAGTAGGGTACTAAGATGGCTTCTGGGAGCTCCTGACTCAGTCTCTCAGAATCATTTGGTATGCTCCTGGAAGTATCAGCCTTGAGAGTCATAAGCATGCCCCCTATCCTGTTTACTCTAGCTCTCTTTATAAAAAAGAAGCCCAAATACACATTCACCTGCTTTCCCTGCATTCCTGCATCCTGGAATCAGAGCAAACCTGTTGAAGCCCAGCATACTGTAATGGGCAAGACTAATAATGTCTGTCTTCGAGACAGATACTTAAGTTTGCAGAGGACAACCAATCAAATTCTTCACCAGGCACTGAAACATCAGCAAGTGATACCATTCTTCCAGAAAAGTAGGCAACAGGAGAGCAGATCTTACTGGGCTGATTCCAAGATGGCAGCATGATTCCCTTTTCCCCCAGAACCCTCCATTTTCCCAGGTCTGGGAGAGCACCAACCCTGCCCATGTTATCTGCTATAGTCAACATGTTAACAGGTGACTTAATGCTCCCCACTGGTGCTTTCTTGCTATCCCATCCCTATCCCCCTAGCTGACCTCATATCAACAGACCAATTAAGGTTAGAGGCTGCCCTCTAACCATTTATCCCCATATGACTCAATAATGCTTTTTTAAGTCTTTTTATATTCTTGGTAAACAAGATAGCTTAGTGGGTAAGCTGCTTGCTACCTGGCCTGATGACCTTTGATTCCAGGACCCATACATGATGGAACCAATTCCTACAAGTTGCCCTCTGACCTCCACACATGCAGTGTTGGCACACAGATATCCATGTACATATAGACAAGTAATTGTATTTACAAAGATGTTACATTTATATTTTATATATATTTATTTTGGTTGCTCCCTCCCTCTTTCATCCCTAGTAGTCCACCTTCCACCTTAATTCCCATGTGTCTTATTGTCTTTCCCACCCATTGCTTTAAACACTCCCACCCCATTTCCCTTTCTGGTTTCCTGACTTTTAACCCACATTTACTTCCACTGACATACACATACCTAACAATTAGAAACTCAACTTTTAAGCCTGGGTTACCTTGCTTAGTACGCTTTCCAGTTCCATCCCTCAAATATGTTTCTTTATGGTTCAAGAAATTCCACTCTGTGTGCATACGTTTTCATCATCCAGTTATGTCTTGATGAATGTCTAGGCTGATTCCACATCTTTGCTATTGTGGAGAACAGCAATAAACATGGATGTGCAAATATCTTTGCAGCACCCAGGAGTGGTCTAACTGGGTGTTGTGATAGTTTTATTTTAATCTTAGATTTCTGAAAAGCTTCCATACTGATATCCATAGTGGCTGCACTAAGCCACTGTATTTTAAGGTGTTTGTTTTCAGCAAAAAGTTAAATAGACCCTGATCCAAGCAAATTGATCATTAAACAAACAGCCAAGAATGGAGGTACCAAGTAGTGGACTGGAGAAGTATCTGTAATAAACAGGTCAGGAAGAGTTCAGAGGTAGAAAAGACACCAGCAAGAACATAATGAAAGCCAGAGCAGAGATCAGAGCAGCAGTCTGCCCAGGTGAGGCAGCCAAGAAAGAATCAGTATGATCTCAGATAGCACGCACATCCAGGCAGGCACTTCTAGAGAAATGCATTCAAGTCTGGAGAGGTCATGAAGCTGGTCAGGACCCAGCTGTGAAACTTCCTCCCGTTTTAAAGATAAACTATAATTCAGATAAATGAACTTAAGAACAAAACCTCATTTTTACTACTACTTGGGTCACCGTATAGAAACTAAGATGGTTTTAATAAAAGCAAGCAGTGATATCTAGTGCTGTCAGTGTTACTCACCTTAGCATATTCCACCCAGGCTAGTGTATAAACATCATGTTTTAAGATGTGAGACTGACAAAACCCCAGTTAGGCAAACAGACATGAAGACACATGGGGGCTCTGTATGCCTTGAGTCATGTTAATCTTGTTTCCCAGGCAAACAATCCTTGAACACTGAGCTGTTTTTGTCCTCTCTTCCATATATTTACTGTAAATCCACAAAGTTCCCTGTACCTCAGAGTAAGGAATATGATAAAAAGCAGTATACAAGGGTTAGACAACTGGGGTGCACTCTTTTAATCCTAGTACTCCAGAGGCAGGAGAATCTCTGTGAGTTACAAGTCATCCAGTCTCAGGAGGAGTGTGGGTTGGGCAGTGTAGTGCACTCACAGAATGTACTTTAGGAATCAAGCCTTTAACCTGACTTATAATACTGCATTCAGAAATAACCTTGTGAATATAAAGCCGTTAATTAAAAATATCCATTATATACAAGTAACAGACTGAACAGGTTTCTATTACTAGGAGGCAGCCAGTCTATTCTCTTTGGTGGCTGTATATGAGAGACACCTGAAAACAAGACCACACCCTGTGCAGGCTAGACTAGAAACCCAGTGATTCGAGGACTCCACCTGCAGGCAGGAAAGGGGCAGACCTGGGGTGAACAAGACGCATGCCCCAGTGCTCAGTGCTGGCAGGTAAAAAAACACTGGCTATTGGGGAAGATGCGAATGAAGTCAAGAGCAGCTTTGCTTCAAGTTCAAAACCAGGGTGGCCTGAAGCAATGTAATACTCACCTGATGCCCCCTTTCTCCCTGAAAGGATGCTGATGCTGGATAGCTGACAGCAGTTTGCCAAGACTGGTGAGCAGTGAGGCAGTCTCTGTGCTCCACCTTAACCCCTTCAGTAGAGGCAGCATACTGGTCCATGAACACCCAGTTGGGGGACAAAGGGTGGGAGGGACCTGCAAACTCTTCCCTAATGTTCTGACTTATATAGGACATAAGCAAAAGCACTAGTGTTTATAGGAAGTAATAATTTATGGGGCAGGTGACATGCTGAAAATGACCAAAGCCGCCAGGTAAGACTCTATTATCTGGAAACACTACCTGCTGGGCAAGGTTGCCAACCTTTGTTGCCCTATCCACTGGGAGGCATGAGGCTGGTCCAGGCCCCTCCCTCTACTTAAGGAAACAAAAGAAAAAAATAAGCAATCAAGATGCAAGGAGTTTGAAAAGTATATGACAGAATTTTTTCTTTATTTACAATCAAGTTCTGTTGGGACACATAAATAAATAAAAGATGTGCCCTGGCCAGCGAATTTCAACTTCCATCAACACAAGCTTTCTGGCAGCAAACCAACAGGTGAGTTGCAAGCAGGACAAGAGGGCTGCCCTCTTCCCTGGCTCTAGCACTCCTGTCCCCACTGTCCAGAGAACCAGTGTGGAGGCAAAAAAATAAAATAAAGTGCAAAGTAAATGTGACAAACACATGGTGCTTCAGACATTCAGACACAAAGCTCAGACCATGTGCAGGGGTGAGCAGTATAGATAGTGCTTTCTCTGCCTTCATCATAACCTGCTCTAGACAGGCTTCTTGTACTGAACACTAAGGCCACTGCATGCACAGGTAGGGGCTAGACTTGCCACTACCAGCTTCAGGAGAGGCCCAGGTGAGCACAGGTATGCTGTACACACTCAGTGATGGAGGGTAAAGATGTGTTTCTCACCTCTGTTGCAAATCTACCTGACAGGGAAAGGTTGGCACAATCCTTTCCTCACACGCGCACACACAAAGCTATGTTGAAGTGTTGGCAGGAAGGGAGCCTGGAGTTCTGAAGGCCAAGGATGCAGGAGGTTTCAGCAGTAAGACCAGCACATTGCCAGCCCTGAAAACAGCTCCACTTAACCTTTGTCACACGAAGACAGGCCCTGCATTTGGTTTCCACTGACCTAATGCCTACAGTGAGTCCCCTGGTTAATTACTCCACACTGTGGCATCAGGCCACAGAAGACTTTGGAAAGACCGGAAAAACACAAAGGACCCACTACCCGATGTGTGCAGTTGTCCTTGGCACTGTGTTCAGTGGGGAGAACCCAGCAGGGACCCTGTGCTCCCCATGAGGTATAGAAGGTCAGAGTTAGTGTTTCCCACCCAAATGCAGACAAGAATCCAAATTTTTGTTAGGGACCTGCAGAGTCACTTTGATTCAGTGTTGATTCTTCTCGGCCTTTAGACCTTAAGTCAAAGTTCTCAGGAAAGCTGTGGCACTACATGGCTTCAGCTCTTCTCAGGGAGGACATATCACCCTCCATGATGGGATGTGGGGGTTCCATGCTGCTCCTGAGGGTGTGCATCAAGGCTGTGCCCACAGCACAGCTCTGCTTCCTTTGTCCACACTGACAACATGCAAGCCGGAGGGGGCCCATGCCACTGCATTTATGGAAGAGCTTTAAGGATTGATCAGAAGAGACTTCAGTCAGCCACACACCAGGCCCAGGCACGTGAAAAATACAGGCACACCCACCCACAGCAGGGGTTTATGCTAAGAAAGCTGCACTGTTTCAGTAAGCAGCACTGAACTAGCTGGAAGATGCTCTCACCTTTTAGCAACCAGGCCTTATCTTGCTCACTCAAGAGTAGCTCTGAAAGAATGGGGTGGGAGGGAGGACAGGAGGATGGGGATGGGACACTCAGCTCCGCAACTGCAAGGTCATGAGCAGAGATGGTGATACACAGGAAGCCAGGGCCTGTGTTCTAGTTGGCAGGTAGCTTTGGGCACAGAATTAGCAACAAAAAGCCCAGTGCTACCTATCTGGTAGGTGAAGAAGGTAAGAACCTGTAGAGTTACTGACAAACAGAAGAGTCAAGGAAGAAAGACAGAAGGGATGGAGGATGGAGTAGGAAAGGATGAAGAAGGGAGGTACTCTGAGCCTTCACCCAGTGGCCACTGGTCAATGGCTCTACCTGCTGTATCTCAGCCAGTATGGTCTACTAGACTGTTGAGTGGTAAAGCCTGGCTCCACTAACCTTGGTCAAACAGCCCTGAAAATGGGGAGAGGGCTTGTCCTCAAGGAGCTCTCTGAGGTTCACACCCAACCAAAGAAGGCATAACCTGGGATGAAACCATAGGTTCTGCTTGAGATGTGGGCCTGAGTACATGCACTGATGGGGTTCATCTTACCTGTGCTGTTTTGAAAGAACTTTCTCCACTTTTCCTGTGAGCACACTCCAGACATAAAGAGAACCCTCAGCTGACCCTGCTGCCACATAACTGCCATCAGGGCTAGAGAAAGACAGTAAGAGGGCAACAGTTATAGAACTTTGACCTCTCATGACCACTCCTGTGCTCAGACACAGGTCATGTGCTAGTCGTGAGCAGCCACCTGGCTACCAACAAGGAGGGCCATGTTGCTGCCTGAGGCTCCATGCCCCTACCTATCAGACTCAAGCCACACACAAGGGAGCCCAAAACCAGTCTCTGAAGAGAAAGCTTACAGCTTCTGTTCATAGACAGGCTTGTTGCATGATTCAGTGAGAAGAGGCAGGGGAAAACATGAAATGTCAAGATAGGCTGGGGAGGCATCAGGAGGTGGCCTGATGTGTCCGAGTATTTGCTGCAGCAGGAAGATCCAAGTTCTAATCTCCAAAACCCATGTTAAAAAAAAATGTGCATGTGTACATATGCACCCGTAACCCCAGCACTATTGTGGGAAGATCCAGGGTGTGCAGCCTGTTAGCCTAACAAAAGAAACATCAGTGGAAACAACAAAAACCCCACAAGATTCCAGCACAATGAGCAGATGACCCTCAGATTTACTCCTGCAAGCTCCAAGAGGCATCATATTAGGCTTTACTTCCCTTAAAGGGAAATGCCCAGGTTTAAGTGCTGAGATAAATCAAGTATGGGGTAGGACTCAGCTACTAACCTAAAAACGACTCGGGTCCAGTCAGAGCCACACTTGAATCCAGGAGCACTGAAATAAACAGCACAGAAGATTAGCTGCCACAGTATACTCATCCAGCAGAACATAAGTAGGCAAGGCCAGGCCCTGGGCCCAGTACCTGAATGTCTGCTTAACAGCATTTGTCCGGAGGTCAATGACTTTTAGCAGGTCATCCCGGGAGCAGCTCAGGAGCTCAGTTCTCTCAGGGTTCAAGTCCAGAGCAGTAATCTTCCCCAACAGCTCCATCTCTCGGACCACACTCTCTGAACTAGGAGAGACAGAAGCCTGAGACCTAACACAAGTGGGCCACCTCTAACTTGACTAGAGTGTCATGTCACTGAGCAGAAAATGCTGCCACCCAGATAGATCCAACACTCTTCAAGGGCAGTAAGCATGTCCCTAGCCTCATTACTGCTTACAAAACATTCCCCAAAAGAGGCTAAAGGAACATTGAGGACTATAACTATGAAAATGGCAAAAAATTTCTCTTGTCCGTTTTTTGAATAACAAGACAATTAACCAACCAGCACTCCCAATGTTACTTTCTGAATCTGAGGCCCCATGTGCATGATAAGCATATGTCCTACCACTGATCTGTCCTTCAGCACCTGCTCAGTACAATTCCAATGGTGTCACAGTTAGCTTTAACATAAGGCTAGCACAGAAGCAGCTGTGGTATGTCTGGGAGGCCACAGGCCCTGTCAATGTTCAGGTAGTTTCACTGTGGCTGCTTTAGACATGGGACTGGATGACCCTGTGTACCCTCTGTTGCTGTCTCCCTAAGTCTCTCACATGCTCAAGGCCACAGAGGACAGCTAATAAGTCCCCAGTAGATGGGACCCAATGGATACACACACAGTGGTTTTGCTGACGGTTTTCAATGAACGTATTTGCTGTCTTAACTAGGCAGGAGTTTATCTTGTTATTATACACAGCTCTAGCCTCCTTTTCCAATTCTTTGGAATGTGGCCATCTGACTATTAACTTAAGGGATTGGCTAGCAGCCTTGTAACATCCAGCGAAAGTCTAAATTTTTTTTTATAATTTATTTAATTTTATTTTATGTGCATTAGTTTGAATGTGTCTGATCCCTTGGAAATGGACAGTTGTGAGCTGCCATGTGAGTGCTGGGAATTGAACCCGGGTCCATTTGGAAGAGCAGGCAGTGCTCTTAACCACTGAGCCATCCCTCTACAGTCCCAAGTCTAAACTTTTAAAACATGGTTTAAAACATGGGTTTTTGGAGAAAAGATTAAAAATACAGGAGCCAAAAACGTCATGGCAGTCCTTTTGGGCACCATCCTGCATTTTGAAGCACATCCAAAGACATGCATTCTTAGCCTTCTCTCCACACCCCATGACAACTGCTACCTGGACTATGGCCTCTCTGTTCAATCCAATTATTAGCTACCTCTATCCTCCTCCTTAGCAAGCAACTCAGGGCTTCGTTTCACTGGGCCTTTTGGTCCTGACTGCTCTCTTCCCGACCCTGTCCAGTGATAGGGACCTCCTAAAATATGTCCATATCTATCGCCTTCTGCCATGAACTCAGGTCCTTTTCAACAACACTTTGTTTTCAGCGTGCCCTAACCCACTTCCTAAAGGCAGACAAAAATAACGGAGCAGACTTTCCCAGAGCCATCGTTTTCTTCTCTTACTAACCACAGCTCAGATACCAGAGCATCTGGGGAGGCTCATTCAGCCAGTGGACATCTGACCCCACTCACCTCACCATCTCATTGGCACCTGCCCTCCCCCTGCTTGCTACATGTCAGTCACACCAAGCTATTACGGTTGAGCATGTCTTTCAATGGCTTTCTGTCACATAGAGTCCATTCACTTCTCCAGATTAATTCCCATTCCCACCACCATGGAATGGTGTGTTCTGCCTTGTGTTCTGTCTTAATTTATCTAACGGTGAGAATGAGCATCTCATCTCTGCTGATCTTACAGCTGGTAGAGCACCTGGTACATAGTGTATGCACAGCACATGATGGCTGGCTACTTTGTATAAAAAATAGCACAGCTCAGACCCAGGTATCATGGAGCCAGTCCCCAAGTATGAGAGCACACATCCACACAAAAGTACGCTCACAACTCTTTATGTAAATTCTCATCAGCCTCCCCACAAAGCTCTTAAGTGTCATACCGGATATCCCAAAATCGAATTTTCTTGTCAAAATGTCCACTCATAACACACTGCTCAGTGCAAACAATGTCATTGCAGCTGGATCCTGCAAACACTGTCTTTATGCCTGAAAACAAACAAACATCATCAATCAAAGGCTTATACAGATATAATATGGCTATGCTCTTGACCACTGAGCCCCCAAAATCCATGAATTGAAATGAGACTTCAAGTAGAAACAACCCTCACTAGCCCAGTGCCTCTCAGACTGAAATAAACCTGGGGTGTAGACTGAACACACAAAATGCAAGCTCTGACGTGGGAACATCACCTCACCACTAATACTATACAAACACATATAGAGAGACTGAATTTCCTCACAGACTTTGCTGCGTAGATCCCAGAGTTTGAGGGTCCGGTCGTGACTTCCTGAGACTATCCGTGCATTGTCCAGCAGGAACTTGGCAGAGAGCACTTTCCCACTGTGGCCTGTGAGTGTGTGCTAGAAGAGAGGACACCGTCAGGGTGAGACGTGGGGTGACACACTGAACCTCCTGGAGGAACTCCAAAGCTGTAGTGACAATTTTGTTGTCTTTAAAAACAAAATCCAGCTATGTTATGTAAACATGTTTTTGTTTTAATCCCAGTTGTGAGATACGGGGCTGCTTCAGATTATCCACAGCAGCAGACTATTTGCCTCATGAGTGTTCTTGCAGGGACATGATTCTATCAGCTTAAAATAGTTTAACTCTGGGGACTCTAGAGAGGGTATAAAAAGCTCAAAGCCCAAAGAGAAGAGGTGCGACTGTTCCTCCTGCTGGTTCCTGCTCCTGTTGCTGTGAGAAAAGAGGTAAGAAGTTGGAGATATCCTGACTAGATGGGATTGGACTTGCCCCAAGGAACTCAACGCCCCTAATCAACAGAAAGTAGTTTAAAGAGGTATACATCCCCTTTCCCTTTGACTTTCTTTCTCTCCTACCCAGTGTTGGGAGATGGAAGGGATTAGGGATACAGGATGGAAGGGAGATAGAGGTATAGGAATCCAATAAAATGGATAAAAAGCTCTGAAATCCTGCCATACATCCTCAAAGAAATCAGAAGGCAAGAGAAAAGAAACATGGCATATGGAGCACACCTTCTTACTGAGCCCCAGTCAAAGAAGCCACACTTCATCTGAAGCAACCCAACAGTGCAGCCACATATCTGAACAAAGGTGGGGTTTTCAGAATCTTCCAGAAACTATTTCTGGGTACTGCCTAAAGATGATGTATTGCTCTGGTTGGATCTTGAATGGTGCCTAAGGACTGATGTGTTGAGACTTGATCGCTATAGTCTGTGGCCCGGTGGGAAGAGAACACACTGACTACATGCTCCACCACCACCGAGGGGTCCCTGGAGTCTTCCTGTTTCGCTCTCACCATGAGTCAAATACTCAATGTACTGTGTCGCCACAGGCCCAAGCAAGAGTGGGCTAAAGTTCTGAACCCTGAGTCTGAGTTGTCGGTGTCAGCTATCTGTCCTCTGTCCTAGGCCTCTCACAGCAGTCTCAGAAATTGGAAGACTACAAAGATAAAGGCAGCATGCAGTTGCGTACATAATCCCAGTACTTGGATTCCCAGAATCCATAAACTCACACCAGATTGAGCAACTGAGAGAGAGGTTAGCTCAGTAGTAGAGGACTTGGCTAGCACACACAAGGTTCTAGGCCCCAGTACAGGAGGGGGTCAGGGGAAATATGCTAAAGATAAATACAAATCTAACCTTAAAAACAGCACCAAATTTCATAAAGACCCTGAAACTCTAAAAACAGAAACGAGTAAGCAGGAGAATGTGTTTAAGGGCCTCTTGCCTGCCCTTCTCCAGGGCTGGTTGGTATTGATAGGTGCACCACTAAGACTGGCTCAAATGAACAAAGACAGGACTTTATTCAGTGCCACTAAAGGTGAGTTCTCTACTTAAAGTGAGGATAGCCAGGACCACTGCAGGCATGATTTACAAAAGGAATCATCAAATTCCACATATACAATCAGAAGCCATAGGATGTTTAAAATAAGAGGTCTCAGCTTAAAACGTCAGATCATAGCCAAGGACATCAGCACTCCCAACAATCAAATCCCTTTGTGATTGAGCTGTCTGATGCCAACCAGAGTCTCCTCTGGGCTTGTCAAGGAACACAGAATGGAGACATCATTGCATGTCAGCTACTGCTTTTGCCCATGATAGCACTACTAGAGCATGATGGGAGAAGGACGCAGCTGGGGATGTAGGCTGCTGGGAGGTGACCTTGGATGTCAGACCTTTTACTATTCATCACTGACCTCTTTTTTTTTTTGAGACAAGATCTCACTTTGTAGAAGGCAACTGCCTTCTGAGTGTTAGGATTAAGGCATGCACTAACATGGCTGGCTGTTTATTTTTACTATTTTGTGCACACCATTGCAGTTTTCCAGGGGGCGAGAGGCACTGGATCCTCTACAGCTGATGCTACAGGTAAACAAACTCTGGTCTTTTGCAAGTACAGTTTGGCATCCAGCTACTGAGGCACCTCTTCAGCCCTTTGATTTATGTTATTATTTATTATTGTTAATGTTAATTATGTGTATGAATGCCAAGCGAAGATAGTTCTCTCTTTCTTTTACATGGTTTCCAAGAATCAAACTGAAGTAATTAGACTTGTACATATGGTAAGCACTTATTAGTGAGCCACCTCTGGCTCCCTAGGGTATCAATTTTTATTTTAAAATTGAAGACAGGGTCTTATCAAGTAACCTTGGCTGTAGTAGAGCTCACTATGCTGATCAGACTAGATCACAACCATATCTGACTAGATTTTTGTAAGTATGTCCCTCCACCCCCACGTTCAAAGGGTTTAATACCTTTTTGTTTCTAATTAAGAAAAGAATGGCAGTGAGGCATGGTGTTGCACGCCTGTAATCCCAGGATTGGGGGAGGCAGATGCATGCAGATCTTTGAGTTTAAGGTCAGCCTGGTCTACAAAGCGAGTCCAGGACAGCCAAGGCTACAGAGAGAAGCCCTCTGGGGTGGGGAGAAGACTGGCTGCTCTTCCAGAGGACCCCAGTTCAATTCCCAGCGCCCACACACAGCTAACAACTGTCTGTGACTCCAGCTCCAGCAGATCTGACACCCTCACACAGATATACACGCAGGCAAAACACCCATGCACAGAAATAAAAATATAAGAGTAAGTAAATCATTTTAAAGAGAGGAAAAAAAAGAAAGAAGGAAGAATGCCCTGGAGCAGCAAGATGGCTCCGAGTTGGACCACATGGATGAGAACCTATTCCCCCAGGCTGTCCTCTACCTCCACACAAGTGCCACAGCACACACCCTCCTCTCCCACACTAATAAACACAAACAATTTTTTCTCTTTTTCTTTTTTTGAGGCAGGGTCTTTCTATCAAGCTGGCCTTAAATGCACAAATATTTAAGATGGCCCCTTTTCTGTCTCTCAAGTGCTAGGGCTAAAGGCATGTTTTTCCTTTAAGTGAAAAGAATGCCTTTACAAGTACCTGAAGTCCAAGGACTCAAGCTTTTACATCTACAAGGGCTGAACTGAAGAGGAACAGACCCGGGCCAGTGAGACGGCTCAGTGGTTAAAGATCTTAATCACCAAAGCTGACAACCTGAATTTGATCCGTGGAACTGACATAATGGAAGGAGGAAACAGATTCCCGCAGGTTGTTCTGACCTCATGTGCAATCACCCTGCCTCAGCCTTCCAAGTGGAATTACAGGCATGAGCCACCTCACCCAAACTACTACATGTTTTTGAAGTTTATGTTTAATATTTAATTTGAAAACTACCTCCAAATTTCAGCTTCTGGAAACAAGCATAAGCCAGAGAAGCTTCAAAATGGGGTCTGAAAGGTCCTTTACCCTAAGGGGTTTTGTGCAAGTTCCCTGTGGGACTCAAGGCATTGTGCAGATCAGTTCCTTTTTCAGAATTTTATTTTTATTCTATGTAGATGTACCATGTACAGAAGTTAGAAAAGGGCATTGGAGCCCTCTGATATGAAACCACAGTCTAGTAATCAACCAGTCCTCACAGTGGCTACTTCTCCACAGCACTCAAGAGGTGGGAGGTGGGACAGTCAGAAAAGCCAGCTGCCTATCGTTAGCTGCAAATCTATAGTGTCCAGTTGTAGTGACAAGATGTATTTTGTGTATGTGACAAGACTTTTAACAGAAGCAGCAAGTGCTCACACGTTTCTAGGATGCATTTACAGGAAGGTACCGAACCAGCTGCTTTTCAAACTCTGGTCTCTCCCAACACATTTCTTTACTAAAAACCACGGACACACTAACTAGTGTTTAGATAACAAGTTTCCAGGCCCATGAATGGAGAGTCCATTGTGTTCTCTTACACCTGTGAACTAGGATGTATGTAGACGCTAGAGTTTCTTCCAACAGGGAACCTACTTTATTTCCTGAACCTAGCAGGATTTGCCCGAGTTCTTCAGGCACAGAAAAGTCATCGAAAAAGGCTTCCACACCTTCTATTTACCTAGGGTACAAGACATGCTGCAAGCAGGCCACAGCCCTAAAAGCAATTTATCAAAGGAAGCTACAGCCTAAGCATGATGTCATCAATACCCAGATCAAGTGGACAAGTGGCCCAGTCACCTGCTCTGTGCTTTGACCTTCATATTCTAGGTCTACTTCTCCAGTTGCCTCATCCTTACTTCAGGATGGTAATTCCCACCTATCTATATTTTCTTTACCAATGAAAAAAACAGCACCCACTACTTCACATCACCTCAAATGCTTCCCTTCGTTTCCTCCCAGGGTACAATATAAAGAAGCCTGCAGGTCCCTCTTCCATAGTTGGTCAGCACTATTCCACCTCAGTCTACAAGCATAGGCCTCAATTCAGATTTTAACTGTATTGTTTAACTGTGCAGCCTTAGTACTCCTCGCCCCATATCTGAAACTGTCCTATCCGCCTCCCGCATCTGAGTTCCCAGACAATTAAAAGAAATACACAAAACAGTTGTAGCTTGACAATGTGTCCAACACAAAGAAATACTTTCTCTTTAAGGAAACTAGCTCCTTGAAGTATTCACTTGATCTTAAACGCCCAATGAAAGATACACAGAGTGCGCACAGTGTCGCATGGCAGCACTGAGGAGGGCAGGAGGACTGCTGCAAAGTGGGGCGGCCTGGCTCACTCAGTGAGCTCCATGCCAGGACAGCACAGGGAGATCCTGTTCAGAACACAGAGCAGCTGTGTGTGTGTTGGTGGCTCACAATTTCCTGTGATGCCTCTAGGCTCCATTGGTACCTGTACTTGTATGCATACACCTATGCAGACACAGGTACATGCATGCAAGTAAATATGAAGATAAAACTAAACTAAACTAAATTCTTTTTTTTTTTTTAATTTATTTATTTTTATCTCAATCACAGGTTAGGTACTTTGAATCCCAGGCGTAGCCCCCTCCCTCTTCTCCCTCCTCTCCGCCCCCTCCAAGTCCACCAACAGGGGAGGACCTCCTTCCCTTCCATCCAACCCCAGCTTATCCTGTCTCCTCAGGGCTGGCTGCAATGTCCTCCCCTGGGATCTAGCCAGTCTGTCACTCCCCGGCTTGTATGGGGGAGGGTCAAAGAGTCAGCCATCAAGATCATGCCTGAAACAGTCCCTGTTTTCCTGAATAGGGTCTTCAGTCCTACACCGAGCTATCATGGGCCCCATCTGTGCGGGGGTTCCAGGCCTAAAATAAATTCTTAAGTTAGAGCTGACCACAGGGCAGACTACTGTGTAGCCGCAGCACTGGCTAGGCCCGTCTTCCACCTTTAGATGCAGAACTGTGGCGCTGAGGAGTGGAACGCTTGGACAGACACACGCCGCAGCAGCCTCTTGCTGCAGCTCTCCCTCAGACACACACAGCTGAGTCCTCACTAGTCCCAGTGTGTGTGCACCTCCCATCTTCCCAGGCTCATGTTTTCCATGTTTAGGACTGATTTATCTTTAAAGCCAGAACCATAAATTATTACCCTCCAGGTCCTGGCTATACAGTTCCTTAGGAAAATGAAAAAGTAAAGTGGTAAATTAACCTGCTTCATCCCTGTACCATTCAATCAGACCACCAAAACTAGCAGTAAGGACCACTCTAATTGGCTCCCTCTGTAGAGCTCACATATCTTAACACCACACCATTTTTTGTGTGGGCAGATACAAAAGCAACTTGTGTCAAACTTAGAATGTCCGACCAATGCCGGCCAAATGCCTTCTGTGTTACCTTTCAGGATTATGTGAAAACTTCTTCCTGCCAGATACCTAACTCTCAGAACTGTCTCCTGTTTCCTAGATTTACCATCTGTTTAAGGTCATCCACATATTTCTATAATCCTAAGATCCACAATTCACATGCTGGTGTCATAACTTGACAAGTCAAGCTAAAACAGATTATTAAATATAACTGGTTCTTAAGAACATGAAGAGGGGGTTGGAGAGATTCAGAGGTTAAAAGCACTGACTGCTCTTCCAGAGGTCCTGAGTTCAATTCCCAGACAACCACATGTGGCTCACAACTATCTACAGTGGTGTGCAGGCACACATGTAGCTAAATAATAAATAAGATCTTAAAACAAAACAAAACAAAACCCACAAAGAGTCCTAAGACTATCATGGAAAATATGTTGAACAAGATCTTTGGCAAATTAAGGGTTCAAAAGAAAAAAAACAACAAATTTTCCCAGAGAAAAGCATAAACTAAATATAATTCCACAGAGAAGCACAAAGCTCCTAATTAATTAAACATCTGTCAAAATTTTTTTTCATTTCATACATTGATTGCCACATGCAATTAGAAGATTATGTTAGCTATCTCAACTGGGTCTTACCCGTAATCGATAATCATCTACAGTCCAGATTCGGCTTGCAAAATCATTTGAAGCTGCTAAGAGGTAAGCTCCCTACAAGAATAAAAAGAAAAACTTTTAGCAAAATTCAGTTATCAAAGTACAAATTCCCCAGGTATCAGGTCCATGACCTGATGCTTTCAACTATACCTCTAAGCTAGACACAGTATATATCGTCAGTGTGTTGACAGCTACCCGGACTGCGCCTCTGAGCCTGATCCCTTCTTCCTGGATTCACTTGACTTTCCACGAGTACAGTAGACACCTCAAGTTCAGAGCTCACCCTCACCCACTCCCCTTGTCCTTCACCACTCTTGTAACTCATCTCCTACCAGCTCCGAGGTTGTCGTCTTCCATGTGTTTGGCTCTGCTCCTTCCTTTGGAGCCCCACTGCTGCAGCCCTACTAGGCTTTCAGGGCCACTTCAGATCTGCCTCTTTATTCCAAACTTGGTCTTCAAAACTCCTCAGGAACTGAGGTGGCTCAACAGTAAGTCACTTGTGTAGTGCATATCGGTTTGATCTCCAGAATTGTCAAGAAACCCTCTCAAGACTCTTGGAAGGGCTTTATGGTTGTCTAAACCCTTGACATAACATATTTCCTGACCCATACCCAACTAACCAGAGTCTTATTTCCGTATGTTTCCCCAATATCCAGGCACTATTGCTTGAGGCACAAAGATGACTAACACCTAGCCAGTGCCCATCCTTTCAGATAGGGTTCTCAGCTTTGTGAGTGGCAGATGTGGACAGTACCTTTCCGCAGGAAGGAAACAAAATGTTTCAAGGGCATGGAGGATTTCAGAAAACAAAGAAAAGGTTCCATCAAGTCAGCGAGTACTCTTGAGCAATAGGGAGCTACCGTTATTCAGCAGCTACTGAATTGGCCCTGTTCCAGTTCTTCTCGCTACTTCCTCTGCCTGCAGGGCCTGCACCTGAAATGCCTACCCTTTGCATGTGACTTTGAGGTCTGCCTCAAATGGCTTACTTTGTTCCCTAAGCCACCCAGAGGCCTATTACTTTAATATCATGACCTTCAACCCAATGCTTTCTTGCCATTCTCTTTAAAATATATTTATTGTGTGTGTATAGATCAGAGGACAACTTTCAGGAGTCAGTTCTCTCCACTACGTGGGTCCAAAGGATCTGACACAGGTTGTCAGGCTTGATGGCAGTGCCTTTACCTGCTGAGCTACCTTGCTGGTCTGGTTCTTTTAAAGGGAAATTTCTTGAGAGAAGACAGTACCCTGACCCCTATAATCACACATGTAAACATGGCAAATGGGGATAGGACATAGATCAACATGGTCAGAGCCAAAAGTAGAAACCGAGTCTGTGGTCTACTTCTAACTTCCTCAGTGAGAGTGGATTCAAACCACCCAGAACATGGAAGTCTTGTGGTTTTGTTGTTTTGTTTTTAATTTTAAGAATCAGACATCTTAAATTATTTTTTAAAAAATCTCTAAAATTGGCCCAGCATGGTGGTACATACTTGGGAGGCAGAGGCGGGCCAGTCTGGTCTATATAGTGAGTTCTATGACAGCTAGGGCTACATGGAGACCCTGTCTCAAAAATACAAACAAAATCAACCACATAAAATCATAGATATTAGGTACTTACAGCACTATCAAATTCAATACTTGTAATTCCTGCATTACTACCAGACAGGGAGCCCTTAAGTTCACATTTATCTGCATGAAACAAAATTAAAAAACTATTTAGTAAGTGCATCTAAAGAGGGCAGTGAGGCACAGTGCAAGTCAATTGTAACACCAAACAGCTCTCCTGCAGCACTGCAGAATCAGACAAAATAAACAGAGGAAAACAGGAGGGGAATTTTGCTGCAATCTGAATCCCGAAACAATACCGACTGAGGCATGTCACATGCATGTTTTCAAGCTGTACAGTTGTTTCCAAGTTTGGGGCATGTGAATTTGCTACATCAATGTTTGGGCTTCATCACTATTGATGGAATTTAACATTTTTGAAACCAATGACCAAATTTTAATTATTCCTGTTTTGGTAATCTTCATTTCATTGTGGCCTGAAAAATTGTTGGACTCTATAATCCTATCAATCAAGACAGCCAACTATCAATAACTCCCTCCCTCACCAAAAACACTTCAATAGCCCTATTTTTACCCTTTTCATCTCCTGAGAGGTGTTTTACTGGCCAAAATTAATCCCCAAACTATGTTGCTACTTAGTTAATATTGAGGCAAGTGCTCTACTGCTGCACTAGACCTGCAACTCTTGATTAAATTTTATAAAGCACATTTGCCAAGATTTATTTCCTTGAGTCATTCAGCCTGTCCTAACCTAAGTCTCTGAGAAAAACATGACATTCTCACAGGCTTCAACAAACTTAGAGGTTTAACTGAGCTACTTTCTTACAAATCAAATTTAGAGCAGACAGGTACAATGCTTCACCTAAAGATCACTATAGTCAGACCAAAAGGTTCAACTGACTGCTCTTGCTTAAACAAACATCAAAAGCAGGAATACGCTCCTTTCTCTTTGCTCTAGAGCCTAGAGAAGGCTTCAGGGTTAAAAGCATGAGATTCTGACCTCAGCCCTGGGGAAGACACAGAACCATGGGCTCCAGGCTAACCTACGCATATAGCAAGACTCTGTCTCAAAGACCAAACAGCATGAATTCCAGTCATGTGATCTCAACTAGTTGTGACTTTATGCACATTAAACAAATTAAAATGTAATTCAAAGGCCCACTGTGGTGGCACATATCTTTAGTCTCAGCACTCAGAAGGTAGAGGCAGGCAGATTTATTTGAGTTTGAAGACAGCCTGGTCTACAAGTTCCAGGACAGCCGCAGCTACCCAGAGAAACCCTGACTATAAATACCAAAATAAATAAAATGTAATTCAAAATAAAATATAAGTAAAAAAAAAATATAGTCCAAAGCAAAGCAAAAGGCTACTCATGTCACCAGAGCTTCCTTCTAAAGATTCCACAGCTCTTACCTCCAAATGCTTCCCAGAGTTTAACCCTCCGGTCCATGCCTCCAGTGGCCAATAACCGGGAGCCCGGGCTGAACTGCACTGCGTTGACTTCCCCATCATGTGCATCCTGCAAGACAAACCTTCAAGCTCAATTATCATCAAGAACCTAAGACATAGGATACAGTTCAAATGCCTAACCCTAAGCCAAAGATGCAACCTTAACTAGAGCTGGATCCAACTCTACACTGAGTGGACTCTGCACCTGAAGCCTCCTATGAATCCAGTTTCATTTTATTCTTCCAGCTGCAGTGGCATGAATCCATTCATTTGAATACAGTACTGTGCCACTGTGTAGTGCAGGTTAACATGAACTAAAATTGTAATTCTTTTGCCTTAGCCTCCTGAGCACTTGGGTTACAGGGAGGGGTCTGCTACCATGTTTGGTTTGTATTCACTTAAACAAAAAGTACTCAAAATCAAACAGGTGTGGTGGCACACACTTCTCTCTAATCCGAGCCCTCAGAAAGCAGACATCCCGCCAGAAGTTCATGGCCAGACAGGAAAAACAATGAAGTACCTCTTCCCACACAAAAAGCACTTAATGTATATTGCCTAAAGTTTGCCTTTGCATTAATTTTATTCCTAAGAATCATAATTATTTATTTAATCCTCTAGCTTAAAAATAAGAGAAATGAATTGCTTTTTTCCTTAACATTTATTTTTATTTATGAGTGTAAGTGTATGTGTGTGGGCCAGAAGAAGGCATTAGATCCCTTGAAGGCGGAGTGACAGAACCAAATTCAGGTCCTGTAAAAGAGCAGCAAAGCTCGGTAGTTAGAGATGTCTAACTACTGAGACATCTTTCCAGCCTCCAAATTACTTCTTTTGTGCCAGATACTTACTAGATTTACTGTTATTACTTATCACTAATATTAAATGCTTTATACCTGGTAACATACAGCTCCCTAAGGAATGCTTGTGCGGGTATATATGTGTGCACTGTGTGTGCTCTTTTGTGGAGATTTCTCACTCTGCCTTAGTACCCCTAGACAAGACTTTTCATTGAACTTAAAGCTGGGCTGGTGGTCAGCAAGACCCTGTAGTTTTGTTCTTTAACCCTCAGTGCTGGGCTTTCAGGCACAAAGCCATTCAGCTTTTTAGATGAGTTCTAAGGATGTAAGACAGGTCCTCACAGATTGCAGCAAGCCCTCTCAGTCCCAGCAAAAGTTTTCTTGGCCAGTGCTAACACTGTTTAACTTCCTGCAGCTTTGGTTTACTTACCACAAAAACTTTGATGACACAAATTATGCTTGAAAAATTAAAAAAAAAAAGTGCTATTTTAGGAGAATGTAAGTTCTTCATACAGAAATTCCTTTTCTGAGATAGGTTGTAAATTCTGGATCAATTAACTCATAGATTCTCTTGCTTCTGCTTCCTGGGTGATGGAATTAAAAGCATTTGCCACTGTGCCCAGCCCTTTCATAAAAAAATTTCTAAGATTAATACAGATGAGCAGCCATGTTCAGAATGAGAATAGGTAAAAACATCCCCTGGAAAGGGGAACAAAGAATGAGAGGTGGTGTTGCTATACATGACAGTGGATACACAACTACTTACAGACAGTTGATGTCTAGGTTTTGCTTCAAGACCAGATAGCCTAGGGAGACAGCATCTCCCTAGCTGACTGGGACACAATTAGCACGTTGGTGACTTGACTGTCCACTTTCTTGCTCATGTCCAACTGCTGGAGAGCTGGTAAGTGACCTGACCTTTTCATCTCACACAGCTCTTTTCAAGAATGTTTTCTTCCTGAGGTCTCAGATTGAAAACTTGAGATCATGCACTGTCACATCCATCCGCCACTCATCAAGACTCCTGTATCAAGGGTTCTGTTGGATAGTAGTCAGCTGTGAACCATTCACTCTTGGAACACACACTGGCAGAATCCTAAATTATCAGCTGCCCCACTGTCCCATGCACATGACTTCAGTGTGCTAGGAAAAGAACGGGCTGCTGGGAGTGGAGGGCAAGGAAGGCGCTGTGACATTTAGTGCAATCAGACCTTTTACCAATCATCATTGACCTCTGTAAGATGCTCAGCCCAACACGGAATCACAGGAGCAGGGTAGGTATGGCTCTGTCGTTGCCCTGTCCAACTCCTCCTCCAAAGCAGGGTTCATTCAATGCCCCAGGCCTAGTCAGAACGACTACCAATGAGGCTCCACCACCCAGGTACCCTTCTATTTCTAAGGCTACTTGAAATGTGGCTCAAGTGGGCTACTTGAGCCACATGACCCTCTCACTCCCTCAAACCCACTTTAACCAACCCTAGGCACTATAAGGCATGATGTCTCTCTGCCTCCCCACTGTTCTGAAAGCTTTGAGCAAAGTAGACCACATTTTATAAGGCTAGAACAATTTCTGGTCTCTACCTCAATTGGAACTAAGGTTAACCGTTCTTGCCAGAACCCACCTTAGAATCCCAGTATTCTGGGACAGACAGTATTTTCTGTCCAGTATTATGTCCTGCTACCAATCACAGGCTCTTAGTGGTTGGAAGTTATCCAGATACAGTTTGATTTACGAAACCAGTATCTGCCCTGGTGGACTTCATTATTTTTAAATTTTATGTGTATATGTTTGAGTGTGTGTGTTTTTCGAGACAAGGTTTCTCTGTAGCCTTGGCTGTCCTGGACTCACTTCGTAGACCAGGCTAGACTTGAACTCACAGATCTGCCTGCGTCTGTCTCTCAAGTGCTGGGATTAAAGGCATGCACCACTATGCTCAGCTCTGTATATGAGTGCTTTGTATGCATGAACGTTTGTGCACCATGTTTATGGCTGGTACCCATGGAGGCCAGAAGAGGACCTTGGATCTGCTGGAACTGAAGTTATAAACAGTTTTAAGCTGCCCATGTGGGTACTAGAAATCAAATTCAGGTCTCCTAGAAGAGCAGCTAGCTCTCTTAATCACTGAGTCTTATCTCTAGCTTTCCACTTTTTAACCTGAGCCATTTCTCTGGTGCCTCTGTCAAAAAATTCACCTTAAACTGCAGCGACCTAGTGAAACAACTGCACAAATTACAGGTTTCTCTCCATCCCTAAGTTTTGTCTTGTTCCACTGCTCAAGCCAATCCTCTCAGACAGTTGCTTATCTCAGAAATTACCTCTAACAGATTCTGGGTGGTGAACCTAAGCACAGCATACCCTAATTTCTCACAGGTCACAAGGCTGGCAGTTCAAAGCAGGTTAGCAATGCAAAGTCTAGATGCAGCCCCAAAGGACCCTTCAGTTTCAAATCCTGCTACCATCCCAGGTGCAGAGGGCTCTGGGTACAAAGCATACTTACAAAGACATACAAGGCAGTAGTTGGGACTCTCACATCTTTACCAGAAGCAGGATGAGTATCCACACTGTCCTGGGGGACTGGGATGGAAGAGACAGAGCGTCTCCTAAGGAACAACACAAAGGCAGACATTATACAAAACTGCACAGGACCAGTGTCTACCAAACTGCCAGATAGGCCTCAACAATGACCTTGGGTAAGCAGTGTGCCTGTGATAACAGCTGTTGTCTTTCTAGTCTCTCCAAAATTCAGGATTCATAGCACCTCACTACAATGACAAAAAAGTTGGCACACACTTTTTTTTTGGCTATCTCATAGGCTCCAAAACTCAGCACTGAAGCAGTCTTGAACAAAAGCTACTTGCCCTGTCAGTAAACTGAGGTAAAATTTTCTCAACCTGCACACTAGCTGGCACAGAGGAGAACCTCCGGCACTCTGAAACACTATTTTAAGCTGATTTCCATGCCTAGTTACCACTACCTTCAGCTTTTACACTGTGGTCAAGGCAGAGTCAAACACATGCTAAGAGGAAGAGCATCAAGAGCATGATGACCGCACGAAGCTTAACCTGATTGCCCTGCTCAAGGGCTCCAGCATTCATTCCTAGGAGCATGCAAAGCATCCTGGTTAGCATGTAGACATCGATGATTACGGGCAGCACAGCGTGATCAGCACGATTATCAATAACCCACACTCACATGCTGGGCTGAGAGAGGGTAATATTTTCACCTGGCAGCATCAGAAGAAGAATGGTGTCCCAAAAGGGGAGATTCGGACAGACTAAAGGGAAAGGCCATAGATCAGCTCGCAGCAAGATAAAGAGAAAGGAAGTAGCAGAAAAGAAGAAGAAGCTAAATGTCAAGCTGAATTAAGGCATCCATGTTTTTGGCACCACTGAAATTCTGGTGTACATTAAAAGTAATACATCACATACATATGCTTAGGTATATTCACACATTTTTAAAAGGAAAGGTGAAGGTCTTCTAACCTACCCAAAGATATTAGTGATAGAATCCAGAAGGCCTCCAGCAGGCTGCGAGAGTCGCTTACTAAAGAGGAGGGGAGGATAGGTTTAAACCTTAGAAACGTTTTGCCCCCAAATCAAAACAGCCCCTAAACATTTGTAGCCGGGAATACACTTTTCGTTCCCAAATCCCAGCCAAGACAAATTCAACACAGCATTTGAACCACCAGAAAATATTAAGGAGGTAGAAGGTAGAACCCAGCCCACAGTCTCAAAAGAAACACGGCTTCCCCAAATTAACCTGATGTTCCCAAATATGACAAGGAGTCTGCCTAACTCACCTAAACTTCTGGGTGTAAATGATAAATCCCGTGCAGTCTTTCAGCCCTATTTAAGCAAAATCCTACAATGTATATACCCTTGTGTCCTGGGATCTGGACAGTCATTGTGCATACAGAAGTTTAATGGTTCATCTATCTCTTAGGAGGTTATTATACCTGTTCGTGTTAGGAATGCCAGGCCACTTGTACTGTATTTCCCTCCCACTCTCCTCTCCGTGGGGTGGAAGAGGCTTGGGGACTCGGTACATCTGACTAGATTCTCATGTCATATCCACGAATCAAAGTCACACTGATGCTGGGGCTTGCTTTCCCCCCACCTAGCTGGTCCACTCACGTAGCTGCTCTGCTGATGGCTCGCACAGGAGATGTCTCTTCTGTGTGATCTGAGGTCTCATCCACAATGACTTCAATGTCATCATCTCTGGAAACAAATGAGAAAGAATCTGTCACTGTCTCCAATAGGAGCTCTGCAAAGGCCAGTATCACGTTCTAGTGATGGATTCTCTGAGATTTTGTTGCAAAGTGATGGTAAATGAGCAAGAGGAACTATATCATGTTTGAGAAACATAAACCTTTTTACCTATTCAAAACCAATAATGCCAACCAATAATAACTTTCCAAAAGCAAAACCTAAACAAATGTATTTCTGATGGCTGGAAGGTCTGCACATGCTCCTTTCTGTTGTTTATCCCAGCGAGGCCAGGGGCCTCTAAGTCCTCTCCCTACACATTCTTGTAGGTAATTCCTTTCTGATTGTGGAGAAGGCAAGTAATTATTTGGGTCTTAATGATCTACTGGATTGCAATCTTCATGGGAAAACAATAGCTTAAAAAATTAAGAGTTTACCACCTCATGTTTGGATTAAGAATTTGAAAGCTAGATTTTTTTTCCTTTCCATGACTACCTGGATTATAAGCATATATAACTAAGAACCTGTTATACCAAGCAAGTTAAACCATGGCTAAGTACCTTTATTTCCCTTATTTATTCTAGGATTACTGCCTCATGCTCTTGGCTGGGGTATAGAAGAAAATAAAAAGAACAAGGCTAGGCTTGATTTCCTAGTTGGCCGGCTTTTGTAGACCTAGAGTTTGAGAGCCACAGGAGAAAGATGGCGAGGAACAATATGAACTTGTACATAGGCCCACACCCCAAAACGTAACAGGTCCTGCCAACTCAGCACTCCCTGTCCCCAAAATGTAAATGTCTCTGAAAACCTCTATAGCAACCTTTCCCTATTCATGTGAGATCCTGGTCAGGATGCTGGCTCCTCCTTAACTATGTCACCTGGTCACACTGGCAAACGAGGGGCAGAGGCATGCCCCTTTCCCTTTAAAGGAACCAAATCTTATTTTTAGGTGACTTATCTATTAACTGTTTGGGTTGAAAAAAAAAATTCACACCACGACCAGTTTTCTCCAGTGAGGTCAGGACACATACACATTCATATTCTCTCCTTCTAGAGCAAAGGTTTAGCATGAGAACTCTCATTTCTTTTGTGGGGAGGCGTATGGTTCAAGTTTGAAACCATTATACTTAAAAGGAAGCAATAAAATTTATTTATTTTTAAAATTAGACTTTATTTATGTGTGTGTTTGGCCTACATGAATATATGCACCCACTGGGTACCTGGGGAGGTCAGAAGAGGGCATTGGATGCCCTGTAACTGGAGACACACAGGTGGCTATGAGCCACCATGTGGGTGCTGGGAACTGAACCCAGGTGCTCTGCAAAAGCAACAAGTGCTTTAAGCTGCTGAGCATCTCTTAGCCCTAACAATCAATACACATTTAAGTAACAGAAGGTCATAATTCTGAAGTTAACATATTCCAGCACAACACCCATCTTGAATCAGAGCGGAGAGGACTGTTATGGAAATAACCATCACTTAACACAGAACTGCCAGTACCAGGCTCTTCATCTCTATTAGCTGGTGGACCAGGGAGAACTGATTTCATTTCATTTCTTTTTGCAAAGAGACTGCAGACCTGACCTCAAAATTTGGACAAACTTCCACTAAGGTCACAGACAAAGATAATAAGATACTGAAACCACAGCCCATGTTGCTATATGACCACAGGTCTACTGAGAGTGATCCAAGTGTCTACAAGAAACAGTAAGGTGGCTCTGTGTGCAGGAAGTTCATCACAATCAGCTGACTGCTGTCAACAAGAAAAAGTTCTTGGAAAGTAATTTGGTGATATAACTGCAAGTCCTAAGTCAACATATACTTCTGGTTTGAATTCTAAGTGTAACGAGAAGCCACCAGAGGAAAATTAACAGATGTGGTTGTATGCATGCCACCTTTTCAGCGGTGGTAATATAATGTGTTTTTAATATTTAACTTCAGACTGCAGCTATAGCTCCAATCCCCAGTACCTCCCCATAATAAAATACATTTCTAGCTTTTAAAGAAATAAAGCCACAAAACAAATCAGTAAGAGCCAGTTTTGATAAACTTCTCTGTACTTACTGTTCAACAGGTAGCGGTTCCTTTGCTGCCTCTGCAAGCTCTTTCTGCAGCCGTGCTTGACGCCTTCTGTTTGCAAAAAAACAAACATCAAAACATAAATCGATGCCTGCTTAGCAAAGCATCAGCTTTCATTTTCAACAGACTTCTAGTTCTAAAGGTGCATCTGAGTGTTCTGTTCAGGACTGGAGACAGGGCTCAGTGGGTGAGAGCACTCACTGCTACAAGCATGAGGACTAGCATGGCTGCGTGCCCATAACCCCAGTGGGACTGCAGACAGTAAGACTATGTCTGGTGCTCAGTGCCAGCCTCACTCCAGGTTCAGCGAGCAAGTCTATTTCAAAGGAGCAAGGCAGTCACAGAGCACTGTATCTTGAGCATGCCTCCTGCCCCTCCCTACACAAAGAAATGTTTAAGACTTTACACACAGCAGCTAAGATGGCAAAAGACATCTAAATACCGCCCCCCCAAATACTGATGAGATTCCCCACTATAAAAAGGCTCCAGGGTCAGTGAAAAGGTATGTGCCACCAAGCCTAATAATGACCTGAGTTAAATCCCTTTGTGGGAGCCACTTGTGAACTGTGACAAATGTACACTCTCTCACAAAAGAAAACTGGCCTGCAAAGACTCAGGGCTGCTGAGGACAAAAAGGTGCTTCAAGTTGATCCCAGAGCTAGTTATGGCTATGACTTAGCTTCCTGTAGTGAATTATCTATTAACCTAGCCACAACACAAAAATAAGAAAAAAACCCAATGGCTATTATAGTCTGCAGAAGCTCAAGTCTTAAATACAAAGCATAGTTCTTGCATACAATTTATGCACAGCCTTCCATTATCTCTAGATGACTTAGGATACCCAAGGAAATGCAAACATTATTTAAATAATTATACAGTCTGCAGATGTGGGGTCTACTGACACCAAGGACAACTGTATCACTGTTCCCAGGCAAGGTGCCCTAAAATCCCTGGACTGCCAAAGTATACTGTAACTAAACAGGCAGAGTCTTGGCTTCGGCAAGCCTCTCACCCACTGCCACCCCTCTCAGAATCATGTCTTCTTTTCCAAGGCTTAAATTTAGGAACCCCTACATTTTAGCCAAGGTGGCCTCACTTCCCTGGCAATTTTCCCTCTCTGTGAATGACCTTACCCCACACCTTTGTGTCTGCGCATGGGGAACTGCAGGGGTTCATATGTTGAGGATGAGGACAGAGGAGAACTTGCAGGAGTCGGGGGCAAACTCAGGCTGTCACTCTTGGCACCAGGTGTCTTTTGAGTGCTAATCTGTCCTGCTGGACCCCTGGCATTGCTTTTGAGCTACAATAAAGAAATGTTTGAAATTTCTTTTAAGCTCACTCCCCTAATGAAAATTCTCTAATGTAGAAAAGCCCTCTAAAATGGCTTATCAGAATCTTGGAAAGGAACAAGGCTATAGCCTAAGGGTTGCCTTGTATTTTTAACTTCTGTAGAGGATGAAAATTAAGGGCTGGAGAGATAGCTCAGAGGTTAAGAGCACTGGCTGCTCCTCCAACGGTCCTGAGTTTAATTCCCAGAAACCACATGGTGGTTCACAAACATCTATAATAAGATCTGGTGCTCTCTTCTGGCAAGCAGGCATACATGCAGGCAGAACACTATATACATAATAAATAAATCTTTAAAATAACAGAAAAACAAAATTACTTTTAACAAGACAATCACAAAAATATAATTTAAAAATTTCAGCTATAATTCTCATAGCAGAAAGCTACCTGGACTCGGGGTGTAACACTATTCTACAGGGAAGGAAGTTGCCAGTGGACTATGAGGCCTCTTCTTTCTCCAGCCTAGTTCTATTCAGACTATGCTTCTCTGATAGTCTGGATGGCCTCTGAATGCATCTTTTACAGCAACTATTGTGCTGGGCTTTGAAGACAGATAATTTACTATGGAGAACAGGAACAACCACTCCAGTCAGTGTGCACTGTAACAACCCAAGCCAACCAACGCTGCGAGAAGAAAAAGATAATACCAATAGCAGAAAGGGCATAGCAGGGGGGCACTTCTATACAACTCCCTTTTCAGGGTCTACAGCTGCAGTCACATAATGCCACTTCCAGATGCCCTGGGGTCCTCATGACCCTCACTGTGCCCAAGAAAGCTAAGGCACAAGCTAAACCACTTAATAAACACAAATACACATGAAACACAGCAATGATGCAAAGGATAGCTCACTTTTTTCCTTAATTCAAGTTTCAGGGGTGAGAGAGTGACAGCTGCCCAACATGTATAAGACCTATAAGTTTAGCCCCTAGTTGTAGAACAAAACAAAACGTTAGAAAGGTAGAAAATATAAAAATAAGAAATAAATAAAGCAAATAAAAAACAGCATCTCATCACCCCAAGTAAAAGCAGAACATTTTGTGTTTCGTATTTCTAGTTTTGTAATCTCAAATTCTTGGCGGTATGAATTACTCCTCAAATACATAATGTGTGTGTGGTGGTACACACCTTTAATATCAGCACCTGGAAGGCACAGCCAGGCCTGGCCTATAAAGCTAGCTAGTTCCAGGTCAGCCAGGACTACATAGAAGGACAATCTCAAAAAATCATGGCTGGAGACGGTTCAGCAGTTAAGAGTACTTCTGGTGCGTAGGCATACATGCAGACAGAGCACATTAAAAAAAAAACAAAAAACAAACAAACAAACAAAAAAAACCCCCAACCCAACCAAGTAAAAAAAACCTCTAAAATATATAATCGTAAATGTCTTAAATCACAACACAAATGTGAGGACCTAATTTTTTCCCTATGAATAATGTGCCACCCTGATCAACCAATTGTGAATGAGTTGTCTTACTTCCTTGGGATGAAGTCCAACAAGTGGCTAGTCTAGAGCAGTCCCCGGCAGATGGTGCCATGTGCTTCCAGAACACACTTGCTTCCTGGCAAACCTTTCTGCCATCTTTACATGCCACAGCCACTGCTACTTGTCATACTCCTCTTCCTAATGACTGCACAAAGAACACTTTATTTGAAAAGAGCAGTTGGGGCCTAGTGGATAGAGGTGATTGCTGTGTAAGTCTGACTGTCTGAGTCCCTGACATCACATAAAAGAGAACCTGACCCCACAGAGGCGTTCTCTAACTTCCACATGTGCACCGTGGTACGTGCTTTCCCTTATCTGGTGTGCGAGCACACAGAACATGCACACAGTAATGAAACGAAAGAATATTTCTTAACTCACTGTTCTCTGATATTAAGAAATCCAACAATTTTACTGTCACTCTTTTAATATTTCTATTAGGAACTCTCCATAAAATAATCAGCACTCATTTGTTTTCTAACTTGACCTTTAGGACTTCATACTTCCACTAATGTGAGTATGCAGCATGGCAGGGCAGGCACTAACCATTAGTCCTTAGGCTTATATTTTTCAGACTAAGATACCTACATATGGTTGAGTTTCCAGATAGATTTATTTAAGTGTAGCCTTGGTCTTGCTGTCTGAATGGAAGTATGTAATAGTGAACCTTGACCATGAATATACCATCAGCACTTACATGTAAACACATGTATGTTCTAAATTCCTGCATGTCTTGTCACACAGATGCAAGTTCCTACTATGTAGATGGGAGGCTTCCCTATTAAAACAAGTATTAGATTCTGGTCAGACAGGTGTTCTTTTCAAAAGATTTGTTGTTGATGTCCTCAATTTATGGGGTTTTTATCAGGCCTTATTTATTTTTATTTTATGTGCATTCGTGTTCTGACTGCATGCATGTCTGTGTGAGGCTGTTAGATCCCCTGGATCTATGTCTGGAGTTACAGACAGTTGTGAGCTGCCATGTGGGTGATGCAAATTGAGCCCGGGTTCCCTTGCAGAGTAGCCAATACTCTTAAGCGCTTAAGCCATTTCTCCAGCCTGGAATTTCACTTCTTAATTCCCAAGATTAAACTATAGTCTTCTTACAAACTAATAGAATCAGAATTTTTGTCCAGGTCTGAATAGCCTCATGAAATTGGGAGGTAGTAGGGGAACATACAACAAGGACACGCTACTAGAATAGCATGTATTTTGGAATACGGCGTGTTCCAAACAGTCTATCCTTCTGCTTAGCTGCAAATGTTCTTAACAAATGCAAATTTCTGATTCTAGAATTTCTAATTTGGCTAGTGTTTTCTGGTTCATGATTCCTCTACCTCCTCCACCACATTGATAACTGCCAACCATGTTTTTTTTCCCCAAAGAACCAGGCTCTGCTCTACTAACCCCGAGCCCACTAACTGCAGTTACACCCCACCTGGAGTCCTTCTCATTTTCTGCATTGAGGCGATTGGCTTCCTGGGCCTTCTCAGCCATCCACCTGGTGACCAGCTCCTGGTTCTCCTCAGTAGTTTTCCTCAGTTTCTCTTCTAGGGCAGTAAAGGTAATCTGCAGGGCATCATACTCATCCTTTAGGGTCTGGTTGGCTATCTCAAGGTCCTGCAGTTTGGTGCGCAGGTCCAGGCACTCTGTCTCCAGGTCAGAGATGGTCTGTAAACACTCTGCAATTCTGAAAGTACAATTTGAGAGGAGTTTTCCCTCATCGGAGCCATGTAACCACAGCTAGAGCAAATAGCCAAGTGCCATCTAGGTGGCTTGAGCAAGGAGCAGTGACAACATGGGCCACCATACCTGGCCCATTTAGCTCCTTGGTAGGCAGTTCTAATAGTAAACACACAGGACACGGTGCCTACTGACCACAAATAGCCAGTAACTGCTACTTTTGGGGAAACAGGACCCAAGGAACAGGGAAGCTCTAGGCATTTCCCAAGTGGCAAAGGGCCTTGCAAGGACCTCTCTCTCCACAGTTCTAAGGCACTAGGTCTGAGTCTGTTTCTCTTGTCTGTCAGAATTCTTGTTAGTTAATAATCTTTCTGCTCACAATCATGTCTTTCACCACCCCAACAGATGTGTGCTTGGATACTGGTGACTACACACCATGGCCAAGGAGAACTGAGAATGCCTCTGCAACATTCCCTTGCAAGGGCCATCATCACTTCCTCAGGCAGATGTCCTGCATCTAGTAGGCCAAGGGCACTGCCCTTGCTTTTCTTAGAAGAGCCCCAGACTGCAAGCACTCATTAAAATTCTTGCTGAGAGCAATGTGGCCAGCAGCCCTGTTCAGAGTACAGCACAGCCAATGTGTGACCAAGAGCCAGACCCCACAAGACATGGTCTCTACTTACTTTGCTTCATTCATCTGCATTTCCCTGTCCTTCTGCTGCATTTGGTTATTCAGGTCAATCACCAACTGAGCTAACTGGAAGTTAAAGAATACTTTCATAAATAAGAGACTTTTGACTCACTCTCAACTACAAGCTACATAATGCTATACTGTTTTCTTAATTTTTAAGAAAGTACCTGTGGGTTAGGTAAAGTTAAACAGGAAAAAGGAGAGGGCTGCAAAGCAGGCAGAGGGCTTTTGGGGCTGTCTGCTGCCTCTTACTTCTTTGTTGGCTTCAAGGTTTGTGCTGCAGGACACTGTCTACCCTTCTACCTTGTAACTGAGCCAGCTGAAGACAGTAAAGGCATTTTCTCACCTACAGCTGTCTTATGTAAGACAGGTAAAGCACCTACCCTCAGTGACTTAAAAGCGGATGCATCAGGAAGACCTTTTCAGGCTCACATAGTAAATATTTTTCTCTTTGACTTTCTACCATTTCTCCTATGCTGTTAAGAGCAGTGATCTGGCTTTGGCTCACCTCCTATTAACAGGCTTTATGTTGCTTGATGGTTTCCTCTGTCCTGGCCCCCTCCATCTCCTACCTGACCCCCTGCCTCGTGGAGCGTTTGTAATGTCAAATTAGATCAGAGTACTGCAAAGTTTCAGGCAAGTGACTGTGTTTCCGCCTCTTTCCAGAGGATCCCGTAAGAGCAGAGGGCCTTTCTTTACCTCCCCACGCTTCTTGTGCAGTTCAGTCAGCTCTTCCTGGTGTTTCATCCTCATCTGGGCCATTTCTTGAAGCTGAGTATCATTCCATGCACCATCGTGTCCAGGACTAAACCACAATCAGCCATATGAAGAAAACATGCAAAAGAGGAGAGTGAAATAAACAATCAGATTCCGGACCTTTTCAACTGGAAATAGAGCACTAACTCCAGAATTTAAACCTGTGCAACCTACCAAACCATTTTGGCATCTGAAACACTAGCAAATCTTGAGCCATTATGGGTAGAAAGCAGGAGACTGGTGATGGTAAACCAAACACAAGCATAGCTTGCTCACTGCAGGCACACCAGCCTGGTGCTGGAGACTGCTCACAGGCAGACAGGCAGAACAAGCACAAACAGGGAAGGAAGCCAACAGGGTTTCTCTAAGGTGACCAGAAAAAAAAAAGAAGGACATGTGCTCATCTCTGCCTAGAGAAGGATGCTCTGAGTATGTTCTCTATAGACCTGGGAGGGGCAAAGTGTCAGTAAACGGAGCAAGTTCCAAGACACAGACAGTAAGATTATGCTAAGCCGCCTACTCTCTGGACTGTAGGGTGGCATTCACTCACTTAGGAAGTGTTTTAGTAGTCTGGGGTGGGGAGTGGGTACTAAGGCAGGAGCAGAAACAGTGAGACCAATTAGCAAGACACTGGGTAACCCTACTACAGAAGGCAGTTCAGCATAGAGGTGCCACCAGAGACAGGTGAAAGTCTAACCCATAAGTGTGTGCTTATAGTATTTGGATATAGGGAATGAGAGGTGGACAGGAATTAAGGATGACTCAGGGCTTTGCACCTGAGCAACCAGCAAACCAGATATCATTAATTGTATGGCAAGACTGGGGGGGAAGAGTAGGTCTAGGAGAGGACAGGATTCTGTTATGGAAACCCACACCGAAGGTCACAGGTAAGTACAGTCAGCATACAGATGTGCACCAAGCTGTAGCTGAAGAGGTCTCCACAACAACAATAATTTTGTTTAGAGAACTTTGTCAGGTATGTGATATTATCTCAGAAATAAGACTATGATGAAAAGCAATGAAAGGCTCTAAATTATAAAGGTAATTATATTAGAATGGTGGAGGGGCAGAGATAAAGCAAGTTAATCAGTTAACCGCTGCTGGCAAGACAAACCTATGTGGAAATCCAGACTTAAATCCCACAACAAACCTCCAGGGCCACTAAACCCTGTTCAGAGAAATATCTGGACTCAAACCCAAACAGATCCAGAAGTAACCCTTTCTCCTCAAGGAATGCCTGCCAGTCCCAAAGCTCAAGGAAAAACAAAGAACTATCAATAGCTCTGATCAGGTGTGGTGACTATACACTTTTGACAAGTGCTACCCAGCCCTGCTCCCAGTAGCTGAGGGATCTGGCTCTTTATTTTCTGTGCAGCATCTGCACAGAAATAAACACTATTATTTTAAAGATTCTGCGAAATTTTGGCTGACTACAACTGAAGATTCATGGTTGAAGAGAAGCTCCAGATATGCATAATTAGTAGTGACTCTGTTCTTAAAAAAAAAAAAAAGAGGAAGAAGGTTTGACAGTAACTAGAACAGTCACACTTAAAGGGAGAGAAAACATTCAGGATGCAAAAGGGGAGGGATGAGGAAAAAGAGCATACTAAGCTGGGCATGGTGGTGCACACCTTTAATCCCAGCAGAGGCAGGAGGATCTCTGTGAGTTCAAGGCTAGCCTTGTCAACACACTGAGTTCCAGGACAGCCAGGGTCAAATAGAGAGGCCCTACTTATACTTGGATTTTTAATCATACAGCCAAGCATAAATATTCAATTATCTCACCATTTTAGGCAACTAGATACTTCTCCAATCTTACCCCAAGAAGTAGAAACCAGTAGACAACAAAGTAGACTACCCTGTGTAAAGCTATCTGTAATGACATTGAGTGATTAGAGTATCTCACCAGCTCTTTCTCCAAATGCAAAGCAGCATGGAATACACAAAGCATCAAATACACTCCTTCTAGCCTACGGGCTAGCATTTGCAAGAAAGGTTCATAAAATCAAAGTAGTAAGAAAATCAAGTCATTCCTCACACAAAGTTGGGAGGGTTCATAAGAGCTGACTGCAGACAAAAACAGCAGGCTGAGGGGACTTGCAGATAAGACACAGTACCCGATATAACTGTTAGGGACAAGGCAAGAAAGGACAGGTCTCTCCCCTGCTCTGGGACCACTGGCTTCCTTCTACTTACAACAAAACAAAGGAATGATACCTTCTGTGAACACTCTTAACACATTTCCAAGCAAGCATCCTTTTGTGCTGGTCTCTGGTTTAGCTTCTGACTCTACAAAGTGGACTCTTAATTTCCCCTCCACAACCTCCAATGCCTGGCCACACTAGAGTCACAAGTCTAAAGTGGAAGAGACTTTAGGCATAGTTGAGGAGTGAAGAAGGTTATGGCAAAACAAATGTAAGCCACTGGACAGAATTATAAGCCTGAGGTTAAGAACCAAAAGCCTGGGTGACAGAGCGAATATAGGAAGGAAAGGGGAACCCCAGACAACTTGTGGAAAGGACACCAGTAATGGAAACAAGGCAGTCAGGACTGACTTGCTTATTATGGATGTTTGTGGAAAAAGATTTCCAGTAAAACAACCACACTAGTAAAATTCAGACAATTAAAGAATTAAGTCTGTATTTACAACACCCTCCCATGCGAATTAATTCTGTTGATACAGAAATATAGTCATATGCTTGCTGATTGTTTTCATCAACTCAATACATGCTGGAGTCATTTGTGAGGAAACCCCAAATGAAAAGGGGCCCCTGTAGGCAAGTATATGGGACATTTTGATTAATGAGTTAGGGCCAAGCCCACCATCAGTGGTGTCAACCCTGGGCAGTGGCCCCGGGGTGTACAAAAAAACAAGCGAGTGATCCATGGGGAGCAGGCTTCCTCCAAAGCCTCTGCTGCAGTTGCTGCCTGCAAGTTCCTGTCCTGCCAGAGTACCTATGTTGGTTTCTCTCAATGATGGACTATGATTGGGATGTATATATGCCAAATACACCCTTTCCTCCCCAAGCTGCTTTTGATTATAGTCTTTATGACAGAAATGGAAACCTAATTAGGACAGTCACCAGAGCTTACCAGACATTCTGGGAGTACTATAGCATGCCTTTAATCCCAGCACTTGGGAGTTAGAGGCAGGTGGATCTCTGAGTTTGAGACTAGTCTGGTCTACACAGTGAGTTCCAGGACAGCCAAGGCTGTCTCAAAAAAACCAAAGAGCTTACCCAGACAAGAAATACAATGTTTTAGAAAACCAAATTTAGAGAACAAGGTAAAACTGCATTTCCTGTAATGAAAATTAACCAGATCACTGTAACACCACCCTTAAAAACCTCCTTCAGGCCACACAGACAGGATCACCTGAATTGTGATTAGGTAAAAGATAGAACATAGGCTGGGCAGAGCCATGTTTTAGGATTTTTCCTACCATGTCATCTCCCAGATGACCATCTTGCCAGGTGGAAAGAAGGCTTCATGGAAGATGCATTTACAGGCCGAAGTAAATGGTAGGCCATACCAGACATTTGTTTTAAAACCCAAGTTAGCTACCTTGTTTTAAACAATTACTAGGTATCAACATGCAAAAATAGTATAGATTTTTGATTAATAATGGGCACTGTTTTTACACAAGCCACCAACTATGCAGATGACATAGACAGTATGGAGCGAGGCCAGAAGGAATGTGAACCGAATTTGTACTTAGAGGGGCCAGTAAACAAGTCAAACATTCTACATGGACATTTGTGGGTATTTATCAGGACTTACCTTCCCATGCTGCTACTTTTCCAATCTAGTTCTTAAAAAAAAAATAAAAGCCTGCTAATTTCACAAGCTAAAGCTGAAAGATCCATTCTAAAAAGGATCAAACAGAAAGAACTATAATAAAAAGTATCTGTGTTCATTTGCCAGTTAATCCTGTTTTAACAAGGCGCAGGAAGGCTACTCAAGAACCCACTTGTTTCTAATTATTCACCTATTTTTTTTTTTAAAGGCTAGCCATGTAGCCTTGGCTAGCCTGGGGCCTAATATGTAGAACAGTTTAGCTTTGAACCCAAGAGATCTGCCTGCATCTGCCCCCCACCCCACCCCCAATGATGGAGTTACAGGTGTTTAATACCAGACCTAGTTCTTGTTTCCGATTATTCAAAAAGTTGAGTCCAGTGGGTCAGAAGAGACTGACATAGGTGCCATTTGAACAGGGCTTGAGAATGTTCTCAACTTGATTAACACTGTACTGACAAAGCTTCTAAGACTGTGTGTGTATGTTGTCTTATGAACAACTATTTTAGTTACATGATTTTAGTTTTTATTTGAAGGAAACTGAGAACAACTAGGCTAGAAAATAGTGCTTCCTTACTTTAAGAAAGGGATAACTGAATAGGCATGCTGGTGTACTCCTATAATCCTAGCCTCTGGGAAGCTGAAGAAGAATCACTACAAGTTCAAAACTAGCCTGGGCTATAGTGTGGGGGCCTTGCCTCAAAAACAAACAAACATGCACGAAAGAACACTAAGACAAGTTTCAAATAAAATGTACAATATAAATTTGTTTCAGATTACCTTATTTCATGCCTATTTGGTATGTCATGCTTTTCAGCTTGTAGTTTCTGGGCCAATACTGAATGAAGATCTGACTTTTCCAGCAACTTGGTATCTATATATACAAAAAGAAAAAAAAAACTATTATTGTACCATGCACATATCTTACAAAGCTTGGGGCCAAAAAAGGCACCAGATACCTGAGCATGTGCCATCACTATTGGGTGTCAAAATGTTTGTGGATGCTTAGTCACATCTTGTAGCAATCTAGGGACTTAATTCCTCAGCTGCAGAAGCCCATGGACACACACCTGCAAGAATGACCTCTTTGGTTTTGGAGAAAACCAAAATTGCTTCTTTCCTCCAGGGCTACTGTTCTCTACCTCAAGGGTAGGAACAAGATACCATGCATTGCAGCAAAATAAAATTAACTACTTTTTGGATCAAGGCACTGGGAAAAGCAGAAAGTCTAATGGTTAGAAATAAAGATTAGAGCCAACACAGGAAAAAAAAAAATGAAATATTTAGACTTTATTTCCCCCAAGCAGGGTTTCCCTGTGTAGACCTGGCTGTCCTCAAACTCAGAGATCTATTTTGGCCTCCCAGGTACTAGGATTAAAGGTGTAATTGTGAAATAGTTAAACTTCTTACTGACACTGATGGAATAAGAGGCTGTAAAAGCAAGCAATTACATGAAAAACTTGAATTAGAAAGATGTCAAAGAGTAGTGTGAGGCTTCTTGCTCAGGCAAATGGACGGGGGGTTATGTCTAAACTCTATAGGAAAAACTTCGGAAAGAAAACAAGTTCTTTTTGCCCATAAGAGATATAAATATTACAGGAATTCAAAAGAACAGAGAGCGACGGAGCTTGAAAGACATAGTTGGGGACAAAGGTACAGTTCAGTAAGGTCTGATTGAGGGGGCTGAAGGGGCAGAAATGGGAGTGATCCCGCCACAAAAGGTCCTACAGTGCTATAACAAAAAGCAAATTAACAGAAAGAAAACTATTCACGTGGAGCTGTGCAAAATACACAATGGGGAGGTAAGAAAGTGAAGTTTAAGATTTTCTTCCCCAGGATCTAGTTTTCCTAGTTATTTGATGAGATTACTAGGGAGAGAATGTGCTGAGCCCAGGTCTCTGGGCTCAAGGCCACACAGTACTAGTAAAAAAGAAAAGAAATTCTCAGTTGGTAAAAGAACCCTTTTTGTGTCTGGGGGAAAACAGGAGACAGGGCTCGGCACATGAAAAGGCAGCTCTGAGTCAGGGGCTATGCCTCCAATCTCAGCAACTCTGTAGGGCTTAAAAAGGATCTCCGTTGGGAGGCCAGTCTGGGTTACAAAGAGCCAGTCTCAAAACTAAAGCACCACTTTCTGAGTCCCAATGTCACCAAGGAGAACAAGAAACTGACCACGGGAACCTTGTAGAGCTCTGAAGGAAGGTGGTTACCAATCCGAAATACAACAAAAACTGGGCATGGTGGCAGTCCCACTTCTTGAAAATGGAAGTGCAGGCAACCTTTTCCTACATTTAGTGAACTTTAGGAGGAAGTGGTTCTTTGAATAGATGAGAGAAAGAGGGATTTAAAATCTGGTGCCATTTAGTTTTACCATAGATGGACACCCTGTGATAAGGGTGGCCAGGACTTTTAAAGGACACAGGCATTTAGGAAGGCTCCATAAGGTTCCCTATGCCTACCCAAGGCCTCTTTTCATGTTTGTCTTCAGGCTCAGACAGAACTACATAGTAAGAACAAAATAAGTGGCCAGAACGACTGGCTTGAGAAAGTTAGAATGAACTGGGTCACAGTCAAACTGGATATGCCCAATACCCTGGCCTATGAAGAAAGATTTAAGCAAGCAAAAACTGTCTGTCCAACCTGATTCATTGGCCTCCCGTATTGTTTTCTCTTCTCCTGAGTCCTCAAACAGCCATTAATTAACCTGATTGACCTAAACATATACTCTTTCAGTAGGATCACAGAGGCTGCCCCAATAGAACTGACCAGACCATATGTGCTATCCAGCACCTTCCTTAAACTGACACAAATACTAGTATGTAACGCCTCAAGTAGGGTGGGACAGTAAGATTAGCTTCCTAAATCACAGCCTCATATTCTATCTAGGGCCTTCAGTACCCTAGCAAGCTCAGAGTCCACCTCCAGAGTTAGAAACACAAGAAATTTCTGTGGTTGTTGCTGGTTGTCCCAGCTAACTTTGCTCCAAGTAGACAGTATTATTTAAGGACTAGATCACCAATTCATCTCAGCTCATCCCTCCAGAACCTGGAAAGATTTAAACCTCCCCCTCTCTGATGGTTCAAATGGTTTCTACATCCTCCTACCAACAGGATATCCAGTTTTGAAATTAATAAAACAATTCAATTTGTCTCTGTGACATCTATGTTTCATCAAACAGATGGTGTTTACAGCCCTTATACACACTACACTGTTTTTATGAAGCAGGCAGGGCATCTCTTCATCCCCATTTTAAAGGGGCATCACACCAGAAAAGTGAAGTGGTCAGTAAGGAAAGAGTGAGGTCTCCAACCCAGTTTGACTTTGAAAGGACCATTTCTTGGGAGATCCAAGAAGAAAATATGCAAAAGTATCTTAAAACTAAAATCGATAAATTAAAACACACACACACACACAAAATTGAATACCAGCCCCACAATTAAACCACAATGCAACTCCAAAGATTTTACTCAATCATTGCTGAGCTTGATGCTTCACGGAATTTTAAATGAAATAATACATGCCAATTACTTAACAAAGTGCTCAAACTTGTGTGCAAATCAGATTTAGGAAGCATAAAAAGTGATATTTATGCTCTGCCACTTATACTGGCTTAATTAGTCTCAGGTGTCTTTGATTTTCAAATATTTTTTTAACAGATTCTAACGTACAGCTAAGCCTGGAAACTACCGATTTATCCCAACTAGAACGCAAACAACAGAATATTTCACCAAAACTTAGGAAGATTTTTTTTCCCCCAGGTTATCTCAGGAAGCAGATGGGAACCTTAGGACTGAAGGGTTGTCATTTTTGCTTAACTGTCAAATAGACTGGCAAAATTGGGAACACGAGGCACGAAAGTGCTGAGAACCCACCTTTAGAATACAAAAGATTGGCCAGGTATAACGGCACATCCCTTTAATCCCAGCACAACAGGTGGATCTCTGCGAGTTCGAGGCCAGCCTGGTCTCTGTAGGGTGCTCAGGGACAGCAAGAATACACAGAGAAACCCTATCTCAAAAAACCCAAAACCAACCCCCCCCCCAAAAAAAGAAAACGAAGGATACTTTCGATCCTTAAAATAGCAAAGAACAAAGAAATCACTTCTTTCTCACTTAAGGCTTTCAATTATAGCAAAAGCTATATGATCCAACAGACAAATCATAAAACTCAAAATGTATACAAAAAAAATTGAGACCCTGAGAAATAAAAAAACCATTCGTTTCACAGCACTCCGAAGAGAATGTTCATGTCTCGAATTAATGCTTAAAGTCAATGTGTACCTCCAACTTGATCCCTTAGACAGGATGTTTGGGGAGCCTGACTACCTAAGCGCATCAACGCCGAGTGGTTTGTCGAGATTTACAACCACAAACGACGCCTGTGTGGAAAGAACATGGCAAGGGAACCCTCCACGATGCCGCCCAAAGTCAAAGAAAGAAGAAAAACGCTGAAAGATGTTGGGGCGTGCGGGGCGCAAGGTCCCCAAAGAGGCCGCCATGCGCGCGGGCGGAGCCGGGGCTCGGCCCCGGGTTCCCGCCACCGCGCCGCTCCACTCCCCCGCCCCGGGCCGGCGCGTGCGGCTCACACTGCAGAATGATGTCCTCGAACGCCTGTCTCTGCAGCCGGTCCCGGCGCCTCAGTTCCTCCGCGATGTGGCGCTTCCAGAGGGGACAGTCTGCGGCGCGGAGCCCCGACGACATGCCCACCTCTGCCCCGGCGCCTCAAGGCCGCCGCCGATCCGCGCCGACACTGGGAGCTGCAGGCTGCAGCGTGCGGCAAGCCGCGGACGAACGGGGGCCGTCGCCGAAACCTCACCTCCACTCATAGGACACCCCTGAGGCTATCCGGGATGATTTTCCGGTCCCTGACGGAAATTATTTTGGAGGAGGCCGGAAGACCCGCCTCGTTGCCGGAAGTCGTAGACCGCGCACAGGCTTGCAGCCACAGTCTTCGCAGGACGCTCTCAAATGACGCAATCTTGGAGCCGGAAGCGTCGATGACACAGCGGCAGCCGGTGTGAGGCGCCCTGGCTTCGCGGAAGGAGACAGGAAAGGGGCTGTTTTGTCCGCCGGTGTCTGTTACCTTGCCTTTTTTACATTTTTTATGTTTTCGTTCTTTGCCTGCCTTTTCTTTATTTTAACTCCGAAGTAGGAGCCACTCCCCTGTTAATACCTGAATGGTTGTAGTTGAGTGACAGCCTCCCAAGCATTAGTTGCCTAACTTGTAAAATGGGAACAGTAATGGTACTTAACAGAATTGTGTAATTTCTGTCTCAGCTGCATGGGAAGTCTATCTTCTCTTAGATAACCGTGTCCCTCCAAGACCTATTCAAACTGCTGTAACGTGGGTGGTCAACTTGAGTGTTTGTTTGTGCATGTATATTTGTGCTTTCTAAGCTGGCTAGTCTCAAACTCCTGGGCTCAATCCATCATTTTGAGCTTTTGGTTCCTATGCTCTCCAAGGAAATAAATCAGATGAGAGATACAGTTTAAGGAGAAGTTTAGCAAAGTAAACACGTTAGAGAGAGAGGGAGAGGAGCGGGCTGTTTCAAGAGGTGTCTCTGTTGGGGATTTAAAGACATTTATTTTTATGAAAAGGAGGTGGGAGCATAATTCATGAAGTAAGGCGACCCTTTGCTCCTCCCAAGTCAGAGACGACTGGTTCACTCTTTTAGGGTATTTCTTCCCATTTTTCAGAAAACCCCATAGATGGCGCCTGGAGGAATGTAGACCCTTTGTGACTATGAAAACAAATGGTAAAATGCCCTGGAGCCTTAGTTTTTGATTAGCTAGGAGAGATATCTGCAGGCTCAAAGACATTTAAGCACATAGGGTATTCTGATCAGGAGGCACAGCTACCAAATTGACTGCTGTAGCTTTCTAGATGCTGTGTTAGTTTTGTGTTTTGTTTGTTGTTTTCTAAACCTGACACAACCTGGGAAAGGGGACCTTCCGTTGAGAAAATGTCTCCATAAGATTGACATGTGGGTGAGCCTGTGCAGCATTTTCTTGATTAACAAGCAAACTAAAAGATGGGCTTGATGGCTCACTTGGGAGGCAGGGACAGTTTGCCTCTGAGTTTGAGGCAAGCCTGGTCTATATGGCGAGGTTCTGTGACACCAAGGTGCTGTCTCAAAAAACCAACCAAACAACAAAAGCTCAGGATAGTTGCTTCATATCTAGCTCCCTTTTGAGACTGTTCAAGCTCCCAGAAATGATCTCATGAATCTCTGTTAAGAAAAGTTTTATTATGAAAGTTGAGCCATAGTTTCATGATAGCTTCTCAAGCTGTACAAAATTAGGAGGAGTAGGGGACTGAGCTATCTTCTAGGACCCCCTTATAGATTCTTCCAGAAGGTTGCCTTCTCAATATTCTATTCTATTTGTTTATTATCAATATTCTTCTATCTCCCTCCGGAGTAGCTTGAGACTATATGCAGTCATGCTTCCCTGTGCCCAGAATCACTAACCTTAGAAATATCCCACCACCACTGGAGAAGGAGGTGGATGAAAACAAGAGCTAATAAAAAATGTGAAGCAGTGAATCAGAGTTTTTGTTCATCATTAGACTCTTAGAAGCCTCACAAGGCAATTCATTACTAGTAGAAGGGACCAACTGATGGTGCACAGATGCTTAAAAAGATGGCTTTGGTGAGAGGTTCAAAAACTTGGAATTAATTCTTGGGACTGGGGCAAAGTCACCAGATCACAGTCCTTTCAGAGCAGTGGTCCAGCAGCAGTCCCCGACCCAGATTAACCTCAGGGTGTGACTAGGGTCATGCAGCCCCTAAGAAAGCCCATGGAATGTGTTAACTCCCCTTCCTCCTTGCTACAGCCTAACCTGCACGGAACAGGGCAGTACCTTGCTTGGGGGGGGGGGTTGTCAGGTGTCCCCAGGTAGCCAGACCTGATAATTTGCAGTTTTGGCGCTGTTGTGCCCGGCTCGAGGGACCCCAAAAGACCACTAGGAGTTGAGTCCGTTGCAAATCACATGAGGATCTTTATTCAAGCTTAAGCTCGGGCCGCCAATCTCCCCTGACACAGCAGATTAGAAAGTGAGGCCTCAAGTCTCGGGGGGGGGGGCAGTGTTTTTAAAAGGGAAAGAAGCCAGGTGGGGAATTCCAAGCCTTGC
>CM053751.1:64427057-64501780 GCA_028658305.1 Pachyuromys duprasi | reverse complement strand
TGCAGGGTAGAGAACTATGTGGCTGTTTTCAGAACCCAAAGGTGGGGATCATGTCACTCCAAGGTCAGTCAACTTAAGATAGAGTCTGAGAAACAAAATGGAGCCATCCCTGCCATCCTCAGTTTCTTCATCCCCCCCTCTGACAGGTTCATTGAAGGCCCAATCATGGGGCTTCCTGGAGCATGGGCTCCCCTACCTCAGGGGTGGGATAGAGGGCCTGATATTGAGCTCTCATGACCATTAGCTGGATTGCTCCTAATATCTGTCTGATAAATGCAACTAATCTATTTAATATGCAAGGGCCTAGGGTTAACATGAGGAACAATATTAACAAGGGACCTACTAAAGCAGATATTAAAGTAGTAAACCAAGGGGAAGCATTAAACCAAGATTCAAACCAACTTTGTTTTGCTTTGTACTCTCTCTCACGTCTAGCCAGATTTTCTCTGACTTTTGCCAAGGACTCTTTTGACTATTCCAGAGTGGTCTGTGTAGAAACAACATTCCTCTTTGAGGGCCACACAGAGTTCTCCTTGTTGGAAAAATAACAAGTCCAGACCTCTCCTATTTTATAACACAACTTCCGCCAGTGAAGTCAAGGACTCCTGCAAGTGAGAGATGGATTTTTCCAAATTCTGAATATCTGCATCTATAGCTATTCTGAGGCTATTGTAAGTATGGCTCTGAGTCACCAATGCAAAGATTCCAGTTCCTGCACCTGCTAGTCCTAATCCCAATATCATCATCAATGTGACAGCAGTGAATGGTTCTCTCTTCTGCCTCCTCATTTCTGCTACTGCTGCCCTAGGCAGAGTTTTACTTATTTCCTCATCTGTATGATAAGTCATTCTAGGGATGAGCTGTACCAATATGCAGTATCCCACAGTCTGATTCAGTACTTTGGGATGTATGCAGGGTGTTAGTCCCGTGGAACATGTCCACCATCCTTGCTCAGGGGGAATCAGGTAAGAATCATTTGAGGGGACTAGTAGGGTTCTGTTACATAAGACCCTATGAGAGGCTGGTATCTGGCCTATGCACGTACCGGTACCCGAGACAGCCTGCAAAGTTAAACCCGCCTGGTCGGCTCGTACCCATCTACAGTCTTGTGAGAGTAAGAGATCTGCCCGTTAAATGCAATGCCCTTATAGTATGGGGGCCGAGGGGAGTAACAGAGCCAACATGATTCCATTAGATCTGGTCTGGACTCATTCATTAACTGATAGGTCTGCTGCATAAGGGTCCAGATCGGCTCTTTGTCAAGGTAGGGGCCTGCTGGCATTGCAAGTCCTGTGGTCTTGCTTGTTATGGCCTTGGTGTAGTCAAACTCGCCTGTTGACCTGGTGGAGGCCCTGGGGCTTGTGGTGGGGGTGTGAGGGCTTTGGGCTTTAGGCCTCAAAACTGGATTGGGGCCTATTGCCTGTTGATCGGTTTTTTGATATGATTTACGAAAAGCCAAAGATGAAAAGTAACCCCGGATCATAGGCAATGGAGCCTGGCCTATATATCCTTAATCCCCATATTTTTCCTGATTCCCATGTGCCTCGTTTCCCAGATTCAGTAAAGGTGACAGATACTTGATTACATCTGCCTCCAGGTGTTCCTTCTATAGCTGGAGGTGTATGACATGGGCCACCTGTCCCCTTGTTTTTTCCATTTATCCATATTGTTCCTGACCCTGGGAAGCGAGCGGCATAGTTGATGTTGTTACTGGTATAGGGCCCATAGTTACCACTCCTATGTACTGTGATTAGATCCTTCCGATTAGCTTCCCACCAAATCTGTCCTGTGCTCTCGCATCCCCAGCTGGCACAGAAGTATTGTTCTGGCCCCCCACACTTATATCTCCATGATTTAGTCTTATCGTGGCCAGGACATACATAGAAATGATGGTTCCAGAGGCTAGCCCAGTACCCAGGGTATTTACAGCCATATCCTTCTTTAGGGTTGTCATGGTCCCAGGTGCCTGACCTGTGTGCCAGGTCACAGAGATCAAATTCTAGTTGGGGCTACCAGGTATTTCTGGGGGCTAGTCTGGAAGTTGCATTAACAATTTCTCCAGTGGCTGTAGCTATTATTTCCCAGGTGAGGTTGAGGGGCTGGTGTGGATTCGTAGGAGCAGAAGCAGTTATTAAGGGAAGCATAGTATACAGTTAGCAGTGTCATGATCTGGTGAGTGTGAGCTTGAGTGAGTTCTTGGGGTCCTTTGATGCCTTCCATGTTGTCTGATGGTTGGTGTAGTTCTCCTTGGTCTCTAAGGGGCTAGCTGGTCTGGCATGGGTGTAGTGGATCCAGGTGGTGACGCCGTCAACCTTCAAGGCAGTTGGTGTTGTCAGCAGCACCGTGTACAGCCCCTTCCAGCGTGGTTCCAGCGTGGTTCCAGCGATGCCTGCGGTGTCTCTTGACATAGACCAAATCTCCTGGTCTATAGCGATGAGGCTCCGGGGGAGGACCTGATTCATAAAGAGCTTTTAATTTAGGCCAAACATGTTTATGGGCCCATTGTATCCCCTTGAAGTCATTCAGGAAGTCTTGGTCTTCAAATTCAGCAATGACCTCAGCTTGTAGGTTGGGGATAATAGGGGGAGGGACTCCAAACATAATCTCAAAAGGAGTAAGTCCCATCTGATAAGGAGAATTGCGCCCGGTAGAGCGTGAATGGAAGGAGAGCCCCCCAGTCCCCAACGGTCTCCAAGGTCAATTTAGTTAAGGTCTCTTTTAGAGTTCTATTCATCCTTTCTACCTGGCCTGAACTCTGGGGTCTATAAGCACAATGTAGCTTCCAATCAATCCCCAGAACCATGGCCAAACTCTGATTTACCTTGGACACAAAAGCTGGTCCGTTATCTGACCCTATCATCTGAGGAAAACCATACCTTGGAAAGATGTCTTTTAATAACTTCTTGTCTACAGTTCGTGCCATCTCATGCTTTGTCGGAAAGGCTTCAGTCCATCCTGAGAAGGTGTCTACAAAAACTAGCAAATACTTGTAACCATATTTACCAGGCTTCACTTCTGAGAAGTTTACTTCCCAGTAGGCTCCTGGTTTCTTACATCTCAGTCGGGTACCTGCATTTTTACCTTTGGGCACAGCATTTGTCAATTTGCATGCCTTGCAGTTGGAAACAATGTCCTCAATCTTGGAGTTAGTATTTTTAATTGTAACTCCTGATTGTCTAATTAAATCTTGCATCCTCCGGATACCCATATGCGAAGAGCGATGGATTTTTCTTAACATGTTTTCTCCCAGCTTTTCAGGGAGTATTAAGTTTCCTTCAGTTGATCTCCACCATTCATCTAAGTATTAGGACATGGGCAATCCTCTGGCCCATTCAATGTCCTCTGGAGAATAGTCCGGTTTCTTAGGGAGGACTGGATCTTCTGGGTCCACCAGAGCAAGAATGGACTCTGTCTCTAATGCAACTGCCTTTGCCATTTGGTCCGCCTGGTTGTTGCCTCTGGAGATGGGAGTGTCCCCCCTCTGATGTCCTGGACAGTGTATGATAGCCAGTCTTTTGGGGAGCCAGAGAGCTTTTAATAATGCCAGTATCTTTTCTTTGTTTTTAATAGTTTTTCCTTCAGCTGTCAGTAGGCCTTGCTCCCGGTAAATGGCACCATGCACATGTGCAATCACAAAGGCATATCCACTGTCAGTATACATGCTAAGGTTTAGATCTTTTCCCAGAGTCAATGCCTTAGTCAATGCTATCAGTTAGGCCCTCTGAGCCGAAGTCCCAGGAGGGAGGGGCTCTGCCCACATAGTCTCAGTCAATGACACCACAGCAGCCCCTGTGTTGGGAACAAATATGGCTTAGAGTAAAAGGCTTCCCTCGCTGAGAATTGCTGACCCCCGAAGACAACAGGCATGCAGTTGCAACCAGACATTCCAGAGATAAGGAAGCTCCCAGGCAGAATGACATTCCAAGATCGCAAGCTGCCCAGGCAGAACCGCTCCTCTCACAGGAATTTTACCTTCCCCCTCCCTGCTCCTTCCTTTCTCTGCTTTTAAAACTGGTACTTTTCACATTAAACGAGACCTTGACAAGGAAACTGCTTGGTCTCCCTCTTCTTTCCTGCCCGTTTTTCTTTCAGGCTTGGCTCCCCTCGGATCCCATGAATAACTAGGTCCCGTGGGTCGGGGCACCCCGGCATACCTTTTCCATCTCTGATGAAGCTGCTCCCATCTGTGAACCAGTCTGGTATCACTATGAATGAATGGGTTACCCAGCCCTTTCCTAAGTCCACCGTTCTTCGGGTAGTCCATGAATATTGTTTCATTCCAGTAGCCCCTTGTACCCAAGATTTTTTATTGGACAGGGGACCTTTTGGTTGCAGTAAGACTAAATGTTGGGCTCAAGTATCAACCAGGAAATCCATTGGTTTCCCCTTCACTTTTAGAGTTACCCTAGGTTCGGGGAGGGGGTCCGAACCCCATCCCCATCAGTCTTCGATATCATCTGCCCCCAGGGGGAGTGTCTTTTTGGCTCCCCATTTCTTGGGACATTCTTTTGCCCAATGCCCTTCTTCCTTACAGTAGGCACACTGGTTACGTCTCAATCTTGGCTTGGCCTTGTTCTGCCTCTTACCTTCAGCATCCTGAGCCATCTTCTTCAGTGTGCGCCTACCATGACCTGTAGGCTCAGTGGCTGCTAGCAAGACCTTAGCCATGGAGCTTGCTATTTCTTTGTTACTTTATAGATTGATCCTGATTTGCTTTTCCTCTGGACTCTCCCTATTGTTATTGTTATACACCTTAGCTGCCATGGTTACTAAATCTCTGAGACTCTTTTCCTGCAAATTTTCTAGACCTTGAAGCTTTCTCCTAATATCTGGCGCTGCCTCCGCCTGGGCCACAAAGGACATTGCTACTGTGGCCTTATGCTCTGCTGCCTCTGGATCATAAGGCGTGTATTTCCGGAAAGCTTCCATGAGCCTTTCTAGGAAAGCTGCAGGGCTTTTGTCTGGCCCCTGCTTAACATCATAAACCTCAGTCAAATTAGCGGGCCTCCTGGCGGCCACTTTGAGACCTGCCAGCAGAGCCTGGCGGTAGACTAGGAGCCTCTCCTTACCTGCTGCCGTGTTGTAGTCCCAGGTAGGTCTCTGCAAGGGGAAACTGGTATCAATATCAGCCTGGTTGGTGATTGGCTCTCCACTTGTGCCAGGAACCAATTTCCTAGCTTCCAACTGGATACATTCCCTTTCTTCCTTGGTGAACAGGATCTGCAATAGCTGCTGACAATCATCCCAAGTGGGTTGATGAGTAAAAAGAACAGTATCAAGCAATTCTATGAGATCCTTTGGATCTTCTGAGAACTTAGCATGCCTTTCCTTCCAGTTGTAAAGATCACTTGTAGCAAAAGGCCAATAGAAATGAGGCTGATTCCCATGATCATCAGCTGGCCCCACTGCTCAGAGAGGCAGGGCCATTGTGAAATCCACCTCAGGCGTGGCCGCCCACCTGCTTCTGGTCCCCTGAGCAGGTCCTTCTGCTTGGACCTGAGCCTCAGGGGCTTGCCCTCCCGTAGGTGCTGCAGGTGTGGCCTCTGCGAAGCTGTGGCCTCAGCTTCCATCTGGGCCTCAGCGTTCTGAAACAGTGCAGCCTGTGGGGGACTAGGATAAGGAGGTGGGGGAAAGATTAAGTCCTCCTCTGTTCCCCCCTGTAATACTGGGTACGGAGGAGGTGCAGAGGCAGTTGGACGTGGCAGTTGGCTCTTTCCAGAGGTTTTACTCTTCTGAGCAATCCTGCTCTGGCTACATCCCTCTGCCATGGTCAGCACTGTATTGGCTTTTGGAGCTAGATAAATTGGGTTAGCACAGAGGAAGGGTCTGAAAGATTTAAGCCATGAAGGGCGGTTAAATACCAGGTTCTCCCAGACCATGAGGTACGGAAACTGGTCTGGATGACCTGTGTCAGGTCTAAGGACTACTGATTTGACCGCTAGGATCAATTTTGGGTCAAAAGACCCTTCACGTGGCCATCTGATATCAAAGGTGGGCCATTCAGAGCTGCAAAAGAGGGTGAATTTGTCTTTGTTAAGAGAAAAGGAAAAGTTCTGTCCCCTAGCCCTAACGTCTTTGAAGTGAACCAAAAGCAGGTCCAATGGAGTGGAAGGAGTCTGCCCCATATTGTATGTCATTTGAGTCTTGTCCAAAGAAGCAAGAATAGTCACCACAGACAGACAGACAGACAGACAGACAGACAGACAGACACAAAGCCAAGCAACAGATTCTGACAGGCCAGTGGGTATGAACCCAAAATCAGTATGCGGGCAGAACTTCCTATCTGTGTGGGAGTGACCCACAGGCCTATCAAACAGATGGGACCTCGTGTCCCTCACAGTGCTATTGGGGAACACTGCCCCGACAAGATCTGGGACGTCTCCCAAGATCCCAGTGGCCTTGGTCTACCAGCTCGTCAGCAGGTGTACTATGACACAACCGATCCTTGACCACCACTGTGTACCACCTTGAGATCTCAAAAATACACAAATACACGGAATGACAGAACAGAGACACAGAACTTGGCCAAGATAAAAGCGCTTACCCGGGGTTCCGATCCTCCAGCTCAGGGGTCCTAGAGGTTTTGGGGTTCCCGGCCAATGCACCACATTGTTGTGCCCGGCTCGAGGGACCCCAAAAGACCACTAGGAGTTGAGTCCGTTGCAAATCACATGAGGATCTTTATTCAAGCTTAAGCTCGGGCTGCCAATCTCCCTGACGCAGCAGGTTAGAAAGTGAGGCCTCAAGTCGGGGAGGGGGGGGCAGTGTTTTTAAAAGGGAAAGAAGCCAGGTGGGGAATTCCAAGCCTTGCAGTTACAGGGAAGGGAAAGTTTGGGGTGGAGATCGAGATGTCCTTTAGGCAAATTGTTTCAAGTCACCTGGCCAAACCGACAGATACTTAAGATATCTGTACGATAACCTGCTGGATGGAGTGGAGGACTCTCTAACACATTTTGTGGTATTTACAACAACCTGCAGGGTAGAGAACTATGTGGCTGTTTTCAGAACCCAAAGGTGGGGGGTCATGTCACTCCAAGGTCAGTCAACTTAAGATAGAGTTCGAGAAACAAAATGGAGCCATCCCTGCCATCCTCAGTTTCTTCAGCGCCTGGAAACAAACCAATCATTTTAAAGGTCAGCTCCCCTAGAGACCCTTTCACCTAAACCTGTACTGCCAAGACTTGCACTTCCCTACTTTCGTTTTTGCCCTCTTAAAAAACCTGTTCCCCCAGAGTTGGGGGTTGCTTGCCCCTTTGTTCTTGTAAAGGGCAACCACCCAGCTCGGAGTTGGTAATAAAGTCCCTCGTGTGTTTTGTATCGGACTCAGAGCCTGTTGGTCATTTGGGGACTTGTGATCTGGGTATTTCATTGGTTCATAAGCTTAATAGAACAGAAAACTTGGGTCAAAATAGAATTGTCTGAACATCATTACTTTTAACAGACTAGTGCATATTTTGCTTTTAGTAGATTTGTAAAATTGTAACAGGGCTGTTGGGAGTTGGCCTGGTGCCATGTATTCAAATGTTAATTACTGGCCCCCAAGATCTTGTTCCTGCTCAGAAGAGAACATTCTCATGTAAACTTTGTTGTGTAAACCTCCCTAAGTCATTATATCTGATTGGTTGATTAAACAGCCTATACCTGGAGCAGAATGGAGTAGGTGTGGCTAAGGTTCCTGGGCTTTGAGCATTCAAGAGAATCATGGGAAACAGACAGACAGGAAGAGAGGAGGAAGGAGGATGCCCTGATCTGTTAGTGTGGAGAAAAAAAGCATGTGGGCTGAGAGGAAGGACTCAAATAAATGTATGAAAAGGCCCAGATGAAGAATACTAGCAATTATGGATTATGGATGGATGGCAGACCAGATGAGGAGGATTAAGGTGGGTGGCATTGGATAGGGGCTGGGAGGTAGATGGTGAGGTTATTGAGACTGTATAGGTAAAATAACTGCATGGACCAAAGTAAATAAGGCAATTATAAAATCTAACAGTTGTCTGTGTCTCATTATTTGTGATTGTGGGTTAGATAATATTGCTCTTATAATCTTAGGGGTAATAATAAACATTATATAGCTCAATACTCATTTTTTAAAAATTTACTACAACAGAGGGCCAATGAAATGGCTCAGTAGCCTGATGACCTGAGTTCAATTCCTGGGGCCTGTTGGGAATAGACACCTGTTTTTGTTTTAATCCCAGGTGTGGGATGTGGAACTGATTCAGATAGTCTACAGCAGGAAACTATTTGCCTTGTGAGAAGAGCTCTTTGCCAGCTTCAGATTGTTTAAATCTGAGGACTCTAGAAAGAGAAAAAATGCCAGAGCCCAGTGTTGAGGAGCTCCAGGAAAGAACAAGGCTGCTGCTACTAACCCTCTTTGGCTCTTGATTGCTGTTGATGTAATGAGACAAGAAGTTTAAGATCTCTTGAAAGGCGGATGGGACTGGCTCCAAGGAACCCAATGACCCTAACCAGCAGGAAGCAGCTAAGAGAACTGTGCCCCCTCTCCCACTAACCCTTTCTCTTTCCTACCTGGTGTTGGGATGTTAGAAGGGATTGGGGTGGAGTTAGGGAGAAAGAGATATAAGAAATGTAAATAAAAGAGTTTTAAAGAAGTACGACAATAGGGACCCTAACAGTAGAAGAAGATATTTGACTCCTGCCAGTTTTCCTCTGACCTCCACACACATACATACACACAAACACACACTGGAGTACTCATTCACACACCCATACACAACACACATGCATGTGCAGATACAATAGGTAAATAAGATGTAATTTAAAAATAATAGAATCACACAACATATGAGTTCACAGAAGGGGGCAGAAGGGGATAAGACAGTCCTTCATAGACAGTTACGAAATCCTTGGAACAGAACAAACACAGAGCAGAGGCAAACAGTCAGGTTCTAGAACTGTAGTAAGGACACTCCAGTAGCAGTCACTCTGGAGGCATTAAAAGGACCCATGGGAATCAGAGATGTAAGTAGTTTTCTCCTACAGAGAAGTAAATGAAGAAACAGGTCCTGAAAGTCACCAGAAATATCTCACACTGTAACAATGGCATCAACTGCAAAAGACCACAGCACCAAATCTTAACAACTAATCATGATAATTTTCTGACAGGAGTATATTTAAAACATAGTTGGTATGTTTACTAATTAGCCCAGCCAGCATCCACTTGAAGTTATGTCAAATAATATTTTGACGCATGACCATATGCAAGAAAAAAAAAAGATTTGTCATAGCATTACTAATACTAGTGTAAAGTTAGAGGTGTTTTTTCCAACTCGAAGAGATTGATGAAATTATTGTAAATTGTCAGCTGCTCATATAAAAAACAGTATATGGCACAGATCTTATTTGCTAAGTGCTCGTCTGAAGAAGCCTGGTTAGACCTGGGTTCAAACATAGGCAGCTGGATGCCAGCACATCTCTGGATGACCAGAGATGAGTAACAAAAAGCAGCAGGAAATGAGGCTGTCAGAAATATTTGTGAATGAATTCCTTACTTTCAAGCCTAAAACTAGCTATGTGAAGATAAATTAAACCTGAAATTAAAATCTCAAGATTTGTAGGCACACATCTTGGAACAAACAAATGTTATTTTGTTTTTGTCTTTAGAAGTAGTATCTCATTATGTAGTTCTGGTTGTTCTGGATCTCTCTATGTTGACCAAGCCCGCACCACACTTACAGAGATAAGACTGACTGTGCCTCCTGAGTGATGAAATTGAAGGCATGTGCCTCTGTACAGGTTAACAAAACTAATTTAAATAATCTAATTTCATCTGCAAATTAGCCAGTGCGGGGAAGGCATCTTGGCAGGTAGACAGCAGGCTGTGATAGGGGGCCTTGGTGCATTTTCAGACTCTAAGGGAAACAAATGGACCACAGATGAGTAACAAAGCAAGCAAGAAATGAGGCTGTCAGAATCTTCTGGTGGCTCACAACAGATCTGAAGAGATATTTCTCTGTTCTGGTAATAATGAGTGTCTACAGGATTCAGCATGCTTTGCTGGGAAGCAGCATGTGTGAAATGGATTCTGGCTACCCATGATGGGTAGAAGAAGAGCATGAAATATCTCCCAGCTCTTGGAGCAACATAATAATCAGCACAGATTTGCTCACAGGAGTGGAAGGAGTGTCACTTATGAAGGCATTTTGTGGAAAGCCTGCTTTCCCTGAGATAAAAGCACTGGCTGTTTTTATATAATGGATATTCAGTGACCGTCATTTCTACTGCTGAGAACTTGCAAGAGATTCTCATCCTAAGCATATGTTAGGTGACTTTCCCTAGGCAGACACCAACAAGTGACTACTCCCCCAGATAGGGTACCAATGACAGACCACAGCAATGATTCCACCAAAACCTACCTTGGTGAGCCTGTGAGTTTATTGGGCTTGCTTACAGAGCATGGGTGAAGAGCTGCAGGAGTGTAGATGACCCTGAAATAGTATATTATAAAAAAACCAATGACTTCTGGGAAGCCCTCATAAGGCTGACTTCTCCACAGCTGCATGATGGAGATCTCCAGTTACTCTTCCATACTATATGTACTCTGTGTATCACCTCCTAAGTCCATGTGCAACTGAGGAAGAACTGAATTTAGCTGGCAGGGGATTTCACTAGGGGGTGCCTGAGAGCTCCGGTGAGATCTGAGGACCCTCATTCTATAAGGGAATGCCAAAATGCCCAGTCTTGAAGGCCAATCATAAGTAGCCATAGTTGTTTCTGATGAAGATGGTAATGACTGTCATGCTAGGAGGGTGATGGCCCTGATGCCTCATCTTATTCTACTCTCCAACCTGCAAGAGCTCCAGATCAGCCTTTAGCCTTGGATGCTGTTTTCCTTGCTCTCGCTGTTGCCTCAATTCCCTTTGTCTTTTAATCAGCAAATGAAAATAGTTCAGTGCCAGTGTGGACCAAGCTCAGGGATGAACAAGGAGATAAAGATATCCCAGGCATGGATCCCGGCCTCCAGGAACTCTGCAGAGGAGACCCGCTTGTATATTATTTATGGAATGTAACATTCGATGGCAGTAAGTTCCTCGACCTTCCATTCTCTTCTATTCCCTTTTAATCTTCTTGCCATTATCCTTTCTTTTAAAAAACACAGTTCTTGTGTTTGTTTGTTTTGTACAAGTTCTAACTATGTAACCTTGGCTGGCCTTGAACTCAGAGATCTGCTTGCCTCTGCCTCTGGATTGCTGGGATTAAATATATGCAACACCATGCCTGGCAATCTCTGTCTTTAATTCATCTTTATTTTCATTTCTTTCCAACTCTTCTTCAAAATATATCATTCCAAATGTAAACAAATAAATGAAACTGTGTTAGTGTATTAACTGCATATTTTTTTCCCCAGGAGCTGTTAGAGAAACCTAATATTTGCTAAGAAATCAACTTACACCGAGTTTTAGACACACCAAGACATGCCCTCCCCTATGTCAATAGTGGGACTTTTTTAACAGGCATTCATCTCTTGGCTTTTTCACGCCTCTGTTTTCTTTTGTCTTTAGTACTACTGATTTCACAGATACTTGTAAAAAGCATGGGCATTTTCATTATGAAGAATCCTTGCACATAGAACTCATGTCCTGAAACTCAAACTGAAGTATGATAGGCTTCATACTTGTTTGTTGTTTCTGTTGATGCAGTCTCAATCTGTAGCTCAGGCTGGCCTAGGACTTGCATTCTTCATGCTGGAATGACATGTGTATAGTCACGTTTAGACTTGGAGATGGCATATGTAAGAATGAGCCAAGACACTTGTAGACATGCAGCCTCTTAGAGGGGCCCTTGTTATCTTCTCTGTATGTTGGCTGCTGCTTTGATTTTTTTATATTTATTTATTTGATATATGTGAGTGTTTTTCCTACATGTATATCGTATTTACCATGTACATGCCTGGTGTCCCTGGCAAAGTGGAAGGGACACATTGGATCCCCTGGGGCAGGAGCCCCAGAGTAGTGAGCCACCACGTTGGTGCTGGGAACTGAGCCCAGGTCCTTTGTAAGAGCAGCAAGTGCTTTCAACCAGTAAGCCATCTTCCCAGCCCCCTCTACATGGCCCTTCTAACAAGTTGGGACTGTGATCCTTGACAGGGTATGGGGCTCTCATTTTTTTTTAACCTTTAAGGAAATTATAATATTTCCATTAATCACTCTTGCTTTCTCCTACGGTGAATAATGGTTAATTTTATTGAGTGCTTTTTGCTCATCAGGCACTATTAGGTTCAACTTGTTTTTTTTTTCCTTACAACATTGTGGTTCAAGTAACTATTAATATGTCATTTTTATAGCTGGAGAGACAGACATAAAGAGATGTTGGGCAAGTGGCAGAGCTCAGATATAGCCAGGAAGACTGATGTCAGAATTACTTGGTTTAACTGTGTGACAAGTTTTTGTGTGTTGTTTGTTTTGGGTTGAGGAAGAATAAAGTGCTGGAATGCTTTTCATTGCCAGTGGTAGATGTACAATCTGGCTACCTTAATGTGAATGACAGACAGTGGTTCAGATTCGGTGCTGTGAAGCAGGGACGAGACTGGCCCCAGGAACCCTGTCACCTGAAGCAGACCAGTCAGAATATTGGTATATTTTTCCTTCTACAACTTGCTGCTTCCCTTCCCCTTTGCCTGTGGTCCTTCTATTTTTGTTACCAGTCTTCCCATCCTCATGGCAGATCAATGGCTTGCCTAATAGAGCTTGATCTTTGGGCTCCAGTCAACTCACAGGAAAGGACTTTTACAGAGCAGCAGGTGCCCCTGCCTAACAATCACTGTGGCAGGATAATGGGCCAGTCTTCCTGAGGGCTCATTTGGAGGGGTGGGGGAATTCCCAGAAGGGACTTGTAGAACACACCTCTGCTTGGGCTGCTCAGCTCTCCTTCTCCTACCCTTTTGGTAACAGCTTCTTCCTTGCTGGCTCCATGCACAGTCTGGATCACGTTGGGTGTTTCTTCTTACCTGTTCCCTACCACTCTCACAGCAGGCAAGCCCAGGGCTAAGCAGACACCATGTCAGTCACCAAGTCAGTCCTTTCCACTTGCAATGATGACCAAGGTTGACCTGCTGCTCTTCTTTTAGCACTCTGTGTGAGCAGTCACCCTTGTCCAAAACTCAGGAGTTTCTGGAGCTGAGATCACATGAATTTTGAGTAAGTCAAATTCTGCTTTAAATGATAGTATTTGCTGGTGAGACACTGATTTTTTAAATTGTAAACATTATAATTAGAAAGATGAGAATAACCTAGAATATTAGAAAATACTGTTGCCATATGCTGAAGCTATTTTTTTCTTTTCTTCCTAAACAGAAAATGAAGGGACACCATTTCAAATCGGGCTGTTCAAATGAGTCATGAGATATTTATAGCTCCACAGGGTGTCTCACCAACACTGCACTCTCAAGTGGCAGACCCAGAACGTGCAACATCGGGAGAAGACGCAACAAACGAATATTGAAGTATTGTATGCCACGAGATACGGTTCTTTGCTTAGCGGTCAAGTTGACATTTGTCTTCAATAAGACTCAGAGTTGAGGCAGCAATTTATTGAGATGCTTTTCAAATTAGAATGCCTAATATAGCAGTTATTCTTTTTTTTTTAAGATTTATTTATTTATTATGTATACAGTGGTCTGCATGTACACCTGCATGTATACCAGAAGAGGGCACCAGATCTCATTATAAATAGTTGTGAACCACCATGTGGTTGCTGGGAATTGAACTCAGGATCTCTGGAAGAGTAGCCAATGTACCTAATCTGAGCCATCTCTCCAGCCCATAGCAGTTACTTTTGACTGTTGGGCAGGGAAGATAACTCAGTCAATAAGGTGCTGACACTTAAGGTTGAGGAGCTGTCAGACTTTGGATCTTATGCAAACAAAACAAAACAAACAAAAATGTGTCTAAAACCCAATATCTAGGGTTTGGAGGGTGGGGTAGAAGATGGCAAGTGGATCCTGAAGCTCATTGGCCAACCAGCATCACTATGTAGTGAACTCCAGTCTCACTGAGCATCCCCGTCTCAAAAAATAAGGTGGAGAATAAAAGAAGATACCCAAGGTTGACCTCTAGCCTTTGTATGCCCACATACACGTGTGCCTGCATGTACCACACGCACATATATACTAACGGCAGCACCCCCCCCCCCCAACTCACACAGACTTGACTGACAGCTTGACTGGATTGATGCCGATTAGCAAAGAACAACTCTTAATGTGTCCATGAAGGCTTTCCAGAGAGAATTAACCAATGGATAAAGACCTGCCTTGAATATGGGTGCCACTATCCAATAAACTGAGGGCTAAGCTGGAGTAAACAAGGTTTTGCAGGAGGAGGAAGCCAAACAACACAAGTGCACTCTTGGATTCTCAGTCCTGTAATGTGAATAAGCATCATAGTTCTGTCACAACCTCTGTGACATCATGGGCTGAAACCTCAACAATAAAGCTTGCCTTCCTGAAATGGTTTCAGGTGTCTGTCACATGGATGAGATCTGACAAGGATACCCAAGGAGAAGGAGAAATCCAGGGACACTGTTTCCTCCAGGGATGAAGCCAATGATGACTGCTCCACCTGGCACTATGACTTTAGGTCCTGACCATTTTTAAAATTTTAATTTAGCTGGGCATGGTGGTGAATGCCTTTAATCCCAGCACTTGGGAGGCAGTGGCAGGTGAATCTCTTGAGTTCAAGGCCAGCCTGGTCCTCAGAGTAAGTTCCAAGACAGCCAGGGCTATGCAGAGAAACCTTGCCTAAAAAAACTAAAATCAGAGGCCATCCTGCCTTGTGCTGAGGGTATCAGGCACCACCACATGATGAACAAGTACATAATGGAGAGTTGGGAAAGACAGAAAAACAGAGTACATGTACTGTGGAGAGAGGTAACTGGAGACTTAAAGATAGTGAGGGTGATGTGGGTGGCCTCCATTGCCACCTGAGGCCATGGTGATGTCTGTGCACGCTGCAGTTGTGGCCATACTGATCTGAGCGACTTACCCCTGCCACCTGTGGTCATGGTGCTGTCTATGGCCTGGGCTGCCTCTGAGGGCCTGTCCTGAAGTATGGTTGATATTCCCTGTGACACTGCATTGATAAAAAAAAAACAGCCAAACCTGATTTTTCCTTTTCCAGCAGGTATCTATCACAAATAGCTTCTTGGTTAGGAGTGAGGGTTTGTGTCTACTTCCTTTTCTCCATCTAGTTTGACCTGTACAGATGTGCATTCATGTTATCACAGTCTCTGTGAGGTCATGTGTATCAGCCCTGCTGTGTCTGGAAGATGCTGTTTCCTAGGTCATTCACCGCCTCTGGCTTTTGCCATCTTTCCTCTTTTTCCATGTAGATTCCTGAGCTTGTGGGGAATGGGCTTGATAGAGAATCCTATTTAGGGTTGTCTGGGACTCTGCACACTGTCCAGTGGTGGATCTCTTTGTACCATCTACTGCAAGGAGAAGCTTCTCCGATGAGGGCTGAATGATGTTCTGCTCTATAGCAATATCTCATCAGCTTTTTGTCCCAGACTTCTTTCTGATAAGAGAAGGTTTTTCTCTCTGTGCACACCTTAGTCTCTTATCAAGCTTCCCCATAGCTAAATATTCTTTGGAAAATTCTTCATGTCTTTCCTAATTTTATCAAAGTATATTCGAGAACAAGTAGCTTCTTCAGTAACAAAGGGAAGTACAGATCTTGTTCCCCTGAAAATGTGGACAGTCCAGCCCAGGGCAGAAGGGTCTAGCATGCTGTTCCAGCATATTGCTTTGACAACAGAACACTTTAGGTAGGGAACTAGATAATGAAGAGAAACTTATTGAGCTTAGGATAGGCTGAACTATTGAAGATAGAGGAACAGTGTCTGCTGAGGGTCTTCTTCCTATACCACAGTACAGCAAAAGCACCATGTGGAGGGAGGGCAGCAGGAGGAAGGGGAGGGCAGACTCATCCTTTATTAGGGGCATCAATAATGGCATCAACCCATTCATGAAGGCAGGTTCCTCTTCCCACTGACACACTGGAAATAAAGTTCCAACACACAGACTCTGGGGACATATCCAAGCCATTGCACTTGTGAAGTACAATAGGATTTTGGAAAATGCTTAACTGTCCTTTCCTTCAGATGCTAGCAATCCAGTCCCACTGTTACAAAGTCCATGAGATAGAAATAAAGGAATGGTTTCTCTAGTCGTTACAACCTACCTTTGAGGTTTATCAAGGACCTGCCTGACTTTGCCCTAGATCTTGGAGATAAACCACCAACTCACACTCTGCTGGGTGGGGTAACCACACCCTCTCAAATACTCAGTCCCTCTCTTTCCTCCTCTCCCTCTCCTCTCTCTCCATCCTCTCACTTTCTTAAATTCTCAAGGTCTCATCTTCTTGATCCAACATGATCCCAGGCTGTGGAGGTTAAGGCTAGCCACCATTCTCCATTCTAGACATCTTATCACTTAAGACATTGTGTTTTAGAAAGGAGAAGGGGTCTTTTATAGTCTGGACAAGAAGTGGGTGATAGGAGTATGTCAGAAAGACAACTAGCTCTTTCATTCTGGCTAGTGGTTTCCAGGCCTTAAGCTACAGGAATATATCTCTGGATTGCTGAGCAGACTTAGCAGGTAAAGGTGCCTGCCAAGCTTGACCACCTGAGTTCATTCTCAGAAGCCCCCTGGTAGGTAGGCTCCCTAGCGGTGAAGGGGAAGCTACCATTGTCCTCACTCTTCCACACTCACTGCAAATGGAGCCAACCCAGGAGAAAACCAGATGGTCAAAAGGAAATACTCCCACCCCCCCCATTGACAGCAACCTGGTGGTCTCTTCCTGGACTGTGTGGACTGCTGTTTTGTCACCACAAGATGTGGTCTGCATAGCTGTTGGGGGTTGGCGACAGAAACTTTTTAGTTCTTCCTGTGCATCCTGTAAGAAGTCATCTGCCACACACACACAGCTGATTACAAGGACGCCCAAGATGGACTCATGTTGGAACTGATGAGAGGAAGGGGAGAGGGATGCTTGGTCAGTGGTCCTTGGTTTCAGCCAGCTGATGCCTCGGGCCTGTGAATGGGGGCCCTTAAAGAAGTTTTGGATGACCTAGCCTTGACTGTCAGCCAAGTATAATTCCAAGACACCTCTCCAGATAAGGGCATCCAGCTAGCCCAGTCAGCTACTGAAGTGTGAGAGTGGTAACTTGAAGGTTTGTATGTTGGGGTGATATCCAAACAAAATAGAGGTTCTCTCAGAGAGGAAGAAGCAGGAGGTCCCTGTGTGCTTCTGGGAGAATGCACACAGACTCCACAGTGTGGCAGATATCTGTCCGAGTACAAGTCCAAGCAATGCTGGGTCATTCAGTTGTTTCTTAGAGTGTTTTTTTTTTTCCAGCATAGAGACGAACATACTTATTTTGATAGATGACTGAGGTGAAGGTGGTATGTCTTTCAAGTTACTGGTAAGATGGCTCAGTGGGTAAATGTACTTGTCACTAAGCTTGAGAATCTGAGTTTGATCCCCAGCACCCACAAAGCAGAAGGAATAGGAGAGAGTCGACTCCCACAAGCTGATCTCTGATGTCCACACAGATGTTGTGGCACCTGTGGGCACATGCAAGCATATGCATGTATATGCACAAATGGACAAAAAACGTAATTTTCAAAAGAAAGGAAAACTTGGGGGATGTGGATCTAGCTCAGCTGGTCGACTGCTTGCCTAGCATGCACAAGGCCCTGGGTTTGAGTCCCCAAAACAGGCACACATTTATAATCCTAGCACTAGTGAGGTAGAAGCAGGAGGATCAGAAGTTCAAGGTCCTACTTGGCTATATGGTGAGTACATGACCAGCCTGGACTACATAAAACCATGTGTTTAAAAAAAAATTCAATCAGATGAATAATTCAGTGGCAGAGCACTTGTCCGGCATTGGAAATGCTCTGTCTAGCTAACTTTGCAAACATCTATAGAAATTACTGTTCACAGTTATTGCTCCTGAACAAGAAGAGGAGGAGAACAGACGTTTAAAAGAAAGACTTTGACCTCTATGAACCCTTTCTTGGGCCCTATGTATGATTCTGCAGCTGGGGGATGGGGGAATCTACCTAACACCCAGCCAGACCCAGGGCGATCTCTCTTACATCAATACACACTGGAGACCGTGTGATTGTAAGTTATTTCTTATTTCAATATATACTCCAGACAAAGCAACTACAGAGAGGAAGCACTCTTTTGGCTCACAGTTCAAGGGCAGAGTCCATTATAGAGGGGAGTAGTGTGACAGGACCTTGGGATGACTGGTCACAGTGTATCTGCAATCAATACGCAGGGAGAAATAAATGCTGGTATAGCCAGCTTTCTCCTTTTTTCAGGCCACTCAGGATCCCAGGCCAGGGAGTGGTGTCAAGCACACTTAGGGTGGGTCTCCCAATCTCAGTGAACTGAATCAAACCGTCCCTCACAAGGAAGCCCAGAGCTTACCCACCTAGGTAATACTTCACAGGTGTACCCCGAGGCTGTCTCCTCGGTGATTTTAGAGTCTCTCAAGTTGACAGTATTAACAATCACAAGGACCAAACTTTCAGCCTCCAGGCCAAACTATGTCCTAAAAATGTAAGGGAAACCTTGGCATCTTGAACACACCTCCCCAGAAAACAAGAACACTCTTACAGGAAGCACTCACATCCACTGAACTCTGAGTACAAAGACTCTGCCAGAGTCACTATGGAACCCAAATCAGCAGCAGTGGCGTCTCCTGGATTCTCCCAGCTAAGGGACATGGTGGCTTTGGGATAAACAACCTATTTCACTACAAAAGAGAAGGAGGTTGGAAAGGAATTCTTCTCAGATCGAACTTCCTCTTTTCAGTTAAAGAAAACCATATCTGCTTGCATCTCACCAAAGCTGCTTTCCTGAGAAATAACCAAGCCTATGTCCTATGCTTTAAGTCATGTTTCTTTCTGATTTGTATGCAGAAGCCCCAAGCTTGTTATAACTGTATCTGACATAGGGCTGAAGTTTTATAGGCACTAAATAGGTTACTACAGATTTTATACCCAGGTTAGAAGTATTTTGAATAAATGGGGTCTGGTGGCACACGACTGTAATCCCAGCACTTGGGAGGCAGAGGCAGGTGGATCTCTGTGAGGTTAAGGCCAGCCTGGTCTACAAAGGGAGTACAGGATAGCCAATGCTACACAGAGAAACCTGTCTCGAAAAACAAACAAATAATAATATTTTAAATAACCTATACAAATTGCAGTTACAATTTACACTCCTTAGCAAAATCTGACGCTATTTGTATGTCACCTGGGATTAGTAATCACATTATGTGATCCCTTCATTCTTTCTTACCACACACCCAAGTCCAATGAGGAAACAGCTGCGCCTCTTTCTGCACGCAATCACTGGAAGTCAATTGCTAACAGGTTAGGAGAGACGCGGTGCAGGATAGGGTCTGCCATACTCAGGGCCATTGCTTTCTGCTTTTTGTTATGTAGTTGCTTAGAGTCTGATGCCGAGATGCACAGCAAATTAAATGGCAACAAAATGTGTTTTGCAACCAGCAAAGAGCAAAGGTGCCTTTAAATTTAGCAGTCTGATTTCATTAAACTTTTTTTTTTTTAATTCCGGCACATAGAACATGCTGTGAAAAAGAAATCACAGAATGACATAAAACAACCTCTCTGTCATCTGGGAGGCTATATTTAGAGTCATCTCTAAATGTTTCTGCGCCACTGGGACTGTGGGAAAGATTTTCCTTTTCATTATGCAACATTATGAACAAGAACCAAAAATGTAAGACAGCTAGTTTTAATATTTTTTGTTAACACCATATTGTTGGCTGGTGCAGTGCCAGCAGCCAGGGAGAGCAGGTGCACAACCCGCTGTCCATACACTGCGGGGTGAGTAACAGCAGCAGTGGAGACAAGACGGGGGAGCCTAAAAGGTCTCTGGCTGGGGAGATGGTTCAGTGCAAAAGTACTTCTAACACAAGCCTGAGAACCTGAATTAGGAGCTGGGTGTGGTGGCATGTGCCTGTAATCCCAGTGCTGGGGACGAGGGGCACAGGTAGCTCCCAGGCACTCAATGACCTCCGAATCTAGCAGAAACAGGGAGGTTCAGATACAGAGAGCCTGTCTCAAAAAATAATGTGGATGAGATTAGAGACAGAAGATATTTAAAGCTGACCTCTCACCTCCCCATGTGGACACATAGGCAATCGGCACACACACAGATATACAGTCTGAACTCTGAAACAAGAGAATCACAGGATGACCCAGTGGCATGTGGGACATAGGGGTAATGTTTCCAGGTGCTGACCATAGGAGGCTTTGATGGCAGGAATCACAGAGAGAGGCTCTAGAATCTTGTGGATACATTGAGAGCCACTGCAGTACGCCGCAAAATCAACTACCTGTTAATTATCTTGGCATGGCCTAGGAACCTGCATTTAAGTAGGTTCTTCAGGTAATTTTATGTAAAGCCAAGTTGGTGTGGTCTTTTCTTGGCACTGGGATGGAACCCAGAGCCTCACGCACAGGGAAGAGCTCTACCATTTAGCCACCTCCAGCATCTTTTAAACGCTTTTTATTTTGAGGCAGGGGCTCACTAAGTTGCCCAAGTTGCCTTTTGAACTTCCTTTGTAGCCCCAGCAGGCTTTGAATTTGCATCCTCCTGCCTCAGCCTCTTGGCAGTTGGGATTCTAGCCACGTACCACCACACCCAGCTGAATGTCATTATTTTGAAGAAAGAGGAAGCCCAGGAGGTCATGTAACTGCCCTCATGCTTCACTGGTGTGCTGGAGAAAGCTGCCCCCACAGAACACACACAAACCTTTGCACGGCAGCAAATTGTGAAGCTGCAGCCCGGCTTCCACCTGGCGCTGGGTGTGCTTTCAGACCCTGCTGCTTTTGTGATCAGGTGGTATTTACTTGGGGAATAAAATCTTCATATTAACATAAGCAAAACATAATTAGAAAAATCTGTTATAAAAACCATTCTGCTTTCTAAGCCAAAGCGAAATGACTTTGGGGTAAAACATGCCAAGAATTCTACTTTGTTAGCTCATGTAATTACTAATGACTGCCATGCCAATGGCTGCACTGTCTATTTTCCTTAATGATTTGGACACTTGTCCTCCATCCCTGCCCCATACTCCAAATATATGTATAGTTTGAGAGTTGCTGTCAAAATGTAACACGTTTTTCTTCTTGTTTTCCACGTACAACCCTTCCCCTCTATGAATTCTCTGCCTCCTCAATGAGCTCTGGGCTGTGGGCTAGCTCCTAAGGGTGCTGTCTCCAACCAGGCTCCCATTACTCTCTAAATTCTGGTTGAGTATGAACAATGAGAAGAATCAGAGAGGGATAAGAGGATGGAAGAAGAGAGGCCAACATAATTGATACACACACACACACACACACACACACACACACACACACACACACACACATGTATTTCCTCCCAGGTGGTTTTGGTCTCCTCCATTGCAGCTCTTCCTGAGCTTCAGCTCACTGGGTAACACACACCCATCAGGTCCAAGAAAAGTGAAGGCTTTGTGCCCCTGTTGTCTCCAAGTGCCTTAGCATCTTAGCTGGGTCTTCAACTCTGTCTTTGTCTTCCTCTCCTTCCCCCATTCTCCTTTCTTCTTCCCCTCTTTCTACCTCTTCCCTGCAACTAAATAATGGGAAATCAAGCAAGTCCTATGGTAAAATGACTCCTAAGTGTTGTAGCTACAGCCCAGCTTACCTGAGGTCTCAGTTGGCAGACGTCATCATCACCATCCTATAAGACTTTGGAACTTTGTAAACGAGTAACCGTCCAGGTGTCTGCAGTCCCACTCCCCGAGAGGAGAATTACGCTGAATTGAGTGAGCAAAATTATTAAAACTGCCAAGTTGTGGGCAGTTTATTACCAGCACCAGATGAGTGCCACAAAGGCTGTACAGCCAGACTTGTGTCTTTGAAACTGGCCAGTAGGCGACCCCATGTATAGCAACACCAGGGAGAGGTTTTGGAGATGATGGAAGATTCCCTCCTGGGACGAGTTAAGAACGTAGTATTTTGACCCAATATTTTGTACCTAGCACATAGTAAGTACTTAATATATATTTTGAGTGAAAAAAGATGGAATTTTATCACTTGGCTCTCTTTCTTCCCTACTTTTTCATTCAGCCCAGGACTCTAGTTCATGGTGGTGATGGTGGGGCTGCTGCCCATATTCCGGGTCGGACTTCCTTCCTCAGCTAAGCCTCTCTGAACATGCCTTACAGATAAATCCTAGGAAAAGTTCAATGACGTCCAGTTGACAATGAAGTGTCACCATCACAATCATCCATCTCCATTCACGACCTATCAAAGAGTTCCACCACCTGGTGACCAAGCATTCAGATATGTGAGCCTATGGGAGGGGCCTATGTGAGCCTATGGGAGGGGCCTATGTGAGCCCATGGGAGGGGCCTATTTATTCAAAAGACCACAGTTTATGCATTTTGTTTTTCCTGGACATGATGAAATTCTAAATTGTAGTATGTTCCCCTAAATTACATTAACTTTTAAAAAAGTTACTCTTGGCCAAATTCTGTTTCTCCTGGGAAAAATACTTGTCCAAAGTCATACAGCTAATAGGTAATTAACTTCAGGTAATTGATGATGATGATGATAGGTGGTAGTGGTATTGAGACTGGGTCTCACTATATAGCTCTTGGATAGCCTGGAACTTACTACATAAATCAGGCTGGCCTCAAACTTGCACACTTCCTCCCACTCTTTTTGAGTGACAGAATTACAGGCCTGTGTCAAAATGCATTCATAAGCTAAAAAAAAAAAAGCTTCTCTAAATTCTCATCTTTTTAAGTGAAGGCAGAGTTTGAGCTCAGTCTATGGGGGTTTTATCTATCATCTCTTTCTTTGCTTGCTGTGGGCTTGTGTCTTTTCAAGGTGGAAGTACCTCATTCCAGCTTTGGAAGCATGGCACCAGCTCCCACTCCCAAACCCAGGAGATGAGTCCTCAGTAAGTGCAAGCAAGACAAGGTTACTGAAAAAAGACAGGACTGCTAATCCAAAATCCAGACAGAAAACCGAAAACCTACTGATCAGGGATATACTTTAAAAATTGTTTGTAGGTTAGCTTATCAAATTGAATTAGGCATTTTATACTTTTGTTTGCTAAACTTTTGACAATAAAGCCCTATAATGTAGAGCTATAATGTAGAACACACCTGTGTCTGTGTTCCTCCCAGAAGCTTTAGCTTTTAAGCTTTTTGAGCATCTGGAGTTCTTTCTCACCTTAGGGCCTGTGCACTTCCTTCTGTCCATATGTTTTTCCTGGGTCTTCCATGCTGGCTTTTTTCAAAAGACAGAACATATGCAAAGGGAGTGCCCCTCTTCAGAGATGTCTTTCTGAGCAACCAGAAACCTCAGCTATTGGTAAGTGGAGCAGACCACTGGTGCCTCACTTGTGTCCCACATGGCTCTCCCATGTGCTGCCCTTAAGGCTGGAGGGCTCTTGCCTGGTCTTTGGAGCTAGACCTCCTGCTTAGACCAGGAGAGCTGAGGATGAATGAGCTCCCAGAGGCTGTAGCCCTTAACAAGAATGTCTTTGGGTGGGGTAATAGGTATTTGCTCCAGGCTGCTGTCCACTGGTCAATCCCAGTGGTCACCTACACATGAGGGATCTCTTCTTTCCTTGCCTCAGATCTCTGCTTTCTACTGAATGCCTCCTTGCACTGAGTCTGCCTTACTGTCTGAATCCACAGTAACGAGACAGGTGTAGATTCTCTTGGCCTCAAATTGGCTGACTGCCCTGGCAACTGCAATTATGTTCTCTTCCTCCCCTTCCTCCTTCTCTTTCTCCTCCTCCATACTTCCTCTTTTTCTTGTGTGTTGCTTGTGTGTGTACATACTTGACTATGTATGTGTTGTATGTATACATAAGTGAGTATAAGGCATGCATATGCCAAAGAGTGTATGGAGGTTAGAGGAAAACTTTCAGGAGTTGGTTCTCACCTTTAGCTTAGTTGAGGCATGGCCTCTTGTTTCTGCTGCTACAAAATACACATGACTCCAGGCTACCTAGTTCATGAGTTTCTAGGCAATCCTCCCCTCTTCTTCCCACCTCTCAGTAAGAGTGCTGGGGTTACAGAGGCATGAGTGCACTTAGTTTTTTACACAAGTTCTGGGGATCCAATTCAGGGCTTGCTTGGCTTGCTTAAGACTATTTTCAGGAAACACAAAACAAGATATTTAAACACCATTTTGTCTGACCCTCAGCCATGGCCATGTCCTGCCTCGTGGTCTCCTCAGGCCCAGCACAACTGAGGCTGAATAGGATGATGGAGAACATGAACTATGTATATCAAGTCTGAGCTCACTTAGGATGTAGGCCCAATGGGTGGGTCTTCTGTGAGCTGAGAAACAATCAGCTTGGAGCAACCACCAATCAGAGAATAACCAGACATTGATTGTCAGTACCCGGACTTCATGTGCCTGTGAGTCCCTGCACAAAGCAGAACACTTTTCCCAGAATGGGACCTTGAAGGGGGTGGTGGTAAATATGGGGGTGAGACCCTATTTGCATCATAAAGTGTCTCTCTGTTGGAGAGGAAAGCTGAGTGAGCTAACTGCCTGGTAGAAAGCTTCTGGGTCTTTCCATAGCTGGGTCTCCATGGAAATTAGTTTGCAGAGAAAGAGGAGCTATTTTAAGGACAAGCAAAGACAGACCTGGTAGGCTGGGGTTAGGGAAGGTATCTGTGGGAGAGAGCTTTGCTCAGTGACTCACCTCCTATCTATCGGTGGTTAGAAAACCACAGTAAAGCAACAGAAATGCTGGACAGAGGAGGAGTAAAGTGACTGCCTATCTAGCCCCACAGGTGGCCTGGCAGGGCAGCAGCCACCCTCTGGACATGTGGTATGGAGATCAGATGCAGATACAGTCAGTCATGCCAGAGACCATTATTATGGTAACAGGAAACCTGGGCTTTGACCAGCTTGCATAACCATGCAGAGAAGGGCGGATTTGCTTTTGGAATGACAAAGTGACTGTCGATCTATAATTTTAGGGGTGATGGGTCATCTTAGGGGTGGGGAAGTTTCTGAGCGAAGCTTGTTAACTGCCCTGCCTTCTTGGTTATGGAGCTCAGTGAAGTGAAGTGGGTGGGGGGTGTCAATATTTGGCTCCTCATTCCATAGAAGGGTGTTGGAGGGTGTGGGCAGGACAGAATTACTAGGAAAAGAGACAGCTAGCTAGAATGGGTCCTGGGAGATGGTGGTGGCCCACAGTCCAGAAAAGGTGACCGTGGAGTTCATGTGTAGGGGACTGAGAGCCTGGGAGGACAAGTATAAAACTTCAATTGTAGTGCTTCCAGTTTTGAGCATCAGGGGGCCTCAGCTGACCAACCACATGCAAAGTGAGGTTCTTAAGCCAGCTGTGTGGGACTGCTGAGGAAGAGGAAAAGGGAGATAGATTCTATTCAGGTGCCAAGAGGTCCAAGTGAAGGGAAAGGGAGCATCCATATGTCCCTCCTTGTGCTTTTCCTTTAGCCTGCAGAAATGATAGGGGAGACCCAGACATCTACCTGGAGGATCTTTTCGCTATTTCATGGATGAGCAGTTGCAGGTACCTCACATAGCAAGCTGGCCCACTAAAGTAGCAGGAGTCCCATGGGACAAAGGCAATAGGGTCCTGGTCCTCAACTCTGGAGTCACAAGGGAGTATTACCCAGAGGAAAAGTGAGCTGGGGAACAGCAGGATGTGTGTGTGTTGGAGGGTGTGTGCCTACATTTCCTGTGCCTTTTCTTTAGACTATTGAGTAATCTCCAGCTGTGTCTCTACCATGACCCTTGGTTTACTGTGTCAGAATGTTGGGGCCTAGAGATAGGGGTAAAGTTCTTTGGGGGTACAGTTCTTTGTGGGGGCCAAGAAGTGAATCTGCAGGAGGAGAGGCATTCATCTAAGTAGATGTGAGGAGCTGTTCTGGGTTACTCTCAGCCTGAGTCCACCAGTCCACAAGTACCATCACAGCAGGTAGCTCATTGTTTACTCAGTGCCTCCCAAGGATGCTGCTTCCTGGAGCTCTGCTTAGACCCCAGCCCTGGGGTCCACGAGAGTTCAGGAGAGATGCTGAATATTTTAAAATGGAAGGAATGGTGACATGTGCCATGGCACCTTACAAGCGGTACCGGCAGAATCTATGCTGGTCCTCTGGCCTGAGGCTATACCCTAACTCGAGAGCTCATGCACCAGGAATGGTTTGTGTGGGTCTACTGTCCCTGGAATAATCAGAACTTGTGGGCTGTTGGTCAGTCAGTGTCAGAGGACACTTGTGGAAGTTGGGTGGCTGCAGGACATTTACAGTCCTACACAGATATATGTATGAAAGGAGTGATGTCTACTCTTGTCCATGCCCAACTTTAGACTGTCTCCATGGTGAGAATACTATTTTTCTGGTCATTAGAAGCCTTCAACTGCCTCCCCGTGCCCCAAAGTCTCTCTGTGGTAGTTACAGCACAGGGAAGAATTGTGGCCCTGGGTATCAGGAAGATGCAGCACAGTCAGGACCCTATAGAAAGGCACAATTTATTGGTCACAGACAGGAAACAGGGGATATACCTCCTCTCCTGCAGACTCGTGATCTGGTTTCTTACACTAATCCTGATATATCAAAAAGTGAGACAAGAAAAGGCATCACCACCCAAGTTTCCTGGTAACCAAAGACACAGGGTGAGCCACAGAGCTTGGGAAGAAGCAGCTGCACTATTGTGAGAGTTTAGGGACTGGGGCTCACCTTCCCTGATAGCAGGCTGGAGTGCTCAGTCATTGGGGACAATGGTGGAGAGTCTCCCTCAGTACGTCAGAAGTGTTGCAGAGCGGGGGTTAAGGTGGTAGCTGTCCACCTCAGTGGCACAGGAAGTGTCGGGTCCCTATAGCTCAGCAGGGGTCTGGCATGGCTGGCTTAGCTGAGGCCAGATCTCTTCACTAGAGTTAGAGCTGATCTCTGACTGCGGAAAACTTAGAACCCAACAGAAACCAAGCCGATCAGGGCTGTGACGAACCCTGGCTTAGCTAAAGCAGCTTGCATTGCTGAAGTTGAACAGGGCCGGGCTCTTTGTGCCCTAATTAGCCATGCAGACGCTTCAGGTGCCTGCAGTAGAGCCCGGCTAGCTCTAAGGATTACTGGTTTTCTTAATGCTTTGTTTGAACTTCTCAGGACCCACCATTTGGGATTGCTGGGTCTGAGCACACAACGATTCAGGTTGACTGGAACCTCAGCTCTGGAGGCCAGTCTGACAAATGTCTGTAAAGCTCTTAACACAGCATATGGCACCTGACCGTTATTATTATTAATATTATTATTATTTATATCTTCATCCTCAGATGAGCATCTCAGTTCTTTCTTTAAAATAACAACGGCAAGAAGGCCATGGAGTCCAAGTTCTGAGACCCAGGTGCGGCTGTCAGTGGTCCATATGGTACGTTTTCCATCCACCTCCAGCGTCTGCCACACAGTGTTGCAGCCAGCATACTCTTTAGACCACAGAGAAGTGAGGCCCTTTCCTGAAAAAAATACACAGCCTTGGACTCAAAGGTAGGCAAAAAGAGCTAGCATGAGGTCCTCCGAGGCATCCCGGAGAGGCTTGGACCCTCTTTGTGCTGTTCCTCCAGGCTCCTATCACCAGCATCTCACCAAGGACGTCACTGTAAGATGAGAACAGAAGATCTGTCAGCGCCTTGCTACCTCCAGGCCACATTTGACCCCTGGTGCTGTGATCAGGACATGAAAGAAGCTGCACTGTCTTAATTGTCTGATATGCTAATTCATATACATTATAAACATATAATACATGTGAAATAGATACATGTTGTATATAGTTAACGAAACATGATAATTGTAAAAAAATGATAACATATAGTAACAGTTCATGGCATAATCTATTTCTTCCCATAAATCTGTACAGCAGATGCCATTAATAGTTTCTTTTTACAGATTAAAAAGGCATAGAGCTGTGTAGTGGAATTTGGGATTTAAATCAACAGAGGACTGTGGTGCAGCATTTGTCTAGTGGAAGCCCCTAAATCTGACCCTCAGCGCTGCAATAAATATAACAACGGAACAGCCGGTAGGCTGGTTCTAGAGTCTGTTCCTTGTGGTACTGAGGGCTGTTGAAGGCTTCATGGAGGCTTCCTGTGTACTCTGAGCTACAACCTTGGCTCTCACTCTTGCTGCTGGCTGTCTTACCATTCTAGCTCAGGCTGACCTTGAACATCCAGTACTCCTGCCCTAGACTTCCAGAGTGCTGGGATTATAGAGATGCACTACCTTGTCCAATGTCAACTATGGTTTCCTTCTTTTTCTTTTTAAAAATCATTGTTAGTTTTATTTCAGAATAAATCTATTCTATAGGAAGAGGGTATTCTGCCTGAAGTCTCTAAAATACCAGGAATGCTTTAAGTGCATATACTAATTAAGGATGATAAGACTAAAATATCAGTGACCTAGACTCTCTTACTCTACAGGGCCAGGACTTTACTCATAGCTCCTCTCTGTCCCTCTCAAGAATCACTGTATGTGTTCTGGAGGGCGCGCGCGCACGCGCGCGCACACACACACACACACACACACACACACACACACACACACAGCTTAACATACCTGCATGGCAGTCCTGCCAAGGATCCCTTCTTCATGGCGGTGCTTGCCGTGGTGGGGGAGTTCTGAGTTGTCACGGTAGTCTCTGCCTTTAGAATACTGCAGCTGCAATACTGCAGGGCTCTTGGCTGGTAGGGGCGGCCGTGGGGCTGGGATGGGAGTGCTCTGCTGGCTCATTTCTGACCTGGAAGGCTTGATAGGCCTCTTGACTGGCACCGGGGCTTGGGGACTGGCTGAGGCCTTGGGCTTCCCTTGGCTCTTGTCCCCACTGGGCATTCTGCCCTCAGCAGAGGAGGAACAGGTAAAGGAGCGGATCCGGGGTGTGGGGCCAAAGACAGGCATGGGGGCCTGTTTGCTTGTCCCCTTGACACCCTCCACCTCTTGGGCTTTGGGAAGCAGGATGCTGGGTGTTGAGATTCCCGGGTCTGGGCAGGGCGGGGGCTCCTTCCGCAGCATCTTGGGGGACTCCTGTTCTTTCCTGGGCACCGGCTTAGGGAAGGAACTCACGGAACCATATAACGGGTTCTCAAACATCTCTGGCTTTGTCAGCTGCAGTTCCTCCTGGAGCAGAAGTTCCACCTTTCCCAGGTCACTGGGCCTGGAACCATGGGGGAGAGGAGAGGACAATGGGGGAGGAAACGTGTTCAGAAGTGAGGACTCTGGGTTTCATTTAGGGGTGATAAAAATGTTCTGGGACTAAACACAGTAGTGGCCTTGTAAGGTGTTATATACAAATGCCACTAACGTAGTCATTTCCCAGGGGTTAAGTTTTACATGAACTTCACTTTGAAAATTAAAAAACAAAACAAAACAACAACAACAACAAAACCACAGGGACTATGTATCCCCAGCTGATGTAGAACCGACCAGGGATCCAGCTGCTTCTCTGCTGAGCACTGGGATTAAAGGCATACAACACCATGCCCGGCTAAAGTTACAGTCCAGGGTGGCCTCCTGATCTTCCTGCCCCCACCTCTTCATATCTTAACCACATATGTACTAATTTTTAACATTAGTATATAAATAAGAGATGATGGAGCTGGGCATGGTGCCACATAGTTTTAATCCCAGAGCTATTATGTAGCCAGAGTTCTGGCTATATAATAGAGAGAGAGATTACATCTGAGAGTGAGAGTGAGAGAGAGAGAGAGAGAGAGAATGGGACTATGCCATTCCAAGTTTCTCTGTGTCCTCAGAGGCAACCTTGATCTTGTTTAAACCAGAGCATCTTAGAGATTTGGTAGAAAGAGTAGCATGTAGGAAGTCGCCACTTATGTGGGAGATACTACGGTGACACTGCAAAGCTTACATGCCCCACAAAACAAACCCTGGGCTCAAGGGCCAACGGTCATAGTGTTCTTTCCAGGGGCTTAAAGCTTCCTCTCTGGAGGGCTGTGGGAAGCATAGTTTCTGTGACAGTTAATCTCAGTTAGTAACTTGATGAGATCCAGAATGATATGGAAGACAGCCTCTGGGAGACTGTCTCGAATAGATAATTAGGTGAGCAGTGCCATTCTATAGGCTGGAGTCCTAAAATGAATAAAAAGGAGAAAGCCATGCACATAGGTGAAGGTCAGGGGACAACTTGTAAGGGACACATCTCTCTTCCACTGTATCAGTTCTAGGGACTGAACTCAGATTGTCAGTCTTGGTGGCAAGCACCTTTACCCACTGACCCAATTCACTGCCTTTTAGGTTTGTTTGTTTATTTATTTATTTATGGAAAAACTGGAAGTCACTACATACTCAGAAATGCTGAGAGCTTGACAGATGGCAAAAACCATCCCTTGTCTCTGATCCTCTCGAACCAATTTGGACTATCTAAAACCTCTACTATGGGTAGGTCTCTGGAAGAGGTATGTGTATGGGAGGTAACCTGATATAATGTCTCAGATGAAGCAGAACGCTGGATATAAAGTAAAAAATAAAAGGCCAGGGGCTGAAGAGATGGCTTAGTAATTAAGAGTACTTGCTCCTCTTCCAGAGGACCCAGGTTCGATTCCCAACATCTACATAGTGGCTTGCACCTGTATGCAATTGCAGTTCTTGGGAATCCAATGTTCTCTTCTGGCCTCTGCTCTTCTGACCTCTGAGGTCCACTGTCTGTGGTGGACAGAAGCAGGCACCGCCCCCACATGTGTGTGTGTGTGCTGTGTGTGTACTTAAGAAAACACCCATAAGTCTTGGTGCCTGACTATCCACTTAGCTGTAGACATGGAGGGGACAGGGGTTGGAGCCAAGGAGCTGGAGGCTGTTCAGGGTGCTTCTGCTATCCTTACGAGGAGGTTAGGAAACATTAAATTGAGAGTTTTAGTTTCCCGAGTAGAGGTGACAGGAAACCAAGCCCTTATCCAGGGGACAGAGTCAGGTCTTATGCAGAAGACTGGCCAGGGTCCAAACAGTCTTCAGCACACAACCTTGACCACAGATGGCAGTTGTCCTTGCTTACCAGGAAGTATTTCCCAGGAGATGGGACTTTCAAGTGCTAAAGTTGGAACAGCCCTCGGCAGTCTGGTATAGTTGGCCACTACCCTTCTGCCCTGTAGGAAGGCCTTGAGGTGCCGGTGAGATCCGCTGCCTTTATTCAGGTTCAGCTGGAGTGGCAGGCAGTTCTGGGGGCTTTGACGGGTTTGCTTCTAATACTTCAGCTCTCTCCTTGATGAGAGGTGAGCTTAGACCCTAGCCCTGTGGGGCCCTCCCTGAGAGATGCCCAGCCCTATGCTGTCACTTGGGGCTGGAAGTATCATGTTCCCACCAAGCTCTGTTTACAGTATGAAGCACAAAGAGACTTCTACTCCAGGAACATCTGAGGACCACTCCATGAGCTTCCATCTTCTTTGTGGCTGTTCCTAGCTTTGCTTCTCGGGTCACTGAAGAGCTTTCCTCAGTCAAGCTCTCTTTGTCTTTCATCCACATTCATTCCCAGTGAGGGATACTGAGGCTATCTCCCCCTTGCTCCAGTGAAGTAGACTTAGATTGGGCTAGGCTCAGGGCCCTGCCCTCCCTCCTTTCAGCTAGTTCAGGTGACAGCTAAGGCACGGGACTGTCAGGGCCTCTCTGGAGGAATCTCCAGGAAGGCCTGGCATGGGTGTTTGACCTAGAGGGTCTGGGAGAGAACAATGCTGGGGATGATACCCTGGCGTCGGTGCCTGCTTACTATTAGTTAGCTCCACTAAGGAAATGAAGTCCTGAGGAGGAAAGAAAAGAAAGCAGTGCCTGGGAAAGAGGCTGAATGTGAGAGCCCGTGTCATCACAAAGTGCTAAAGGCAGCTGTGAGGGGAGACATATCTACATCACTGTTAATTGGGTCAGGATGTCTCTTGGCCATCTGTCATTTCATAGGAATGGGATCCCCACCTAGTGTTCTCCTTAGCTCATTAGGAACTCCACCTCTGGGCTGTGTGGTTCTTCCTCCTAAACCTGTGCTGTGCAGTTCTCTCCATAGGGAGACAGCTCTGCCTTAACTTGGGTTCCTCGTCCCAATTTATTTTTCCAGTTGCCACCAATGGGAGAATCCAGATATATGAGTACATGGATGCTTGTTTTTAATAAAAGAGATTTGGGGTAGATGAAGGCTTCTGCTCGGAAATCCTCACCTTTTTCCCTGAGACCTCCAGAGATTGGAAGATGCCAGGGGATGCCACTGGTTTCAGAAATGTCAGTAAACGCAGTTTTTATAAGAAGATGCTTTTCTTGGCCACTCCCTACCCAGGCCCCTTTAAAATCAAGTTGTACCAATCGTTTAGAATGGGCAGAAGCCAAAGACGTTAGCAGAACCTACTACAACTCTGTCCTCTTCAAGCTGCCATCTTTGGGAGCCCCCAGGGGGCGCTGGTGAACAGGAAAAAAAAACAAACCAATTTAGAGGACACTTACCTTGCCTCTTGCACTCTGGAGCAGGGACCTCGGTTGGTTGTGGAAGATGAAAACTTCTTTGGCGACAGAGGTGGTTGAGAGGGAGGGGTTGGAGGACCCTCTCCCTTCCCGGGCCCCAGGGAGGAGTCCTTGGGTGGTTGGTCATAACTCCAGGCTGTGAGTTGCTGGTCTGGGGACAGGGTTGATTTCCCATGGAGGGGCTGTCCGAAGGGCCCCATACCAATGTAGTTTGGATTGATAATCTCATTGAAGCTGGAGACACCACATGCAGGGACCCTGTAGGAAGATGTGGAGGCACATCTGAGGCCTCCTGCCTTCTTGCTTGGCACCAGCCTGAGGAAAATGTTTCTTAGCTTCTCAGCCTCTCAGTGCCTTCATTTCTGGGGCACATCAATTCATTCATTCATGCATGCACATATTTAATTCAGGAAAGAGAAACAAGAGATCAAGTTGAGGCAAGCAGGAGGGCTGAGACCCACTGGGCAGAACATAGCTGGAGCTGATTGACTCAAGGCTGTCTTTGAACTGAATTTAGATGAAATGTAGAAGAGAGAAAGAGAAACAGTGCTCTGGGCAGCAGTCTATGCTAAGGTATTGAGGTCAGGGGTTGCAAGTCATCACATGGAGAGAGTAGAATGAGAACCTGGCAGGCCCAGGGCTGTAGAAGGTGTGTGTGTGTGTTGGGGGGGGCACATTTTTCAAGGTAGACTGGACAAAGTCTATGTGGGACATGTTGGTTTGCACATTCTGTGTAAAATATCAAAACATCGGGATGAGTGAGTGGTCACAGAGGTCAAGGCTAGAGGTGCTAAGGAGAGGAGTTGTATTAAAACTGGAGAAGACAGTCCAGAGCTAGGTGAGGCAACCATTGTAGTTATACTCCACACCTTGCTCCACACTGGGCTCTGTCTCAGGAAGATTAGAAAGACCACATCAGGAAATCAAGGTGATTCTGGCATTAGAAATGCTGCCCTTTAATCGCATATGCTGCAACGTCCAGGTTATTCTCAATTCAGTCTTTCCTGTTAGTCACTGTGTTGGTTAGGTTAGGTTAGGTTTTTGTTTTTTGTTTTTCTTGAGACAGGGTCTCATTACATAGCTCTGACTGACCTAGAACTCAGAACAGGCTGGCCTTGAACTCCCTCCTGAGTGCTGGAATTAAAGGTGTATACCACTACATCCCTCTGTGTTGGTTAGTTTTCGCTGTTCTCCAGACACAATCTAGAATCACCTGGGAAGAGTCTTACTGTGGGTCTATCTATGGGGACTTGACTTCATTATTAATTCATGCAGCAAGACCCAGCCCACTGTGGGCGGCACCATTTCCTAGGCTGGGCCCTGAACTACGTAAGGGTGAAGAGTCAGCTGAGAGCAAGCAAGGGTGCATGTTTTTATTCTCTCTGCTCTTGACTGGCAATGTGATACTTTAAGCTCCTGCCTTGACTTCACAACAATGGGCTCTAATGTGGGCTTGAGAGTCAAACAAACCCTTTCCTCCCTACGTTGCTCTTGAAAAATCAGGGCGTTTGTTTACAGCGACAAAAATGAAACTAGAAAGCGGCAGACGGAGGGGACGTTTGACCACTCATGCTCCTGGCCTTCCCGGACACACGAAAAGCATCTTTTGCCTTGGAATTGTTCTGTCATCTATAGCTCCTTCTACCTGGACTGTACATCCTTCCACTAGTTGGTGGTGAGTCTGTAAGTCATGGACTTTACTGTATTTACGGTGGCTTCTTCCTGATACACAGTAGGTGCTCATTAAGGGCTGGTTGAGCTGAACTGTTCCAACATGGAAGAATCTCCGAGGCTTTGTCACAGTCATATTGATCTCCCAGAGATGGAGATTCAGACCCAGGATGTGAAACTGAGGTTGGAGAGTGGCTCACCTGGACCACAGCCTTCCTTCTCCTCTGACCTTGGCTTTCCTGTGCCCCATTTCACCCTCTCCTGGACTCTGGCTCACATAGTCCAGCTCGTTGTAGTAAGTCTTAGAGAGTTTAATCTACCTGCCAGTAGGCTCCCACTGCCTCATGGGGTCATGGCTGGTGAGGTTCTTCAAGCACTTCATTCCACTGCACTCATCCCGCTCTGTCTTCACGAAGTCTAGAAGAGAAAGGTTGAGGAAAAACATGAAAGCCTGATCACCACATGGGTTGGAAATGGCAAAGTGGTATTTATTTGCAGGCCAAAGCTGGACAGTGAATAGTGGCTATTGGGAGATGTATTTCAAGCAAAAATTTCAGGGTTCAAAATACTTATGCTTGATGATTGATTAATGATGCCTGCCATGGGTCCAAAAGGAGAATGGATACTTAATGACACAGTTGTTATTTCTTGAAGCATTTCTAGCTTGTTAGCTCAGCAAGGGATGAAACAAATATTTCTTGTCAGAGCAGAGCAAAATGAACACCACTAAGGTTCCCCATAAGATTACTTTGCATGCAGACCTAATCTCTTTATAGAGGCACGAATCAACCAGAGTAGAGGGACCCCCAGGTTTACTTTTGCATTTGGTATGTGTTTGCTAGGTGATGACCCACTATCTCTTCAACCCGCTGTCCTGCTAGGGCACAGGGGAGTTGCATGCCCAGAAGCAGAAGCTCTTGGTGCACCAGAGCCCTCCCTGGCATGGGGAGCCCTACTCACCCATGTTGTGAGTTTTGCTCTCGATATTTCTGTAACAGGCAAGTACCCACTGTGCCTACCAACTCCTGCTTGGTCCTGGGTGAACCTTGGCTTAGCCACTTCGTGAGTTTGTAACCTTCATTGAGTCACCTAGTCTATCTATGCCTCAGTTTCTCCATCTGCCAAGTAGGGATAACCATTCTTGGCTCACAGGGCAGGTGTGAGAGATAAATGAGATGACTTGGTTTCTTCTTGTCAAAGACATTACTTCACTGTATCACCCAGGCGAGCCTTGAGATCCCTATCCTCCTGCCTTAGGCTCCCAAGTACCAGGATTATAAAGTGTGCACCACCACTAGAGGTTTTCCAATTATGTTGTGTTCTGAGGGCACAGATCACAGACCCCTGATAAACTTGCTGAGAGAAAGTACATGCCTGTCACTAGTGCAGTGGCCTCTGGGAAGGCTAGGAGGGGGCTGACCTACCATAGAGCTTCTCCCTCATCTTGCCCTGAGAGGTTTGCAGCTTAATCTCCCCCCTGAAGTGGCCGGTCATCTCCCCATGGTGGGTGAGAGGTGTATAGATGGGAAGCTGAGTCTCTGTAGTCTCCAGACGAAGGGCAATGCAGCCTTCACCTGGGGAGAGGAGAGACAACATCAACATGAAAACCTTGGCATGAGATGGGCATGGAGCTTGCTGGGAGATGTGGTTGCAGCACTGGAGACGGTTCCTTGAAGCACTTGGCCAGGCAGGGATTACAGACAAACCATTTCGATCAATGCGTTTGCAAATTGGGGCAAGAGTCTCAAGCCTCATAGGAAAAAGAACTCTATACAGATCAATGTGGAAAGAAAAATTAAATCCTAGAAAATCCATCAGAGAAACAGTACTAATGCTAATCTGATGGCTATAGGGAAAGCTTACTTCCCAGGTTTGAAACAGTACAAGAGATAAACAAAACCAGACCAGTGGGTAAGAGCATAGGTGAGTGAAAACTTCTATACAAGGAAGAGTCTGAAGGGGAAAAGAGACAGACTGGAGAGCTGACTTGACACCAGGGAGGGGCTGCTGTTGCGCACCAAGGTCTGAGGGGCTGGCTGCAGACACAAGAGTGACATAGGCAGAATCAGGTTCTAGTCATAGCTCAGCTGATGACTATCTGTGCAAACTGGGTGAGTCACTTGACCTCTGTGGGCCTCAGTGTACCTCTTTACTCATTGGGGAATAGAACCTGCCTCTTAAGGTCTTGTCAAGATTTAATTACGTAGTACCTGCAGCTGACTCAGCAAGGCTAAGAGGCAGGTTATCGGCAGTTGCATCCAGAAGTCACAGGGAGCAGGGATGGTAGCCCATTAGAGAAAGCCCCTCTGGTGGTCGAGAGACAGAGTAAGAGGCAGCATCATGGTATGGTGGGCAGTGGCAAACAGGCTTGCTTGGAAGGCAGAGTCACCACCACCCTCACTTTAGAGGCTGAGGCTAATGGGCAGGTAAGGTTCCTGGCCTGGGATGCTTACCGTAGGATTCGTCACTGTCAGAGGACTTAATGCTGATCAGGATGTGCTGGTCCAGTAAGTACTCAGGGTCAGAGATAATAGGCTTTAGCTGCAGAGGAGGCACAGGTGGGGTCAGGTAGGGACATGTGACTGAGGTCACCAGACATAGAAAAATGAAACTGAAGATGGTTTTTCAACCAAACAGGTCTTGGTTATTCATGCCCAAGAGAGCAGGTGGAGCCCACTGCTCAACTAAATGAGGAATAATTTTCCTCCCTGCCTTCCCCTCCCCCCCATTTCCTAAACTGGGTTGAACTTCCAGGTCCCTTGTCTATTGCTGCCCCTTTCTCTTCCCTTATTCACAAATTCCAGAGGCCAAGGGAGGGACCAGCAGCCAGGTCTGGAGTGAGACCTGTAGTACCACCCGTCCCCTTTAGCCCCTTCGAAGTTTGCAGCTGCAATAATGGAGGCACCATACACTGCTCCCTATCTGGGGAAGTGTGCCTCCGTGCGGAAGACCCTTGGTTGGGCTTAAAGTATCCTATCATTTGTTTGAGGTGTGATTTGGTGAGTGACAGACTCCTGAATGTCAGCACTGCCCCCAGCTTCGTTCTGCTAAAACTTACTCAGTGGTATCAGGGACATATCAGTGATAGAGTGCTTTGCTAGCATGTGCAAAGGCTGCAGTTCAATCACAAACACTACAAGCATGAAGTAGGTAATACGAACTGAAGAGGACTGAGCATTGTAGGGGCTGAAAACCACTTAGGAATATTGAGGTAGCACCTATCCATGATGAAAAGCATGCCTTAAGTCACTTGACAGCAAAGTCTAAGTTGGCCTCTTTGGCCGTGGTCTGGGATGGCTACAGTCTGGGCAAATCTGCTGCAGCTGCACACTGGCCTGCGCTGCTGCAGCTGCACACTGGCCTGCACTGCTGCAGCCCTCTGTCCTAGGCACACTCCCTTCCTGTGTTACCTTGGGCAGAGTCTCTCCAAACCGCACTATCAGCTCTCCTTCACTTCCCTCTTCATTTTCTCCTTCCTGACTCTTGACAAAACCTGTTAGAGAATGAGAAGCTGAGTTTGCAGACCACAGAGAAAGAAACAGGCAGAAAAGACTCCCAGGGTTGTCTTCCTCAGACCATGGAGGACTGCCTCTCTCTTCTGAAGACACTGGGGCCTCCGTACCATTTAGGAGTCAGGCTTTCTGGGGATTCTGTTTTTGTTCGAGGGATGGTCATTTGCCAACACAGTCTAATTATTTTTAGGAAAATCAAAGAGATTCCCCCCTCCTTTTTGACTCTTTTTTGCAATATACCAGGCAACAAAGAAGTCATCACACAGCAGGCCGGAAGATTGGGAAGCGTGACAGCTCGTCCCACGACACTCAAGATAGCAGCCTTTTGAAATTCTAATTTAAGCCTCCTAATATGCTGTTTCCATAGAAATCTATGCAAATGTCTCGCCCCTCATCCCCATTGGAACTGTTTTGGCCCTGGCTTCGGGGTGTTGTGGTGGAGGGGGCACACCCCAGGAAGGGTGGACCCGTGGAAGGTGCAGAAAGGCATGGGGGTGGGGGTCAGAATCCTTTCTGGCAACACTCCTGGGCTCAAGAAGCAAGGAGTCCATGCCTTTGCTTGCAGAGTTGGTGCCTACCCTTCCCCCATCACTCTTCAAACCATCCCAGGGAGAACTAGAAAGCATGTAGTTCTCAGGCAATATGCCTGGAAATGTTGAACAGAAAGGATCCTTCATAAGCTCAACATTGCACCTGAAACAAAACTATTCATCCCTACCTCGCTTCCAGCCACAGTGAGCCCTATAACAAAAGTGCCATACTATGGAAAAGGGAAATGGGGTTGGGTGGGGCTCATGGCAACAGCGATCAGCCATAGCAGCTGTGTAGGCCCTGCCTGATCTTCAGAGTTCTGGAGCTTTGCCCAGGGCTCTTACTGAGTAAAAACCCAGCTTGTTGGAAACTCAAGTGGGTAAGAGTCTGCCTAGAGAACGTTAAGAGAGAAGCCAGGGAACAGAGGGGTCAGTATGCCAGTGGCTGTCCCTATCTCCAGGGCTGAGGCAGTAGAACAGACCATACGGGTGTGGAAGGGGCCTCATAGCCATTGGGTAGCCCTGTAGGTACCCACCTATAGCCTACTTGTCTGAACCTACTGAGGTCCACCCATGATTCATCGGAGAGAAAGGAAACTGGGTGGGGGAGGGTCAATCATTAATGAAAAGGTACTTATATAAAAGAATCAGCCTAAGGGTAGTTCATAAGCCACTTACTCTCTAAGCAGCTTGAGTGGAATTCCAAGTAGAACTTAGTCTGAGACTTGGTCTTTAATGTGGCGTAGCATGCAAGGAACTCAATCTGCCCTTGGCTGTCCACAGTGCCAGGACCTAGAACAGGGAAGACCAGGGATTACTTTGCACATTGTGTTTGGAGGTGGAGGTTCCTCCCAGCTTCTCGGGTTCTTTCCTCTGTGTGCTCAACCATTATGCTGGGCTCCCTCTCAGGGCCCAAGGATGAGGAATGTCCAGGTAGGAGGAGAGATTTTCCTTAAAGTAAAACATCATGACTCACCTCTCAAGCTCAGCATCCCTGATGTTGGCCACAGCCTCTTTGATCGGTCACAGGCTGGCCATGTAGGATACAGAGCAGAAAGTAAAAACAGCAGGGACCCAGGATCTGATCTTAGTTTTGCCAAGAAATCTGGATGGTCTCAGGCAATACCCTCAGCCTCACTTTGTAGTCTAATTAAATAATTAATTAATCATTATATTTAATACTAATTTGCTCTCTCTCCCTCCTCTTTTGCTAGGTAGACTGGGCTTACCTGGAACTCCTGAATTCCTTTCTTTCTTCCTTTCATTTCCTTTCCCTTCCTTCCTTCCTCCCTGACCTCTCTCTCTCTTTCTTCTTTTTCTAGGTAGTCCAGGCTTGCTTGGATTTCCTGGAACTCACTATGTAGCGAAGGCTGGCCTCAAGTTTGTAATCCTCCTGCATCAAGCTCTCATGCTCTCAACAGCTAGGGTTAAAGCCATGAGCCAGCACACCCAAATTTCCCTACTAGTTCTAACACAGAGTTCATACAGAGACTTAGAGGCTCAACACCCAAATTTGCTGTTCTGAGTCCATTGCTCAGGCACAGTTTTGGCCAGTCCTTACTCTGGGCTCTGGGACTCCCTGGCCTTCAGCTAACATGCTTATAACTGTGTTTATTTATAAGACGTTTTTGTTTGTTATCATTGTTTTTGCTTTGTAAGACAGGGTCTTATGTACCCCAAACTGGTCTCAACCTCTATGTAGTCAAGAATGACACTGAACTTCTGAGCTGCCTCTGCCTCCTAAGTGATGGGACTAAAGGTGTGTGCCACTACACCGATCTTGAACTGGTTTTAGGCAAATGTTTTATCTTTCCATATAAATTCTAAGCTCCTTGAGAGCAACCTCCACCATGCCTGTCGACCTACCTTCTTTTCTTTCTTCTAGATCGCACGGCACCTTGTCCAGATTCTGCTTAGATAAATGTTCCATCAAGGCTCAATACTGGTGACTGATATTTTCAAGCATCTACTACGTACTGAGTCTCAGCAGAAGGAAACCTAGCCTGACGCAGCGGGAAGGTGATGGAGGCTATTCTACCAATGCTGTAGAACTCAGAGAAAGGGGAGATGGTGCGAGTGGGGCGATGGGAGACGGTGGCGCCTAAAGGCTGGCAATGTGGTGGGACAGATATGGCCAGATGTAAGAAAGAGACAGGACAGGTGTGAAGACCTGGTGTGGGTGTGGGTGGAGAAGGGAGGTCACACTAGACTCAGACATGTTTGACTCAACAGTAGGAAGAAGGGCATCTGAGAAAGACAGTGGTCTAGCTTCATTTCCATCCCTCAGTGCAGGGGCACAGAGTAAGACAGTTGCTCTGTCTGTATTTGGGTTCCCCACACTCAGCATCCCTAAACCAGTTAAGTTATCTGCTGCACAGAAGTAAGGAGTAGGCAGTGTAGATGACAACAGGACTTCCTGGTCACCTAAGACAGGACTGCAAGTGACTTGTTAATGAGCACACCCAGTCCTGCTATGGCAAGGGCAGCCCTGCAGCCAGGGCTGGGCAGCTTGAAACAGAAGCTGCGCCTCCAAGCATGAGTTCATTCCAGTTTCCTGGGGCTCACTCATCCGCATCCCACCTCCACAATTTTCACCATCTCAACCTACTATGCCCCCATACTAACACCGGATTAATATTTTCTTTAATTGGAGTTATTTTTTTTAAACTTAGATGGAATTAAATAAAATATGCCACAGTTGCTGGAATCTTGAAGTACTTGCTTACTTACCCAGAAGAGACATATTTAAAACACACTAAAGTGCATTTATGGTGAACAAACGTTCATCCATGTCTTCCCAGCCCAGACCTTGGTAAACACTGATTTATGATTACCGCCCCCCACCCCCACCAACTACACCAAAGAGGGTTCTCTGGACTGAAATTGCTTGGGTGTGAAGAGATCAGGTCAGCAGACTGTGGGACCATGGGAAGGAAGGCGTGAGCCTATATCTAATGTGTACAATTGGTAGTTACAACCAGAAGATAAATGCTCTAGCCTCTTTTCCTTGAGGAAGAAAAGAAAAGCTGACGCTGCCCACTGCTTACCATTCTTGGAGACAAACTGTGACGTGACTCCTGCTTCAAACGTGGCAAAGACAGGGCTGTGGTCACTCGTCATGATGTCAGTGGTACTGCCTGCAAGGGAGGGAAGGCTCTTCTAAGCGGGGGGTGAAGAAGACACGCATAGATGGCAAACCCACAGCAGGGACAAGCTGACCTACATCAGGGACCCTGAGTCCGGGAAGCAATGGTGCCTGAAGTTGCCTCCTGGGTCAGAAGTTTTCACCATCTCTTGCTGACAGCCAGCCAAGCTCAGATCTCATCAAATACTTCAGTGTGTCCAGCTGACACCAAACAGCAGAAACAGGCTGTCCAAAATCAGTCCAGCCCAGAGGACTGTGAGCAGAGGACTCAGTATTTTCAGAACTGTTATTTAGGGCATTTGTTACTCAGCAATAGATATCTCCCAGGACCCCCTTTTCTTGCATTCTAGATATTCACAGTCTCTTTTCTTTCCCCAACTTCTTGGCCTCCCCTAACTCCAGCTCCTTAAACCCTTCTACCATGTCCTCTGACACTTGAAAGACTATTAGCAAAATATGTCTTCAGCCTTCCACAGAAGATGGCAAAGCCTCACACCTAAAGTTGGTTTTCCTCTTTGCTTCTTACACACTGGGTAACACGAACATATGACTTCCTCAATCCTAGTTGCCACTTCCAGACCCTTTCTCCCCTTTCCTAAAATCTGTACTATGGAGCAGTTCTGAAGGCCAAGGTTAGGGTCTAAAGAGAAAATCAGTTCTATAAACCTCCACCATCATTTGGCCCTGTGCAGAGGCAGCTGACTCATGGAGATAGCTGGAAGGGTCTTCTGAGACAGAAATTGAGTACCCTAAGGGCTTCAGGATTTGGGGTGTAGGGATCCATATGATGGACTCTGTGCACTGTTGGGAAGAGGGTCACAGGGCTGGAGAGCTCAGGTGTGGGTGGGGGCAGACAAACAGGAAACACTCCAGGAGGCATCTGGGTAAGGATGGGAAATGGGTACTTTCTGTGTTGTTTGTTCATTTTATTTGAGCAGTAGCAGGCATGGAAACCAGGGCCTGATGCATGGCAGGAAAACACTCTACCCCTGAGCTATGTGAAGCTCCTGTCCCACCTTCATGTTCTGATGGCAGAGCAGTGTCTTTGCTGAGGCTGTGAATGTAAGTGATGACGCTGTGCCATACAGCTAAAGGTGTGGTATGAAGGGCATCTAGTGAGGTCACTTTCAGGAGGCAGAACTCAAGATCAGGGGCATGCATGCATGCGTGCGTGCATGCATGTGTGTGGTGGTGGTGGGGAAGTGATACCTGTGCTAAACTATCCCAGGGCAACAGCAGACATGTACAAATGAAGGGAACAGAAACCCCTTCATCTGTGGGATCAGACTTAAATGGCCTCCAGAGAGGACAGCACCATAGGGCACTTTCAGTCAGTGGCAAAAGTCCCTCAACTTATTTCCTTACTCTGAGGGGTGGGTAGATATGAGGGCTCAGCTGGCTAGTATGGGTTGTGAACTACCTATCAGAGGTCTCTGGCTTGTGAATGGCTCTGCTCATTTGTGGTGGGATGAGGGTTAAGGGCCATTACCTAGGACTTTGTGACTTGTTAAGATTTTTTTTTTTTCATCTTTTAAAGTGTGTGTGTGTGTGTGTATGTCTGTGTGTATATCTGTCTGTGTGTGTGTACAGATGCCCCTGGAGGCTAAAACAGGGAGTTTGATCTCTTGGAGCTCAAGCTACAGGTAGTTGTGAGCCACTCAGTAAAGGTGCTGGAAACCAAACTCAATTCCTCTGGAAGATCAGCAAGTGCTCTTAACTGCTGAGCCATATCTTAGCTGGGGCTCACAGTGTATTCTCAGGCTTCCCCAAATCTACATGAGCACACTTAGTGGTATGTATTAGGCTGAACCATGTGACTGCCTGGGTAGTTACCTATTTTATACCTGCTAAAATATACTTTTATAAGGCTCAAATTCAATATGGTTCTTTTAAAAAGAATCATACCAGGAGATTCTATTTATGATATTAGAGGAGAAATATTCAACAGTCTTACCCATCTGTGACCCCTTCAAGTCAAAGTAACAACTGACCTGGCAAGATATGCCCATTGGTGCAATGGTGGCACAAATATCATGGGAGTAATCAATGCCTTGATTAAATCCAAAGCCCACCTCATAAGATAGAACTCAATGACTGTTACTGTTAACTGGGCCTCAAACCTGTGATTGGCCAGGCCACAGGCGTTAGGGGGAATGCAGTACTGTTATTCTGCTATAGTAACATAGTATTATATTGTCCTTTAAATGATTATCTTTATACCCATAGATTAGTGCATCTCTTAGCCCTCATCAAAGAAGCTCCTTTTTGTTGTAGATGGCGATTAGAGACCCACAACCAGTCAACATGCAGAGGAAAAGAGTATAGAATGCTCAGTTTCTAAGTGGGACATATATCTCATGGTCACTCCCTCCAGGGCTCAGGAAGCACTACAGAAGAGGGAAGACTGTAAGAGGCAGGGGTAGTGGACATATGCAGTGAGGTATTTGTTAAATATGAAAGCAAACCGACAGCCATGACTGCATGTGTAAGATCAAGCCAACCAAAATCCAGCATGGATGGGCAAGTGGCTCATGAAGTCCCACCCCGGCTGAGGAGCTGCTGGCAACTGATGGCTTCTCGGGGCGGGACAACATATTTTCTTCGGGGATCTGGTTCCCAGAAGGCCATGTTCCAGAAGGTGCTCCTACAGTCACTCACACCGACAGCACTGAGTGGACTGAGCAGGTTTTTGTTTTTTGGTTTTTGTTTTTTTTTGTTTTTAAAGAAAGAGTTCATGATATTGGAGAGGAGAATGCTGGGAGGGATAGGGGAGGAAATGGAGGTGAGGAGATGGAGGTGGATTTGACCAGAATATACATGACTGTATGAAATTCTCAATTAAGAGGAAAAAGAAAGAAGGAAAAAAAAGAAAAGAGAAAAGGAAGAAGCTGCTGTTAAAAGTGCTTTTATAAGGTCGGGTGGCGGCGGCACACACTTTCAATCCCAGCACTCAGGAGGCAGAGGCAGACAAATGTCTGAGTTCAAGGCCAGCCTGGTCTACAGAGCTAGTTCTAGGACAGACAGGGCTCACAAAGAAGCCCTGTCTTGAAAAACAAAACAACAACAGAAAGTGCTTTATAACTCAAATGTCTCTCTGGGCAGGGCTAGTTATTGCAGTCCAAGGGGGATAGGGAATGCACTAACTCTTTTGGGACACTTGATTAGGACTCCCGGGGAGGGCGGGGAGTGTCTCTCATTTTACACACAAGCAAACTGAAGCCCTGTCCTCAGAACTCAAAACCTAGTCTACATTTCCCCAGTGCCCCACTCACCATAGGACTGACAAACCACATGCACCAGGGGGTAAGACTTCCAGAGGACTCGGTCACACCAGGATGGCAGGTTGTACTTCATCTGCAACGCAACATCACAGTTTTATAGCATGCAGGCTGCTTTCACTATTAGTAAAAGCAAAACCACAGATATTACCTGGGGATATCAGCCAGCACCACATTCATCTACTGTTGGCTCTTTATGGAAGTTCCCCTCGGGTAGCTTCAAACTATCTAAAATATATTTTATTTATTTTATGGGTATGAATGTTTTGCCTGCATGTATGCATGTGTACCACATGTGTGCAATGCCCACAGAGGCTGGAAGAGGGAGTTGGAGTTACAGTTGGCTTGCTTCACTTAAGCTTTAAGCTCTTCAACTCTTAAAATTGTACTTGGGGCTCCACACTTTTAGATGTTAATTCACCTTGTACCTGGACCTCCTCTTTCTTTCCTGCTAGAATGCACCATTTCACTCTACTTTCCCCTTCCATTTCATTGTCTTTTGCCTCCAGGTCCATACAGTGCCTACATCTCATCCAGAGAGAGCTTTGAGCCTTCCCTCTGCCTCCCTAGCTTCCTCAATTCTCAGTGTCCATCTTCTGGTATTGCTTATACTTGGGCCTGTCTTATGCTGATTGCCCTGGGTTGGACCCCATGAAAAATGATCAGTATTAGAACTTGCTCTCTGTAGTATACTCCAACTTGAAATGTGTCACCCCCTTTACACCTCCCAGTACAAACTCTTGCTGTCCTTCTAGGCACCTCTGATGACATTCTTTTCTGCCCAATGCTTGTCTCCTTCTCTGCCTGTTCCTTGCGGTGTTATGTTTTGTTGGAGTAGTCAGTTACACGCTTGTCTTTTCTTTCCTGCTACAAACAGCCTGGGGCCAACGTTCGTTCAGTTCTGACCTCTCATCCCCTAGGAGAGCTCCTCACCCAGGAGAGTGCCCATTCCTGGCCATCAGTAACTCTTTGAATAAATTAGTATTTTATTGCATCTTTCCCCAAACACTGTTCCTTTCCTTTAATATATAAACAGTTATTCTGTGATCAGTTCAATTTGGTCTGAGGCTTTACCTATGGAGAACTATAATGTTCTGAAACTCTTACAGATGCAGCTAAGTCCTATAACAAAGAAACCAGCATTGCTGGTGGTGTTTTGGAGTCTAGCCATTGTAGTCCAGGCTGGCCTTGAATCTATGGTTCTCCCGCCTAAGCCTGCCAGGTGTTGGGATTACAAGCATTCACTACCACACTCAGATGCATGGAAACCTATTTATTTGCGGGGGGGGGGAGCTTTGTTTGTTTTGGTCTTTAAAAATCAGCTTTATAGGGCTGTAGTGGGTACTCAGTGGTTAAGAGCTCTGGCTATTCTTACAGAAGGCTCGGGGTTTAGTTCCCAGCACCTACACGGTGCTCCCAACCATATGTTCCAGAGAATCTGACATCCTCTTCTGGCTTCTGTGGGTACTGCATGCATGTGATATACAGCTGTTTATGGAAGCAAAAACACCTATACACATAAAATAAATACATAAATCTTTAATATCAGCCTTAGTAGTAGCCAGTATTGTGGTGCATGCCTTTAATCCCAGAACTTGGAAGGCAGAGGGATGTGGATCCCTGTGGGTCTGAGGCCAGCCTGGTCTGCATAGTGAGTTCCAGGGCAGCCAATGCTAAATAGTAAAACCCTGTCTCAAACAAAACAACCAAAATTAATATAGAGTTAAGAAACAATGCTTTAAAATTCTCTCAGCATCTTAGAATAGGGCCATTATTAATTCACCTTTTCTAAATGCACAAGTTGGTGGCAGTTTTAGCATCAAGATTGGAGTCAGTATGAAAGTTTCTCTCTCTCTTTTCTCCAGCCCAGACTGGCCTCAAACTCACTATGTAGTCAAGGACAATCTTGAACTCCTGATCCTCCTGCTTCCTGCTTTCATCTCCTGAGCATTGGGATTGGAGATGCATGCTGCCCTGCCTGTCTTGATGCCGGAGATGGAACCCGGCGCTCTGTGCACACTACACAAGAATTCTATTGACTGAGCCACATCCCCAGCCCCAGCCTGTGCATTCTAATTTTTGTTTTTGTTGTTGCCTCGTGATAGAGGATGCTTCCTATTTTCTAGGAACCACTATGGGATGGTGAGTTGGGCAAAGGTGGCAAGGACAGGGCAGGAGAGTTGCTGCTGGGGGGACTTACCCCTGTCGCTTTCTGCTTTGTGTAGGCGTACTTCTCGCGGGTCAGTCTTTCGAATCGGTAGGTGGGGGCGAAGGTGATCTCCTCCTCCTCTGAAACAGACACACGGCCTTCAGTTTGGCTTCCTTAACACCTCTAGCTCTTTCCTCTGCAGACCTAGCCCTTCCCCTGGTCAGTTCATTCAGGCAAGGAGAAGATGGTGGGAAAGGATGCAAAGGAGAGAGTGTGTGCTCTCACCAAAGTACAGGAAGACCTTCTGTTCCTTCCTCTCCAGGAGCAGTTGGTCATGGGCCAGCAGATCCGAATACTGCTGCTGCTTAATCTTCTGGATGATGGCCTCTGCCTCCTAGAATGAGGACATGCCCTATCAGATCCTGATCCTCACAAGGCTTCCCACTGACCACACCAGGGCCCTGGTCCCAGCAGCCTGGGTTGCTACTTCCCAGCGCTTAATCACTTCGTATGGATAAGGAAGGCCAGGAAGGGCTGTGTCATCACCTTAACTAGGTCCAGGCTGGCCTAAATTTGCATGTGGATCTGTTGTTTTTGCACACTGGCTTTTAAACACCATTGTTAGTAATACTTCATGAGGTGGGGTATGCTCTTCCCCAGAAAGGTCAGGGTGTGAACTCTTTTTCCGTTCCTGCCTGCCTGCTCATTCCCAGGGAGGAAGATGTCATCCTCCCTGGTGAGCAAGGCATGGTGAGCTGGTGGTAGAGTCTCACAGTCTACAGAGCTATAATGGTGGCTGGGGGCCCAGACGTGGCTGAGGGACTGTGGGGTCATATGGAGAAATGCTTGAGATAAAGGGACACCCGAGGTTCAGCCTCAACTCTGAATGATGTATAATTCCTCTCAGCAGTTTTCCTGACCTCTCTGTGTGCTCTTAAAACAGGGTCAGCTCATGCTGTACTCCCTTAAAACAGGGTCAGCTCATGCTGTGCTCCCTTTGTCCCTTTCAGGACTAGAGCGTGGGAATGCATGAAAGTCCCTCACTGAGAGTGAAATAGACTGCTAACTCTGATTTCTGGACAAAAGGGCACTCACTGTTCTACCCCATGCTGTCTCCTGTCTCAACTTTTATGAGTGTGAAAAAAATAACTATGTGGGTTCTAGACTCATCCTGTGTTCACATCTATTGGACCCCTTCCTGTAGGCAGGCAAGCAATTCCTGAGATTCACTACTGATTCCATTATTTATTGAGATAAGTCAGCTGGTCCCCTAAGATGCCTATTCTTCCTGACCAAGCCCAGCTGTTGCTGGCTGGCTGGCAGGCTGCAGAAATGGTGACAGTGAGGAGGGGTGCCCATAGAAATCCTGGGACAAAGAAGACACAAGCAGAATGGAACTATAAAGAAAGGCAGAGGCTCCGTGACAGCAGCTGCATTGAGTTCCGGAGAGGAGCCTCTGCCTTAAGCTGGTACTGAGTGTCTCTTTGATCTTCTGTCCACAGCTGACACCTGGGAGACTCTGTCCCCTACAGTTCTACCCAAGGTGGAGCCTCCTTACCCAGGTGGGCAGCTCCACACGGTAGTTGAGATCCCCAAGCCAGAAGAGGTGGGTAAAGCGGTGCGTGATGTTAAACGGGCTTAGCTTCTTGTCTCCCAGGGCCAGGAACCGCAGGATGTTCATATAGTTTTGATTTCGCCTAATTCAGAGAAGCAAAGTCCATGTGCTAGCGTGTCTAGCATGGGGCACTGTCCTCACTCTGCCATGGCAGAAAGAGGACAGGTGGGGAACAGAAACTTAGATTGCAGTCCTGTCTCAGTGGGCACCAGAGCATGTCTGGGAGACCCAACTGGGACCACAGAGTCTAAGTCCTGAGCAGGAATCTACCCATCAGGAAATAGGATCAGAAAATATGTTAGGTGGCTCTGGTCATGACAGGGCCACCTACAGACAAAATGGGCTTTGAGCTATAGGATGTTTCTGAGAAGTATTTTTCTTTAGAGATGGACCAGGCTTAACGTGTCTATTAGGCTAAGGACATAAATGTCTTCTGTCCTCCAGACAAGAGTCACATACACCTGAGGTCTTTTCTGTGCTACTGTGTCTTTGCTTAGCCAACAGAGGTCCAGAAAGTCTGTGGCTAAGGCTGGGTAAGCCATCAAGATGTGTGGAGGGCTAGGCTAGCCAGGTGTTATAACTAGCTGGTAAATCTATTACCTGAGTTTTTTTTCACTTCCAGAAGTCAAGTGGCTGTTGACAAACCCCAAGGAGGTTCCATTGAACATGAAGGACACCCCCACAGCTCCCTTATTTCCTAAGGGAGGAGGAAAGAGAAGAAACAGAATGTTAACCAGGCAGGCTTGTCCAGGGGTTTGGAATTTGATGGGAGGTAAAGGGCACTGATGCTGTCAACAAAGAGTAAGAGAAGCAGGCCTGGGAAAGAGAGGAAAGTGGTGGGTAGTGGGGGCGGGGCATGCCAGTGACTGGCAGCTGGCTGCTGCCTCCTGATTTTCTAATTAGGACAGAGAAAGGAGAGTGCTGTTATCCATTTCCAGGGGATGTTGGGGGCCACTGCACTGAATACATAGGGACAGGGACAGAGTAGCCTGGAGCCTTGGGATTTGGGAGGTAATCCCCCCTCTCCCAGCTGAGTAAATTGACTATCCACTCAGGATCCACTCCTGTGGGACCAAAAACCTTCAGTCACACACATGTGCACACACACGTGCACACACCCACACTTTGCTGATGTTTTAATTTATTCTACGTTAGTGGTTCTTAAAGTATGTTCCGTAGGTCAGCAGAGCAGCCCCAGATGACTGAGTCAGGGATTTTAGGGCTTAGAAATAGGTGACTGACACTCTGGAAGACAAGGGGCCCACCACCAACCAAAATAACATTATATAAATATAAATATAAATAAATAAATACACACACACACACACACACACACACACACACTGGTGGGGGGAAGAGTACCTGTTTAATTTTCTTTTGTTGTTAGGAACCTAACCCAGGGCCTTGCATATACTAGGCAGGGAACTCTACCACTGGGTTCTGTAGGGAGGATCAGGATCTAGGGCCAGGGCTAGAGCAAGGCCTGGCTGAAAACATGCAGTTGTAATTTTTAATGAGTTATTTGAACAAATTATGTTCAGAGACCAGTGAGAGAGGCAGGGAGCCCGAGGAGGGAAGAATTCAGGCAGGAATGTTCTGTAGGACATGGAGCTCAGGCTAATCCCATACTGCTATTGCAGCAGGCACAAAAGGGATGAGTGAGAATAGACATAGGAAGTTAGAGTTTTGTCAGCAGAAAAGCACAAGAGCAATCTTGTATCTTTTTTTTTTTTCTGGACCCTGTTCCGTCCCCAAAGCGAAAAGTCCAGAAACCGCTAGCCTGATTGTTACTCTGTTCATGTACAGCCCAGTGTTGGTGCTCACCTACATACAGTGAGACGCTCCTATCCACACAGCCACACATTCAGAAACACAGACTCTTACAGGCTCACAAAAAAGACACAGACACATATATACCTACAAGCCCAAATATCTAGATACACAGGCATGCTCCCATGAACTCACACACACACTCGTATTCATATAAACGCAGACATGCCCAATGTCACCTTGCCCACCTTACCACCCACACACATACTCACACACTAACACACAGACTTGCCCATCCACAGAGGCCTCATTTGCAGCTATGGACCGTGCTTTCCCACATACGCAGCCTGTCCACGCTCATCTCTGTTTTCTGAGCCCACCTACTCAGCACTGTTCAGTTTCCCCTTCCTATAGGGTGCTTGGGGCTCTCTTGGGCCAACAGCCTATGGACTATGGCTCACTCGGCTCTTCTTTGATTGTAGCAGCTTTCAGGTGATGGTAGCAGATGGGAGGGGAACAGTTGCATGTGGCCCATAAAGCCCGAAAAAGTCACGGTCTCCAGTAGAAGTTTGCCAACCCTTATTCTATTTTAGGTTCTTACTACTCAAAGTGGGATCCCTAGACTGGCTGGTACTGATGTCACCTAAAAGCGCATCAGTATGGCGCCTTGGGAACCACCTGAGACTTACTGAGATAGAAGCCACATTTTAGCCAGCTCTCCGGGGCTGGCATAGACCCTGGATGAGTTTTTGCAGGGGAAACTATCTGGATTTGCTAAGGAACTTAGGATCTCAGGACAAGCTCTCAGGGTTAAATCTGGGGACATTGTCAAGAGAAGGAAGAGGTGGAGCGTGAGTAGGTATGACACTTTCCTCCATGCTCACCTAAGGTGTTGGCGATTCCTGTCTTCACATTGTCGGTGCAAATATGGCTGATCCGATTCTCATGTTCTGGCTTGGCAAGCACCACTATGCGAATGTTCCAGAGTGTGTGGATGGCGACCTGGTGGTGGTGGTGGTGGGAGATGACGTTGCAATACCAGGCTGAGGTGCGGTGTTGGAACCCTGAGCATCCCAAAGGGATTTCACCCTAGCTCTCACCCTGGGAGTAAGATGCCCTGCCTGTAATCCCTAGCTTTTGGGGGAACGTTTAACGATGCCTAGAGATGAGAGAATGCACTTCAGAGAGGAGATCTGGGGCTGAAGATGCTTCCAGGAAATAAATATTACCCTTTTAAGGAGGAGTGGGAAGGACGGAGGACCCAGGATGCCATCAGCGTCTGAGGATGGCACCTGGATGAGTATCTCTGGCTCTGAAAGTAGGGGACCACTGAGCTCCTGTATATCTTTGGAAGCATCCTATTTGGCTTCTGAGAAGCTTGGAAGAACACCCTGTCTCCCACCCTGAGTCTGGCCAGCTGCTCACTGTTTTAAACGTCATGCTGGTGACTTCTTGCAGGGAGTGCCTGAGTATCTCCAGCCACTCCTTCTCTCCCAGGGGGTCCTCCTGGGTGCCAATCACGTAGATGTCATGGGGGATGTAGTCAGCAGAGTCGTCCCGTGTCTTTCCCTGCCCCTTGGAGAGAAACCAGGACGTGATCTTCTTGGGAGGGGGTGCGTTACCTTCAACAGCAAAACCCAACACCAAGTGAGTCAAAGGCATGTCAGGTCAAGGGCATCAGGGGGAGTCAAAATAGGGGAAGAGAAGGATCACAGAGCTACAAAAAAAGTCACGGAGGCAAATGCCCTAGATGAAGCACACTGTACAGATATCACCTTTCATGTCAGCTGTGGTCAGAGCTCAGTGAGATCTTGTAAAGATAACATTATGTTTCAAAGACTGGGAACACTGGGAGATCCTTTAGGAAGGCTGATCTAACCGAACAGTTGCCAAACATGTCCTAGGCCCTAGCGTGGCAGTAAGTCACTTAGGAGCTTACAATTCCAGTGGTGAGTGACATGTCCAGGATGGAGGCTTCTGTCCTACTGCCAGGAAACACCAAAGGCTTTCTGGGCGGCCCGCCCTGTATAATGGGATGACCCTACCATGTCCAACCAATAGAACTCTTTACAGACAGTCAAGAAGACTAGAAAGGTCCTTGTGCCACATGCATGAGCCTCTGAGGGTGAGAGCCCAAGGAGTTGATAGTAGACTAAGATACCCATTAAATTTGAATTTCTGATGGATGGGTGATTCTTACAATAAGTATGCCCTAGGCAATGGTTATTTGACTGGGATTCAGATTTAGCTGTACATCTTCTAACTATTTAATTCTATCTCAATATGTACACCAAAACATTTTTCAGTATAATTGACAATTAGTATAATGTACATATTTAGTATAATAATACATGACAATATATTGTTTATGATACATATCACATATAATATTGTATATATATATAAATATTTAGTATATATATTTAGCCCCCTATATTTTTGTACCTTAGCTTTTCTTGCTGAGTACCTATACCAAATAATTATTTAAATATTTCATGTGTATTTATCATGTAGAATATATTAGCATACAATTAGCATATTTATAGTTGCTGTTTACTTCTAGCCAAACATTCATGCTAAAACTTAGATATTATGTATATGAAATTTAAACTTAAAACTATTTATCTATTCATCCATCCACCTACCCATCTATTCATCTTCTGATCTATTGCTCCCTCATCACCTCCCCAGATAAACCAGAACCAGACTTCTTTCTTCCAGCCTGATCTCCCTTGGTACTCTTAGGAGTAACCTACTGTGGCTATTCTTGGGGTGCACTAATCCTAAAGCCTATTTTCTTGTTCATCATCATCACCATCAAACAAAGGAAGAATTCTCTAAAAAAGAGGTTGTACAGATGGGATGGAGACCAGGACTATGGGTGAGAGATGGAGGGACCCACTTGTGCTATTTGCAGATGCTGAGGCAGGAAGGTGGACCTAAGCAGAGCAGGAGGGGGGAGGGGCACAGGGACCCACCCATGTTCCAGGTGCCAATGAAGATGGTGATCATGTCAGGCTCCGGCTGCTCTGAATGCTTGTTCTTCATCTGCTGCAGAAGTTGGCAGAAGCCTTCTCTTTTCTGGAGGAGGAAGGGAAGACACACTGACAAAGACCTCCACCTCCCTGAACATTGGCCTCTACAAAGGACATGGTCAGCTTAAAAGTACCGGGGGGGCAACGCGCGCACACACACACACACATAGTGATATATAATTATCACTATAAATGTGAAAGGCAGCCACCTGGAGAGATGCATCCAAAGCCACGGGCATGTGGCTTCTTGGACCCAGCCATTGCACTGCAAGGGTGTGATTTAAAGCAAAAAAAAAAAAAAAAAAAAAAAAAGGAACAGCACCATATCCAACCATACCATCGTACTGCAGCACGTCCATAGATAAGGGACTCAAAAATAACTATATTGTACACCATCCCTAAACTAGAACTTCATAGAGTCTTAAAATTATGGTACTTTATCCACAGAGTTGGTCACAATACAACATTGTCATAAAAGCGACTTGGCAAATGGTGTGAGCGCCAACACTGCAGCTCTACCTTCAAAAGACAATGCATGAGGCAGGAGCCAGCCTCTGTTCCCAGCACGGGGAGGCTGAGGCATCAAGACTACCATGAGTTCAAGGCTAGCCTGTGCTACATAGTGAGCCCCAGGCCAGACCGGGCTACACTGCAAAATCATGTCTCACAGAAGCTCAAACCAAAGCAAACCATAAAAACAAACAAACAAAAAACTTAAAACGCCTGGAAGGGGATAGTTCAGAGTTGGTTACTAGTGAGCACTGTTTTTATTTTAAACTTTTGGCTATTTATATGTTACTTTTTTTTAATTAATGAGACTGAGTTACTTAATTGATGAAAGAAAATTTAAAGAGATTAGGGTCAATGTAATGGCTCAGCAGGTGAAGGCTTTTGCTATGTTGCTGAGCTCCATCCTTGGGACTCATACGGTAGATAAAACCGACTTTCCTCTAACCCCCACACATGCACTGTGGAACATGCATGGCTATCCCCAAATAAATAAATCCAATTTTTTAATAAAGAAAATTTAATAAAGCTAAGCAAAGGCAAAAGGCCATATTAGGAAAAGAGCCCCCTTACTCTTGTACGCTTATTTTTCCTACGTTCACAGTGGGGTATGAAGCTGACTTGCCTGTTAGTCAAGAGGGCTGTCATCAATGGGGCAGCTGGCTTTAACAGAGAGCACACAGAATTTCAAACAGCACCAACAGGAAAGGCCAGATGCCTGATGTCCCTGCTTTACAAAGCCAGCAATTTCGTTTCACCCTCATCATTGCAAGTCTCACAATTGCCCACTTCAAAGATACGAGGTCATCAAGACATAACAATGGCTTCTTTGTTGAAACCTGTCTTTAGGTGGGGATGGCTCAAGAGCCAGTGTCACAACCCTTTGAAGCTTGCAGCAATGGGGCAGAAATGATTAGTTTTGGATCTATGCACCAGAAGCCCAGAACATTGCGCAGCTATGTGACCTCTCTCTGCTTTGTATCATCCATCTGTGCTCTCTCACCACACCCTCATAATCACTCCCAGGTCGAGCGAAAGCAGATGCCTTGGGAACTTGGTGGGTGTTATCTCTGTGACACTGTACTGGGAGTCCTCCCTTAGCTTGTCTCCAGTGTCTGAGATGCAGGCTCAGCTACATATGCCAGCATATGTGTCCTATCTGCTCTTCCAGCCGTTTTCACTGCCTCACATGAACTATACAGCAAGGCCTCTGTGTGGGATTCAGCCCATTTGGGGTGACTTCTGAGGTGAGCAATCAAGAGGTAGAGAACCCACCCTGGCTGGGATGAGGCACATCCAGGGATGTTCTCATGGCCCATAGTGCTTCTCCCTCTGTCAGCCAATGGTGGTGCTGTCATCTTATGTCCCCAGAGTGGGGCAGAATTTAAAAACAGAAGTCTTCCCAGGGAAGTGCTGGTCAGGACTCAGATTTAAATCCAGAGCTGACCCAAAGGGCTCCTAAATCTAGCCAAGAGACACTGTTAATATAATAAAGGGCTCCTGGCCAGCCCAGCACTGGGCATGATTCAAGGAATGCCTTCTTGTACATTGGAACAAGTGGACAGTGGAACTAAAGTTCAGTGAGTCTCAGCTGGCCCAGAGCCTGGTCCTTACCCACCTAAGCTCAGCTTCCTGGATGTGAAAGGAGTGCTCTAGAACCCAGGCAGGGAGCTAACAACTGCAGCCCCTGGCACATCACGGTCCTCCAGACACATGTCCCTTCTTGCCCCACATTAGATGTCTGTTGTCACTTACTTTAGAGTCAGCAAAAACATATTCCTTCCTCAGGATTTTTTCCTTTTCCGTTTCCACCAAAATCACCAGCTTGTTCAGAAACTTCTGGGACTTGATAAGCTGCAGGACTTGAGAAAAACAGAAGTTCACTGACTCAAGCACCTGCCCCTTCAAATGCTGTGTCCAATGTCCACTGCACTCTAGGCACCCAAGTCTCAGCCTGCCCCTCATACCCTCACATACCTGGGCTAAGCCCTAGGGAGTCATTCTCAAGAAGTGTGGTACCCAGCTCTGTTATGCACACACACAGTGTAAATCTACCTGTCCTTTTATCTTTCTCTATCCATGCCACTTTGCTTCTGTTCTCCACATCTTTCTGTTTTGCTTAATTTGTGAAAAATTCACATAAAATATGTATTTTTCATCCTTTTAAATAAAAGATCAAGGGGCTCAGCAGTTAGGAACACATACTGCTCTTTCACAGGACCTGTGTGCAATTCTTAGCACCCATATTAGGCAGCTCACAACCACCTGTAACTGCAGCTCCAGGGGGAGGTGACTCTTGTCCTTGGGACACCTCGCTCACACACACAGACACATACACATAAAGATAAAATATTAAGTGAATTAAATCACTCCATAAGATTTTCTATTGTTGTTTCTAATAGTATCCTTCTACCTCACCTCTCTCCAACATCCTGACCCCTGAAGGCAAGTAGTTTCAAGTTTCCTAATGAACTCTTTTGAACTTTATTCCATGTTTCTTTAAAAAAAATCTTTGGCTTCTTGTTTCCCGAGGTTTCATTTGAAAATATTTTACGGGGTTGGGAGATGGCTCAGTGAATAAAATCATCTGCCTCGGTGACCTAAATTCTAATCTTCAGAACACTAAGAAAAACCTGGATTCAGTAGCATGCATCTGTGATCCCTGTGTTCCTATAGGGAGACAAGGGGTAGAGACAGAATCACCTGGAGACTCTGGGCCCAGCCTGCCATGGGCATGCACAAAGTGGCAGAAACAAGAGAGACCCTGCTTCAAAATGAGGTAGAAAACAAGACTGTTTCTCAGAACTTGTCCTCTGACCTCCACATAGCACACACAGCCATAGTTCATGCCCACATATACATACACACTATACACACATGTATACACTCCACATGCCACACACACACATATACCATACACACATGCACAATACAGGAAATATTTCCTATTATATATTAGCTTTTCACTGTAGAAGATAAAGTTTAGTGATTGGTCTCTTTTCCACACATAACCTGAACTCCCCTCTGCCTCCCATCAAACATAATGTCAGTTTCCCCACCATCTTTGTGTGTGTGTGTGTGTGTGTGTGTGTGTGTGTGTGTGACAGGGTTTCTCTGTGTAGCTTTGGCTGTCTTGGAACTTTCTCCAGACACCAGGCTGGCTTTGAACTCACAGAGATCTGTCCACCTCTGCCTTCTGAGTGCTGGGATTAAAGGTGTGTGCCACCACCTGGTTTACAATCGTATTTTTGCTAGAAAAACAACTCAATGCTTATGTCATCATGACTATGGCAAGGCTCCTGACAGACTAGTGTTGGTTGTTCTTCTTTTCCTACACAACCTAAAACATGTTTTCTTGAGTTGGGCTCATGAACCCCCTGCCTTAGCTGAGGAGCTATTGGCTGCTGGCTGCTAGGGGAGAGAAAGTCAGTTTTCCTTAAGGGTGTGGCTCCTGGTAGGCACCAAGTTCCAGTGGATGGTCTCAAACCCATGAGCCCACAGCAGCACAAAATAGAGTCAGTTAGAGGACATAAATTGGGAGGAGAGAAGTGGTAGGGGGTGAGTCTGAGAGGAGTTAGGGGTGAATATTGTCAAAACACATTTCAATCATGTATGAAAATTCTCAAGGAATAAAAATATTTTGTTAAACTTTTCCTGGGTTATTAAGTGTGCTCGCTTCTTTTTTGAGGGTCACACTGCATGCTGATCCTGTGCTATGTGCTTTCCTTGATTCAAACTCTCCTCCCAATTTGAAACTCTCTTTGGTGATGTGAATAGATTTGGCCCCCATAGACTCATGTGTTTAAATGCTTGGCCCATGGGGAATGGCACTATTAGGTGGCGTGGCCTTGTTGGAGGAAATTGTGTCACTGTGGAGATGGGCTTTGAGGTCTCCTATGCTCAAACTCTGCCCAGTGTGGAATCCAGTCCCCTTCTGTTGCTGTGGATCAAGATGTAGAACTCTGGACTCCTCCAGCACCATGTCTGCCTGCATGCTGACATGCTTCCCTGCCATGATGGTAATGGACCAAACCTCTGAAACTGTAAGCCAGTTTCAATGAAAACCCAATTAAATGTTTTCCTTTATAAGAGTTGCCTTGGATATGGTGTCTCTTCACAGAATTAAAACCCTAACTAAGACACAAGTTGATAACAGACATTGGGGTATTGCTGTGATAGGCCTGACCTTGTTTTGGGGAAGAATGTAGAAGGACTTTGGAACTTTGGGCTAGAAGAGCCATTGAGTGTTAAGAGCTCAGTGGGAAGTTCTTAGAAGTTTGGAAGATAATGTTGAAAGCAGAGCAGAAGATGGAGGCCCGGCTTGTGAAATCTCAAAGGTTAGATTAAAGACCCTATCAGGGAAGTTGCTATTTTGACTTAAGATTCTGTGGTTCGCTGACTTTAAGGCCTGATGAAAACCTTCCTTCTTCAACACCTGGGAATCTACTCCTTTATCCCTCTTGTTGGACCTTCTCTCTCACATTCCATCTCTTCCTTTTTCTTTGTTTACATCTTCATTTTGGCACAGTAACATCTCAAGTAGCTTTTCAAGAATTATTTTCTTAAAACTGTTTTACTTTTAAATTAGCATATGTTAACATATCTATTCATTATAACATCTTCATTCATGCATATGTTGTACTTTGGTCATTCAGCAGTTACTCTTTGTTGCTCTGACTCTTTGCCATCTTAGTCCCTTTTTTTCCTAATAGTTCTCTCCCTCTCCATGTCTCTCTTCTTCTTCTTCTTCTTCTTCTTCTTCTTCTCCCTCCCTCATCTCTAGGTCCATCCATTTCCTTGTAAACAGTATCTCGTTGTTCTTTATGGCTCAGTAATACTCATTCCGTCATGTACAGGAACATTTTCTTCATTCGTTGATGGGCACTTGGCTGTAACAAATATTGCTATATGATAAACGCGGGTGTTTTGATATCACTATGATATTAACCCCTTGTTAGATGCAAAGACTTTCCCCCATTCTAAAGGCTGTCTCTTCACTCTGTTAACAGTTTCCCTTGCTGGTCAGAACCTTTTAAATTTTTATAAAATCTCACTTACTGATTTTTGTTATTTTTTTCTGAGCTATTAGAATACTTTCTTGAGAGGTTCTTACCTAGAGCCAGTCCTAGCGCAGACAACATAGTCCTAGCACTTGGGAAGTGGAGGCAACAGGATGAGGGGGAGGAGGGAGTGCCTGGGCTGCTTGAGGCCCTGTCTCCAGACAAACAAACCAACCAAGCAGGACTGGGGGTGTTTTTCTTATAGCACTTGCCTGACACGCATAGGAAATGTTTGAGCTCCACGACTGTAAAACTAACTAAACAAGCAAGCACCTTGGGCACCGAGTCTCTAAAGAGTCACTGGTAGACTTCTCGCAGCTAATGAGGGTGGAGGGATTGAGTATATTCTTTATGATGCCAGTGGGAAAGCTTTTAGACTCTAAGCATGGGGTCCTAGGCTGAGCCCTGTGGGAATCCCTAATGTATTCTGGATTCTTCCTTAGAACCCAGTGTTGAAAGGCATTGTTGGAGGTGCTTCTCTGTGGGGCTGAGCACTTGGGATGTGCTCAGTTGTGCCCAGTATGCACACTTGTGCTATTTAGTGAAGCGCTTTTCTGGATTCTTTGATGAGCTCGTCTCTTCCCCTTCTTTTCTTTTACTATGACTTATTGGTACATCGATTCAGAAAAGCTCGCTGTGTATGGGGATACATGCCAAGAGCCTGAGTGAGCCTGAGCGAGGAGGTTCACTGTCGGGTCAAGTCTACCACCTTCCGAGTGCTTCCCTCAAATTTGCCTTTTACCCTTTGGCTGTTTTTAGTTTATGTTTGGTATTACTGGGGGCCCACACATGTCAGACAAGCACTTGATAACAGAGATGTGTCTCCAGCCCTTTACATTTTCTTATTTTTAAAATCTTTTTATTTCTTTTTTGATTTTCAGAACAAGGCTGTATAAAGCTGAGGCTGGCTTGAGTTACTGATCCCCTACCCTTTGACCCTCATGCAGAGTTGTTCTTCCTTTTTCTTTCCTTTTCCTGTTAATTTAAAAGTATTTTAATTAAAAAAAATTTTTTTTGAGATAGGGTCTCTTTATGTAGTCATGACTGTCCTTGAACTCTCTATGTAGACTAGCCTATCCTCAAACTCACAGGGACCCCCTGCCTCTGCCTCTCAAATGCTAGGATGAAAGGTATATACCACCACTCCTGAATTTAATTTAAATTTTTATGTTATGTGTACAAGTATTTTGCCTGCATGTATCTGTGCACCAAATGCATGCAAAGCCCACAGAGGCCAGAAGAGGGCATTTGATCCCCCAGAACTGGGTTTACAGAGGTTGAGAGCTACCGTGTCTGTGTTGGAACCTGGGTCTCCTGAAAGAACAGCCAGTGCTCTTAGCTGCTGAGCCATCTCTCCAACTTTTATGTTCTTATTTCGTAGTCCATTCTCTCTCTCTCTTTTTTTTATCTCTATAACTCCTCTCTGTCATTTGTTTGTCTTTTCATTCATTTTTCATCTTGTTCCCTTCTTCCTTCACTGGTGCAAGCTCAGAAGAATAATGATATGGAGCTAACCACGACACCAAATCTTGAGTCATTTCTAGTTAAAGACAGGTTTCATAAAGAAGCCACCATTGCATTTTTGTAACCTAAAGAGGGGACAACGGAGATTTGCAATTATGGGGTTGAATCCTGAAATTTCTGGCTTTTATGGGTCTGAAATAGTCAGTGTTGGTCCTTTTATATGACACAAGAAGAAATGTTGTGTACCCTCATTTACAGTGTGGGCTGGGGAAGCTCAGTGTTTAAGAGAGCACATATCTCTTGTAGAGGATACAATTTTGGTTGCACCCATGTCAAGCAGCTTACAACTGTAACTCCAGCTCTAGAGGACCCAAAGCCTCTTCTAGTTGTACACGCACGCACGCGCGCTTATGAAAAGGAAAGTGCAAACTTCCTAGGTATTGTGATTACAGAGATGTACCACAATGCTCAGCATGCATTATTATTTTCCATTATTTATTTATTTACTTATTTTTGAGGTAGGGTCTTATGCATCCCTGGCTGGCTTGGGGTTTACCATGTAAATCACATTGTCCTTGAACTCACAGAGACCCTCCTGCTCTGTCTTTTAAGTGCTGGGATTAAAAGGCTGCACTGCCATTCGGCAGCCTAGCACCTTTTAAAAGCATCTGGGAGGTTATCTAGCAACATACAATTTTATTTAATATTTGCTTTCTTAAAGCCAATGAGATGTAGATTATGTATCAAATATGCAGATGGTGTCAGGAGGATCAGGAGTTCAAGATCAACCTTAGCTACACAATGAATTCAAAACTAGTTTGTGAAACATGAATTTTTGTCTGAACAAACAAACAAACGAAAACCAAATATACTTCAACTAACCAAATAAAACAAAACATCCACCGAAAGGAAGCTTCTCTTTCTCTTTTTCCCCCTCACTCAACCTTCTCCTCTTATTTATTTTAATTGTCAGAGAACAGTGTACATGTCCATTTTGGCACACATGAGGCTCTGAAGCACAGGGTAAATCACATAGTTGTCATGGTGGCCAGAGCACCTAGCACCAAACCCTGGCTCTCAACCCTTCTTGGTATCAATGTGTCCCAGTTAGCTCTCACCAGTGACCCTGCTGCAATGCATCTCTTGACCTCCTCCTCTCCCTGTACAAGTGGTGTGTGCTTTTCTAAGCCAACTGCTTCCGGCATGGCTGCCTGCTCAAACCATCTGTCTCTCCCCAACTGCACACAGCAAGGCGGAGCCCAGTCCTGGCGCAGTGAGCTTAACTCTACAATTACCGTGTAGCTCGTTACTATACTCCAGAGGTTCTCTTTCCTGATTCATCTCCCTACCCTCCACCCCACTCCATTCTGTCCTCACAGCAACATGGGAGGATAATTGTACCAGTGACACCGCAGCAGCCAATTGCATCAAACACTCTCTCCATGCCAGGCACCATATATTTTGATATTCATCCTTTTAAGCCATGTAGCCAGATGCAGCTGAGGACTGAAGAGAGGTCACAATGGCTGAGCTGGGAACCCAGTTCTGGACTTCTAGCACCTACTGTGCTATTTACTGATGGAGCTGATGACCCCAGTACCCTAAACATAGCACCTTGACAGGAGAGAAGGGGAAAGAGAAAGGACTTTCTGGCCTTCCTCTAAGCTGGTGACACCCCCCCTCCCCTTTTACAAGTATGTTGTCCATACCTGGCAGTAGACATCCTATTGCCAAGGACAAACAAGGCCAAGAGGGATCTGAGCTTCCTGGGCTGGCCAAGCTCCCCCTGCTGCCCTGAGCCTAACTCCCAGCCCCTCTGTGAGGTTGCTCTCCAGCTCCCCACTCTTCCCAGACCTGGGAAGAGGACCACTGCCTATCCAGACCTCTTCCCAATGCTCTGCTTAGCCATCCTCCTCCTGGTCCTGGTTTCCCTGTGCGGGCTTCCACATCACACGAGACTTACATATGATCAATCCATTCTCTTTTCTCTTGGTGTCTGTCCTGGCTTCTGCCAAAAATTCAAAATGCAAGAGGGAAAAAAGAGACCTTTTCCTCCCTAGCACTATCTTGGTCCTTCTCTGGCTGTATCCTACCTTTGCTTAGGGCCAGCGTCCAGGCAGGGCTCCAGAGAGGAGGTGCAGAATCAACAGGCCCCTTCCTAGCTCCTGCCTGGCCATTCTCCCAGTCAACTCAGAGCAGTGAGGAAATGTGCCAATCGTTCTCATACGCATGAGTTCATAGCTTCTCATGCGATCTTCACGTAACATGCATTGTCATCATTCCCATTTTATAGACTGCAGTCACAGAGAGGCTAGGTCACTAGGCTAATGTGGTACAGCTGGCAGGAGCTAGAACCTGGATTTGAAGGTGGGTTGTCATGTTGTGGTGATGAACATTCACCCAACTGCTACACTCAGAACCACCTGTGGCAGTAACTCCATAGCACCAAGGTCTACCCTGAAACTTTCTTGCTTGGAGTTTTTCTGAAGCCCTCTTCGTGAAATGCTTATCTTGCTCAGGAGGCTAGATCTTCTTCAAGTGCCTGTGTCACTCTACCTCGTGGTGTTTGCACTCTCTAGAAGACTCTTCCCTAAGACCCCTGTCCAACTGGTTGCTTCACAACCCGAGATCTTAGCTCACAAGCTCATTGCTTACAATGGCCAGCCTCCTCTGTTTGCTCCCCTAAGCCATTCCCTCTTCCCACAGGACCACTGCCTATCATGCTGTTCTGGTTTCTTCAAAGCTTCCCAGGAGCTGAAACCACCATTTTGATAGATTTAGCTGGTATTTATTCACCCTCAATGCACCAGAATACAAATTGCATGTGGGCAGGGACCATATGAGTCGCTTTCTGTTCTGGATGCTGTTCTGCCCACAGCAGCTTCTCCACCAGCTGTGGTGAGGATCATTCCCACTGTGTGCACATATACTGGACAGTGCAACGCACAGAGCTGCAGTGGCTCAGCAGTGCCCATGAGAACAGCTGGTCTCAGAGAAGCTCGGTGCTGGGCTATACCCCATGTTGTTCAGTCAATCTTTCTCATCCCTGAGGACTGGCAACTGAGGCTCAGAGAGATAGGTCAAGGTCCCTCTGCTGCTCAGTGACAGAACTTGGCTATTCAGAGCCTTCATATCCTTCAGTTCCACAGGGTTAGTGATTTTCTCAGGGTGCCAACCCAGCAGCTCTGCTAGCCATCCCATCAGTTTAGGGCCTGTCCCAGTATGGTGAGGTAACTGCATACTTATAGAAAAGAAAAGAACAGTCACACGGAGACATGAAATAACCATGTATATACACAGGAATGCTATGGGACAGTTGTGACAAGTAATTTATAATCTCATTTCCTGGGGTGGTGGCAAAGTATGCAGGGGAGGCCTCTGAGAGGCAGAAAAGGAATTCCATAGGCAAGGAAGAAGCTCAGGGAACACCCAGGGACAGGGACCACCCTCAAAAAAAGGGGGGGGGGCTAGCTTTTCTGATAGTCACTGAGGTGGTTTGGATGAGGTTCACCGCAGGCTCATGTATTTGAACGCATGGTTCCCAGCTGGTAGATGTGTTTAGGAAGGATTAGGAGGTGTGGCTTTGTTGGAGGTGATGTGGCAGTAGGGAGTGGGTTTTGTGATTTCAAGAGCCCACAGCATTTCTAGTTAGTTCTCTCTCTGCCCGATACCTGTGAGTCAAGATGTAGGCTCTCAGCTACCGATCCAGTGCCATGCTAGCCTGCCTGCTGCCATGTTCCCCATTATGATGGCCCCATGCACCTGTGAGCCCCACATCCAACGTTTTGTTTTATAAGTTGTCTCGGTCACAGTATTTTGTCACAGCGATATAAAAATCATTGGTCATCTGACAAGAACTCCTAACAACTGTGCAATAAACCCTAAAAAAAACAGATTAAAAAGAATTCCCACTGGGAACTAGAACACAGGGTGTGTGTTGCAGGGTTGGGTGGCTTACTTTTTTTGTGGCTGTAGAACTTGTCCTCAGAACCATCCTTGGATTTCTTAATGATCAGTTTCCCGGACTCAACGTCCACTTTCAGATGCATTTTCTGAGGGATGCCCAGGGACTCTGACTTCACCTTCAGAGTGTAAGAAACGCAGTCAGTGGCTGGGCTTTGATGATGCCAACTCTGATTGACTTCTCTACAAGGCTGGGGAACCCTGGATCAGTGTCCTGTGTGGGGTTATCTGCCTGTTATTTCTAGGCCCAGCCCTGGCCTGACAACAACATTCCATAGCATGCCTGAGAAATGGCTCCCACTGAAGCTGAGCCCAGCTCACCCATTGTGCAAGCCAGCTGTTCCACCAACAGATCTGGTGGAGGAAACAGATGAACTGCTGGGAAATGGCTCATTCACTCATTAGTTTGACAACATTTATTAATCTGATGTGTCATGTACTTCTGGAAAGAATCTTAGCAATAGATTCACACTCTGGGGCCTTGTTACAACCACTAATTGAACATCTACTGGTAGTAATTAGGAAGAAGGCGCTTGTCTGGGCATGTTCAGAAAGTGAAATCTAAACTGGGTATGGTGGCACTTTCCGGTGGGGGCAGGACAGGGAGGACAGGAGTCAGGCAAGATGGCTTTATGGGCACAAGGAGCCTGCCCTAAGCCTGGCGACCTGTAGGCAATTCTTGGGACCCACACAGTGGCAGAAGAGAACCTGTTCTTGCAAGTTGTCCTCTTCTTCCTCTCCACCCCCCACACTGAAGAAATAAATGTAAAATTAAAAACAACAACAAGGTGATAGGAAGAAGATGGAAATCTGTCTTTGTGGGATTGCCTTCAGGCAGTGGGGTGTCTCATGGAGGTGGGACCAGGTTGGGCTAGAAGCATCAGAGTTATGGGAACCCATTAAAAAAAAAACACAACACAAAACAAAACAAAAACCAAACAACCCCCCCCACCTTTTTGTTTTTGTTTCAATCTAAGCCAGTCATTTTAAAGGAAATCCTAAGAACTGTTTTCTCCAACTGCCCTTCCCCCACACACTATCTTACAGGCAGTTTGTGGCTCTCAGTTTGATGTCCCTCCTCCTTCCCATCTTAAGAAAGACAAAGTTTACACCACCTTGGAGCAATGAGGAGTTCTTTCTTTGCAGCCTCCCCATGAAGGGGACTTCACTGAAGCCTTTAGGCAGCAATTCTAATATTTATCCACTTCCCCAGTTAGGTGGCTTCCCTGACTTCTGTTGCCATTGGGTTCCCTGTCTTTCTAGAGCCCATGACAAAAGCCCCCTTCACAGGAACCAAAGTGGTCCCCAGTGGTAGGTCCCCAGGTCAGCCCCCATGGCTCCAGAGTCACTCACCTCAAAGGTGACCGGAGGGATAAGGGAGCGCCTGCTGGGGGACTCAGAGCCCTCGTAGAGCAAGGCTTTGACCTGTGGGCAGCAGGGATGAGTCAGAGAGTCACAGGAATGCAGAACCTGGGACTTGGGCACTCTTGGTGCAAAGAGGGGACTACAGAAAAAGCAAGGGGTGCTATAGGACCCCCGTGAGTACCTTATCTTCAATGGAAGACAGTAGACTTGTCAGTTGGCTGAGTTTGGCCACCATGTTGACAGGACTGGCTTCACCGGGCACCTGGGAAATGAACACGAGAACAAACGAGGTCTGCTTTAGGGTGAGCTGTGGAGTGGTCGCTGAACACTTCCCATGCTGCTTTCCTTTTCATCTCTACCTTCCAGGGGCATTATCACCCCTGTCTGAAGACAAGGACACTGTGGTATATATAAGCACCCCAAATTCCTCATGACCAAAAAATAGATCTTTACTCCTTCTCCTCTAACTCTACCTCACCCACAGTGCTTCTCACCCCACCTACACAATCCTTAAAACTCTGGGGCCATCTTCCATCATCACCTTCCCTCCCTCCTATGTCACCTGAGCTGGTGTTCTCCTTCTGTTTCCAAAATATACCAATCCCCACTGCTTATCCTCCTCCCCCCCCCCCCACTGGCTGCTTCCACAGCAGGCAGAACCACATGCAAACTCCACAGCCTGTCTCCGAGGGTGCTGCAAGCTCAGACGCTCCACTTGGAACTATCCTCGTCTTCACTTCTGAACTGCCCTGAGCTACACTTGCTAGGGAATATCCAGAGGCTTGGATTTCATCTGGGAAGGGCATCTTGCCCTCTAGACCTCAGATCTCACCAAGAGCTCCTCTCTATACCACAGCTCAAACAGCCACCTGCTATCTTTGTCAAATCACCCTGCTGTGGTCTCTATCAGTCACCGTGTGGTGAAGCTGTTACTTTTATTTGTGAGTTTGGTATGTGATTTCCCCTGATAGAAATATGGGCTCCATGAAGACTGAGACCAAGAGAACTATGTTCAGTGTTTTAAAACTGGTGTCTGGACAATAAAGAAGCTTAAGAGACCTGTTTAGTGAATACTGGGGCTTAGAAGCCTATGGTTACTTGTCTAAAAACAAATAGCTAATAAATGGTTATACCAGACTGGGACGGGTACCCATGTATGCTGGGCCCGACTCCAAGCATACATTTATAGAATGGACATTTGCAAGGCTGAAGCATGAGCTGCACGAATGAGGTCCTAAGCAATGAAAAAAGAAAAACCAAAACCATTCTGGATTTTGAAATATCTTTTTAAAAAAGATTTCTTTATTATTCACACAGTGTTCTGCCTGCATGTACACCTACGCACCTGAAGAGGGCACCAGATCTCATTGTAGATGGTTATAAGCCACCATGTGGTTGCTGGGAATTGAACTCAGGACTTCGTAAGAACAGCCAATGCTCTTAACCTCTGAGCCATCTTTCAGTCCTGAAATCTCTCTTTTACCATAGACATTGTTTCCTGCTGGAGAGGAGAAGTTAACAAGGTACGGCCCCTGCCTACAGAAGTAGGATGAGAAACAGCTGCATGAAGGACTAACGTGAACACTAGTTCTTCATCACAGCCCTTGCTCATGTTATCAGCAAGGATACACTGGCTTTTGCTTTACTTTTTTTTTTTTTTTTTTTTACTGTTTGTTCAACATAGGGTTGTTTCAGGCAGGTCTTCAGCTTTTTTAGCATCTTATAAATTGGGCTTATAGGCTTGTACCATCAAACTTGGCTTTGGCTACACTTTTAAAAGGTTTCTCAGGCCTGACTCAGGGCACATGCCATCCCTTTGGCCAGCAACTATTTTGACTGTTGTGCTTTTCACTGCTCCTGTAGTGCTCCTCCTCAAGGAAAAGTGTGCTATGGTGGTAAGAGTCTGTCAATATGCCAGACGTACTGGGCATATCTGCTCCTTTCCTCACTGTGCTGGGTAGGACATTACTGTATGGACACAGGAATGAAGAGCCAGTGGGGATGAGACGCTGACCTCAGGCACGGGGCAGGTCTTCTTTCTGCTACCCCCTGCATCAGGTCACCCCATTGGGTGCTCTGAAGGCCTATCAAGATAGACATTCTTGGGGGCTAACAGATAGCTCAGTGGTTAAGAGTTCTTTCCAGTCTTCCAGAGGACCCGAGTTCAGTTTCCAATACCCACACTGGACAGCTTACAACTGCCTATAACTTCAGTTCCTGGGGACCCAATGCCCTCTTATAGGTTCTGTGGACATCTGAATATATCACAGAGAGGGAGAAAGGGAGAGGGAGAGAGAGAAAGAAAAAGAGAGAGAGCGCAAGCAAAGATAGCTGGGCAGGGTGGTACACACCTTTAATCCCAGCACTGGGAGGCAGAGGCAGGTGGATCTCTGTGAGTTAAAAAAGATAGACATTTAAAACAAAGATATTCTCTGCCTTATGGGGGCGGGGTTGGGAGCGAGACCCAGATTGTACCACTGGCAGAGGTTGCTACCCTCTCCATCTTCTGCTTCCAACTGCAAAAGATTTTGGGTGTGGTCTTCTGTCCAAGCTACTTAAACACCGGTGTCTGGCAGCACCCATTTTGCCTAGATTTGCTTTTACTTTCTTAGAAATTAACCTACCCTTTGCTTCAAAGACAGCAGAGAGTCAGTTCTCCCCACCCATGAAGAATATTTTTAGTTGTATAAACAGAACACAAATACATTTTCCCTGTGAAATTTTTGTGGGAGACCAAAATAGGCAGCCTCAAAATATTCTACTCTGGCATATTTCAAGATGGCTATTCACAGCCATTGTAGGCACGGAACGGCTCTGAAAAGCTGTCCTTTTCTAAAACGGATTAGAGCTGGTTCCATTAGTACGGTCAAGGGTGATGGAGATGAGGTCCCTGCCCGCCCTCTTCTCCTCAGCCTTGTCTGGCACTAGGGAAGCTCATGAGCACAGCTTGTGTGCGCAGGGCATTTGGAGCAGGAGAGACCCCTCACCTATTTTTTTTTTTTTAAATCAGAGTCTTTCTTTGTTGTCCATACTGGCCTATAACTTCTGGGCTCAAATAATCCTCTTGCCCTCAGTCTTGTGAAGAACCAGGATTACAGCAGGTATTTATTACCTTGCACAGTTCATCTATTATCAAGGCTGCTATCTTTCCAGGAAATTTCCTTCCTCATGTCTGGCAAGCTGAGAGTGGCCGTGCAGCTCTTGGGAGCATCACAGGAGCTTTCTCAGAGTCCCACATTTTTTGTGACACACCCAACCCACCATCAGCTTGATCCAGAGATTCAAGATCTTAAATCTTCAGAGTAATTTTAGCATCCCCTACAAACCCAAGCTCCTGGGTGGGCTATTTCTCCCCAGTCCCATTGGCCACGTGGTGGTGATCAGCAAGCACCCTTTGGGTAGATATCCTCCTGGCTCTGTTTCTGCCTGCAACTGTACACCCTCATTCCCACTCACACTGCTTTGCAATATGCTCTTTCCATGCAGCGAGTGAGAATGTGGGGAACCACAGCAGCTTCTGCACCACAGGATTCCGTGCCTTACTTTAGTGTGCCACATTTGGCCATCTTTCGCCATCCATCTGATTTCTTGCCTTCATTTTCAGGGACACAGTGTCAGTAGCTACCCACAGCGATGCCCGTCAGTGCCCGTGTGATCCCTAAGACAGCTTCGCACACAGAGGACCACTTGAAGGATGCAGTCAGCTCTTTCCCCCTTTTTTTTCTTTTTATTCTTCTCTCATATAATATACCCTGACTACAGTTTCTCTTCCCTCCCCTCCTCCCAGCTCCCTGCTCTTTCTTCCTTTCCTCTCTCTTATTCAGAAAAGAGCAGCCAACTTTCCTACACAGCTCATCTGCCCTTCAGAAAACCTGCTTCTCCTTTGACCAGCAGAGGAGTTGGGGGGGGCCCTGTCAGTGCCATTGTTACCCCCAGAGTCAGAATTACCTGCTTTGGTCAATGTTTCTCCTATCTGATAAGAAAGAGAGTTGCTGAAATGCACGTCTTGGTTTTCCATGCGGCAGATGAACATCTTTCCTCATGTATACGGTCTATTTCCTACCTACTTTCAGTGAGCAGCCTGATTTATAGTCCCCCTCCTCCAGAGACTAGGGTAAAGGGTTTGAAAGAAGGTTTAATTGATAATATTCCTGATATGCAAACATGGGATCTTCAAAAAGTTTGTATCTTCAGCGTCCAGGAAAAAGCTGGCCTTGGTGGCAGGCATCTAGAATTCCAGCACTGCCCATGGAAGTGGGAGGGGTGGAATGACTTAATCCTTAAAGCTTATTGGCTGGCCAGCCAAATTCAGTGAGAGATGCTATCTCAAAAGATAAAGTAGAGGGACGGTAAGGTGGCTCGCTCGTAAAGGTTATGGCCAAGGCCGAAGGACTGGGGTTTGATCCTGGGACTCATATGGTGGAAGCAGAAAACCAACTCCTGCAAGTCTACCTCCATTCCTGTGTTGTGGCACCTGCTTATGAGTGCATGCGCACATGCACACATACAGTAAATAAAATATGATAAAAAGGATAAGGTAGAGAGCAATTGGGGAAGACACCTGGCATTGACCTCTGGCTTTCATATGAAAGTACATGTGCACATTCACATACATGTTCCAAGCACATACACACTCATCACTCCCCTTACACACACACACACACACACTAGACGTAAGCCAGGTGTGTTTGCACATAGCACTTTGGAGGCTAAGGGGGTGAGCTGGAGGCCGATTTCCCAAAATCAGCAATGTATACACAGCAATAGACCAGGACTAACTTTTATCTAATTGATTTGCTGTTCGTCGTATTTACAGCAAGTAATGTTTGTATTTTTGGAGACGTTGCCCTTTCTGACCCCTAGACTATGTTGTTCTAGTTTATGTTCTCACTTTGTTGTTGCTTTTTTTTTGAGACAGATTTTCTCTGTATAGTCCTGGAACTTGCTTTGTAAAACAGGCTAGCTTTGAATTCACAAAGATCCATCTGCCTCTGCCTTCCAAGTACTGGCATCAAAGGCCTGTGCCACCACACCCTGGCTGCATAGTCTGTATTGATTTTAAGTTTACTTGATCAAGTCTGCTTGATTTTAAGTTTATTGAGAGCATTAAAAAATATAGATAGATCTGTGCTTCATTTGACCCTCATCTCCTGCCCAGCTGTGAGAGGGGCATTGGCATCTTGCAGTCCCTGGGGCTAAATGTATGAAGAACCTCATTTTCCTTTCCTTTCAGTTTCTGAGGAGAAATGGTAGGAACGGCCGCACTGGCCTCCTCATCCAACACCAGGCAGTCTGTCTGATGGGTGTACTGTCTGAGGTCAGAAGCTGATGCCAGGAAATGCCTTTACAGAAGGGCAGGGATTCTGCCCCTTCCATCACCCTCCACCCTGACATTTCCATTAGACTAGCAAACAGGGGCAGGAAGAGCTTCCATCAGCCTTCAGAGTCCTGGGTGCTAGCAAGTTCTGCCCTCTCCATGGTATCTCAATGGCACTGTTTCAAACCCCTTACCTGAGGTCGTGGGCGAAGGCCTGGGGAGAGCTGCTGGTCAAACAATCTCTGCAGGGACTCCAGGGATGGGAGGGTCCTGATGACTTCCCTGGAACAAAGGATCGAGGTAAAGTTCAAGAATTAGGGGGAACTAGAAGCACTCAAGACAACATAGGTCCTAGCAGCAGACAGGTCACAGTGACAAATCCTGTAACCCTTCCCTGAAGGGCATGCCCGGGCAAAGATCAGTCAGCTCACCATCCTAGTCCGCCCTCCCACCCAGACCCTCACCCACCCTTTCAATCTGTGTCAGACAGAAGCATAACCCATTCAGCACTATGTAGCCTGTAGAATCTGTCTCCAATCTGGAAACACAAAGTAACTTTAAAAATCACTTAGGAACATGCTTCTCAACCTTTAGTGTTTATGGGAGTCACACACACACACACACACACACACACACACACACACTCAATTAAAATGCAAATGTCTGGGCTTCACTATGATTTGGTTTGGAGAGCCAACTTTTTTATGCATTTGCTTACCTATTTATGCATGTGTGTGTGTGTGTGTGTGTTAGCATACAGGTGTGTGCATCTATGTGTGTACACATGCATGTAGGGGCTTGAGGTTGACATTAGGAGTCTTTCTCCACCCCAACTCACTTTATGTTAAGGGGGAAGCATATGTTGATGAGCCCAGGGCTGGCCAGTTCAGCTGGTCTGTGCAGCCAGCTCACTCCAGGGATTCCGTGTCTCCAGGGACTCCCTGTCTTTGCTCCCAGCATTCACGCCAGTGTCCCAGGTGAGCCATCGCACTCATCCAGCCTTTGCTAACTGGGGATCTGAACTCTGGTCCTTAGGCTTATGCAGCAAGAACTTTACCCACTGAGCCATCTCCCCTGCCTCCAGAAAAGCACATTTTAACCCTAAATGGACTCAGCAGATTGCATTTATATATTTATATGTATGTATGTATATATATATGTGTGTGTGTGTGTGTGTGCATAGCAACAATAAAGAACATGAGACAGGAATTTGAGTAAGTGGAGTGAGTGACAGGATTTGAAAGAAGGTGGAGGGAGGATAGGAAGGGAAAATGATGTAAATACAATGCTTGAATATGAAATTCTTTTTTTAATATGATAAAGAAAGCTGGGTACAGTGGTGCACGCCTTTAATCCCAGCACCCAGGAAGCAGAGGCAGGTGGATCTCTGAGTTCCAGGAGCAGGCAGGACTACACAGAGAAACCTTGTCTTGGGGTGGTGGTGGTGGTGGGAACAAATAAACAATAATTCAACTTTGGGGTGCTGGGTGGGGTCCCCTGAGTTCAGATTCAGATCTCCAGGCAGCTAAGGGGTGTCATATCTGTTGATACTTCCCTCCTCTTTCTGTTATTGTCACGGCCTTTAAATCATAGTGGGAAATTTTAAGTTTGAATTTTCACTGAGTATTTTATGAAAAAAAAAAAAAAAAAGACAACCAAAAAACAAAAACCAAACCCAAACCTGTCCATGTTTTTACATGTTTACCATTTTAAAGTTTTCAAAATAAGCTACAAAGTGATGTTCCCAAATGGTTGTTTAGAAGTTTGGGTCACTTTGAGATCTCTGTTATTGTAAGCAGTGTTCACACAGCCTTCCTTTTCTGATCTCTGGTGGCGAGGTGGGGAGAGCAGGGATTGGGGCTTTATTTCAACATTAACAGCTCTTGTGACAGCACTGGTGGCCAGGCTCCCGGATCGGTTACTGGTTCAGCATCCCGGCTGCCTGCTGTTGCTTTTTCCGTCCTCTTGTTCTTCCTCTCTCCTTTCCTCCCACCCCGACCCTCCCCCAGGGCCTCATGTCATCCAGGCCAGCTACAGTGTAACTGTGGATGACCTTGAACCTCTGTTGATTTTCCCTCCATCTGCCAAGTGCTGGGATTCTAGGTTTTCGAGGACACACATGGTCTGAATGGCATTAGGTATGGATCTCAAGGCTTTGCGGTGCTATGCATGAACTCCAACACCAGGTTTTCACATATTAGGACTCAGGCCCAGGGTCCTGAGTGGGCTGCTATATTCATTTCTAATGTCTTTTAAAGTGTTTCTCTTTAAACAAACCATGTCCTTCACCAACTTTCTTCTGGAAATTTTGACATTTTCATATGCTGCCACAGAGTTTACTTACTGCTCTGTTTTTTATTTAATCTAGGCACTGCACTTTTTGCATTATTACATTATTTTCATTCTAGATGGATTAGACAGCATTAGAAGGTGATTTATAATTTTTATTCCCCTATTATCTTTTCTCTAGCAATTCCTCATAAAGTATTGTTGGAAACTTACCATTAACATTTACTAGGGAGCAATTATTTGCTCATTAAAAGTTTCTTTGTGCGTGTGTGGGATGTATGTACGTGAGTGTCCAGGTGCGCCTGTGTCCACGTGAAGGCGTCCAGAGGAAGAGGTCATGTATCCGGCTCCATCCTCTCTGTCTTATTCCCTTGAGACAGGGTTTCCACTGAACTTGAAGACTGGTAGCCAGCCCCAGTGGTCCTCCTGTCTGTCTGCTATAGTGTTGGGGTTATGAGTGAGTTTTTAAGCTGGGTATAATGGTGCATGCTTATAAACTAAGCCTTGTGGTACCTAAGGCAAGAGGAGAGAGGGGTCAGGTCAGGATGAGCTATCTCGGAGGACAAAGTTCAACTCTGAATACTCCCGTGAAGTGGCTCACAGTGGCCGATCACTCTAGTGCCCTCTTCTGCTCTTTATTGGTACGCGCATGCACACGGTACACATGCAGATAAGGTGGCATACATACACACAAATAAAAATAAATTTAAAAATAAAATAATAAAATGTAGAAATACATTTTGACTATTTGAACATCTGTGTAGGTGATTCCTTTATTTTTAAAAACATTTTTTAATTTTGAAAAAATTTTTAATTTTTTAAAAATTTCTGTATATGAGTGTATTGCACTATGTGCATGTGTCCACCAAGGTCAGAAGAAGACATCAGATCTCCTGGGATGAGAGTTACGGCAGTTGTGAGCCTCCCTGTGGGTGCCGGGGGCCCACTGCAAGAGCAGGGCTCAGAGGAGACCCTCAGGTAGAGCTTTCTAGAAGGTAAGGGAACACACGAACTAGCGAACACGCCTATCCTGTTGAATCAAAGCACTTTTTAGCACTTGGTTTAGATGGAATACCCCTGCAGGGATGTCAGGGGGAGTGGGGAACAGTTTGTTTCAACTCTCAGTTTAACTAAGTCTGCGTGCCTAGCCACCACCCGATCTATAAAAGTGAAGAAACATGTGCAGGGAGGTTAAGAACATTCCAGTCTCTTGGAACAACTTGAATTATTCAGTAACAATAGAGATGGAAGGTGTTTTTTGTTTTGCTTTGTTTTGTTTTGGTTTGTTGTTTTTACACTGGTGTAATGTGCCAGAGCAGCAGGCATCTCAGGGAAGATGCTGTCACCGCACTGATGGGATGAGGCAGGTTCTGGGGAACTCAGAGTTGTGGGGAATTGTGGAAAGGTCTGGACAATGTCTAGCAAGGACACAGCAAAGATCAGGACCTGTGTCTGGGCAGAAATAACAGCTTGTTATGAGCTTCTACAAAATGATATATATATATATATATATATATATATATATATATATAT
>CM053751.1:64344960-64426957 GCA_028658305.1 Pachyuromys duprasi | reverse complement strand
GGTGGGCCAATCTGATGACTGCTCTATTTGTCAAAGAAATTATTTGTCACATTTACCAAACGCACTGCCCATGTCTTTAAGAGCCTTTAAAGTAGAATAGTGAATCAGATCACTGATGATGGAAGACACCTTTCTGAATACTAAGGGTGTTAAGATTGGTTCGGCACCGGAGAACTGGAGACTCCTGTTAGTGAAGCGAAACCCGACCTAGCACAGGCGGCTGCAAGCCCTCACCTGGAGGAAACGTCTCCTGCCCTTTGTGAGGTGTTTGCTTTGGCTACTTCTGATGGCTTTCTGGTGTTACCTTCCCATACGAAGGTATAAGCTTTTAAATTATTCCTTGCTAATTCCTCACACTGCAGACCAACCTGACTTTTGCTCTCCTACCAATAAAAGCATAGTTATGAGGTTTTGTTTGCTTGTTTGTAAGACAGGGTCTTTCTGTCCTGGAACTCATTAGGTAGACCAGGCTGGCCTTAAACTCACAGAGATATGTCTTTCCTCTGCCTCCCAAATTCTGGGATTAAAGGCATGCTCACTATGCTGGGCCCCAGCCAAAGCCTGTTTATCTTAAGGTTGATGTAATTCAAAATGTGCAATCAAAAGACTTTCAAAAAGTCACAAGTTTTACCAATTGGTCAGTCATTCAATAACTTCAGTATTTAAAAACTGCTGTCACCAGAAGACTTGAGCCCTTGCCACCCACACACAAAGTGACTTTAACTTATTTCCTGCTTTTATGTGTTGGTTGGATGTGGAGGCGGCAGCAAGAGGGCAGAGTGGTAACAAAGCCAAAAGGGCTTGGACTGCCGAGACGGCTCAGCAGGTGAAAGTGCCCCTGTGCCCATGGGACAGCCTGAGCTCAGTCCCTGGCTCCCACATAAAGGTAGAAGGAGAGCACCCACTCCACAGTGCTGTCTTCTGTCCTACACACAGACACCATGGCACACGAACGCCCCTCCCCCACCATGGCATATGAGCGTCCCCCCTCCCACTCTTTCTTTACACACACACACATGCATACATGTACATACACATATGAATTTTAAAAATCCATATATTTATAAAGACCAGGTCCCAAGCGAATGCAATGGCAGTGTCCCCCACCTTTTTTCATGGAGAAACTGCCTGTAATTAACTTGCGTTAAAAACAAACTAACAAGACAAAACGGAATAGGAACACTTACTTAGCATGCACAAGGCCCTGCATCACCCCACCCCCAAAAAACCACCCCCAAACCCAACAAAGAACAAACAAATAAGCATCTTTCCAGCCCGGTTAGAGTTCAGATTCTGAGAACAAGGGCTTCAAACAAACATGGAGCTTTCCAGACTCTGCCACTGTCCAATTACTGTGAGCGCAGCAGAGAGCTGGGCAGAGAGGAGAGCACAGGGTCACTCTAATGAGCGCCTTCTCTTGCTGTGGCTGTCCTTCTGGGGGAGGGGGCATAGATTTGCCATTCTCCACTGGCTCCCATTACCCATGAAGCTCCCCCTACCCCTCCCTCGGGGGCCTCCATTACCCATGGAGTTCCTTGCAGAGCAGTGAAGTCAGCTTCTTCAGGTGAGGAAGGTTGCTAGAGCCCGTCTTCACAAAGTCAGAATCCAGGACTAGCTGAGTGCTCAAATAATCCTGGATGGCTTTCAGGTGCTCTTCTGGGAGCCTGAAAAACAACAGGGAAGTGAAAGCCTGGTTCACCTTGTCCAGCCACAGCACTGGGAACTGAGGATTCCCAGCTCTGGTTAAAATGTGTTTGGGAGATCCGTGAGCCTGTGTGAAGAAGCTGGAGTCTCCCTTGGGTGGGACTCCAGAGGCAGAGGAGTAGATCAGAGTTTTTTTTTTTTTTTTTGAGACAGGGTTTCTCTTCTCTGTGTAGCCCTGGCTGGCTTGGACTCACCCTGTAAATCAGATCAGGCTAGCCTCAAACTCACAGATATCCACCTGGTCCTTTTTTTTAAGAGACAGCCCCAGGAACATATGGAGGGGCCAGTTCTCTATCTCCTCAGCTCATACAAGGGCTGGAAGGACAATCTATCCTAGAGATAAGAAATGGGTCTGACCATCATGCCAAGTCCAAATTCACAGTCAAACGTGACCCAGAGCACTACAGTATAAATGGGGTGGAGTCAGCCTGGGCCTCTGTTGGAAAGTCAATATACTATTAATTTTGTTTTTTTGGGGGGGGGCGATTGGGGATTGAGGGTGGGATAGAGTTTGCCTGTTCAGCCCAGGCTGGCTTTGAACTCTTGACCCTCCTGCCTCAGCCTCTTTAGTGCTGGCATTATGGGTTTAAGACCACATCCAGTTGGCTTCCCAATGTGCTAGAAATACAGACACATACTACCATGCCTAGATTCTCTGTGTGGTTAGTGGAAGGAACAGGAGAGCAGGTAGTGGATGTTCAGGTGGCCTGACTTTGCACCCCCCTTCCTCCCCAGTCCCTGATTCAGTCTAGTTTCTTCAGCTTACAAAGTGATGGGGCCAAAGAGCAGGTGTTTGCATCTGTGTGTTTCCAACTCTGGGACTTGAGTCAGGCTGCACTAGCTGGGGACCACTGTCACAGGTCCCCAGGGACCATGCACTCCCTGGGCTCCAGCTTTTAGGGGCCAGCCTTTCCCCCAGCACTGGATGGAGTTGTTCTGTGAAGAATGACTCTTAGCCCCATGAGTCTGTGGTACCACCCGGGAGCCCTACAGGAGCTGTGTGAGAGAGTGTGTAGACAGTCACGGTGGATTTCCTGGGGTTCAGGGCTTCTGTTTCTCAGGCTAGGGAACAGTGGCTGTGGAATGGAAGAGGTCCCCCTGCAGCTGGTAGGATGCGGGGCAAGAGGCAGGGCCAGCCTCGCAAAGGGATTTGCTGTGAGAAGCATACTGGGAACATGGGTGACCGTGGGTGCAGAGGTGCTGTCAGACCACAGAAGGGCAGTGGCCTTCTAAACAAAGAGCAGTCTTACACTCACGGGGGAGAAAGACCTGAAAAAACCGATACATGTAAAAAAAAGACACTCCAAAACTTTAAAAGTAAACAAGAAAAGGAGAAGGGACATTTCCCTAACAAAGGCAATGATGAAGTGTTAGTACACAAGGAGAAAAATCTTGCAAGAAAAGTATGAAGATTCTGATAGAAAAATGGGCCAAGGACAAAACTGAGTTGGGGCCCAGGAGATAGTCCTTACTGAAAAAACAGACGTTGGCTTTCAAGTTTACTACAGGTTAGATGAATGAGGTTGCTTCTCCCTACAGCCTGGGCTTGTGCATGCCTGGGTGCTAGACGCTGGGTTCTAGGCACAGGCCGGCTTCCCAGGGGTCCCTCCAGGTAGAAACTCACCCGCTGGTGTCCATGCTCTGCAGTCGCTGAAACATTGTCTCAGAGAGACTTGGCCGGGTGACCTCGGGGGCTCGGGGGTTCTCTGTTGGAAGAGGAGGGTCCTTGGCCTCGCAGGGCCCGGCAGACACGGGAATGTTTCTGGGAGGCAGTTCCGGCGGTGATATGACAGTTTCTACTGGGAGAACAGCGGGAACAGCGGTGAAGCCACTGTCTATACGGCCCTGCTCTGCATTTCTACTGCAGCCCTTCGAGGTCCAGGCTACCAAGTTCCAGGTCCCCTCTGTCCCTTTGTTTCTATTCCTCTTCCCTATATCCATGCTCACCAATAGTGAGCCTCTTGAGCCAGACCTGGGGCTTCTGGCTGGGGTCTGTCCCTACCATGTTGCTCAGCAAAGACCTTCTGGGGTCAGTTGTCCCTAAGAAGCACAGGGACACCTGCAGAATTGCTGGATGTGGACAGATCAATTGGTAGGTCAGCAAGATGGCTTTGCTCTCCGGGACTACAAAGTACAGCCAGGACTTAGGGGCAGGAAATCAAACTCATCCAATTCCTTGTCCTCTCAACCACTCTCTCTTCCTCACTTCTCTCTCCATTCCCTTCAGCCTCAGGCCTCCCTTCCCTCTTCTAGACCCTCAGAAAGAAATTTAGGAAGTAAGGGGTCCTCTCACTCAGATACCCCAAATAATCAAACAACTTGACGGTGGTCTGAGAGATTGAGACCCCTTGTCACTCCTTTCAAATTTCCTTCATATGCACGAAGTCAAGGTGACTGAGACATGTAGGTACAGGACTTCCTGCCCAAGCTCCTCCTGACCCCCAGTGGCCACCCTGGCTCCCAGCCACAGCACTGGCCAGGTGACAGGAACAAGGGGACCTTTCCTTTAGTGTATGTGCATGCCCTTCCTCTCTGGCTGTGGAAACAGTTTGGAGTCTATTTTGGGCTCAGGAATGGCAGGCCCTAGAGAAGACCCAAGACAAATCAGACACCTTAGCTCTGGGTCTTGTAGTTAACTGGGAGCCTTGTTTGGGGAAGTGAAGTCAAGGTCAGGAAACTGGGTTTCTCTATGGAGCCTTAATAGGAAGCATTGGAGGTTTGTTTCCGATAGCATGCCAGGGCAAGCCAGGAAAAAGCAGGGTGGCTCAAGGGAAGTGAGAACGGTGGAGGACATGTCTGCAGGACAAGGTCAAGGCTACCATGTGGCCTTCATGTGAGTGCTGGTCCCAGCTACACCACTCTAAAGGTCAGACACAGGAGACATGGCAGTCCCATCAGCAGGCTCAGTCAGGACTATGGTCATCTAGGACACATGCTTATCTTGGCCCTCCTCTACTGCTCCTTCAGGCTGGGGAGGCAGCTCTCCTGGAAGCCCTTTAACAGGCGGCTTGAGCTGAATAAGCAGGAAGCAGGTGACTCCAGGGAGGCAGAAGGTCAGAGCAGAGGGCAGGTGATCCACAGCTAGCCCACAGTGGAATAGGATGCCTAGAATGTGCCTGGCATGTCCTCACCAGGGACAGGCAGGCCCCAGGCCTGGATGTCAGCATTGCTGGTCTAATGTCTTCCTTAGGGAACTTGCCAGGAAACACTAAGTGGCTCAGTAGATAACCTGTGGGTTTCTGTCAGGTGTGGGACCTTTGAGATGAAAAGTGAGTGTCTTGCTGCAGGCTTCTCTGCATAACTGGCTCCTTGTCCCTGTGCTGTCCCTCACACACTCTGCATTCACAGCTGCCTCCAGCCTCCCCTGCGGGGATCCTTTAGCTAGTCTGTTTTTCTTTTTCAACATAATTTAGAAGCCTCTTTATAGATGGTGGAGTATTACCATGTAGCCCAGGTTAGCTCAAACTCGTGTTCTTCCTGCCTTGGGCCCCTAAATTTTGGAATTGGCGGTGGCATGTACCACATAGACCACTTTCGTTGCCTTCAATGATGGTATACGAAGAGGCAATTTTCCATCCTCCCACTTAGGTGCAAGGATCACCGTCACTGTTTTCATTATAGTGATGGCAGCTTCGCTTATGGCGTGTTTGCTGGGCTCATCTGATCCTTGTGACATCCTGAGAGATTAATATGTGCTACTGTTGTTTAGTCTCTTTAAAGGGAAGCCTGCAGTTCAGAGAGTTGAAGCCACTCAAGGCCACAAAGGCAGCAAGCCAGAGAGTGGGAGTTCTAGTCCACACCTGACTTCAGAGTCCACGTTCCCAACCCATCACTACTGTGCTATACTATTCTCCCTCTGGAAGCAAGACCCTCGAATCCAGTGGTTCTCAACCTTCTTAAAGCTGCAACTTTTTAATACAGTTCCTCATGTTGTGGTGACTACAACCACAAATTTATTTTGTTGCTACTTCATATCTGTAATTTTGCCACTGGTATGAATCATAATGTAAATATCTTATATGCAGGATATCTGATATTCGACCCTTGTGAAAGGGTCCTGTGTCCCCCAAAGGGATGCTCTAATCTATAAGCCCTGTGGGAGGAGACCAGCCAAATCCTGCTAACCCTCCCCACCCTTACCACTTGCTTCCTCCCTTCCTACCAGGGTCCTCTTCAGCTTCATCTGTGGCATCCTCCTCCTCCAGAGGCACGGGGTACTGCAGGTGGGTCACCAGCCCCATGTTTTCCTTCTTGTAAAACTCGATGAGCTGGTCCAGCTTCGTGAAGAACCTCATGGGGACCCCTTCGGATGCCTGAGGACAGAAGCCCCAGACAGAGCGCACTTTAACTAGAATGCCACCCAACCACAGAAGCCACCTGTAGCAGGGAGTGAAGAACTGGGGGTGACCACATTCCAGAAAAAGCCTCAGGCTCCCCACCCACACCTCACACCCTGCAGCCAGGGGCTCCCAGGAGCTCTCTGCAAAGGTGCAAATAGGGGTATTTTAAAACTATTTTTTTAAATTTCCATCTGTTAAAATTATTTTTATAAGTGCTTCTCTATACAAACAGAGTATATATCTTTTATTGTATCCAAATTAGAAAACACAGGTTTAAAAAGAAATCACCTAGAATCCCAAAGGCTCAAGAGTTCTATTTTTAATAGTTTAGGTATCTGTGTGGTGAACAGAGCTATTTTTGCTCCCCCCACAAAGACCATTTCTAAAAATTATTTTTTATTTTTGGTATTGAAGATTGGACTCGGTTCCTCACACATGCAAAGCACACACAGCCCTACCACCAGGGACACTCCCAGCCCAGACTATTTATTAATGACTTATTTTTATGATGCCGGCGATTGAACCCGGGCTTTACACATGCTAAGCAAGCTTCCTACCACTGCTCTGCACCTCTGCCTCCTGGGATTACAGTTGTGTGTCACCATGCAGAGTTGTTGCACATTCTTTTTAGCTTTATTTTGAGGCAGGGTCTCTCTAAGTTATCCAGACTGGGCTTGAAGTCACCACCCTCCTGGCTCATGCCCACCCCACCCCCATAACAGGGATTATGGACACATGCCACCACGAATTCGCTGTTTATTTATTATTTAAGGTTTTTTGAAATGGGGTCTGGCTGTGTGGCCCAAGGTGACCTCAAGCTTGCAATCATCCTCCTGCCTCAGACCCTGCCTCAAGTGCTTAAAATGACAAGCTTGTGCCACCACAGTTGACTATTATTTTTAAACATAGAAAAGTTCATTCTTGTAATATTTTAAATTCTGTTTTAATTCTATTTTTGTTTGTTTATTTTTTGCGACTGGATCTTATTATGTATTCCTGCCTGACCTGGAACTCACAGAGATTTGTCTGTTCCTGCCTCCTGAGTTCTGGGATTAAAGGTGTGCACTACCATGCCAGACTTAGTTTTTTTTTTTTTAAAGATTAGAAGAATTATTTTATGTGTATGATGTTTTACCTCTGTATACACATGTGCACATGTGTTCATTGCCCACGGAGATCAGAAGAGGGTGTCAGATCCTTTGGACTAGTTAGAGATCATTGTGAGCCACTATGTTGAGTACTGGGAACTAAAATGTGGGTCCTCTGTAAGAGCAGCCGGTGTTCTTAACCACTTGGCCATCTAACCAGTTCTTAATTATGCTTGTTTTTTTTTTTTTTTTCTTTGCTGGTTTGTACTTCCGCTGTTGATGACAGAGATGGCTCTGCTATTCTAACACTCTGGGATCAGGACTCTTTTGCCTGTTGATGGAAGAGTGAACTCCAGCAGGAAATCTGAGGTCTTCTCTCAACAGCTAACACAGCCCCCACCAAGATGCCCTTTCCTTCATCCAGTCATGCCCTTGCTAAGATGCTATCCCTACAGGCAGATCTGAGCAGAGCAGGTAATGAGGTGGGCATCTCAGACACTCTTTCTCCAATGAGTCTTCTGTGACTTTGCAGGGCCATAATCCCTTACCTGGGCCTCCAAACACCACAGGTTTGCCCACAGTTTATTCCTGTCTTTTTATTTTATTATTATTTTAAGACAATGTCTTATGTTGTAGCTCAGGTTGGCCTCAAACTCATGGCAATCCTCCTGCCTCAGCTAACCTGAGTACTGGGATCACAGGCATGAGCCACCACGTCTAGTTCTCCCTATCATCCTAATAGTGGCTCTCATGTCCTTCTTCAGGTTTGGAGATCAGAGGTTGAACTGTTTCTCTGGAGCCAGCTGGCTGCCTTCTTGGCTGAGAGAGACCCACTGCTGTGGTAAAGGAAGCTGACAGGAAAGGAAAGCCCTCACAGGTGTGTGAGCAGGCAGTTGACTCAACCACCTCTACATTAGACTCCTGTTGCTGATGGTTTGACAGCTCGATTTCAGAGCTTGGTAGGACCTTGACCTGCTGGCTTCAGGATCACAGGTGAATGGGATAGAACCAGGTATCTTACCAACTTGGTGGGATTAAGACTCACCTTAAATATGAGTCTTTGGGCATATCTAGGTTAAGCTGATTGAGGTGAGAAAACCCTCCCTAAACGTAGGTAACACTGTTGTGGATTTTTGTGTTGTGTGTTTTTGTTTTGGTCCCAGGTGTGGGATGTGGGACTGATTCACATGGTCCACAGCAGCGAACTACTTGTCTCATGCAGGCTCAGACAGGAGCTTTTTGCCAGCTGCAGATAGTTGAAATCTAAGGACTCTGGAGAGAGACTAAATGCCAAAGCCCAGAGAGTGTAGACAGGAAAAAGAACAAGGCTGCTCCTGCTTCCCCCTTGCTGCTCCTAGTTGAAGATGGAGATCTGAAACGAGGATGGGCTGGCTCCAGGGACCTGACAATGACCCTGACCAGAAGGAAGCAGCCAAGAAAGAACTGCACTCCCTCTCCCTTCCTCCCTCCTACCTGACGTTGGGGTGTTGGAAGGGATTGGGGTGGAATAGGGAGAAAAAAGATATAAGAAATGAAAATAAAAGAGTTAAAAAAAGTTGGCCAACATGACACCATCCTATGGGCTGAGAAAGCAAACTGACACCAGCATTCATCCCCCTCTGCTTCCTGACTGTAGACGCAGAGTGACCGCTGTGTCTGCCTTTCCGGCTGTGCCTCCCCCATCACAGCAGACTGTGTACCCTGGAACTGTAAACAAATCAAGCCTTTTCTTCCTCAAGTTGCTCATGTTAGGTGCTATTTTGTCGCAGGGCAGTGAGACAAACAGCTGATACAACTAGGAAGCTCTCAGGCTTGTCTCTGAACCCTGGCTCCTGGGTCTTCCACACTGTCAGGAGGACACACAGCCCTTGTGTGGGAATTCTGTGGACTCAGGCTGTCCATATGGGCTCCCTGCCTCTCCCTATCTGCTTTTCTCTCTCTTCAAGTGTACTTGTATGCTCGTGTGCATTGCACACAAACACACAAACAGTGTGTGTATGTGTTTGTGTGTATATGTGTGTGTGCTGTATGGCTTCGGCTGTTTTAGTAAATTTGTGGAGAGCTTAAGAAAACTGTTTATTCTTTTCAATAAATTCCCTTGTTTTCTCAAAGCCCATGCTGCTTAATCTCCTGTAAGAACCACTAACCACCCGAGTTGCAGCCCCTGCTGAGATTTTCAGAATATTCTTTCAGTGATTCAAACTCAAACAAGAATGGAATAACAAAAATGATTTGATGAGGTGTGAGACCCGGGAACTTAATTCAGGTAAAACAGTTGAAAGTAAGCATGATCTTGTGTGTGTGTGTAGCAAGTTAGAGCTAATGAATGACATGCCCCTAGGCATTTGGAAAGAATATGAAAAGATCAAAGAAACTGGAGGTGGGCTGACCCACGTGTGAATGTGCAAGAGGAGTCTCAGCAGGGGACAGGGAGCACCTGAAGACTGCATGTGTGAAAGCACAGGAGATTTGGGCTCTAGGAGACAGGCAAGCTGAAATGAACATTATTTATTGATGACAGAGGTAACAACAGAAAAAAACAAAACCAACCAAACAAACAAAAACCAGAAACTGGAACTATGCTGCACTATTGGATTGCAGACATGTTCAACTTGGAAAAAACAAACAATGATGTATGAATAGGCTGTGCATTAAGCAAGCAGAGGAACAGACTAGCTAAAGGAATCCCTGGGGGGGGGGGGGCGGGAGGCAGGAGCTGGAGGCAGCTGTGAATGCAGAGAGCTGTAAAGTCACGCATGCATCTCTGGCCACTGCATGTGCTTGAGCCAGTCCTAGAGGCCAGGGAACAGGGCCAGGCAGGCCAGGGTGGCTGTCTGCCCAGCTGGCACAGGCTTCCAGGAAGATAGGGAAGGCAGGTTGAGTTCAAACCTCAAGGATGGTGAAGCAGGCACCTCCAGGCAGAATCATGCACCAGATGTGAAGGCACAACTGAGAAGGGAAGCTTTCCTCTGCCTTCCACAGGTACCACACACTAAGAGCAGCTAGCTTGAATTGCCTTCCCCAGTCCATGTGCTGGGAAGGTAATCCCTATCTTCACCTGTAATGGCATTTGGGGTGGAGTCCCATGATGGTATCAGTGGCTCTTTTTTAATTCTTCTTCATTCATTTATTCGTTTATTCACTTTACACCCTGATGGCAGACCCTTCCCTTCTCTCTTCTCAGCCCTACCTTCATATCCCCCTCCTTTACCCCCCTCCCCCGCCCCAGCACATCAAGTCCCAGCAGGACTAAGCGCTTCCTCTCCTATTGAGGCCAGACAAGGATGCCCAGCTATAGTGGGAAAGGGGCCCAAAGGCAACAGAGTCAGAAATGGCCGCTGCTCCTTAGGGAATCCACAAGAAGGTCAAGCTCCACATCAGCTACATATGTGCAGGGGGCCTAGGTCCAGCCCATGCATGCTCTTTGGTTGGTGGTTCAGTCTCTTTGAGCCCTCATGGGCCCAGGTTAGTTTCCTCTGTAGGTCTTCTCATGGTGTCCTTGACTCCTCTGATTCCCTCAATCCTTCCTCCCACTCTTCCACAAGAGTCCCCGAGTTTTACTTACTCATAATAGCCAGAAACTGGAAATAATCTAGATGTCCCTCAACTGAAGAATGGATAAAGAAAATGTGATACATTTACACAGTGGAATACTACTCAGGTATTTAAAACAAGGACATCATGAAATTTGCAGGCAAATGGATGAAACAAGAAAATATCATCCTGAGTGAGGTAACCCAGACCCAGAAAGACACACATAGTATGTACTCACTTATAAGTAGATATTAGCCGTATAGTACAGGGTAACCATACTACAATTCACAGACCCAGAGAATCTAAGTAAGAAGGAGAGCCCAAGACAGGATGCTTGAATCTCACTCAGAAGGTAAAATAAAATAGGCATCTGAAGTTGATGGAGGGAGGGACCTGGGTGGAAGAGGGGATGGGGAGGGGAATAAAGGTAAGGGTCATGTAAGGGAAGAGTGGGGTGGGCAAGAGAGGGCTGGGAGAGAGAACAGAAATGAACATGGGGGGCAGCTCTGGGAGTGGGGAGGCTCCTGGAAGTCTATGTGAGTGACCATGCTGAGACTCCTAGCAGTGGGGGATATGGAACCTGAAGTTGCCACCTTCTATTAGCCAGGTGGGACTGTCAATGAAGTTAGGGGGACACCAACCCACCCACAAAACCTTCTACCCAAAATTTGTTCTGCCTACAAGATGTGTAGGAATAAAGATAGAGCACAGATTGAGGAAATGGCCAAACAATGCCTGACCCAACTAGAGACCCACCCCATTGAAGATAGCCAACTGCTGACACTATTAATGATACTCTGCTGTGCTTGCAGATGGGAGCCCAGCATATGTCTTCTGAGATACTCCACCCGGGCAGCTGATGAAAACAGATACAGAGACTGAGAGATCAGTGGCTCTCTGGGGAGAGTAAAAGCAATCTCAGATCACACTGGCTGACTGGCCATATGATACCCTGGGCCATGTTGTGATGCAGCAAGAAAGCCCTCACCAGGGAGGGGCTGACAGGCACCCCACCTCCAGAACTGTGAGCCAAAGAAGCTGTAAACCTCTATTTGTGTGTGTTCTGCTGGGACCATGTTCATGCTAGGTAAATGCTCTACCACTAAGCAATATGCCCAATTCCTTAAGCTTTATTCTTTATAAAAGACCCATTCGTGGTAGTCAATTACAGCAACAAAACCCATGGATTTATATATGTGTGCAGTGAATATACACACATACAAACACAACAGAAGAGACAGACAGGGGGTGAGACAGGGAGGCAGAGATCCCGGGTGGACAGCTTGAGCCCATTTGACAGAGAAATGTCCCTTGCAGAGGTTGTATGTCCACACTACCATGCAGATTCCCTACTAGGAGCCAGGGCTCAGGGACAGCTATGAGTGCTTCCTACTTCTAGTATCCAGAAAGAATATATGGCCCTCCTAAGGGAAACAAATTCCCATCAGGTAAATTTCAATTGAAGGGGAGACCTGTTATGCCATGTGGGCCAGCAGGAAGCAGTCTGTCTTTTCAGGCATCAGAGGCAGAGGAGATAGTGAAAGTAGCAGTCCCAATAGGCCAGAGAAAAGCAGCTTTTGAAGGTATATTTCAAAACACTGTCTTCATATCTCCTTGCTCTTGGCAATATTAACTTGATAGGTTAACAAAGATTGCCCATGAGGAATTTATATTCAAAGCACATTCTAGAGAAAGGGCCATAGTATAAAGCAGGAGTTATAGAAGGTGTGAGCTAAGGACAGACCAAGATGTAGAGTCTATTCAGGTGAGTGGGTGCCTCTATCCATACAGTACAGAAACCAGTAGCCTACCCATGACATGTCATTTTTAAGATGGGCTTAAAAGGCCCTGTGTCCAGGCAGGGTGGCCAGCGAGTGGCTGGCTCTGTGCAGAGGGCAGCCATCACTGGGTGCAGCTTAAAAAAAAAAAAGAAAAAACAACAAACAACCCACTAAATCTAAACCAACAGTTGGGAAGGCTCTTCTACACGGCCAGGAGGAACAATAATGTCCTTTAGTAATGAGCTTAGAGGTCCTATATTCCCATATCTGATGTAGAGACCCCCATTTCCCTGGCAGGAGCCATGTCTGCATATTATATCTAGATCAACCTTATTGCTTGGAAATCTAGATACTGAGAAATTACTGACTCTGTGGGGTCACCATATTGGGACCAGAATGACAGGCAAGAATTTGGAGCCTGGAAGAATGATGGCTGCACTGTGTGATTAGTCTTAATTGTGAACTTGTTGCACTCTAGAATTACCTAGGAAGAGAGGCCCGGTTAGGGGTTGTCTAGATCAGGTTGGCCTGTGGTGTGTGTGTGTGTGTGTGTGTGTGTGAAGAGTACTGTCTTAATTTATCGGACCCTGTCCACTGTGGAAGGCACCATTCCCTAGCTTTGGGTCTTGGATTATATGAGTGAGTGGATAAACTGAGCATAACATGCAAGCATTCGTTTCTCTTTGCTCTCGATTGTGGATGTGATGAGTTTAAAGTCCTGTCTTTTTATTTGTTTCTTTGTTTTTTTCCTTTCTTATCTTTTTTCTTGTTTGTGTTTTCAGGACAGAGTTTTTCTGTGTGCTAGAATTCACTCTGTAGACCAGGCTGGCCTCACACGCAGGGATCTACCTGCCTCGCTGGGATTAAGTGCCTGCGCCACCACTGCCTGGCTCCCACATTCACGTCCCTATTACAAATGGCTGTGACATGAAACTGTGAGGAAAGAAAACAAGCCTTTTATTTTTTTAAGTTGCTTTTTGTTATTACAGCAACAGGAAATAAAACTAGGATAGAAGCCTTCTGTAAGGTTGGGGCTGGAAATACAGAGAAACTGTAAGGAGTGAGGAATGATGTACCCCTTTTCCTACCAACAGTTTCAAAGGTGATGCTTTTCCAACTACTTTAAAATGTAAAATGTGGTCAAGAAAGTTGACATTGACCTTAGTTATAGTCCTATCAAAAAGCCAATGCCATATAAAACTGGAGTTTTGGGAGAGTTTGGTAGGTAAGGGAGTAGAGGGAATTGCAGAGGGAAGCGGTTTACCTCACCCCTGGAAACTCCCAGTCAAAGGATGGTCCTGGAACCTAGAGAGAACACCCACAGGGCCTCACAGGGGGGATCCAGGGCCTTAGTTCCTCCACTCTCACTCTGCACCTTCACTATCTTCCCTTCACCCTCTTGCTGCCTAGCTGGGGCTCCCATTGGCCAAACCCAGTGGGAACCCATGGGAGTGAAGGAGTTGAGTGCAAACAGGAGATTCTCGGTGTGGAAGAGCAGCACCTGTGTGCCATGTGAGACATGGAGCTCAGATAAAGAAGGGCCTGAACATGGTTCCCTGCCAGAGGAGGGGGTGTGGCCTTGGATTCTTAATGCCCAGACTGCCACCTTTAGTTCCTCATTCTGCAGCTATGGCCTTCCTTAAAACAAGCATCGAGTCATTTTGAAGTAGAGAAGGAACCCCCAAATCCCTCATGTTAGCTGTGTGCTGCTAACACAATTCTGAGCTGTTTATTGAGGTACCCTCTCTCTGGCCCTCAGGAAGGTGAGACCCATAGGCCATGAGATTTCTAGTCCATGGTGACTCTCCCCTTCTGGTTGCCAGGGATGAATCCCTTCTCTCTTTACAGGTCAACTAGAGAATGCAGCAGGCAGTTTGATTAAAAAAAAATTAAGTTGAGGACATCCAATACAAAATATTGTTATAATGGTGTTGGGCACAGCACACACTGAGGGACTGGTACCACTCACTGTGCTTCATGCTCAGCCCAGCCTTTTAACTGGAATATCCCAGGCTTGAGGTAGACCTCTCTTTGGGATTTCCTTAATCATCACGCTGGATGTGAATTTATATCCAGAATCAAAAGTCACATGCAAGAAAATAGGGCAAGGATTAGTTCTGTTTGCAAAACAGAATGCAGTATATTCCCTTGCCCCCAATTAATTCATAGTCTATAAAGAGTATCCAGAAACAGCATTTTAAAAAGGCCTTTATAGGGCAGCAACACAAGGAGCCCAGCTTGGAATGCACAGCTCACTCTGCCTCAGGGATATAATTTCAGTGCCTACTTCCCCCACAAGCTCATAAGAGCGTTGAGAAACCTAGTCTTATAGCCCAAGCCTTTTTTTTTTTTTTAATAGGGGAAACCGGTGAGACTCATAACAGCAGGCCCACCACTGTTCTGGGATACATTTACCTCATACAATAGACCTTGGCCTTGAAGAAAGTGGAGGGAAGCAGAGGCAGGTGGACTGTCCAGCTGCACTTTGTAGGGAAAAATCTTGTTCTCCCACCTCTTGCCACTACCAAGTACTGATATCCTGAAAGGTATGAAGTCAGGCACAAAGGCTCTGGGTGCAAAGGGCTATCCCTCAAACTGGGGGTGGTGGTGTCAGGAAGAGGAGGGCACTTGTGTCTTTAAGACAAAGGGAAGCTGAAGGACAGCCGGTGTTCAGACTGCTTGTTGCTTTTCCTGGTCCTGGGGATGACCGAAAACACCCTCCAGGGGGAGGGGGAGCAGGACAGAGAGGTCAGAACCCTAGACAAGCTGAAACTTCCCAGGGGATAATTTTAATGTCAGCACCGTCTGCCATCTCTAAATGCAGAACCGAAATAAGTCTGGGCACGGGGGAGGAAGTCTGCCAGCTGCCAAGCAGGAAGTGTGATGCTCTGAGTGGTCACCACTGAAGGTTTGGGCAGTTTTCATTTTAGACAGAAAAGAATATCCAGAGCTCGACTGCAGGCCTGCAATGCCAGCACTTGGGAGGCAGAGGCTGATGGGGGGATCAGGAATGCAAGGCCATCCTCGGCTACAGAGGCAGTGTGAGGGCCGCCTACCCGGTTACTATGGAAATTTTATACATGATGGGACATGTGATGTGGAGAACCCAAACCAAACAAAAAGCTCCGTGCATGATAGCACTACATGAAAGCACTCATTTCAGGTCTGAGGAGAAAGTTGGAAGATAGGGCTCAGGTGGGGAGCTGAAAAATCTGTTCATCTGTTGTGCAGAGGGGTGCCGTTGGTTGCTCTTCCTATTTCTGTTCCTCAGTGAAGACCACGGGTCTGCAGAAGGTTGGAAAGATGGTGAAGGAGGGACAGGCATGGGCTAGATCCAGTCCAGGCCTGGGGGTGCTTCACGGATACAACTTACACAGAAGAGCAGAGAGCTCTGCTGGCTGTGGGAGGGTCAGGGAAGCTTAGAGTTCAGTTGGCCTGACCAGGCCCTTGTGCTCTGCTCTGAGCTGCTCAGCACACACTGGATAGGTCTGCCATCTTCCTGTGTGGTTATCACCGTGGTTAGGATTCACCTTTCTCCCCAAGCATCTCTCTTCATTACCCCTGCTCTCTCCTATCTCTGCAGTTATCAGGATTCTGCCTTCAGGATTCTTTTGTCTCATCACCTCCTCTGCCTCAACCAAATGCCTTCCTGAGGATTACAGACCCTTTACAGAGGGTAAAGAAAGAGAAGAGAACATGTTTTGTTTTGGCCTCTGGGGTTTTAGCAGCATTTGGATTTGTTGTTGTTTCTTAAGAGTGATTTGAAGCTTCTGGGAACATTTAAGAGCTGGGGTTGTATATACATGTAGTATAAATGGATTGATGTTTTAGTTTTTATTTATTGATTGATCCAAGCTCTCACACTGTGGCTCAGGCTTGGTGTCATCATCCACCTGCCTCGGCCTCCTGTGTGTGGAGATTCCAGGTGCAAACCGCCACAGCTGGCCAGGCTGACATCACTTTGGCTGCAGTGTGGATGCTGTGTCTGAATTAGGGAAGTGTGGTGGAAGGAAGGAGAGAGGGGCAGGATGGGGGTACAGCTAGAACGCTAAATACCGAGGGGGTGTGGCCAGCTAGAGAGACCCAGGGGCCTGGGAAAAGGGGGAAGCTGGGCTCGGGATAGTTTTGGAGGGTGCTGTAGACTCAGAAATCTGTACTCAGTTACAAAGTGGAGAATGCTTTCTCTATAAGATATCCAATTAGAAGACAGCTCATTCTCTCCCTCTCTCTGTCTGAGATACGATTTTACTCTGGAGCTCAGGCTGGACTGACATTCACCATTAGCTCAGGTTGGTCTGGAACTTGAGATCCTCCTGCCTCAGCCTCCCGAGTACTGGGGTTATAGGAATGACCTACCATGCCCAGCTCCTTTCCCTCTGCTAATTAACACATTTTCATTGCCTTTGAAGTAGCTAGGGCCAGTTTCTGAGCTGGGGTCATGAAGATGGCCAGGACACAGAAGGATACAGATATGGATGGGCTGGAGACACAGTGGAGACAGAGATAAGGAGGTACCCAGAGCCCGAGAAGCCATTGGAGATGGCCAGGACAAGGGGACAGCAGAGCAGGGGACGAGTTCCTGCTAGGAAACAAGGAGAACACAAGCCAGGCTGGGGAAGGACCTGCAGAGCAATTCTGTAGTCTTGGATTGGAATGGGAAGCAGCAGTGTGAACTGTGAGTACTCGCGCGCACACACACACACACACACACACACACACACACACACACACACACACCGCTCCTTGGTTCTGTCTGCTGAGAGGGCCCAGAAGGGATGGCACACTAACAGCAATGACCACACTTATTGTTCAAATCTTGGGCACTGAACACCTTTCCCCATTAGAAAGACCCAGAGGCCCTTTTCTTCAGCTACTAGGCTACAATCCAGGGCTGGGAAGGCACAGCAGAACCTGTGATAGCTATAGCTCTAGAGTTCTCCACCTGTGGGTCATGACCCCTTTGGCAAAGCTCTGTCTCCAAAAATATTTACATTATGATTCATAACAGTAGCAAACTACAATTATGAATGGTTGGGGGTCATAACGAGGAACTGTATTAAAGGGTGGAGGCATTAGGAAGGTTCAGAACCACTGCTCTAAGAAAGTCATGCTTTGAAAATGAAGACAATTGGTCAAAAAAGAAAAAAAAAACGCCAGGAACCAACTGGAAGGACAGTAGGAGGGAGAAGCTAGCATAATCTGAACATCAAAATGAATAATGAAAATAGTTATAGTCCACTGAGTAAAATCAGAATTTGTGAGTCTATCCTTATATAAATAAATCGGAAGGGAAAGCTTTTCCTATGGTCAATTACTGTCAAACAAATGACCGGGAGAGGCACTCAGCATTTTGTCAGCCATCATTGTAATAACTGATTCAGATGAGCTTCACCAGTAGATGCTAAAAGTAGGTGATGAGGGCTTAAGGGATGAGATATTTAGAAAGTCTCAGACCATTTCCACAAAACAGTTGTGTGTGTGTTTGTGAGTGTGTATATAATTTTCTATTTTTTTTTTTGTACTGTTAGGGATCGAATTCAAACCCTTGAGTATGTTAGGCAAGCGATCTACCCCTGAGTTAGGCCCTTAGCTTAGTTATCTCTTGCTGGTTTGAGGCCGGGTCTCATTATTTAGCCCAAGCTGGACTTGCATGGGTGCTTCTCTTGCCTCAGCTTCTGAGTGTTGGGATTGCAAGCTGTGTCGTGATACCTACCTCAGTTATCAATTTTATTCATTATTTTAGACAGGGACTCATGTAATCTAAGCTGGCCTCAAACTTACCGTGATGCCTAGGATGACCTTGAATTCCTGAATCTGGGGATATAGCTCCATGGCAGAGTACCTAACGCGTGTGAGACTCTGGTTTCGGTACTAAGCAGAAAGAAAGGGAGGGAGGGAGAGAGGGAGAGACAGAGAATACAAAGACACAGAATAATACATATCTATAGTAATTTTGCAAAGGGAAAACCTTGCATACTCAAAGTTTATTCCAGTAGGGCCAAGTGACCCAGGCATCTCCTTGAAGGGGAATGTTGAGCACAGCACCACTGCTGAGAAGTCCTGCTGGAAATGCAGCACTGGACCCAGTCATGGGGAAGGCCTTGAAGAACTCAGATCAAGAGGCAGCCTACAAAACTATTAGCTAGTTCTCAAAAATGTCAGTATCACAAAAGAAGGGACAATACAACAGCATACCTAGCTTTAGAGCATTAAAGAGTTAGGACAGGTACATGTCACCGGTGACTCTGGATTGAACGCTGGTCCAGAAGGAAAATTATTTTATGTATGTAAATTAGGATTTTCATAAATGCACAAATATGATATTTTTATATGGCTGCTAAGACTGTTGGAGGAATTTGAATGGAGCTATGGGATTGGATGGTAGATCTGTGTTAACATCCTGATTTTGATAGCTGAATGTGCCTATGAAGAAGAGAGAGATAATAGGGCATTGTCAGACTCTTGCTCTCCAGTAATTAAACAGCAGTGGTAGTATGAGAGAATGGTCAGCACATGAGATGCTAAAGTGCTCCATGGGGAAGATGAGAGAGGAAAACGCAATTCTTTAAACTGTTCTTTAAAATGCCTAAGTCAAATGACTTTCAAAATAAGTTATTGAGAAAGAGAGAGAGAGAGAGAACCAGGCTGGACTTGGTCTATATCATACTTGGTTACATGAAAATATTTTTTTGAGCTTAACATGGTTATAAAAAGCATTTTTAGAGCCAGTTTATGTAACTTAGATCATTTCTTTAGCATGAGCATGTGCACGCATATGCACACATGCACACACACATGTATACACAGTGAAGGAGTTTCAAAGAGATTTAAAAATATCATATAAAACTATTCCAGGTTTACATACTTTTAGAGGTTTTGTATAAAATCTGCAGCTGTCTTGGGTCATCCACAGTGCTCAGATAACTGTAATAATTCAGATACATTAAGAGCATAAAAACAATCACGGAGCATCTGGTAGTCCTGTGTCCATGGATGGAGGTGAGGGGGTGATGAAAGCCCCAGGCAAGCTTCCACTGAGTGCTGTTGTCTCACCTGCGGTGCTATCAGGGTTGCCTGGGGGGGGCAGCACCCCCTTTATTGGCAAGGCTTTAGGCTAGGACTAGAGAATCAAGGTGGCATGGGAAATTGGGCATGGTGGAGTTTGGCTCCTGCCAATATCCCATCATCCAGGAGCATGATAGACCTTGCTTATGAGTGGGACAGGAGGTGATCTAGCTGGAAGAAACCAGGCAGAAGGATGGGAGTCAATGTGGACCCTACTCTCTTCCCTCCCAGGACTTATGGGCTTGATTCTCAAATGAGTGATAGCTGAACATAGATAGTATGGAACCCTTATGCTGAGCAGGAAGCTGTCCCTTTTTTCCATGAACCTCCAAGAGCCTGGCAAATTGGTGGTGGCTTTGGCACCTGACCTAGAGCCTTGAGCTCAGAAAGGGACTTTGGTGTCTTCCTGGTACAGTGGGGTGGTCTTTATAGGTGGTCTTGTCCATGGGAGACCCACACATCAGGAGCTGATGTGGGGCAGGATGCATGGGTATCTCAGAACTCTTCCAGGGAACTTTGGAATAAGGCCACCCTGGCAGCCAGGCTCCAGGGAACCTAAACCACTGTACCTCATATAGTTGGTTAGTTTTGTAGGTTTGTACAACTCAGGCCACAGACTGAACTATGGTTGGCACATACATGGATGTAGGACATGGCAGCAGATGGGTGGATATGGATCCAGATGAAACGTACTCCTCACCTTCCCTCACTGCTCCAAAGTGAGGGACAGACATTAAGCTACCAGGACAGACATTAAGCTGTTGGTAGCATGGACATACACAAGAGTGTCCTCTGAGGGGTCTCCTGGAGAGCTTCCCTGTTCTAACTATCGTACTTCATCCAGCCCTTTGCTCACATGCCCTTGGAAGACTGTGGGATGACTTAGTGTGGGCTCTGCCCCTTCATCTCACTGTCCCTGATTCTCAGAACTAACATTCCTATCTCTCAGACCTGGCAACTCCTAATCTCTCAGACTAATCTCCTAATCTGCTCTACAGAGTCATCTTCCTGCAGTCTCTGCACCCTCCCACTGGGGAAACTGAGGGTGCCAGGATACATCCTATGCCGGCGTCTAGTTAGGCTCCTTCAGCTTTATCTCCCATGAGCTGTGATGTGTGCTGAAAGGCTGAGGTCATTGGAGCTTTCATTCTCCTGAATCTGTGTTGTGGAGTAAGTTCCCAGCTTTTCCATCAGTATTTGAGCAGCTAAGGTAAACTCATATCAAAGGAGCTTTAGGGCTTGGGGATGATGGGAAGGTGACATCCCTGGCTGATTGAAAATGTGACATCCTAACTCTAGACGCTTCCTCTAAGCTCTCTGGTATTGACACATGATGAAAGAAGGTAATGGTGGCAATGCCACCTGTCAGCATATGGCTTAGGAATTTGGACAGTGGAGCCATCTCCTGATACCTCAGGGTCACAATGAAAAGCAGGGACAAGATGCAGTCTTTTGTCATTGGAGTCGTAGCAGACAACTAGACATTGTGTCTCTACCACCATCCCAGCGAGGTCATGAGTTACCTATGGAAACCACCTCTGCACTTTCTCCAAGGCTAGTATTAGCAAGACAGCTATGGCTGAGCAGACTTTTCCAGTTGTGGAAATATGAATCCATACTTTCACCCCCAAAATTTGCAATACTTGATACTATAACATGAGAGACCTACTTCTTTGTACCATCAGTGTGACTTGGCCTCATGTCTTGCCTTAACCAATTTAATGTGGGTAATGTACCAATTCTGAGCAGAGAGCATTATGGGTCTCGCCTTGACATCTCTGGAGACTATGACCCTTTATGAGAAGAGATAGCTATCACCTGAGCCAAGAACATATGAGAAGCAGGCCAGGGTCTGACCAGATTTGCAGGGTCCAACTTGACCCAGAAGAGCCCATCTAGATCAGCCTGTGATGGCCAGACTGCTCAAGCCAGGGGAGGAAAAAAAATCAATGTTCATTATAAGCATAAAGACTTTATTTTTGGAGGGGGTTGGAGAATATACACCACTTTTAATTCTAGCATAAAAGTTAAAGTGGGGCCTTGAGTAGTTTGCCCATGACACAGTAGACTTACACACAGAGTCTTGAAAAGGTTATGCACAAATATAGACAACAGGAGAGTGAGCTCTTCCCCAGGATCTTCATTTTAATGGACTTTACTATGTAATCATGTTCTCTGGCCTGAAGGAAGCTGAACCTGAGAGACTGAGCATCTGGTCCAATGTTACTCAGTTCATTTTATCACCAGGGCTGTTGCTAGGGATAAATCCCAAATGTATGCTCCACAGGGCGCACTGTCCTTCCATCTCATTCTTTGTGCAGATCTTCTGTCCCCTCTGGGTCCTCTCTTGTGGTCCCCAGAACCTCATCATGGTGCCCTCCACTCTCCAATGCCTCCACGTTTGCAGTCCTTGCCCATGGACGCTTCCATCCAGGATGCACCATGCACATCCCCCTTTCACATCAGAGGAGGGCTAGAGTAGAGCAAGCCAGAAGACTGCTCACCTGCTGAAACTGACCTCTGACCGACACACAGCTGGGTTTGGCCCTGGGCATCAATGGATACCATAAGCCAGTAAAAAAATAAAAAATAAAAATATAAAAAGTTAGAGGCAGAAGCTCTGAGGATCTAATGCTAACAGAAGGTTGTTATGGTTTAAATTTACAATGTTCCCACGAATTGAGTGCTTACTTCCAGGCCAAAGGCATTGTTTTTAGAAAGTGGTAGAAATTTATAAGGTGGGAACTAGCTTGCAGAAATCTTTGAAGGCTGGACCTGCTCCTGGTTCTGGTCCCTTTGATATTACACTGAGGTCTATTCTCCACTTTCACTGCCTGTGTCTGGTACCTATGCTGAACTCTATCTATAGGACTTAAGTTCCTGGTATATAACATGTACAGAGAGGCTCCTCTCCTTTTCTCCGTGCTTACGCTGTATAAGGAACCCTATGAGGGTAGAATGGTGCAGCCATTTGGGAGCACAACCAGGGCACAATCCAGGCAAACAAAACATAAGCAGATCCCATGCTATAGCGGCGCCACTCTGGGCCTGTGTGGAGCACAGGGCTCATATCGGGCCACCTCTGTAGGTCGTGATCACTGGTTAGTATATGATGCTGTCCTGAGTAAGTTTTGCTAGAAGAGTGGACAGGTGAGGTTGATCAAGGCACCCATGCCTATGCCACCAGCAGGAAACAAGGATTGGACAGGTGTGCAGCAACATGGAAAATTCTTACAGGGTCATCGAGATGGCCTAGAAGGTAAAGGCAAGACTGATAACCTGAGTTCGATCTCTGTGATCCAAAAGGCAGAAGGAGAGAACCAGCTCCCACAGGTTGTCTAGTGACCCTCATATATATGCTGTGGCACATGCTCATGTAAACACATGCACAAAAAATGAACACGATTTAACATTTTTGGGGAAAAAATCTTACAAAGATTCTTGGGTGAAAAAAAACAAAAAACAAAACCAGAATGAGACCTAGGCTATCACTTGAGCCAAAGATGTGTGCACACAAAGCATATTTGATAAGAACTATGCAAATAAAAGATGCCCATAAATGGCTGCTTACAGAAGGGAGAGTCCAGCTCTCTGAAGCTCACTGCTAGTTAGAAACCAATGTAAGCTACCATAGTAAGTTCAAGGCAAGCTTGGGTTGCAGAATGAGACCCTGTCAAATAAATAGATACAAGTTTAGAAGCAAGAATAAGTAACATCAGGAAAAGCGTAAAATCTGAAACTCGATGTGAGGGAGGCAGTGTAGGACCTGAGAGAGGTGGGGACTGTGGCCCAAGGGAGAGTTTACCCCTGAAGAAGTTCCTGTTTAGTTCCAATTATAGCCTGTGGGAAGCACAGACCTAGAGTTGCTAGAATTTACAAATGTCAAATGTCAAGAGAAAGCAAAACTCCATGTTTTCAGATCAAGCCTCAGATTTCTTCAGTGTGCACAACTGATTTAAAAGGCAAAAGCATGATTAGCAGCTACAAACCCAAGGCTCCACCATTGTAGCGAATCCTTGTTTCCACCTTAATAGGACTTAGAATTACCTAGTACACACATTTCACATGCCTGTCAGGGAATTTCCAGAGAAGACTAATGGAGGGGAGTTACCATCTAAATGTAGGTAGTATTCCTCATGATGCAAAGGCTAGACTCAATAAAGTAAGTAAGTAAATAAGTAAACAAACAAACAAACAAACAAATGAGAAGACCAGCTGAACACCAGAATCCATCTCTTTCAGCTTCCTGACTATAGATGCAATAAGCCAAGCCAGTCTAAGCTCTTGCTATTGTGCTTCCCCACCACGATGGACCATATCTCCTCAAATCATGAGCCCAAATAAACCTGACCTCCCTTAAGTTGCTTCTTATTAGGGCATTTTTGTCATTGGAGTGTGGTACTTAGCACTCTCAGGCTACGCCTGTCTCCCCCTCCATGAGGAGGATTGTAAGACCTACGTGGCCAAGAGTTTAAGTTGGTGGTTGCCGTAAGCCTAAGGCAAGAGTCATCATCACGATGTGTGCATGTGTGTGTGTGTATGTGTGTGTGTTAAGCATTTGTTAAGCACCTCCCACTTTTCAGATTCATAAACAGAATCTGAGAGAAACAGGAAGTTTGATCACACAGTCAAGTCAGTAAAGGGGCAGGTGGAAAAAAAAATGCCCTCGTCAAAGGTAATAAAAATATGAGAAAATACTGAATTAAAACAACTATGGGTAAGGATTTGGGGTCTGGAAGAACTCTAGTCAGGTGGAAGTGACTGAATTTGTCTGACCCCCATTGAGCTACAGGAGTGTGCTGGCTGTTTTCATGTTAACTCGGCACAAGATTAACATCATCTGAGAGGAGGGAACTTGAGAAAATGCCTCCATAATACAGGGCTGTAGGGCATTTTCTCAATGAGTGATTGATGGGGGAGGGCCCAGCCATTGTGGGTGGTGTCACCCCTGGTCTGGTGGTCCTGTGTGCCTTAAGAAGGTAGGCTGAACAAGCTATGAAGAGCAAGCCAGTCAGCAGCACTCTTCCATGGCCTCTGCATCAGCTCCTGCCTCTAGATTCCTTCCTGCTTGAGTTCCTGTCCTGACTTCCTTCCATGATGAACTGTGATGTATACATGTAAGTCAAATGAACCCTTTCCTCCTCAACTTGCTTTTGGTAATGGCATTTTACCACATCAATAGAAACCCAAACTAGGACTAGGAGGCTCTGATAAAGATGCCTCAATTCCAGAGGCAGGCCGACCTTGCCAGCAATTCCAATTTGAGTTTATATCGCATTATATAGGGTTGTTACCCATGGTTCCCACTGGCTTAAATCCCAATTCTCAGGAACCCCAAAAATTAGTTGTTTAAAGCAGCCATGCTAGAGGGCACCACACTGAGAGTATTGACACCACCAACATTGACAGATGATTGGGGCATTGTTTTCCTTACTGGAGAATGGCTGTCAGATGTCTGCCACTCCATATGTCCATAGGGAGTAACATCAGCCACTTTGACAACATTTCTCTCTCCAGTTCCTATAGACTGGGCCTCTTGTATAGACCTGGTTTTCCTCCTGCATGGCTCCAGTATTAGAAAGCAACATAAATTGCAAAGAAAGCACAGTGGCCACAAAAAGGTTAATGACTGTTGGGGCAATGCAGAGGGAAAGCAGCATTCATCAAAGACAAAGATTTTCCCACTTAAAGATGGCAAAGGCCCAGACCAGAACAGGAAGCTTCTAGCCTGCTTTGGTGGGTGGTGGGATTGTCTGAGGCTGAGAGATGCCGGAAAGGGACAAGAACAAAGTGTTCTCTGCTTGGCAAGCTGTCCTGACAGCCATGGTCCCTCCAGCTCCCCTGCATGGCAAGCCCCAGACCTCCGGGGACCAGAATCTCATTTAGGCAGACAGCAACTCTGATAAACCCCAGCCCTTAGAGGAACCAGAAGTCACTCCCAAAGCCTCCTGCTGCCCTGAGGAACTGAGCAAGGGACAGTCCAACTTGAGACCAGAGGCCAAGGCAGGCAATGAGCTGTAGTTTCGCCTGCTGCTGTGTCTCCCAAACTCCATGCCAGGGTAGGAAGAGAACTCGAAGCAAAAGAGCTGAACTGTGGGGGGAAGGAAGAGCTAAGGGGAAGGGCAGATCGGGGAAGTTGTGACTTTCACAATGGGTGAGATGGCTTACTCTGCAGTTCACAACTCAGCGGGTTATGTACGTCTTGGGTAAGGTTTTAGTCAGTTTGCCGAAGCAGGGTATGAGAAAATGCAAAGTGTGTACATGTAGTGGTCTAGGAACCAGTGGGTGTGTACTGGGCCCCAATCCAGCCAGACAAGCCTGCTTTTGATATTTTATTTTTTATATGTTTGTGTGTCCCCTGGATCATGTTCTCTATGGAATCTTTTAGGTCTGTATCACATTAATTAATTACACATAATAACTGGTGTCATTGTGACGTTTTTCACACCCACAACTCTCATTCATCCTGTTACCCTCTGTTGCCCCTCACACTCTTGCTCTACCCCTTCCTTGTGTCTCATGTATTGTGTGTGTGTGTGCACTGATGAGTTTAATCTGGGCTGTTTATGAGAGCCTGGATGAGAGGTTGTTTACAGGAGCGTGGACACCTTATCAATGGCTACAGCAGAAACTGCCTCTCCCTCCCTCAGTACCGTTAACTGCTTATAGACTTCAGGGGTGGTGGGACCTCACAAAGCCCTCCCCCTTCCATAACAAGCAGACCCTTTTTGATATCCAAGGTAGAACAGGCTTGGAGTGAGATGGTAGAGGAGGAAGGAACTGTGGCTTTGAAGGGGAGGAGGTTCCACCTACATTCATCACGAGGTAACGGAAGTCTAAGTTCACCAGAACCTCACATTTTTTTTTTTCCAAAGAAGCTAAGAACATCAGATAATCATGTGGAAAAATCTCTGAATTTTAGGAAATGTTTTTCATTGGTCCGTAATTAAACAAAAACATGTGTCAGGAAAGCAACAGTGTGAAACCTTGTTGAACACAGCAGCTACCTTCTTGGGATGATCGATGTCATATATGTAGACTTGGGCAAAGCATATTGTGAGAGTCACTCCTGAGTTGTTGAAGACCACAGGGAAAAAAAAAGGCTCAGTGAGATCCCAAGTCAGCATGGACCTAGGTGTGCTGGGATATGGGCTTACATGGCTGCCGCCCCACTAGGAGACATCTCTGACTCCCTGGGTGACAGAACCAGAAGAAGGCAGACCCCAGGGATCTGAAGTAATATGCTGGATATGGCAATGTGAAGTCTAGGAGAAAACCAAGCTAGAGTTCTGAGTGGAGGTAGGAAAAAGTACACACAAGGAAGATGGCAGCCAGGCAGTAAACACAGTGTGAATGAAGGCACGGCATGGTCTTCTGGAAGCCAGTGTTGGTCAAGCTGAGCGCGTAGGAGAGTGCCAAATGGGAGGAAGGGTATCCTGCAGCGCTGAGTTCCAAAGAGTGGGAAGGAGACACCAGGAAAAGGACATCATGAGGTAGGAGAGGGCACACAATGGTGGGCAGAACTCAGAGTTTTCAACCTGAAGGAACATCAAGGGGCAGATGCTTGTTCTCAAAATAACTGAGGACTTTGCATCCTGAGGTAGAAGCAGCTGAGGAAAGGAATGGTCCTAGGAGGCAAATTTCTTTCTTTTTTAAGGAATACATTATGGTATCACCTGAGAGATCCTGGTGCTCACTTAGCATTCAGCTTTACCTAAGAACTCCACAGCAGGCTGTGATGGAACCTCCTCAGAGAACCTTTGCTGACCCTTATATTTTCCCACCTCCTGTTCCCCTCTGCTATCCTGTGGTCTGGTTGATGCCTTTCTCCAGGCACGCCTTCTTTTTTTTTTTTTTCAAGACAGGGTTTCTCTGTGTTGCCATGGCTGTCCTGGTTCTCACTCTGTAGACCAGGCTGGCCTCAAACTCACAGAGCTCCACCTGCCTCTGCCTCCCAAGCACTGGGATTAAAGGTGTGCACCACCACCGCCTGGCTCAGGCATGCCTTCTTATTCCTGGTCTTGATTTATAGTCTCCTTCTGGAACAGGAATCAGAAATAGGCCACGGGAATATCACCGCTACCAATGTGCATCAGTGTGTTACTGCAGGAAGAGATGAATCAAAAAGTGGAAGAAAGGGAGGAGTCTAAACCCAGCCTGAGTGGGAAATTAGCGTTCTGGTGAGGAACCATGAGTCAGCAGGAGAGGGTGGACTGTTTACTATCCGAGGTTGCTGAGTCATTGGGAAGAAGTGTTATGGTCCCCATTTTATAGCAAATGTCAAAATAAAGCACTTGGCATAGAAACATGATAAAAGTGTTAGAAAATAAAAAATACTGTTTTCTCTCAATAATTAAGATTGGTGAGTCAGAATCCACATGAAAACATCTGATAAACTACATGATTTTTTTTTGTTTTGTTTTGTATCTCATGTTGCCTAAGATGTCTGGAAAATGGCTTTTTATTTTTTATTTTTATTAGCTGAAAATGACCTTGATCTTCTATTTGTCCCACCTTTACCTCCCAAGTACTGGGATTACAGGTGTGTGTCTGCTTTTATATGGCACTGAGGGCTGATCACAGGGCTGGCTCCATGTGCACAAAATTGTTCATTGATCTCCACATATATTCACTGTGGCATTTGTGTACCTAGCCACACATAAAACACACACACACACACACACATGTGTGCTCATAAAAACTTTTTAAAAGAAAACCAACAAAATAAAAATTAATTACCAAATATATGTGAAGAACATATATATATATATATATATATTTTTTTTTTTTTTCAGGGCACGGTTTCTCTGTGTAGCTCTGGCTGTCTTGGAACTTATTGGTAGACCATGCTGGCCTCAAACTCAGAGGTCCCCCTTCCTCTGCCTCCCAAGTGCTAGGATTAAAGGTGTATATCATCACTGCCTGGCAAGAACGTATTTTTAATCAGAAATTTTTTTAAGATTTATTTTTATTTTGTGTATATGAATGTTTTATCTGCATGCATATATGTGCACCACATGTGTGCCTTCCTGTAGAGTCCCCTGAAATTGAGGTCACAGATGATTGTAAGCCACAGATGATTGTAAGGTGCCGGGAATCAAACCCATATCCTGTGAAAGAACAACAAGTACTCCTAACTCCTGAGCCATCTCTCCAGCCCGAGAAGAAGCTTTAAAGCAAAAAATACTAAAGCTGAGCATGGGAGCACACACCTGTTACTCCAGCACTGAAGGGAGGGGCAGAAAGATCAGCGGCCAACCCGGGACAAATGAGACCCTATCTCAAACCAACAAACCAACAGACAAACGAAAGAAAGCAGGAACAGACTGACAAAAAGTAAATATGCAAGTTACAAGAAAAGAAATGCAAATGACGAGTATACATGTGAAAAGGGCTTATTGTTTTTTCTAATAAGGGAAATGCAAAACAACATACTGAGAATGAAAATTTTACCCATTGTTTGAGGAAACTTTCAGCCTGTCCAGGACTGAGATGGAGGGGACTTGGTGGGTGCTAAGAGATATCAGGTGGAAAGCTCATTTGATGAGCTTTTAGGAAAAGTGACGACCAAATCTACAATAAAAATGAATATTTTTTCAACACAGGTCAGATTTTTACTAGAGAAAGCTTTTGTGCGCGTGCGTGTGAAGTTCCGTAAGCTGGCAGACTGTCTCTCCAAGGCCCAGCAGTTCCCCAGCCTGCACTTGACTGAGGAGAGTTCCAGCCCGAGGAGGAGTCCTCTCTCCCAGGAGGCCAGAAGCTAGTATAACTGTAATCAATAACAACTAATTAAGAAAATTCTACGAATCAACAGATCACCCTGCCTCCCAGGTTGTGCATTGGAGGTTTCAAAGGTAACATGTACACACTTTCCTGAGGACTCGAGTGACGGATGTTGTTGTCACATTAGTTATTACAGGGGACTGTGGCGGTTTGAATAAAGTGGTCCCCATGGGCTCATGTATTTGAATGCTTGGTCATTAGGGAGTGGCACTATTTGAAAAGGACTAGAAGGGTTAGGAGGTGTGGCCTTGTTGAAATGGGCGTGGCCTTGTTGGAAGAAATGTGTCAGTAGGAATGGGCTTTGAGGTTTCAGAAACCCAAGCCAGGCTGGACCTGGCTTTCTTCCTGCTGCCTGCAGGACCAGACGTTCTCAACTGCTTCTCCAGCACTGTGTCTGCCTGCATCCACCATGCTCCCTGCCATAATGGTAATGGGGTAACTCTCTGAAACTGTAAGCAAGGCCCTGGTTAAATGCGCTTTCTTTTATAAGAGTTGCCTTGATCATGGTGTCCTTTCACAGCCCTTGAGCAGTGATGAGGACAGGGAGCACCTCTAATCTGAAAACCCCAAATCTGCAATGCTTCAAGGGCCAAAACTTTTTGAGTAAGCCAGCAGATGCCCCCACATGGGGAATTCCACACCTGACATGTGGCAGGTCTCAGTCAAAATATAGGTATGTTACAAGTACTATTAGGAAGTGACCTTCAGGCTAGGTGTGTAAGGTCTACAAGAAACCAAAGGATTTTGTTTCACCCAGGCCGCAAGATATCTCACTATGTATGTGCAGATATCCAACATCCAGGAAAAAAAATTCTAAATTCAAACCACTTCTGCTTCCAAGCTGATTTCTGGTTCACAAGGGCCACTCAACCTGTTGTGCCTGCTCCTAGGCAGCAACTAAAACTGCTAAAAGGACTCACAGTGCACTTAGAACAGAAACAACTGTTTAGCTGAGCAGACCTCTTGTAATTATTCCCAAATTAAACAGTTTTAATTATGTATTTCTTTATTTAAATGTGGTGTTATATGGAAGCCAGAGGCTGATGTCAGGATGTCAATAGTTTCTTCATCTTGCTTAGGTACATTTATACACACCATGTGTGTGCGAGCACATGGGTGCTTGTCTTTGCACACGTGTATGTGCATCCCTGTGGCAATCAGAAGTTACCTCAGGTGTCTTCAGGAACACTGTCTACCTCCTTTGAGACAGGGTCCCTCACTGGCCCGAGACTCTTCAGTTAGGCTAGGCCGGGTGAGCTCCTGGGATCCTCCTGTCTCTCCTCTACCCAGTGCTGGAGAGTAACCATACTCATTCCACCAAGCACAGTTACACACTCCCTGGGGCTCCAGCTCAGATCCTTGTGCTAGCGAGGCTAGTGCTTTCTAGACCAAGCCACTGGCTCAGCCTCTATTGCCAAGCTGTTGCCTCTCTTTCCTCCAAGCACCTTTAAAGGACGCCTTTGTGAGCCCTCGCTGAGCTTCAACACTGTTCTTAAGGTGGCAAATACATTACAGATTCTATAGCTGCATCTGAGAGGAATGTATTCACACCGATAGTTTTCCAGGAAGGGAAACTGGCCTCGGGGTGAGGGGATTTTTACTTGCGTCTCATCTTTTCGGTCTGAATGCCCTCATTCCCGCTTTCTACTTTCCTTAAAGAGAAAGCGGGGACGGCACATACTGACTCACAGCGATGCTCAGATGTTAGGCACTAGGATTGTCACACGCATTGGTCCCAGGTGGTATACAAGCCTGCATGGGTCCCTCAAGTTGGAGGCCTATTGCTTCCAAATGGAGAAACGGAGCCACTTCTCTCAAGCCACATACATTTCCTCCTTGTTCTTCCTGTGTGCTCGTTTTCTTCTTGAGGTCAAGATTATTCCACCCACTCTTCCTTTATCTTGAGGGAATCTACTGAGCCCTGGGCAGACAGTACGGGGGAGGGGTTCCTCAGGGCTGGAGATTGCATTTCCGGACTGAAGAGTGGGTGAGAAGTTGGGGACAGGACATGTTTCTGTTAGTCTTTCCCTACTCCCAAATCTGACATCTGACTTTAACGAAGCCTCCTCCTACCACATATAACCAGGGAAATGCATCTCTTTATTATTTACGTTTTCCTTCTCATATAAGCCAAATCTGTCTTTAGATGTACTCTGTGTATGTATGGGGGAACTAGGGGTGTGGTACAGTGGTAGAGTGCTTGCTTGGGCATGCAAGGCCTTGGGTTGAATTCTTAGCATCACAAAAAAGAAAAAAAAAGAAAGAAGGAAGGAAAAGAAAAGAGGTAGACACACTTATACCTTTTAAATTGTCTTCTGTTAAGAATTTAGACACAGCATTTGGGACCACTTGGAAACAGACAATCCAGTCGTGGGAACATGAGCAGTCTCTATTTCCATGTTGCCAGAGCCTAGGACATGGCATACTTTTATCCTTGATTACATCCCCGAGTGGCTCTTCCTTCTGGCTTCCTTCTTTACTTTCTGTAACACTCTCAAGTTGCTCTGGGAGACAGGAATGACAGCTGGAAGACAAGCAGGTGCACTTGGCCCTGGGAGCAGCTCGGAGAGGAGCTGCCCCAAGGGGCAGCCCAGGGCAGCGGTCTGATTAGCTTTGCAATTGGCCCCTGGGACTCTACTGCCCTGGCATCATCCCAGAAGGTTCAATTCGGACTGGCTGCAGAGAGATCTTAAAGGCACCAGCTGGGGAATGTTGGTGAATACCATTAGGATAGGTGTTAGAAAATTAGGACACAATAGCTTACTTCCCTTCTTTAGAGACTTGTTGTGTGTTCAATCATTTAGCCAATATCCATTTGTTTATATGTGTGTTTACATGTATATGCATGTTTGTGGGGGAGTGTGTGTGTGTGTGTGTGTGTGTGTGTGACACAAGCTCCTGTGTGTACATGTGTGTAGAGGCCAGAAGACAACCTTGGGCCTTGTTGATTTGGTTAGGTTGGCTGGCCAGAGATTCTCCTGTCTCCATGTCCTCAGCACAGTATTAAGAGATTGCACCATCATGCCCTGCATTTAGCCAATACTTATTGAGTACCTAACGGTGTAGGTGGTTTTCTAGCACTTTAGCAAAGACAGACAAGGTCTCAGTTTGGTCAGATAAATCTCTATTTTCAGGATGGAGATAGACAAGATGCCTGAGTGGACAGATCACAAACGTAGCTGCTGTGGGAGGCAGAATAATGGTTTCCCCACCTGGTTCCATAGAGGCTATGTCACCAGCTCAGAGCCTGAGAATAAGCTGTCATACAGCATGAGTGAGTTAGGGTTGCTCATGTTCTGCCAATTAATCATAATAATCCCAGGGCCATGCTTCTGGCCTCATGAAGAGTATTGACCGCCATTACTGGCTTGAAGGACAGAGGAAGAAGCCATTAGCCAAGGATTTCAGGGGACCCCTAGATACAGGAAAAGACAAAAAAAAGGGGGGGTTTTCTCATGAAGCTTTCAAAAGTGGCATGGCACTGCTCATACCAGTGAAGGCCATATTTGGACCTCTTCTGTCCCCAAATACAAGATAATAAATGTGTACTTTGCATACTACTGAGTTATAGCGATATTGGCAAACAAATACAGCTGCAGATAGTGGTAAGAGATGTTAAATAGACCAGAGCTGAGCATGGTAGTGCATGCCTTTAATCCCAGCACTCAGGGAGGCAGAGGCAGGTAGATCTCTGTGAGTTCGAGGCCAGTATGGTCTACAAAGTGAATCTAGGACAGCCAAGCCTACACAGAGAAAGAAACCCTGTCTTGAAAAGAAAGAAAGCAGGAAAATAGACTAGGCATACAATGGAGAGGGGCTGTTGGGGCAAACATGGTTTCATATGGGGAGGCTTGGAAAAGAGACACTGAGGAGTGACGTTGGGATAGTCAGCCACGGGTGGAGCTGTGTGGGGGCATATCACTGGTGTTGTTTCCCTAGAGTACTATTCCTCTTCCCAGGACTAAATGAAATGGTATGTCCTAGCAGCCTGGCTCCAGCTGAAGCTCACTAAATGGGCTGGATGGTCACAGGGCCTGATATGATAGACCCTAGGTGAAGTCATGGGACCCTCTCTGACCCCTCTGTGTCCTCAGATCTCAGACATGCCTAGTGGTCCAGGTACCATCCTTGATCCTCTCCCCTGCCTCTGTCTTCCTGGTTCTTCCAAGCAGAGGATTCTGCCCCAGTGAGCAGGTGCCGGCAGTCTTCCCCAGAGACAGGATCTAGGGTCCCCCCCACTCTGTCCCTGACCAAAATTAGGAACCAGTCATAACCCCTTGGCCACTCAGTCTTGGTTCAAGTTCTCCCTTGGACATTCCAGCTGCCTTTGTCTGGACTCCAAATCTCACTACTGCCCCTCTCTTTCCATACCTGGTGTCCCCAGCCCTGCTCTAAATGGCTGCCTGGATTACCTCGTGCTGGCATGGCAGCTAACCAGCCTCTGGGCTTCCGCTTTGTTTGTTCACCATGGAAAACCAATTACTGTGGTATACTAGGCTCTGTGCTTTCTGTGACACAGTGTACCAGTGCTCCTGAGAAGGTCAGGTTCAGAAGCATGGATGGCATCATTAAGGGAATCAGCACTCAGTATGGCCTAAGACCTGGGGAAGTGTCTGGTGGAGAAACTACCTGGGCAGGCCCCAGCAGCCTCAAGAAATGAATGAGGCCATGAGGACCCAGGAGTGAGAACCCACAGGAAGGAAAAGCGAAAGAGCAAGTGGCAAGACGGTCAGTAAAGAGAGTGATAGGGCAGTGAAGCAAGCTCGTCATAGCGTCTCAGTACGGAAACGCAGGCCTCCTGGGAGTTATGGCAAGACTGAGTCACTGGGGAGAGAAGCCTTCCCAAGGTGCAGAAGAACTTGACCACTGAGAGAAAAGCATGTCCCAGAAGGCAAGTGACTCGAGACAGATCACGGAGACCTGAGTTAAGAACAGCTGGAGCAGGGCAAAACAGATCCTGCTGTCTGGTGGGACTTGTTGTCTCAAGATGCCAGCAGACTGAGTCCAGCTATAGCTGCTCCAGCTACCTGTGGGCTGAGAAGAGCTTCAGAAACTCCAAAATAAATAAGGACAATGTTGAAAAGGCACCTGGCAGGTAGAGGGTGAGGAGCCTGTCTTTGTGTGTGTGTGTGTGTGTGTGTGTGTGAGTGTGAGTGTGTGTGTGTGAGTGTGTGTATGTGTATGAGTGTGTGTGTGTGTGACAGAGAGGGGAGAGCGAGAGGGAAGGAGGGAGAGAGAAAGAGAGAGAGAAAATATGTTTATGTGTGTACAGGTGTTCACACCTATGTGTGCATGTGTGTGTAGAAGCCAGAGGCAAATGCTGGGTACCTTCCTCAGATATTCTCCATTTTTAATTTTAATTTTGTGGGTATGGGTGTTTCGTCTGCATGTGTCTGTATACTTTGTGATTTCCATGCTTACAAAGGCCAGAGATGGTGTTAGATCCCTTGGACCTAGAATTACAGATGGCTGTGGGTGCTCTTAATTGCTGAGTCATTTCTCCAGTCCTTCCATCTTATTTTTTTGAGAGAGAGTCTCACTGTTCCAAGACCTAGACTAGCTGGCCAAATGAGCTCCCAGGATCCATCTATTTCCACCCTTCTCTTGCCCTTGCTGGGATTACAGGCATGTGTACTGTGCCCTTCTTTTCCGTGGATTCAGGAAAACTTCGTGTTTGTATGACCAGCACATTACTGAGTGAGGCACCTCCCCAACCCAAGTGGCAGTGTTCATGAGTGACCTAGAAAAGGCTTCTCCAGAGGGGGTGGTATTTCCTTGGAGGAAAGACTCTCATCTGTTCAATACAACTCTGAGTGGCACCTGACCTTGAAGGGCAAGGCTGAGATGAGAAATTAAATCAGCCCAAGAGAGCCAGAAATTGAGGTGTCTTTCCAGGGCACAGAGGTTGCTACCTGGTGATTGATTTTTGTACTTTTTCTGATTTGAGTGAGAGATATAGGATATTGAGCCCTTAGACAAGACATTAGGAATAGACTGGGTTGGACACAGCCATCCTGGCAGCATGGTGCTGGCCAGCGCTAAGGAGAGGTGTATTAGAGATTGCAGATGATATCTTGTGGACCTTTGGTGCAGTGAAACTTGGTGCTCAACTTGAAATCTAACTTTCTGTTTTCAGATTCCCCTAGAATAGACGGAACCTTGTATGTTGGGGCACTTTGAGCTGCAGGTAACAGAGAATCCTGTAAGTTCTTAAAAATCAACAGAGTTCTCTCCCTAATAGGAAGCCCATGGGCAGGCCAGCTCCTAGGCTTGTTAGTTCTAGGCAGCTGATCCAATGGCAACATTCAGTACCTGGATTCGTATTATCTTTCTGCTCTGCCATCTGCACGTTGACCTCACTCTCCAGTGACCTTTTCTCGTGCAAAACAGCAACAGTGACTCCAGTTATCATACCCTAGCTGGTAGGAAGGAAGCTGTTTTGTCTTGTGTCTGTTTCTAAGAATGACTTTTATTAGACGCCCCACAGAGCCCTTTCTGTTATATCTCATTGATGGCAATTGCATATTGTTCCCTGGTCTAAGCCCATCAATGGTTAGTGTAGGCTCTGTGCTGTGTGGGACAAGAAAGGATGATGTTTTCAGCAAAACCAAAGCGGATTATACTGTTCTGGGATATGGAGAATTAGAATAAGATGGCTGGCGGTGCACAGCGGTGAGAGAGAGGAAGGATAGCCATTCAGAGGCAGGGGTGTCAGGTAGAACGGAGACTTTTCTCCAAACACCTGGGAACCAATTAGCTTTCCCACGGGCACACAGAAGAAGGGGGAGCTGAGAGCTTTGTTTGTTTGTTTGGTTCTAAACAAACCAACCTTCTGGGTGGTCCAGAAGGCTAGCAAATGAGGGAGAGACTTGGCTTTCTCAGCAGAACCTGAGAAAAATAAAACAAATGAGCTGGGATAAAAAAGAAGTCAAACATGAGAAATCTTTGACTCAAAGAGAGACTTCAGTTTACTCAGGTGATGGAGCTCAAGAGGATCCAGAGTTAGCCATAGAGGAAAATGACACACAGAGGACGGCAGCGCCTGTCCCTCTCCTAGAACTGGCATGAACTTGGCCTTGGGATAGTGCTTGGGACTCAGTCACAGTGCATTCTCAAAGACTCCAGGACAACACTTCTGGGGGACATTGAAGGAAAACTTGGTCCCAGAAATTTTTCTTTTTAAATATGAGCCCAGCCACACGATGTTTTTAGACAATTCAGAGGCTTAGAAAAATAGATCTGTCCATGTTTACAGCAGAAAATTAAAACAAAATTAAAATGCAGGACCCCAGAACATGGCTGCCATGACACAAAGGGGCCTTCTTGTTCTTACATAGCCATGCGAGCCCCTGAGCCTGTTCTGTGCCCCTCCTTGTGCAGCCTCAGGAAGTGTGTGTTTGAGCCACATCCTTTGCCCAGAGGCTCACACGGAATCTTTGCTTCACTTAGTGACCACCCAGAACAATAACAGCTGCCACCCGCTTCCTGAACTTCATAACAACGGCTCAACCGTTCACCCTCCCGGGCCAGCTCTCACAACGTGGTTTCGTTCCTTCTCCAGAAGCCTCACTACCCAGAGTAATGTGACAGACGCCACCAGAGACCAGGAACTTGAGTCACACATTCTGACCTACCCAGATCATGGCAGGCTCTGGCCACCCTGGCCACCGGGGTTTCCTTCTGTCTGAAAGAGTAACCTCGGTGTCTGTAGGAAAGACCATCTCACAGTCCCTCTTCTGAACGTGCACGAAAACCCGTGGAAGCCAGTTTTCACAGTCCTTGTACCCATCACTGCCAGCTTGGTAGGGACAGGAAGTTCTCAGAGATATTCTTGTGGGCTATTTTCTTCTTGTTCACCGGAAGTGCCAGGCAGCAAGTAAAGCCTAGAGGCCCCTGTTCACTGCAGGCCCAGTTAGGGGTACTGTGCAGGGCTCTGCAGGCTTCCTCACACAGAAGGAAATTGTCAAGCCTCCTTGTCCTGCGTCAGACCTTCCCTTGCTTTACTCCAAAAGGTAGCACTGGCTAGACAGCTCATTCTGAAGTCAGCAGCCCAAGATGGGTGCCACTTCCCTGAGGGGAGAGTCACTTCCTTTGTAGTTTTAGGAAGGATCCAGGAGTCATAAGAACCCTGTGTCTGGGCATGGGAACCTGGGGCCTGTCTCTGGCCTCACACAGTACCCAGAGGACGTCCACATGAACTTTAATTTGGAAGATTCTCTGGATCCTGGGACCTGCTTTCAAACTGTTTTGCAGTCTTCTGCAATCACTGCAGAGCCTTGCTTACAGGGCACAGAGCAGAGCCTGGGGCAGAAGGACTCTCTGACTCCTTCCCACAGTCCTGACAGAACACTTCCGTGTCCACCTCGTGTCCCCATCAGCTCAGCATCTTTTTGCCTCTTTTCCTTTGTTGAAGCTGTTCCTATCGCATCCAAATCCTTCCTCTTTCTCACTATCTTTCCCTTTCTCTTATTGTTCCTTTTCCTTGTCTTCCCTTATTTCCCCTCTTTAAAGGATTTCCCTCACCATCTCTTTCCTTTTAATTTTCTTTTATTTTTTCCATTCTTTTCTCACCTTGCAGACTGATGAAAAAGAGATAGCTGTTTCCCTTCTTACCAAGAATTGGACATGGCTATTTCCCTACTAAGAATGAGGGTAGTAAAGGAGCAATGTCCTCCGTGCAGACCACTCCCTCTAACCAACAGGATTGTGACCACAGGAGGGAAAGTATGACATTCCTGTTTCCTGTTTGCTTTCCCAGCAGTCCCTGAATGGCTGCAAAATTTTGCATCCATGGGACACACAGCCAAGTGCTTTTCGTGATCAAATACTACCCAAACAGGTGAGGAAGGGCCCATTTCAGACAGAATACTGCCCAGTCTCCCATCCATGAAACAGTCTTGGATCCCATCTTGCCCAAGTGTTTCAGTACTCGTCCATATCTGGAAATATATTCTGAGCCCTGAGAAAGAAGACTTAGCTTGGAAACAGGGCTGTGAACCCTAGTTTCTACAGGTTCCAAACTTCTGCGTGTTAAACAAGAGAATCCAATGAAACTCTGCTGCCATCCTTCCCATCTCTGACTTTGTAGGTTGGAAATGACGGGTTGAGAGCAGAGTCACTGATCTCTGGGGTCCTGCTCTCCACTGACCAGTGGACCTGCTGGACCATGAGTACAGACTGACCTTAGGAAAGAAAGAAGATGGAATGGGCGTTTTGACAAGGATCTCCCATAAGAGGAGCAAGGGTAATGAAGACCCCTTGTGTTTCACCGTGCAATGTCCTAGCCTAGTTCCTGCTTCTACTGATACCAAGCAGGTTCAGATGCAAGGACTGAGTTATACAGAAACTGTGGCTAAGCTCAGGAACGAACATAGGTTTTTGTTTCAACATGAAAAGAGGAACTGGAGTTAAAATAAGCAGCGACCAGCACCAGCGCTTCCTGCAGGACAGCTCTGACTTGGTTTCACTGGGCGTGAGCTTTGATTTATTCCTTGGTCATGTACTGTCATTTATTTTAGCACGTGTGCTGTGTGCTCTTTGTGTTTTATGTTGTTTGGACTAGGGTCTCGTGTAGTCTGAGCTGGCCTCAAACTCACCACGTAGCTGAGGACGACTTTGAACTTTTGATCCTCTTACCTCTATCCCCCAAGTGCTAAGATTACAGGTATGTGCCCCCTATGCCATTATGCAGTACTAGGGAACTGAACCGTGGGCTATGCGGCTTTGGCAGGCTCTCTGCCGACTGAGCAATATCTCCTGCCACTAGCAAATGTGTGGGGGTTTGTTGCTGGTTTGTTTGCTGGTTTGTTTGTTTTTATAGGAAAGAACATCCTTACAGGTGGGGACTTTCCTAGGCCATCTAGGTCCATGGCTTCCTGTCCCTTAGTTAGCTGGTACTGGTATTGCTGACTAAGAAGGTCCCAGGTTAAGAGCAAGACTGGAAACAATTATCTCTAGCAAGGCAACATCTCTTCTGTGAAAACTGCCTGTCCACTGACCTGGCTGAGGTGGACATAGCAGGCTACTTTCTGTCTCCATCTGTCAGTGGTGGGTGGGTACCTGTTTCCTAACAGCCAAGCAACACAGAGCTCAGTAGCCTGTGAGTGGTCCAGGCAGAAAAAGCTATTGGTGGGTGGCTGAGCCAATCAGATTCCCTCTGGGGACTGGGCCTTGAGAATGGTACTGCTGTCAGCAGGGGAAAAGCAAACCCACAGAGAAGAGCTGACTCACCGAGGCAGAACCCAGCCAGGGCCCCAGTGCCTCTGGTTCCAAGCCCTAGGCTTCTCTGGTGTCCTTCTGGCCACCAAGGACAGTGGCCCCTTGTACAAGTCAGCCAGAGTGACCCCCCTAAGCCCACTGAAGGTCTGTGGTCATTGATGGGGTCACAGGAAGCCACGGAAGCAAGAGTGTGAAGACAGCGTGGGCACAGACTCCAGACAGGTGGAGTTACGGGTTTACAAGCTGTGGGCACAAACCCTCGGCGAGAAGCCACAAAGTCACGTCTTTTCCAGTCATATTTAAAGTTTTCATCACTTTGAAGGAATAGAAGAAACCACAAATGCGGAGAAAGATCAAAGTCGCCGACTAACTTTTAACTTAACAGAGTTCACTCCTAGCAGGAAGCCACCTGCCAAGGACCACATGCCACCAGGTACAGTTCACACAGTCCTAGATTTGGATAAAAAAGTAGAGACCCCGGAGGTCCACTGCTTGCCTCCCCTGAGCCAGCTCTGTTCTCAGAAGTGGTGGAGCCTGCATCCACGAAAGCATTCAGATGACAAACATCTGCCAAAAACCTTACAATGAATGTTTGCTTGAGTGTATCCATATCTGTCCTGCTGCTTTCCACCAAAGCCTGGGCTGGGACAGGCACTCCCTGACCCCTGGAGCAGACCTTCCAGCCGGACCGCCTTCCACCCTGGTGCTCGTGCTGAGGTGAGAGGAAGGAGAAGCCGTGCTGGGCCTGACCACCACTCCATGCCCTGGAGCAGCCACTCAGGCCCACAGAAGCCCACACTGGCCTCTCCCAAGAAGCTCTGTGGGCTCAGACCTGTCCCCTGGAAGGAAACTTTGCTGCATCTGGATGGAGCCAGTCCCCTTCTAGTCTTGTTCTCTAGCCCAAGCGGCTGGTGGGAGTAATTAAAAGTGATTTCTTTTGAATTCTATCAGTAGTCATCCTGCGAGGCTTTCTTCTATTCATAGCTTCTCTCTCTTCCATGTTTCGGGGAGTTTTTGCCTTTTGTCAGGGCAGCTGTGGGTCTACCTCTTTGACCTAAATAATGATTCCTTTCAAGTTTTGGAAGTCACCAATGTGCCTTGCCTCTGCCTTCCCATTTCTACTTTCTTTTCAACTAAACCCTGAAGGCTTGGTTCCTTGCTGTTCTGGTGACACGGTACCTAAATGATTGCCCTTTCTTACTGATGTGTCCCACTCGCTGGCATGACTATAGTCACCGTGAACTTAGTGACAGACAGACCCTTCTCTACCAAGGGCACGGAGACTATCACCTCCTTTCTGTACAACCCCATGTTTTCTTAAATAAACCAGCCCCACCCCCAGCTTCCCTGCCTTCCACATCACTCAGCTGCCTCATGCTGTGGTCAAACGGAGCCCTTGTGTTTGTCACACAAGCTGTACTAAGGTGGTCTGCTCAAGCCTTGATTGACGCCACTGATATTTTTTGCTTTTGAAGTTCAGCTGTGGCTGGCAAGATGGCTCAGTGGGTGTAAAAGGCAATTGCAGCCAAGCCTCGGGATTTGAGTTCAAACCCCAGAACCCACATGGCAGAGAGAACTAACTTTTGCAAGTTGTCCTCTGACTTCTACATGCACACCCCACAAGTAAATAAATAAATAAGTGTGTTTATTTATGGCATTGTATATTTTGTCTTTTTGCAGTGAGTTCATATACCCTGACAGATACATTGGGCAGAAGGGAGCGATGGGCATTGAAAGGCACTATCTCATCCAATCTTCCAGCTCTCTTGCAAGTTCACCTCCCTCAGCTGCTTCCTGGGCCACTTACATTTGCTCATCTGTGGTAGCCAAAGAAAATAATGGATCAAAGCATAGCCGCTGACTTGGCTTCCTTCATCATTGTGTCCTCAGCCATGGCCACCAACAATCCCTAGCATGTGTGACTATCATCTTATGATTATCATCTATGAAGAGTCACTGTCATTCACTAAGCCCCAAACGCCTAGCTTTGGGGGACAAAGCTAAGCTCTCCTGGGTCCTCACATTGAGGCTCCTCGGACCACTTGCTTTTCCTTCTGCTTTTTTTGTTTGCTCCCAGAGCAGGCACAAGTCAGGTCGGTACTTACCTGTACAGTGAATTTATCATCCTCATTGGGTAGAATCCTGTAAGTGTAAACGCAGTTCCGGAACCTGAAATAGATCAAAGATGACATTAGAAATCATACAGGAAAACCAAGTTTCCTTGTACCAGAGGGAACACGGCTCTCTGACACAGCTTGGGGAGCCCTCACACAAAGCCTGTAAATGTCAGGTTTGTGGTGTTCTAAGGCACACCTGAATCTGATGTTTCACAGTCCTGCATACAACACTGTTTTCCACCCCTCAGCACACAAAGAGTGGCCATGGACATGCCATTTATGTCACTGCTAGATAGCTTTAGGGTATGATCTCAAGGGGCCCATCATTTGGAAGGTCTTCTACAACCTCAGCTGTTGCATTGTCCAACAGAATGGGGCAAGAGATATGTCTGAAGAACCCAAACTCCCAGGGGCCTCAGCAAGATGGTGTCATGGTGACTGACCTAGGTACAACTTCAGAAAGAACATATGAGCCAAGGTGAGGCTCCCCAGTATCTACCTTCTGCTGAGACCTCATTCCCCCTACTGGGCCTCTCCCCTTGCTTTTATGGCTTCCTTCTTCTTGCAGTGAGCCTCACCCCTTCAGATGCTGAGATTTGCAGCAGGCTGGAGAGCTCTGGTTGTTTCTGTAGAGGAAGTCCCAAGAGTTCCTTACATTCTTTGGTTCAAGGATCCCAGGCACTTTTTACCTTCCTAGAATTTCTGAAGGGAAGGGCTTGTTAAAGCTGAGGACCTGGGTCTTGGAAGGGGCCATGGGTAAGCAGTCTCCGGCCTGCTGGTATCAGGTGACATGGGGGTCAGTTGGTGGCCTCGGAAGTCCATGGGCCCCACAGCTGAGCCTGGAAGGCTGTGAGCAGTTTGGGGGATCATTAATTATCACTGGGTCATCCTTGAGCCTGCTAGAATGGCCTCTTCCACATCGTCCTCCATTTGGGGATCCTCATTAACAGTGAAAACTAGGTATCCCTATCGCCCCAAGGAAGAAGAGGCAAACTTTATTAACAACACAATGCTTCCAATCTAGAAATGAGAGAGAAGTCACAGTAGTTAAGAACACTTCCTGCTCTTCCAGAGGACCTGGGTTCAGTTCCCAGCATCCAAATGAAGGCCTGCAGCCACCTGTAATTCCAATTCCAAGGGATCCAGTATCCTTTTTTGGCTTCCACAGACGCCGCATGCACACGGTACACATACATATATGTAGGCAACACCCATAAAATAAAAATAAATCTTATAAAAAGTCACTTAATTCTTTCCATGAACCACACAGTACTACAATTTCACATGTGCTATTATTTAACTCAACTTAAAGGTTTTATATTGAAAGCTGAGTGCACAGTTCCGCTGTAGTGCTTGCCTAACATTCATGAAGCTTTGAGCTCAATTCTCATTATGTATCAGGCACAGTGACACACCTGTAATCCCAGTACTCAGGAGGGGGAAGCAAGAGGATCAGATGTTCAAAGTCAGCTACACAGGGAGCTGGAGACCAGCCTGGGTTACATGAGACTGTTTCCAGAACTAAAGGCCAGCAGACACACAGAAGATTGTATATACATATCTCTTTAGACATCTATAAAATCATACTGCTTATGTTGTTATGAAGTTTGCTTTCTTCATAAAATATCACCAAGGTCTTCCATGTTGTGTTGGTTTGAATGAGAATGTCCCCATTGGCTCATATGTTTGAAAATTTGGTCCTGGTTAGTAGAGCTGTTTGGGAAAGATGAGGAGCTGTGGCCTTGCTGCAGAGGTGTGTCGCTGGGGGTGGGCACTGAGGTTTCAAAAGGACCAGGTGTAAGTTCTCAGCTACTTGCCTGCTTCTATGCTCCCTGCCCTGGTGATCTCCGGCTCTAACGCTTTGGAAACGTGAATGCTAATAAATTCTTTTATATGTTGCTTTGGTCATGGTGTCTCTTCAGAGCAATAGGGAAGTAACCAAGACACACATGAGAGAGATGGTTTTCTGATGTTCTCAGCATTCTACCATGTAGATATACTGTCATGTACTTGACCATGGGTGGGTATTTTGAATGTTTTGCCTTCAAAAGTAATGTTGCAATGAACAAACAGCTCTGTTCCTACATCCGTGCATACATGGATGAACTCTTTGTCTCAGTTTCCTCATCATAAAAAGATGATAGCAACATCACATCTACTTGCTGCTGGTAAAACTAAATGCATTCATGTGTTGAAAGCCTTTGGCTCACTACATGTCAGTATTTGTTAGTTATTGTGGGTAAACAAATAACTAGATAGAGTCAACTAGACAAAAAGACATAGGCATTTTACACACGTGCACACATGTACACACACACTTTTATGTAGCCCAGGTCGGCTTCAAACTCCTGGATAATCCTCCTGCTTCAGCCTCCCAAGTGCTGGGATTGCAGGTGTAAACCACCATGTCTGGCTGGCATTTCAAATTTTGATAGAGACTACCAGCCGTCATCCAATGAGGCTGATATATTTTTTTCTTTCTCCTAACGGATATGAGAGTGTCTATTTCCCCATACCCTGCTGACAGGCTTATCAGATTTCTTAATCTTTGCAAATCTGAGAGAGGAAGAACCACCACAGTTTGCCTTAATTTGCCTCTCTCTGTGAGAAAGGTTCAGCTTGTTTTTGTTCTTGACTGTTTCTGTTTCTTTTTCCTTGAATTCCTTTTTATGTCTTTGTCTCACTTTTTATGTCATCTTGTGCTTGCTTACAAGACTCTGACCTCTGTTACCTTGGATTTTGATATTATTTATTTCAACAATGTTTGTCAGTTATCTTCTATAACTGTGTAATTTGACATTTTTTTAGTATGGCCAGCCTTATAATATTTTCTCTTATGGTTTTATATTAATATACTTAAAAAATCTAGGGGTAATGCTTTTGGGAGATTTTATGACTTTGTTGCTTCATTCCCCATGGGGAAGCTTCTCTCGAGAGCTCTTCTGGCTTTAGTCCCAACTTCTTACCCCACCCCAGCCTATCTCCATAGCCCAGGTTGGCACCACCACCCTCTGGCCCACTGCCCTCTCCCCTCTCAGAGATATCACTGGGACACACGGAATCCACACAACACTGTTCATGCAGGCCCATGAATCTTAGCCTCAACTTTGTGCAGAGCCAGGGGACAATAGAGCCAGCTCTGCCCTGCTCCAACAGCCTTACCTCTCTGGAGCCCTGACACTTCCTCCTACAGATAAGCAAAGGGGGAGGGTGAGAATGGCTCTCCTAGGCTGAGGGTCACAAGGGCTCGTAGTCAGAAAGAAAGGACAGAGAGACAAAGACATGGCTGCTCCAAAAAGGAAAACCCCCTTAATTTAATCAAGAAGAGCCTGCCTGGCCTTTTCAAAGATAGCCTAAAAACTGAGACAAAGAAACAGCCTCATGTGACTAAGGCCAAAATCAGAACTGAACACATAGGAGAATCTCAGATGACCTTGCCTGAGCACTGTCAATATTCACACAGCAGCATGACCATCACCGTTATGAAAACATTAGTCTAAAATTAAATTTCAAAGTATTCTGGGGCCCCCACAGGGAAGCTAACCTCCCCCATTCACCAGTGGCTGTCTTGCTCCCTGGTCTTATGTGCAGTATGTGCTCACATACATACATTTGCACATGCATGACACATATGCCCGCACGTACATGCACATAACATATAGACATGCATGTATGGATGCACAACACACTTCTATACACCTACAAAACATTACAGCCAAAATGTTGAAAGCAGCTCCATGGTAGAGCACTTTCCTAGCATGTTGAAAGGCCCTGGATTTGATCCCATGTCCTTCAGAGCCAGGGAATCAATATATTGAAAACAAAGATCCCACAGCTAAATTCTGCTTGACAAGGGCTTCTCCAGATCATGATCTATACAGCATATTCCTTGCTCTTTGGGGACATGTCTGGCCAGTCCTTGTCAGCTATTCTCAGTGATTTGGTAACAATATGGAGTTGCTGACACTGGCTTTCAGCTGTGACTCTTCTCTGCCACTATGCTCTATCAGTCAAGAAAATTCCCAGTATCCTCATTGGGAATCCATATCAGGACAGACCTCCCTTCTGTTACTAAAGGATATCTCCCATTCTCGAGGGAAGGAGGTCTGGGCATAGACTTCTCCACTGCCATCTTCCCTTAGTGCTGATGTCTATCCTAAGCTGATCCTGAAGGATGAGCAGAAGTGGGAAGTTGCCTTTGCTGGGGTAAGAGGTGGGTAGGGGTGGGGGTGTCTCTGGAAAATCTTGAAATCGTATGAGAAGTTGTGTTTCACCACGAGAGGACAGGACAGTCAGGTGGGAGTAGGAAAACTGGTCAAGTCTAATGATCCCTGGCCAAACAATGTCTAGAAAACACCTTTCATTACAGTGAGCCCACAGAGAGGTGGAGAAATCTAACTTGAAAACCACACACCAGGGTTTGTCTCACTCCACATTCCGCTCCTGTAGTTGCATGTAAATCCCATTGTGACTCTTGGTATGTGTCACTTCTAATTTCTAGAAAACTGTCTTTGCATATGCTTTCTTTAAATAAATATCTAAATGTTGCACACTTTTGGGAAAGATGGAGTAGAAAACAGAGGAAAGCCCACACTCAGAAAGCTACCTGGAGTTAGGCATTGTCCTATACACCTATAATCCAAGCGTTCAGGAGGTTGAAGCTGAAGGATAGAGAGTTCAAAGCCAACTACAAAGTGACCCTGTCCCCATGTCCCAATAAAGAGGGGAGACAAGTTATTTTGGCTAACACTGAATAAGAGAAAATCTACCTTAGCCTCAGGAAGCAAGAGTGTTTATCCCTACTGTTCAAACCTAAAGAACACTGGAAGGGCTAAAATCGACACACTTACAAAGGCTGTCATTGCTTCTTTGGGCCCCTCCAGAAGAGAGAAAACAGAAAGGGGGTTCAGCTGGCCAGCAGGTGAGAGGTGGAGCAAAAATAAGCAGAGAAACCTTCTCAGTGCTAGGGACCCACGTGGTCACTCTTGACCTAAAGTTTTAAGAAGCAAAGACATGGGAGTCAGGCCCTAGAAGGGAGCCTGCCATCTGTCTGTTAGTTTATCACTTAGCCCAATACTACCTGGGTCTTGGTTTGGTGGGGTCTTTCATCCCCATCCCTCTTGTTTTTTTTCTTTTCCTTTTCTTTCTCTGTCTCTGTGTTATTGTTGCTTTTTGTTTGTTTGATATAGTAATTTAGTTAGAAATAGACTTTTGATTCTAAAAGAAGCTGCCTCCAATTCCCAGTTGTCAGAAAAGAAGCATCACCAGACCCGTGAAAATATGTCACCACTCAAAAGAGAGTCCCACACCCCACAAAGGACATGGAGGCATTATCTCTATCTTAGATAAACTCATTGTTTCAAAACAACATGGTGAGGCTTGGGAAGCTAGCCACATTCTCAGAACCCACATGTCCCGGTTCCATTCTGTTGCTGTAACACAACGCTCTGACCAAAAGGCAGCCCAGGGGAGAAAAGACTCATTTGCAGGGTATATGAGATTCTCCTTAAGGTAGATCTTTTCTTTATCCAACAGTCGCCACTATGTTACTTTAGAAATGCTGGCCACTGTAACAAGCTATGGAATTTGAGTAAGTTGCATAACCATTTGGAAGTAAACCCTGTGATCCTGATAGGTGATATGAAGGCTTATTCAAAAGAGTTGAGGCTGGAGAGGTGGCTCCGTAGATAAGACCCCTGAGTTTGGATCCTCAGAGCCCACATAAAAATGCATGGTTTAGAGCCTGTCAGGTGGTGCACGTCTTGAATCCTGGAGCTTGGGAGAACTCTGTGAGTTCTTAACCAGCCAGGGCTACATAGTGAGACCCTGTCTCAAAAGATTAAAAAGCCCAGTGCTGAAGTGGGGGTAGGTGGGGGCCGGTGTCAGAGACAGGAAGTATGCAGGGCCCGGTCAGCCAGCCTAGCCCCAAACAGCAAGCCCCAAGTTCTGTAAGAGACACTGTCTCAAGGGACAAGGCAGAGAGCAATGGATCAGGATACCAGATGCCCTCCTCTGGCCTCCAGGCACATGTATGGCAAACAAAGCATGTGTACACACACACCTGTGCCCAAGCACGGCATCACACACACCACACATGATAGCATTTCAATAGAAAGACAAGATGAGAGAAGTAGCTGAAAGATTAATGACGAAAGGCCAAAGTAAGGGGCAGAATAAAAGATGAAAGCATAAAATTCTATGCAGGAAATCGGTTATCATGAGCCAGTCAGTAACGTGGGGGAAATGTATCATTTACAACAGTTACAAAAACACAAAAAGTCGACAGCAGAGACCCAGACAAGAAATACGCAGGGCCTGTATGAGAAAATATTACACAATCAAAGAAATGACACAATAAGACTGAATGTCACTAAATGTCAAGCTCACAGTTACAGTGGAGTTTTCGGTCATCCCAATCAAAGTCACAATAGGAAGTTTTATTCAAGTTGAAAAATACTTTTACCTGGTTTACCTGGAAAAATATTTGAATATAATAAATGAGAAAAATCCCCAAACATTTTGTAAAATTATGCTAATGCCTGTGTAGTGGTGTAGGGGGATAAACTTGGACAGATAAACAACCAAGAAAGAGCTTTGTAAAACTCAGTATGTGGCAGACAAAGGAATCGTGGAGGGAAAAAAGCATACATCATTTAATAAGAGGCTGGGGAAAAATGGCTACTTGAGAAACACACACACAAATCTTTATCATTTGTCATCCATAAGTCTAACAAGATTTAAGCTTTCAATGTGAACAATAAAAAAAAAAACAGAAATAACAGCCATGGCTGCAGCATTTGTTTGTATAGTTAGGATGCTAAACACTTGATACACATTATTCAGTCAACACACAACAATTCTACCACATTGATCCTGTTATGGTTGGCTTTCAGATGAGGAGGCTCAGGCCCAGTGGATTTAGATAAACTTTTGGAAGTTCTTCCCTTAATCTGAGTTGATTCCCTACAAAGACCCAGTCTTAACCCTCATGGGTGGGTTTCTGCACACAGAAGGAGTCTCTATGCTGGAAATCTAAGGAAGAAGTCACAGAAGAAAACAAAGCTATAGATTTTACAGACATTTATGATCCTCCCATGTCAGAGAATATAAAGCTTAAAGGCAGACTGTCATGAAAATGTACTTACAACAAACATGACGTAAATAACTCACGTAGGCAGATGACAAGGCTTGCAGCGTCCCTTGCAGGTGCCAGGAGTTAAACCCAGGACCTCAGGCCTACTAGGCAAGCTCTTAACTCCTGGGCTGTATCTCCAGCCCCACTGCACCTGCCACTGAGACAAGACCTCATTATATGGTCCATGTGGCCTGGAATTCATGACGAAAAGAAGCTAAGAGAATAGAGAGGACCATCCACAAAAGAGGACAGCCAGCAAGCCTCTCAAACAAGACCAGCAATCAACAAGAAATCAAAATGAGCAACTTATGGCTGTGATTCTCTTAAAAATAACAATATGTAGAGTAGGATAGTGGAAGGAGGTAGGCTCGATCCAGTAACGTGCTTAACCATTCTGCTGCAAGGTCTTCCTTGCTGCTGCCACACTTATGGCAAGACTGCTGATATTGCAAATGCCAGTCAAAGAAGCATTCCAAAAAGCATGAAACATCCTGGAAGAGGGGCCTGTCCTTCCAGCAAGGGTGATGTTTAGGAAGAAATTCTAACTAGGTGGGGAAAGATGATGTTTCTGTAAACCTCAGACACAGTGAAAGGTGGTGCTGTGTGTGTATATATAGTAAGTATGTGTGTGTATGTTTGTGTGTGGGTGGACGTATATATACAATGTGATGGAGATTACATATATATAAAGGGAGGATGAGAAGACACACCAACGAATTAACAAGCCTTACGCCGGTCTTCCAGTGACTGGGCAATGATTTTGTTTGTCTTATACTTTTTCACCTTATGCTTAACTCATTGTGAGGCTATGTTGAGACAGGGTCTCACTCTGTAGACTGGGAGGCTGGTCTGGAACTCATGGCAGTCTTCTTGCCTCAGCGTTCTGAGCATGCAGTCATGTGTGCGTTCCACCACACCCAGCTAACACCACCATTACCGGAAAGAAGACTTCCCCAGGTCTGTCCGTCCCTACACTGCCACGCTAGCTGCAGGGCCACGTGAGTTCTCTCTTTCTGCAGAGGTTCCTTTGGCCAGTTGGCAAAGTAAACCCAAACTGATGGGCTCTGGTGCTCATTAGTAGTATGCCCCATGTAAGTGTGTAGGGGCACACGCATACATATATAAATGTGAGAGGTCAGAGCATAATTCCTCCCTCAGACACCATTGATCATTTTTTTGAGACGGTCTCTTCCTGGACTGGGGCTCATCAATTCAGCTAGGCTGGCTGGCTGACCAGTGACTCCCAAGGATCCGCCTGTCTCTACCTCCCCAGTACTGGGATTATAGCATGCACCAAGTGGGTTGTACAAGGCAAGCACATGACCAATGGGGCCACCTTCCTAGCCCCAAAAGATGCATTTCTAAGTAACCGAGACAAAAAGAGCATGTGCGCTAAGTTCAGAGCAAATCTGTAGTGTTTGCGGAAAAGCCAACCCCATACATTACATAGGTTCTTCCTCCCCACCTTCCTCACCCTCTCTCCCAAAGGGCAAGGGCGTACCACAGCTACCAATATGGGGCTCCGTAGGGTCTAGCTTTTTCTCCTCTCTTCGGCACCTCCTTTACTAAGTTGGGGCTAGGGTCAGAAGGGGCCTCTTCTCTTCTGGTTCTCTTATTCTCTCTGCCCACCCCCCCCCCATCCCCGGGCATTCTTCTTTCTGTGTCTGTGCCCAGGCCCCTCCCTCCCTCAGGCTTCCAGGCTGTCAACTCTGGTGGCTCAGCAGCCACCAGACACTCTTGCGTCACTGAAGTTCTCTTCCTGCCTCAATCGCTTTGAGCGCTTCCTCTGTGGAGGCCCCACATGACAAGCTCCGTGTCTCCCAGAGGCCTCCAGGAAGTCCCGGAAGTGACACTGTCACAGCTCTCCTGTCCTGTCATGGAACTTTCTTCACAGATGGGTCCTCTCTGCTCCTCTGCTTCTGAGATATCTCAGCTCATAAAACTAAGGGCCAGCTGTATTTTTGCATATGCAAAGCACATAATGGGCATACCGTGGCCTGTCTCTGGCTAGGCCTTGGGCTATTCATGTTACTCCTGTCTTTCTATCTTATCCTCACAATGATACAGCTATTCGAATGTGCAAAGACTGTATAGACAGTTCTCCAAATAAGGCATACAAATGACCCACTAGCACTGTTAACAAATTAAAACCAGAGTTAGATACTGCTTCAAAGCCCCTAAGCTGAGTAGAATAATAAAAAGACAGCCAGATATGGTGGTGAACACATTTAGGACATGGAGGAAGGAGGATCAGGAGTTCAAGGCCAATTTGACTATAAGAGGGAGTTCAAGGCTGGCCTGGGCTACATGAGATCACAGCTCACAAACACACAAACAGGCAAGGGGCTGGAAAGATAAGCGTTGGTAAAGTGCTTCCCTTGTAGCCTAAGAACCCGATTTGATGCTCAAAATGCACATTAAAAACCAACCAACCAACCAACAACAGCAAAGTGGGTTTGGTGCCTCTGTCACCAACCAGCCTAACTAACCTACATGACAAGTTCCAGAGCATTCCTCTGTCTTAGAAAGAAAGAAAGAAGGAAGGAAGGAAAGAAGGGAAGGAAGGAAGATGGGGCTGGTGAGATGACTCAGAGGGTTAGGGTACTAAACCTGGCTACCTGAGTTCAATCCCTGGGTCCCACATTGTGGAAGAATGGGACCAACTCCTGAGGCTGTCCTCTCACGGACACACCCAATGTGCAAATGTGTGCATGCACCTGCACACATACACACACACACACACACACACACACACACAGCAGATAATAACCAGTGGGGAACTGGACCCTCACACATGGCTGGTGAGAGAGTGCCACATATGAGCATGAGAGCTCAGAAGTTCCTCAAAATGCTAAACATAAAATCCTCCACATGACCCAACCCTGCCTCTCAGGGCCATACCCAAGACTACTGCAAACAGACCTCCACACAAAGACGGGTCGATGACTGCTCACAGCAGAATTGTTCATAACAATCAAAAAGTAAAAACATTCAGAGGTGCAAAAGCCATTCAACAGGCAAATGTGGTTTCTCCACACAGTAAGTTACCAGTGAGTTGCCCAGCAGATGGATGTCTGCTACAATTCAGGTAAGCTTGAGGGCCTTATGAACAAAGTCAGATACAAAAAGATGTATGTCATATAATTCCATGTGCATAAAATGCACAAGTCAGGCAAATCCTTAGAGACAGAAATGGATTGGCTCTTTCCAGTGGTCAGGGGGAAGGGGAGCTTCAAGGAGCTGCTCCTGGGTAGTGTTTTGTTGTTGTTGTTGTTGTGTTGTTTTGTTTTTTTAGGGATAATGCGAATACTCTGAAATTAGACCATGGTGTTGGTCGCATGACTATATGACTTACTGACCACTAAGCCACAAACTAGCATGTGGACAGGTGACTTTACAGTGTGTATATTAACTTCATTATGTGTATATAGACTGTCGCACTATAAGCCAGTGAACTGGTCTGGGCAGCCTCACTTTGGAGCTAGGATTTTGGGTACCTTGCCAATACAACACAAGAGAGTGTGGGCAGCTCCAGAGTCTTGCTCCTCACGACTAAATGCCCTGGCAAGAATTGGGGAACAACAGCAGAATCTTGTTGCACCTCTGAGGCAGGGAGGCAGGGGCCTTGTGTCCCAGAGAGATGGAATTGTTAAATTAAGAAGTGCTTATGTCCTTGCACAGGTGGTAGTCAGACTCTGACTATGTGGTAGTCAGAGTTGCAAAATACACCTAGGCCAGTGCCCATCCTGGGAAGATAGCTCCAGCATACTGGGTGTGAGCATAGATAGAGGTGTTCTCTGTCATTTCACATAAATGATATCACTGAACAGGCCTTCTTAGGTCTAGCCCTCCTTCCTGGTCTTGGACACAATCAAGAGCATCATTCTCAGACAAAAACCTTTTCTCATGTCAAGTGAACTTCAGGAGCCCAGGGCTCCAGCTCTGGCTCCTGCCTATGCTGGCATTTCCCTTCTTTGCCTTCAATGCCAGATATGGAAAACAATACTGCCCAGTGTTTGCAGGAAAGTCAAACTGTATAGAAAGTTTAAGAGGAGGTTGGAGGAAGAGAGATGACAGTGCATGGCACAGTCCGTGCCCTGACCCCTCTGCTAGGCATTCCCACGCTCACAAGCTCCTCTTCTGCAGTTCTTCTCTTTCCACCAAAGTACAAGTGTGATGCAGTCCTCACTGTGCTCTTCATTAGTCCTGAAAACCTGCCTTGTTTTACCACCTGTGGCAGGCTTGGGGCCTGCTCTCCTACCAGTGGCTGGTCACAGGATTTCATTCAAGTGACCAGAATGCCTTCTCCGAGGGCAGTTTTGGTGGCAAATGTCCCGTGCTTCCCCCTCTTTCTTTCTGCATTGCCAGAGCTACCAAGTCGAGCGCTATCTGGCATTCTGTCTATCCCCAGAATGGAGCTTTATTCCACCATCAGGCCTGCATGCACTATGAAAGGCCACATGCTGAGGGAATCCCTCACACATCTGACTGGACCAAAGGCAGCCACAGTCTTCCTGCAAGGGAGGAAGCCAGATCACCCCAGAGTGGTTTCAGGGGAAATGCCACTCAGGTGGACAATAGCCAACTTGACCTAGTTGACTTTGGGCTCTGTCTAGGCCTTGTCAGCTCCTTCAGAAAGAGCAGGTTATATCTAAGGACTGGGCCATATTCAGATGCTTCCTGTGCAGCTTCAGCAAAAAGAAGCTCCCTGGATGAGCCATAGACCCTGCATAGCCTGAGCTACTATCTTCTCTGCAACACACAGTCCTGGGCAGCTTTGCTGTCCCTGCTCAAGAGCCTCATAGCCCCTTAAAAGGCCATACCTGGCCAATATCCCGCCCAGGGCCCACAGACTCCCTAGGGTATAGCTGACTCACCACAGAGGGACTGAGTAGGAACAAGTGACGGTGACACAGGCCCTACTTAGAAGAGCTCACATTCCCTTTCAAGGAAGGCAGACTAGAACTCTAACCATACTAGCAAGGTCTCCCCAGGCCCAGTGCTCTGGGACCCCAGTGTAACTCCAGGATCCCCTAGACCAATGTTCTCTGAGTGACCGAGAAGAGGTAAAAGTCTTCTTGCTTGGCAGTAGGTGACAGCGTAGACCTCTGTCAAGGAAGTGAAGGTCAGGGTGTGGGGTGAATGTGTGCTCTTTTGTCACATGGGTGGTTCTGAATTGCAACCTTGTCTGTTTTTACCTCCCTCTCCCCAGTTGTGTCTAGTCAAATCTCCTAGCAGGAAGGCCTTCCTCACAATGCTTTGCTCTTCCCAGAGTGCCAAACACATCTAAGACACAGGCACAGGGCCCCTGCTGCTGTCGTCCCTTCAGTCACAGGGACATGGATGAAGCTACAGCTGCAGGGTCACTAAGTCCTGATCCACAGCTAGGTGACCCAGCGTCCACACAGACTGGCTGGTGTTCAGGAAGACAGCACACATGTCGAATCTATTACTTCTGAAACTGAAGAGAACTCTCCTGCCCTGTACCCCACCTCTACCCTGTACCCCACCTCTACCCTGTGCCCCACCTCCACTTTGTAGCCCTACCTTTGCTCTCTACCCTGACATGGTCCTGAGGCTGCTGGCTTGATCTTCTCTGGCAGGAGCCTGGACTCTAACCAGGGCACATGGTGAGGGGACAGGGATGAGATGGGCGAGGCTCTGTCATCCACAGGGAACAGGGGAAAGTAAGGATGTGAAGTTTGTTTTTTCAGGAAGTCTCTTTGCATTAAAGGGCTGGCTTCTAACAATTTTTCAAATTAAAAAAGTATGCTTTTCTTGCAATTTCTTTTCTTTTCTTTGGCATGAAAGAATGCTTTATTCTGTACGCTGAGGTTGTGGTAGTCAGTCATTTAGTTTGAAAATCTCTCTCATCTTGGCTTTGCAGGAACTTAAGACAGCTGAGGCAGGGGAGACAGGTAGAAGAAGAAAGGCAACACAGAGAGCTGTCTGCCTAAAGGTCCTGCAAGAAAGACCCCTTAGGTTCCTTCTGCTCTGATTTCAGCCTTCCAGATGCTTAGAGTCAGAGAACCCACGCCATGATGCACATTTGTAGCCAATGCCCACCACAGTCTCTCAGCCCGTAACCAGCTCCCAGCAGAACCACCCCTGGCCCAAAGCCTACTGAGGTGTAAAAATGTAACTGGGGCCAATAGAGTTGGGCTGAGCTCGAAATACACTGAAAAGTACCCTCCTGCCCCTCTTTAGGGCCCCTCACTGGTAGATCCCCAAGGGATGGTACTTTGGGTAGGTCCAGGCCACCTGCAGTGCTTCTCCTGAGACATGCTGGTGGGTGTGCAGGAAGCTGGCTGCTAACTCCACCCGCACAAGATGCTCAGCCAGCCATGAGCCTGCACTGGTTTCTAGTGCACCCCCAACTCTGCGAACACCCTAGCTCCTCTTGCTTGCATCCACATCCACTGACATGCCCAGCTTGATGGTGGCAGAAGGAGGCGGGCAGCACAAGCTGGTGGTCTCTGGGAGCAAATGACCTTAACTTTGGCTGTTATTGGTCCCTAACCTAGCCAAGCCTCATGGTCCTCATCTGTAGGTCTAGGTGCCCATAGGACCCACACTCCCTGTTATCTTGAAGATGAAACCAGCCAAGAAATGCCTAGCACAGCAGGTCCCAACATGAGTCAGAGCTCAGAACTGTCTGTGGTCAGTCGCCCACTTCCCTCCTGAATGAAGATATGAGGGCCCTGGCTGCTCTGAAAGATCTTTCTCTCAGTCCAGGGACACACTATCAGATGCTACCTGCGCTGCTCAAGTAGACACACCCTTCCTGGCTGTGTCCCAGCCCTCCTCCAGCCTGAAGCTGGGACACGGTTAGACCACTGGGCTGTAGGGCTAAGGACCTTCCTCAAACACAAGACAGATGGTGTGCCTGAAGGGAACCTTCAGTGAGCGGCTGTTTCCTCGTTGTTAGGGTAGCCAGCACATTCAGCAACGTCTTCATGCTGGGCTGTTGGGGGAACCAATGGGGACAGAGACCCAGGTAGATGAGGATATTGCAAGGAGGGACAAAGACCCACTCAAAGAGCAGCTCCGTGGCTTCCCATGTCCTTGAACCCTGGAACAAAACCTTTTGGGTGAGGAGTCCTTTCCTGATTAAATGCACCCCAGACTCAGCTCCCCAAACAGGATTAGCTCCAAGACCTTAGCTGGGTGGAGGAAGGGATCCCTGTTGTCACTACTGCCATTCGCTGGGTCCCTGACTGACGTGTGTGCTCACCGAAGATGCGTCCCAACGCACCCCCCACCAGAGAGGCCCGAGTTTCTTCCTGGCTCAGATCAAGGATTCCAGGGAGGCCCCTGGCACCACAGGTCACAGAGGGCTGCAGTGTGGGGCAGGCCCAGAGTGACTCAGAGAGCCCTAGCACCTCACAAGCCTGTCATGACACAGCTCCCAGAACTCCAAAGCCAAGGTCCAAAGTAGGCCTCAGAGGCTGCCAACCTCTACCCTCCCCTTAGGGTAACAAAGTGGAAGCCAGGTCCCATCATCCTGTGACATAAAACTAACACAACCAATTACAGGGGTTCCCCTTTGGATCCACCCTCCAGGGGTTCCTGGATCTGACAGTTGGGAAGAGATGGGGTACTCACAGCACGCAGAGCGCATAGGCCCGGGGGATGGACTCGCTGGCACGCACAAGGAAGCTCCCGTCCTTGCCGGCCCTGGAAAGTAGCTCCTCTGCCTTGGAGCGGGTGATGTTGCCATGGTTCCACCCAGGGACCATGGCAGGCACGGGCCTCCTGGGCTGGGTCAGCAGCCACTCCCAGGACTGGCGCTCCAACAGAGCAGTTAAGGGCCCTCGGCTGAGACCTGCCGCCCCGTTGCCTCTCAGAAGTCGCCTTTGCTGCTACTACCAGCTTAACTGACAGACTTCCTGTTTCAGGCGCTCAGAGAGGGAGAGGAAACTGAGCTGCAGAGAACTTCCTCATTAGAGAAACCAAGTTGGGGAAGGGGGGCGTCATCTACCTTCCCACCCAGCCCAGCCACCAGCTGCCTGCCCCACCCTCTCACTCACTGGCTCTCAATTTCCCCTGAATCGGACGCAACCTCCAGAAGCTTCCATTATCAGCCAGAGTTCCGTATGAGGAAGGCATAGACTCTTTTCACTTTAGGTTTCATGGCTGACTTTGAAAGTGGGGCCTAGCTTTTGTGAATGGACTGAAGGAGAATGGCTGTTCAGAAACCTTTGCAGACATCCACAGCCCTAATGCTTTTCCTCTCTGCACCAACCAGCATACTTGTGATGGCTAGCTTTAATTGTCAACCTGACACAACCTAGAACACCTGGAAAGAGAGTCTGGATGAGGGACTGTCCACACCGATTTGGCATGTGGACACATCTGTAGACGGTTGTCTCAATGAACTTAATTGATGTCAGAAGATGCAGCCACCTGTGGGCATTATTCTCCAGCTAAGGCAGGCTGGATTGACCCCTCTGTGGCCAGACATGGTCACATTTTGCTCACCTCATTAGTACCAGATGAGTTCTGCAGGCTCTTAAGGTAGCCACTGTCCCTTGCACCCCAGAGCTGGGTGACCTCATTCCTCTGGCTAGGCCCACTGAGGAGAAAGTGGAAAGTGTTGGCTTCTGGCACTCCTTCATCTGAACCTTGTCACAACAGATGTGACAACAGACTGAGCCAGGCACCTCCTCCCTGCCCCCACACCTATACACACTATAAAGCTTGGTTGAGCTTCTTATTGTTCTCCACCTCAGTTTCTTCTTTAGCCTACAAGGTGTGGTTCCGAAAGGAGCTGCAGTGCGTGGAAAGCCTGGGAGCTGTGCAGACTTCATCCACAGCAGGAGCCCCTGGGGCACAGCTGGTGAGAAATGCCAGAGTGGGTAGAGTACTCTCTTGATCAAAGGTCCCTTCAACCCAGTCCTGAGTCAGAGGGAGGGGACACAGTAGTGATGAGAGCTCATTTCCATATTTCCATACTTTGCCTTCTGGGCACTGAGGGTGCTAACTCTAATGCTAAGGAGACCGCTCATGTTCACAGTACCTCATGCATCCCCTTCTTAGGAAATCTCTGCCAACTGAGTCATTGCCCTTATCCCTGGAGCTTCCAGAGCCCATCGCAAGGGTCCAGATCTGTCGTCATCATCACACTTTTCGTCTTTTTGTGCCTTGACCAACCCAGCTGTACCCATACATCAGCATCCAGGACTGTCCCCCTAACAGATATGTCCCCTTTGTGCCTCTCGGCATCCTTCCTGTTGTGGTTAATTTTGACTGCCAACATTTCAGACTAAAAAGCAGTTAGGAAAGCAGTAAAGCACACCTCTGGGAGTGTCTGCCAGGGCATTTCCAGAGACAATCAGGTCACAAGGACTCTGACCAAATGACAGAGCAATCCTTTGATGAATTCACGCTATTGTGTTATAGGGAGAAGGTGAAAGGTGAGGCCTAGTTGGAGGAAGTAGTGGCTGGGGCTGGGCCCTTGTTCTGTTGCCCCAGTCCCTCCCTGGATTCCTTTTGTCTCTTTTCTGTGCAACATAAAAAGCTTCTCCAAAACACAGCCCCATTATCATGGTGTAGACTGCTCAGCCCCACCCCATACCTGCCACAGTGATGGACTGACCCTTAGGATGATAGCCAAGAAAAATCCTCCCTCTTTTACGTTATACTGGATATTCTGTCACAGTGATAAAAGGTCTGATTAATGTAACATCCTACTTCTTGGGCCTTCATCGTGTTGTTATTTTGAGACAGGGTCTCCCTATGTGGTCTTGCTATGCAGATCAGGCCAGTCTTGAACTCACAGAGACCTCCCTGTCTCTGCCTCCTGGGATTAAAGGTGTGTGCTACCATGCCTGGCTACCCTTGAACTCAGTAAGATTGTCTATTGCATCGCACACTACACACATGTAGAACATTCGCGCTCCCCTGATTTCCAAGGTCCCCCTCTCTTCATTTCCTTTCCTAACACATGCCTGAGGCACTAGTGCACTCAGTTTCCTTGTCCTCTCTACTTTGAGGAAACCCCAACATAACATCAGTGTTGCCCCGATGTTATGTGGAGCCTGGGTAACGATTATGTTTTTGTAAGCTTTTGTCTATATCAATAATTCAATTAAAATATGCCATAAAGTTCACAGACCCATTCAGGATGAAGTAAGGAGTCAGTGGATACTAGCAATAACAGTTAGAGAGAAAAGGGATAACAAATGTTCAAAGTCTAATGGGCACACATGAAAAGTCTTCATGATGCCCTGCTTTATGTCCCCCAAAAGGGCCCGGTACCAGCCCTGGTGTTTTATCGTTATCCGATACACTGTCCTGGCTGATTCTGTCTCCACTGAGCACTAAGGGCAGCAGCTGCTTTATTCACAGCGTCACAGCTCTGTAGAATCCGAGACCACAGAGCCTAGCACCATGTCTCTTGGCTAGCTATGCCCATCCGCACATTGGTGTTTCATTCACTCGCCTCCCTGCAATACGGCTTCCAGTGACTCCTGCTGACATGGTGCCTTTGCTTTGTTCATGCCCACAATGCCCAACTTGCCTACAGCGTGAAAGAGAATAATGATAATTCATTTACCTTTGTACAAGATGGAGGCTTGTTAGACGCTCTAGGCTGACCTCAAACTCTTATCCTTCTGCCCCCACTTCCCAGGTGCTGGGATTTTGCTTTCTTGAAATGTTGAATTACTGTTCTGAATTTTACAAGATGAATGAAGGATGACATGTTGCCCAGTCATATTCTCTTGACATTTTAGGTTATAATCACTCCTCTCCTACATGGTGATCCTTTTCAAAGGGGACTGCATCCCAGCCCTCCACGCAGGAGGGCAGCCCCATATGTCAGAAATGTTCACTACACGTCTGGCATGACTTCAGAGCAACCTGGCAGATGCAGCAATGCAGCCAAGATGGGAGCCAGGAGAGATGCTGACTGGAGGACTCTGTGAACATAGTGCATCCAAATTCCCAGCTGCTATTGGAGGAGAAGGCTGCCTGACCCCGGGATGGGAGTCTCCAGAGGGAAGGAATGGCTATCTGGATCATGGTGGCAGGTACCCAGGGGTTAAAGGACACTTGACACCACTTCTGTTACACTTGGTACTTAAGGTCACATAGAGGAATGACCCATTACTTGGGCTATGTTTGGAAGCCAAGTATGACTTTATTGGTATGAGTCTCTGTGCTCTTCCAGGCAATTTGTTAACCTCTCATATTGGCAGGAGTTTGGATAGTAGTGTCTGAGGGGAAAAAGTAAGATTAAGGCTCACATGGTCACTGGCCCAGTTATGGTACCCCTGCTAGCTATGGCCAGTGTCTGGGCACTGGAAGGAGGCTTGGAAATTTTCGGGGAAGTCAGGTTAGTGACAGAAACAGGGTGGTCTGGCAGGCCTCTGACTTGGGCACTGGGCCACCTCAATGGCTCATGGAGGAATAGAGAGAGCTGTGTTGAAGGAGGCAGTTCCCAGGGCAGGTGCCAGGTATCACAGATTCTGTGTCTGAAGTCCCAGGAAGCCCTGAAGGGCAGGGTATGGGAGCAGGTTGGGTCTCTTCATTATAAAAAGCTAGAAGAGAGGTCAATGGGGACACTGTCACCCTACCTGCCCACAGGTCCTTCTGCTGGGACAGAATGGAGAGGCTGAGAAGGGAAAGTTGTTAAGCAATGCAGTATTGCCTCAGCATGTAATATATACAGATCTCATCATTTTTCAGTTCTGAGACTTGAGCTTGGGCCTCACATATGCTAGGTAAGTACTCTACCACCAAGCTACATTCTCAGCCCAGTATGAATCTACATAATTATCAATACATCTATTAGATGGGTAGATAATTGATAGATGGAGAAACAGGAGAAAGGCCACAAAGTCTCAGTTGTAGGGATGGGATTTGGTGGAGAGCAAGAACTAAGGCAGTAGAGGCCACACCATACATGACCAGAAAAACATGTCAGTCTTCATATTTCCCTTCCTCTCCTGTGTCCAACAAACCCCTTTACTGTTCTTGTAGGCTTCCTTGCTACTCCAGCCTGGGAAGACAAATGCATGTCACTTACTTACAGCCTCTACTGGGCAGGGAGCATGAATACACACTACATTACTAAATGCAAAGAAGGTTGCAATTATATTAGCCAATTTGACTCTCGGTGGTTCCCAGAGATTTGCTCAAATATTGCTCCAGATGTCCCTGTGAAGGCATGTTAAAAAGTGAGATTAGCATTTAAATCAGTAGACTTTGAGTAAAGCAGATCACCCTCCCTGCTATGGGTTGGCCTCATCCAAAGGCTTGAAGGCTTTAAGAGAGAAACAATGACCTCTTTCTCGAAGAGGAGGGCATCTGCCAGAAAGTGCCTTCATATTCCAACTGCAGCATTCTCCCTTGCCTGACAGGTTTGGGCTTGTCTCCTGAGTTACTGGAGAGCCAATATCTGTCTGTCTTTCTGTCTATCCATCTATTCTTTAATCATCTATCTATCTAATACAATAGTTCTCAACCTTCCTAATGCTGCAACCCTTTAATACAGTCTGTTGTGGTGACCCCCAACCATAAAAATTATTTCATTGCTTCTATGTAACTGTAAGTTTGCTACTGTTATGAATTGTAAATATCTGATATGCAGGTATCTGATGTGTGACCCCTATGAAAGGCTCATTTGACCCCTAAAGGGGATTATGACCCATAGTTTGAGAACTGCTAATCTAATAGATATGTATAAAGACCAAAGTTCAATAACCAGTACTGGGAAAAAAAAACCTAATTAGATCCACATGTACTATATGTGGATACAGTAATGTATTGTTTAATAATATATTCTAAGAAAGACATTGTCTGGACACAATGAACATCATGAAGTGTCTTTACACAAACCTGGATGGAGTAGCTTGCTATGCATCTGAGCTGACAGCTTGTTTGCTTTGTCTCCAGGTTTGAGAGCATACGTCCATCACAGCAGGAAATACATGATGGTTAATGTCTATTGTCCACTTGATGTAATTTTGATACATTTGGGAAAGAAACTCTGGGAGTGCCTGTGAAGGTGAGGTTCCAGAGAGATCTAATTGAAGAGGCGTCTTGGTTACTCTTTTCTCACTGTGATAAAGCACTGTGACTAACACAACTTCTAAACGGTAGCATCTAATTGGGAGCTTGCTTATAGCTTCAGAGGGTTAGTCCATGATCATAATGGCGAGGAGCATGGTGGCAGGCAGACACGGTGCTGGAGCAGTGGCTGAGAGTTTGTATCTGACTCAGGAGAGAGAGAGAGAGAGAGAGAGAGAGAGAGAGACTTCTGAAGTGCCACAGCTCACTCCCAGTGACACACCTCCGCCAACAAGGATATACTTCCTAATCCTTCCCAAACAGTTCCACTTACTGAAGACCAAACACTTAAACATATGACCTATGGGTATTCTCATCATTCTAACCACCACAGAGGGAAGACTCACTCTGAATGTGGGCTCTTTGATTTAAGACAGAATAAAAAGGAGAAAACAGAGGAAACTGACAGTCTTCTCTCTGCTTCGTGTGGAACAGTGACCAGAGGTTTCCCAGGCCTGCGCTCTAGGCCATGACCTGCTCCCCATGAGGGACTATTTCCCTTGGTGTGTGAGCTGAGGTAAATCCATTCTTCTGTTGGTCTTTAAGTTGCTTTTTCTCAGGTGCTTGTCACAGCAAAGAGGGGAGTGGCTGCTACAGGAGGCATGGCAGCAGGAGCAGGAGGTGGCAGGCCACACTGAATTTGCAGTCAGGAAGTAGAGAGAAATGCTCCCCTGGCTCCCTCCTGTTCACTTTTTAAATTCAGTTCAGGATCCCAGTCTATGGGACAGTGTCACACACTTGGGGTGACTCTTCCATTCTCGCTTTAGCCTCTTTGAAACCCCTCTCACACACACGTTCAAGGCTGTGTTTCCCAGGTGATTCCAAATCCAACCAAGCTGACAATGGAAACGAACCACCGCAGTCTGTAACCTGGACCTCCACCAATAATGAACTTCTCATCTAGGGTCCCAGTCAGACAGCTCGCATCTTTGTCACCTGTGCTTTTGCACACTTGGGCATCATCAATGGTTTCTTCAACTAGATCATAGGCACAACCTTGCTCATTGTGTGTGTTTGCTGGCTGTTGGAGACCACTTAAAACAACCCTGCCCCCCATGGCCTGGATGTTGGCCCCTGCTTTCGAATCACCATTGCTGGATGGAGCACAGAGGTCTTTAAAACCATCAGGCTCTGGTGATAAATGCTCATCATCTCTGTACCTCCAGGCTCTGCTGCTGGCATCTTCCTTTACTATCTCATAATTAACTGCAGTCTGGAACAGCCCCACCCTCTTCAAGCAGGAGACCATGAAGCTGGCTCATGTGAAGCACAAGGAGTGCATTTGAATGGGCAGCTGCCATCTCACACCTCCATTTCCCTGGAACATTCACCGACTATTCTGGGCCCACTACCTAGAAGTCTTCCATGATCCCTCAAGAGGCTTAAAATCTTCTGTCTGCCCCACATTATGGTCATCTCCCTTCCAGGATTTTCCAGGACCCTTCCCAGTAGGCTGTGATGGGACAGCATTATGTGTCTCCCAAAGGGAGATTAGAGAGAGGTGCATGTGTGATTGCATGTGTGTGGTTTCTCAGATATTCAAAGCAAGAGTCTAGACCCCCAAAGGGTCTTGACAGTTTGGAGGATCCACTGAAAAGGCTGGGCATGTGACAGTTTCAAAGACTCTCGTGGAGAAGATCCAGGTATGTGTGTTTTAAGCAGAGCTCGTGGACAGCTGCATTTTCTATTAAGTGGGGTCCCCAGGCTTTAGGTAGGAAGGCAGGCATAGCTCAGGTCTGGAGAGCTGTTCCCTGAGAAGGAGCCAAGTGACATTTTTTTTGTTCTAATGTATCAAGGAAGGTGAAAACCCCTGACATGTTTTCTTTTCTTTTGAGACAGGGTCTCACTATATAGCTCCTACTGGCCTGGAACTATGTGCCCAGGCTGGCTTTGAACTCATGACGATTTTCCAACATCAGTCTCCCAAGTGCTAAGATTACAGGTGCACAACACCATTCCCAGCTAGGGTTTAAGAAATATGTATAGTGGATGTTAGTCTTAGGAATGGGGGTAGGAAGACTTTTTGTTTGTTTGCTTGCTTGTTTGTTTGGGAAACAAAGTTCAACTCAGTAGCCCAGGCTATCCTCCACCCTCAGCTTCCTGACTGCTGACCAGGCTTGAGCTGCCATACCCACCCAGAGAGACTACTTTAAAATAAGGTCTTCCCTCTTCCTGTCTTCCACTCAACAATGTACTCTTTTGCTTTATATTTTAACATGGTAAAATGAATGTCTAAAATGTATTTTTAAATCTCTTCAATTTTGTAATAACACAATTGTATGACAACACAAAATTACTCTCTTTATGTGTTTATTTTGGAAGTTGTGCTTTTTGCTTAATTTTTTTTTCCTCAGGAACACCAGGCACAAATGAACACATTAGCTTAGGACTCTATAGGCTGCTGCTATCAAACTCCACATCTCGTCACCATGTCCATATTCTCCAGAGGATCTTCGAGAAGGGACACTCTTTCCAGAAACAGGTTCATGAAGCTTGCCTGCCTTTTCTGCCCTCATGGTAGATTGGCTTTTGGGAAGATAGGGCACCATGAACATTCCTGTTTGTGAGTACAAACTTTCCACTGTTGAGTTCAGGTGCTAAGCCCTTTGCTGTGGGTCTCCTTATGCTTTTTTTTTCTTTTAAAATTTCTTTATTATTATTTGTGTTTTGAGACAAGGTTTCTCTGTGTATCTCTGGCTGTCCTGAAACTCCTTCTGTAGTCCAGGCTGGCCTCACACTCAGAGATCCATCTGCCTGAGTGCTGGGATTGAGGGTGTGTACCACCACCACATAGCTCTTTTTTCATATACTTCAGTCTTTCAGCTGTGGAGCAGGGGCCTTTCTTGGGTGTCTTCTCAGAGACACCTGCAGGAGCTCCTCAGAGCCAGCCTTGTCCACATCCTGCTACAGGTGTCCACTGCCGTGCTGAGCTTTGCACTCTGTCTTGATAAACTCCTTTGAAGTTGTGGGTAATGCTTTCAAGCAGCTTCTAGATTCCATACACATAGTCCTTGGTGACATCACTCCAGCCTGAGCAAGGTTCTTGATGTGATCCTGGAGGCTGCAGGCCTAGAACTGTGTCGGAGACTCGCCATCATTGTCCTCAATTGCAGCAGTCACTTGAGCCGAGCTCCTTGCCCAGGGAGTGGATTTAAAAGCTGGCTCATAGCTGCATCCAGGAAGTCCATCTCAACACTGTGACAGAATATCTGACAGGAGCACTTGAAGGATGAAGGTTTTGTCAATTAATTAGCTTGATTAAATAAATTAGTAAACAATAACTAAATTAATTAACTAACTAATCAGTTAATTTAGAGTACAGTATATGATGGTGGAGAAGGCAGGGCTGGGCGTACTTAAGTCCATGCTGTTTGCTACATCCTGATGGACAAAGCAGAGAGTTTGCCAAATAAGGGCTATCTGTAACCCATTGGCCCCACCTCTCCCATGTCCATTTCCACAACCTGTCAGAACAGTGCCGCCAAGAGGGGACCAGGCGAGCCTGTGGAGGACATTTCACAATCAAACTGCGACAGAGGGCAGACCACCACTTTGATGCTGGGTTGAGATCCTCCAGTTAACGGAGGATGTTTACCAATAACAAACCATGAAAGGCATGGTGTTTGCCAGCCAGTACTTCTCCACCTGTCTGGCTTGCCAAGTCGAGAGGCATCCTGTCAGTGTTGCCGAGTCATTTGGGACTCCTCACTCTCCTGTGGGACACTGGCTGTGTGTGATTATTAATATACTAGAAGGCTCTGAGGCACTTATCTGGCCAGAACTCAGAGGATTCAACTTGGAGCTTGACATATTACCTCTAAGCAAGTGATCTGTTCTGTCCGGGAACAACCTCTAGACTTGGCACCGACTTGGCCTGTTACAGATGAAAAGTCCTTTCACACATCTGTCTCTCACAGAGCCGGGGCCCTTCACCCACATTCAACCCATGCTCTAGTGAGTAGTTTTCCACTACAAGCAGCTGATGCAAAATTCCACAGAACTCTTCAACTGCTGAAATGCCCTTTTGTGGCCTATGACTGTATATATATGACAATGTCACCAGTGACACTCTGTAAGGGGTCTTCCAACACAATAATAGAGCTAAATTTTTTCCTCATCCTGGCGATGTCATGGATGTTCTGATGGCATAGGGTGGTGCTCCATTCACTTGTCTGAGGATGTGGCCAGCGGTGACAAACCCACCATATAGCGGGTTGTATAAAAGCATAGCAATACAGTCATATACAGAACAACATATTTGTTTATTTATTTGGTTTGGTCTTGCTATGTAGCCTAGGCTAGCCTTGAGCATGAGACCCTTCTGCCCCAGCCACCCTCCTAAGAGCTGGTGTTAACAGGTATGTAACAAAATATTATAATGATAAAGAATATTTTGTAATGACAATAAACAGCTATGTTGCTGGCTTCATATTTACCACACTATACACCTTACCACTACTGTGTGCTGTGTTCCTACCTTTGAAAAGCATCTTGATATCATTTTCTCCCATGCCAGATTGAATCTTGTATTATTTTGTCCATGGGTTATTATTTTGTCCAGAGTACCAGGGTCCATCACACAGCTGACCCAGGCAGCAGGTCATGCCTTCTAGGTCCATGGAGTTTCACTTTCATTATGGATCTGCATTAACTTCTTCCAAGTCAGCGATCAAGGATACTCTGAGGAAGATGGCAGCCCTGGTTGTGAGCTCCCTCCCCATCTAGCCCCCCTCTTTCCTGTCTATATTCTCTTCTCACCCCATCGTTCTCTCTCCACTCAGTCTTCTGTCTCTTCCTGTCCCCACATCCCCTCTAAAGTTGCCTTAGTCAGGGTACCACGCTCTATCTCCCTCCCCAGTTCCATTGCCATTTCTGCTCCCAGACCAAATCCTCAAGGTGGCCTTTGGGAATCCTAGTAACAGCCTTTGGCAGATACAGGTTCCCTTCAAGTTTGCAGAGTTCATTGCAACTGGTCTTAGCACGTTTGGCTGGCTTCCTGGAACTGGCTTGCCTTGGGGATGGGACGATAGAGGTCTCAGTTTACCCCATCTCCCCTCTGTACCTCCGAAAATTTTATCGCATCAGTAGAAAGCAGACCCAGAATTATACACAGGAGCAGGGCCAGAGTCTGAAGCTCAGTCTTGTGGACTTTTACACTGTATCTCAGTAAAGTGCAGAAGGGAGAGAGGTTGTGAAGCAGGGCTGGCCCGGCACTTGTTCAGGATAAGATCGGTCCAGATGATCAGTACCTGGAGGGCAGGGCCGTGGTGAGCACAGGCTCAGGTGGACTCCAGAGGGCAGCCAGCACCAGTGGGCATCACCACTGGTTGACAGTCCTGCGCTCAAAGAGGACCGCACCCTACAAACTCTCACTTTACCCTCAGCTTCTAAAACCTTAGGTTAGGAGCTGAGGCTTTCAGCTTCCACCACCAGGGGGCACCTTGAACTCTGACCTCCCCAAGCACAAACTGCATTGGTATCATTCAGGGCCACTTTTCAAATAAAGCCACCAACAGGGACAGACTCAATATCCCAAGAGGACTAAAGACTCATGACTTCCATAACTGTGCTCTACGAAATGCCTGAAAACTGGAAGCCTGGATGGGAGCAGCTCCCCAAGGGTGACAGAAAACCAGGCAGTGACAAGGACATCTGGGTGGGATCAGCTTTGGAAAGGATCTGAGCCCATGTCAGCACTCTTAGGGACAGGGTATAATAATAATAATACAGCATTAAATGAAAAGAGACCAGAAAACAGATTTGAAATAATGCCAGAAAAAAAAAATTCCCTGAAGAGGCTCAGTCTGGTGGCAGATTCTTAAGACATCCTTTCTCCCATCCCGGGACTCCATTCCCTAAGACAAGCCCCAGACTGGAGGGGCAGCCCGCCACAGTTGCCAGGTTACTCGTGCACCATGCCAAGCCTGCCCTTCCTCCAACCTGTGTTCTGGCCTCCAGCTCTTCCCAAGTGTGAAGCATGACAGCCTCCCTTGGCAGGGCTTATTGCCTCACTTCCTAAATGCCTTTCCTGCCAGCAGCTAGCTACCCGCTTTCCGAGGCGATTACGTGTCAGCTGCTTCTTTACTTCCTCAGGCAGCAGTTACCTTCTCTGATCTGCCAAAACCCTCACTGTGGGTTCCAGAATTTTCCCCCCAGGCCTGTCTTCCTCCCATACCACCCGTCCTATCCTTAACAGACTTTGTATTTCCGGGTCACACCTGGTTAGTTGATTAGCAACCCCAAACTTCTCAAAAGCATTTCGGAAATGGCTCTCCACTCTGGTTGGGCCTGCTACTGTTTCACCTGGACCCATAAGCCTTTTCTGAAATCTGCCGAAAGCTGGCCATCTTCCTTGCCCGTCCGGAACCTCCATGCCATGCCACGCCTCTAGAGCCCTTCCCCTGTCACATGCTCCTCTCACCCCCTCATCACCATATTGCCATGTTGTGGGTACTTGTCTTAGCTCAGGCTCCATGACAAAATATGGACGGTTGTTGGCATTCATTTTTAAAAACTCTCTTATTTACATGTTTATATCTCTTTCTCCCTACTCCTCCCCAATCCCTTCCAACATCCCAACACCAGGTAAAATAAAGAAAGGGTTAGTGGTAGAGGGTGCGCAGTTCTCTTAGCTGCTTCCTGCTGGTTAGGATCCTTGGGTTCTTTGGGCCAGTTCAATCCTCGTTTCAGGAGATCTCTTGTCTCACAACAGCAACCAGGAGCAGCAAGAGAGAAGCAGGAACAGCACTGTTCTTTTTCGGCTCTTCATTCTCTGGACTCTGGCATTTAGTCCCTCTCCAGACTCCTTAGATTTCAACTATCTGCAGCTGGCAAAGAGCTCCTCTCAGCGCCCGCATGAGGCAAATAGTTCGCTGCTGTGGACCATGTGAATCCGTCCCACATCCCACACCTGGAACCAAAACAAAAAACATGTTTATATCCACAACAAATGGTGACCTCAACAATGCAACAACAGGTATTTATTTCCTATCATTAGAGAGAGCAGATGCGGGCACTGCTTGTTTCGTCTTCCTGGCTAGCCGATGGCTACCTTCTTATTCTGTCCTCACTGGGCTTCCACCCTTTTCTCTCAGTTTACCAATCTGATCAGGTTAAGACCCCCACCTTTATGACTTCATTTGACTTTAGTTGCTACTTAAAAGTGCTGTCTCCACAGTCACTTTGAGATTTACCGCAGTTATTCCCATAACAGTATTTGGATTGTAACAATAGATTGCTTTTAGGTGCAAACACTGCACGAAAATTTGTGTCTGAGTTACCTCATCTAGGCCATGTAGATACTCCTCAAGGCAGATATAATCTCCATCTTCATGTCTGAGAAAGTGAGAACCAGAGAGGTTAAATAACTAGGCTATAAATTAGCAGCAGACGGGCTCCCGGCTCACATCTGATGATCTCAGAATGGGACTGTGTGCTAAAGAATTTGAATTAAATAATCAGGACTTTAGTGCTCAGCTCTGAGATTCCTCAGCTGAAAGGCTTTGTTTTCCCAGAATCCTCTCCTGTCTGCAAGTTCCTAAAGCTCCCACAGCTCAGAGTATTATATCCTGTGACTTCAAAGACTTAGGAAAGCACTACTGCTTCTTTCTGCTCCCTTCCAGGCACCAGGCAGGAGCCCCCTTTATTCTATGCCTGAGTCCTGAATCTTTAGCAAGTTCTGTATGTGGCAGCTATAACCCGGGGAACACAAGCAAGCAAAATCATGGTCTCAAAATCTTGCTCCTCTGGCCAGTCCAAAATCTCTGTTGTCCCCAGTCTCCGAGTCCTCCCTTCCACACTCCCAGTCTCCCTCACACTCAGTGTTCACAACCCCACCTGTAGCCTAGGTCCTGGACTGCTTCATAGCCCTTTCTGCCACTTCTGTCCTGAAATAGTCCATCCAGACTCCCTGAACTGACTACTCACCACTCCAGAGAAACATCCAACCAGGCAGCCTAGCTCTAGAGTATCCCACGTGTTCAAGCAATACAGTAGCCAGAGACTTCTAGACCTCTGCTGAGCACCGGAGCCCTCCCTTCCCCATCTCATGCTCCCCTCGCTAGCTCACTTCCAGAATCGTCAGACATTTACACTTCCCACTTTGCTGCCCACAAAGAATGGGCCACCCTTCTCTGCACCCATGTCTGTCTCCATTCCCTGATCCCTGCCTGCTCTTTTCCTCTCAGATCCCCTCATCACCCAAAGCTCTCACGGTCCCGCCTTTTCTCTTCTTTCCCCACCCATGCATCCTCTTCATCTTATGAGCAAGGGTAAGATGTAGAATATAGAAGATATATGTAAGATATACAAGTAGCATTAAAACCCCTATTTGCCACAGGTTTTCAGCTCTGGTTGTAAATATGAAAGGCTTCCGGCCAGACCAGATTAATAAAAACCTGCAGGGCAGAGCCTGGTCTTTCCCCTTGAGGTCAACAGCCAGATTAAGAACCATAGCTTCTTGCTTCACAGTCACTCCATCTCATAGCTTAGTTGAAGACCCTTTTGATCTAATTGTCCCCACTGTGTTACATGTTATTGTAACAGTGTCACAATGACATCACTTCCTACCAGAACTGCCTTACCCTTTCCTGTGGTCTGACCAAAACCTTCCGCAGCCACCTCATAGCTCTCCTCTAACCCACTCTCACAGCCCAGCCAGGGACCCTGCAAGCCGCTGCTTCCTCCTCCTCTTCTTCACTGACCCTCTCGGCTCCCTCAAGCAGTGCTTTCCTGTGCGACCCTGTCTTCTCCATACTCTTGGGAACTTGGGAGTTTCCTGGCTGTTGCTTTTCCTTTTGTCCATACTCCCCCGGGATCCCTTCTCTGCCTGTAGCCTGCAAATCCGTGTTCCTAGTCAGACCTCATTCTAGGCTCCCACCCACACACCTTACTTACCGCCTTTGTGGATAATCCCAGAAGTATTTACACCCTACTCTTGTGAAATCTCCCATCTTTCACGCAAAAACCTGTTCTTCCCCGTGCATCACCTACCCAGATTGTTGCCACCAAGCTGGCTTCTTCCAAGCCGAAGGGTGACATCCTCATTCCCACCTCTTCCTTCCACCCACGTGCGATGAGTTTTAGAATGCCCTGGGATTCACTTCCGTCAGGACCTGCCTCCATCTGCCCTTGCACCGCTGTCCCTGGGCTATTTCAAGCGGCCTTTCCTGGACCATCTTTCCCCACTGCCATCTCTTCACATGTCTGCCAGTACTGTCTTTCTGACATGCAAATGCACCAGGCTCAATCCGTTTCTGTTTTTCTCTCTCTTGGGACAAAATGCCAGCTTCCTGCTCATCACACAAAGCTCGCCTTTGCCTCACCCTTCTTTCCTGACCCTCTCCTCTGCTCTCCCACTCCTTTTACTTTCCAGGACCAATTCAGAACCATGTGTGTCTCCTCACATATTCAGCAGTTATTGTCTGAGAGCCTGCTTCCAGAGACACAGCAGGGAACAAACTCTGTGCCTCCTAGAGCATGCTGGGATTTCCTGGGGCCTTCTTGTTATCACACTTACCTAAGGACTAACCTCCCTTGGGCCCTTGTCCTGTTCCTCTGTGTCTAGACTCAGGAGTCTGACCTGGCTTCTCATCAGCCCATGAGAATATTAGCAAGAGGTTTCATCCTCCTCTGTCTTACTCTCTTCCTTGGTAAAATGGGATGATGACAGTGACCACTGACAGCAGGTTATTAGGGGGATCAGATCCTGGAACCTCCAGGGGTCTGGAACCTGATACATGGCAGTCCTCAATATACTCTCCCTTCAGTACAGTGCAAAGCACAGAAACCTGAATTGTGTGCCTGACTGAATTCAAGGAGAAAAATCCAGCCCAAACCACATTCACAATGCCCCTGAAAGAGCTAGAAGACAGAGAAGACCTCTTTGTAAGGAACAGTGTGGGGCAGGAGGCAGCAGTTGCCAGGGCATCTGACCCAGAGCTTGGGCATAGGCCCTGACCGCCCCACCCACAACCTTCTGGTGTAAGAAAGGGAGAAGATGAGGCAACGGCTGATGTTTAGGATCCTTGGGCATCTGGTCTAGGGTGGAGCTAGGAGGGGCAGAATGGGCTTGACTCAGGCTAGGCCAGGACCTATGTGACTTATCAAGTCACCCAGCCTCCTCATCTGTTCCCACCCCGGCCAGATGAACAAAGTCAGCCTGGGTTATTAGGACTCTGTGAGTCTAGAACTTTCTATGTGGGTCCATTTGGGGTATTTTATCTAAATTATCCACCACCAGGGACTTTGATTTATGATTTCAACAATAAATAAAAGAGGGAGTCAGTATTTCTAGAAACTCAATATTTGAAGGTTTAGTAAGCCATTACATGACATTGTAGTTCTAAATCAGAAGTTGTGTTTCTCTTGACTCCATAATACCTTTTAGAGGAGTTGATTTACAGAAACAATCCCCAATAAAGAACAAGATGAGTCCGCAAAGATATTTTCTCCAGTGTTATTTATAACAAAAAGGAGGGCTGTCCGCAGCATCTAGCAGAAAAGGATGCAGCAGGTAAGTCTGTTAGCTTATTACTTTCTGCAGAAGAGCTGCCAGGAGGCCACCCTCTGTATGTCAAGCAGGAAGAAAAGGAAAGCATGGTTCTGCAGGCATCTTTAGTTTTAGCTATTTTAATGGGGGTTCTTATACTTTTACCTCCCTTCCAACCCTTATCCACCCTAATTCCTTCCAAGCTCCCAACACTAGGTCAGAAAAAAAGGTTAATGAGGAGAGGGGGCATAGTTCTCTTTAGCAACTTCTTGTTGTTTAGGGATGTAGTTTCTTGGGGCAAGTCCAATCTTCATAATCAGGATATCCAGCAGTCCAGCAATAGCAAATGCAGTCACAGCAGGATGAACTCCTACTAACACTGCCACCACCACCACCACCAGCAGCAGCAGCAGCAGCAGAATGAACCAGCAGCAGCAGCAGCAGCAGCAGGGAGCAGAGCAGCCATTCCAGGCTCTCTTGGGGTCTTGGCATTTATTCCCTCGAATGGTCCCCAGAATTAAATTATCTGCAGCTGGCACAGATCATGCCCTTCTAAGAGCCCACATGAGGCAAATAGCCAGCTACTGTGGACAATCTGGAGCAGCCCCAATATCCCACACCTGGGATTAAAACAAAACCATGTTTACATAACATGAGTTTTTTAAAGACACCAAAACTTCCACTGCATGATTCTAGTTCAGTTTTGAGGTGTGATCTAGTTTGTGAGAAAGGGGAAGTCGTCACGTTAAAGCCCCGAAGAAAATATGGTCAGTTGGATATTCATTTCCTGGCTCTTTTTCTCTCCAAATGTTTGGCACCTATTGCTTTAAAACCCTCTCTAAAGCGGTACCAAAAAAAAAATGGCATTTTGGAAAAGTAGCACCTTGCCAGAAGTACAGTTGGCGTTCTCACCTCTTCTTTGAGCAGCACATTTGAATCCTGGCTCCTTCCCTCTCTTCCTCACTCGCTCGGGTGAGATGCCCATGCGGGTGGCAGTGTGCTTCCAGATCTGCTTGGCTCTGAGAGTGTCGCCGCCTTCTTAGGCTATCAGTGAGGGAAGGGGAGTCTGTACTGCAGCTCCTCACAATCTTGGGGCCAGGCATTTGGACTGGGGTGTCTGCAGACTGGGGCTGACAGCAGCAGCCACTGACTCCCCTTCTGTAGGTGGGAAACTGAGGGAAAGGCAGGGACAGAAGCCTATAGCCCAGAGCCTGGAGAACCTTTGTACTTGGTGGATGTTCTGACAGATGTGGGAGTGTGGATCCAGGATTGGCAAACCCAGCTGCTTTCCTGGCCCTGTCACTCACTGTGATTTGGAGGGAGCCATTGGACACTGTCTTAGGCAGAATTCTATTGCTGTGAAGGGGCACCATGACCACGGCAGCTCATATTTAAAAAGAAAAAGCATTTAACTCAGGTCTTGGTTACAGTTTCAGAGGCCCAGTCCACTGTCATCATGGTGGAAACATGTTGACGCTCAGGGTGCTGGGCAGGAGTGGAGCACTTTACATTCTGATCTGAAGGCAACCAGCCAGGCAGGCACACAGAGAGAGGGAGGAGAGGGGAGAGGGAAGGAGGGAGGAGGGAGGGGGAGGGAGGGAGAAGGAGGGAGGGGGAGGAGAGGGGAAAATAGAGGGAGGGAGATGGAGAGAGGGGAAGGAGGGAGGGGGAGGAGAGGGGGAGATAGAGGGAGGGAGATGGAGAGAGGGGAAGGAGGGAGGGGGAGGAGAGGGGGAGATAGAGGGAGGGAGAGGGGAAGGAAAGGGGGAGCAGAAGAGGGAAGGGGGGAGAGAGAGAGACTGGGCCTGCTGTGGGCTTTTGAAACCTCAATGACACACCTCCTCCAACAAGGCCACACCTCCTAATCCTTCCAAGAACTCTACCAACTGGAGACCAAGCATGCAAAAACATGAGCCTATGGGGACCCTCCTCATTCAAGCCACCTCACCGTCTCACCCACCTGCCAAATGGGTAAGTCAGACAGACACAGCAGGCCTCAAGGTCATGTCCCTCTCTTAAGAGATAACAGTTCTTGTCTTGTTGCTGTGGCTTTAGCTCTCAGAATCACTGTTTGTGGCTGCCATGTTGATGGAGTTATTGCTCACGTGGGGGAGGCAGAATTTTCTTAATAGCATTGCTGGGTTGAGAAGAGCACACTGTATTATATCTTGCAGGGCCAGCCTGGGCAACATCAGGGCCACCACCAGGGAGATGTTGCAACTGGCTCCTCTTCTCCCATGCTTTTCACTGGCTGCTTGCTGACTTCAGGCTTTTTCCAATCATATACCTCCATGCTTCCAGTTCAGAGAGAGGTTTTTATAAGGAAGGGACCTGGTACAAGTGTCCAGGCAGAAGACCTGTTTAGGGGCATGACTTTTCATGACATAAGCTAACAAGAGAAGCTGGTCTCTGTTGGAAGAGAATCCAGGAGCAGAAACTCTTCATGATTGTGCAACTATGCACACAAATCTGCATGTGTGACTGTATGTGTGTAATTCATTGCTTATATTTGTGCATGTCTGTATATTTGTGTATTTGTATACCTGTGTCTGCAAGTATACATCTGTGTACCTATGTGTGTGTGCACGCACACACATGCCTATGTATTCCACATGTGTATTTCTGTGTGCACACCTGTGTCTGTGTGCTCATGCACCTGTGTTCATGCATGGCTATATGTACATGTGTATGTATACATGCAGATGCATACAGCTGTGGCTGCATGTGTGTGGCTTTGGACCAATTAAAACTTTTGGGTGAGAAAGGAGAACCCAGCATGGCTAAGATACATGTCACCAAAATACAAAATGGCAATCTTTCCAATTCCTGTCTTAACCAATTTCAGTGAGTCCTGACTTCATGTCCGTGCAGTTACCACAGGCTTCACACACCTGGTAACTTCTAGAAAGTAGCATTTTTTTTTCTCTTGCAGTTTTGAAGGACTGAAGTCTAAAGTCAGTTCTCTCCGCTGGTGTCCAGGTGTCTGCAGAGCCAGGCTCCCCTGAGGCTTTGGGTGGAGTCCTCCTTGCTTTTCCAATCCCAGCACTCCACTGGGCCACTTCCTTAGCTCTGGCAGTTTCCTCTGCCTTCATAGGTGGCGTGGCATCTTACTTTGGGGAGGGAATACTTCTAAGGACTGAAAGTGGACAGCAGGCGCTATGGGTACCCCATCAGTACCTACCTTCCCTCCCCAGGGCAGACACTCCAGCTGACACATCCCTTCTTTAACTCACAACGCCTTTCTCAGTGGCTTCTGCCACAGATGGAAGCTACATCAGAGGGTAATATTGAAGATGGCGTCTAAAAGTGGGGCTTTCTCAGCAGTGGCTGCTCAGAATTGAGATGGTCAAGAGCCAGGATCACGGAGAACCTGGCAATCTGCTTCTCATTGGTCTGTGCCAATGTGCTTGTGTTGGATCCTGCTGCATTGCAACCTGGTTGCCAGGTTACCAGACAGATGTTGGACCATCCTGGGCTGCCAGTCTCAAGCTTGGACCAGGAGGTGAACATGTACTTCTTATGTGTGTGCTCCCCCCCCCCCACACACCAGGAAGTAGTGCTCTATTGGCCAGCATTCCCGCAACAGTGCAGCCAGGCTGGAGTGCCACTGATTTGGGGGCGACTTTCTTGAACTCCATAGGCCAACCTACTTCTGACATTTGCACACCTGCATTCCAAGCTGGAGGCACGCACTTTTTGCATTTGCTGATTCTTAACTAATTAATTTGTTTAGGAAGTGTCTTTAGGGGAGAATGTGGGAGGACATAGCCTGCCGGACCTGTGTATGTATGTGTCTTCAAGAACATGAACTTGTTATAGTAAAAACTCTATCACCAAACATGCTGAATACATCCTAACTCGGATACTAGAGCTAGCAAAAATAATGCCCAGGGGAAAACTGGTGAAATCAGAATAAAGTCCAGAGTCTAGCTACTGGCCTTACACCAGTGCAAATGTCTCATTTGACAAACGTGCTGCAGTTATGTAAGACTTCAACCTGAGGGAAACCAAGTGTGCTCTACATGACAATGCTCTGCTCCGTCTTTGCAGTTTTTCTGTAAATTTAAAATTCTTCCAAAATAAAAAAATAATTAGATTTCATTCTAGAGTTTTAAAATCCAGTATAATATGTCACTCTTGAGTTTAAATTGTTCACTTTAACTTCTTTTTTCATTAGGACATAACGTATATGCAATCAGCCAGGCAGCCTGGATTTGCACAGATCACGGAATTCAGCTCTAGAATTGACTACCTAACCAGCTACAGGCCAAGAGGCAGCAGTACTTCAGGCACCCAGAATTCTCCCTCTTCCTCTCTTCCAGGCAATAGCTCTCCTATCAGAAGCAGCCAGTGTCTTGATTGAAATATTATAGATTTGTTTCTTTGTCTGCCCCATTCATGGGAATAGTTACGTCTGCATCTTCTTGTCAAGTGTGCGCTGTGGTGGCTTCTTTCCCTCTGTATGCTATATGAAAGTTACCTATGCCTCCACAGTGTGAAGTAAGGCTCATTCATTCACTGTTGTATAACATGCTAGCTCTCCATTCAGTGTCTTCCAACAAAACACACACTCTGGCTTCCATACTTGTCCAGACAAAAATGCCACTCAGTTGCAAGAACTTGTGACTGGTGTCACTGGGCTGATGAAAGAGGGTCTAGTAAGGCCAGGGGCAGGTTTTCCATAGGACATGAGGCTCTTAACACAAAAGGCACAGGGGCCTCTAACAGTCCTAGGGGGCCAGAGGGAGGTCTGTTTCCTCCATTGGCCAGCCCTTGAGACAGCCTGAGAGAGCTTTTTCTCTGCTCTCTGTGATAAGAACCACAGTAGCCCAGCATTCCTAACCCCTTCCTCTGCTGCCACATGGCTCTCCTGTCACCATAGCCTTGAGCACCCCAAAGTAGTCTCTTACACCTCTAATACATATCCAAAGTTCCCACTTCCTGCCTGCCCCTGATTCTTCCAAACTTACTGATCCATCAGAACCACCTTCCTATCTTCAGCCATATCACCTGCATGGAAAAGCCACATTTAGGATGTCTGCAGTGGCTGGAGTGAGGTCCCCCAAGACACAACTAATGCCCAGCCTCTGTGAATGTAACTTGATGTAGGAAAATAATCTTTGCAGGTGCCATGAAGGACAATGGGAATGAGCCCATTCTGGATCATCTGGTGGACTCTAAACCCAACAGTGTGTGTCTTGAGTGACAGAGGGGAGAACACAGGCAGCCAAGTGAAGACAGAGTCCAAGGATGTAGTGATGCAGCTATGAGCTGTGAAGAACAGCAGCAGTTGCTGGAAGAACACCAGAATGTGGAGGAAGCAAGAAGGGACCTTGTTGTGGGGGCACCCAGAGAATATGGCCTGCAAGCTTGAGGTTTGTGGAAATGCTACCTCCAAGCTGGAGGTAGTTTGCTAGGACATTCCTCAGAAATTAATGCAATGATTTAGCTGGTTCAACAAAGTGTTCTCATGTTGTTTACTCTAAAGCATTGGCAAGGGAACACACACACACACACACATGGGTTGGGCAATTTATTAATATTCACCTGAAAACTTGGAGTGGGGAAGCAGGCAGGCTAAGCTAGCAGAGTGCCAGCTGATGTGTGGAACGACAGTCTCTGTATATCCTATCTTCATCTTCCCTATCAGCAGGCTGGGGAAAGCCAGGTTTCTTTGCTTTCTGGGCTGGAGACAGAACCCACTGCAGAGGCTGGAACTACAAAGTTTTCAGAGTCAAGAGACTTAGCTCTCTGCATACTCCCGAGGAAGGGACCCAACAGCCAGACTCAAAAGTCCAAGGGATGCTGGAGGGAATGAGAGGTACAAGGAGGGAATGAGGTACAAGGAAGCCATTTGGGCTACAAGCAATGAGCTCACTGGGCACCAAATACCGCTGGGAAAGCTTGCTTCAGGGTGAACATGAGGAAAATGATCTCTTCATAGTTATCTGATTCATACAGACACCCAAATTGTGGGGAGCCATCAGGGCCACACCCCATGTTCTGCAAGTCTGAGTAGGCACAGGTACCTGTGTCCAGCAGGGTGGGCTCTGACCAGGCCTTGGGGTCTAGTGGCCTCTGGTTGAGATACACACCCAGGTTGGTCCTCTGCTTGGAGTCTGTAGGGTGAGTGTAGAGCAGCCACACATCTAAGGCATCTGGCTGTGAGGTGGGGTTGGGAAAAGCAATCACACTTCCATGGCAACCTCTGGGAGGCTCTACAAGCTTACTCACTACCTGGTTGTCCTGGAAATCCAGGCCTTCGTTGGGACTTTGTGCCTGGACCCTGGCTCCCAGGAAGCTCCTAGCGTTGAGATACACCATACTCTGATCTCCAGTGCTAACTTCAGCCACCTGGCACTCCAGTGAGTTTTCTGATACAAAGTTGCCTAGCTCCCATGTGTTCCCATGGTCATGGCTGACAAAGCAAAAGGCAGAGGGGGCAGGTGAATGGATAGGGTGCAGTTTCCGGTAGGCATAAGCAGGTACCAGCAGACTCCCAGCTGAGTTTCGCATCTGCAGACAGTGCCCAGGACCCACAGCAAATGTGGCCCAGTCCTGGTGGGTGTTGCCAATGGTGGTCTCTGTAAGGTCCTGGACAGGGCTCCAGGTCCTCCCATGGTCAGTGCTGGTGACATGGCATAGCCGGGTGACATTAACCCTAGTGTGCAGCTGGTGGTGTTCTGATACTTGCCCAGGGATGGCGATGAAGAAAAGGAAGATGGTCCTTGTTTGCTTGTCATACAAGGGGCATGGGTTCATGGAGCGGTGGCCCTCCAGCTGGGCTTCGGTCACCACCTCCTCAGCTTGCCACTGCATGTGAGGAGGGGGGAGAAGGAGAAACACAAATTTGAAGATGCTGGTGGCAATGGCAGGAGCCGCTCCAGGGCAGATGTGTCTCAGGGACAGAGTCAAAGATCACGGAGGGACCACTTCATCCACCAATTACTCACCCCGCCCCATCCCTGGAGCAGCAGGAGCCAGGCTCCTCTCGCTCTCTCCATCCCTCCCCCTCTCCTTCTCCATTCCCTCCCTGAAATCTCTATTACTTTGATTCCCATTAACAGATATTCGCAAAGCACCCATGATTGCTGGATCCCCAAGACACAAAAGTAAGTCTGGAGCCAGCAGATGGTTCAGCAAGTAGAGGCACATGCCACCAAGCCTGAAAACTTGAGTTCAGTCTCTAGGGCCAACATGATGGAATGAGAATACCAACTCACTCAAGGGCATGCACAAACATATACATGAGCAAGTAAATGCGATTTTTAAAAAAATGTAAGTAATGATAGGAACCATTCCTAACACCATCCTTCTTCCTGGCTGGTCCAGCGTTCTTAAAAGGCAAAGACCACAATAGGTTGGTTGATGCAAGACAGAAAATGAGGGTCACCCTGAATCACTTATTTATGATACTGTCCTAATGGACTCAGAAATACTGGAGAGTCACACTCAGCTTCCCTGCTGCCATTGCTACATCCTGTATGCTGCAGCCACAATGTCTATTGGCATTCCTCATCAGCTACCCCAAAAGACACATGAAAGATGAATGAAGCCCAGTGTGTTGCTTGGTCTCCAAATACTGAAGAAGTGTCATTAGCTCCATCTCATATTTCAAAAGTGAGAGGCTAAGTTGCCTAAGATCATCCCTTGGATAAAGAATGGACCCAGGACTTGAATTCAGGTCCATATGCTTCAAGTGCCATGCTGTACAATAATTAGGTGTCAGTCAAAGGAAATGTTAATGCCATACTTTGGATAAACATCATGTAGCCCTGATAAGAGTAAAGTTATACACACACAGTCATCCAACCCCAAGCCTCCAGATTAATTTCCCTCAAAGGGTACCACCTCTGTTAAATGACAGTGAACCACTCCTTTCTTGGGCTTTCAAGGATGCTGGGAAACTCAGCCAGTCATGTGCTGAAATACGGGTTGGCACTGGACCCCTTTGCCACCCTGTCCCTGGATGGGTTTCTAGGTCTCTCCCAGCTTTGCTAGATTCCATCTGCATCTCAGCCACCAGGGGATGGACTCGACCTCGTGTTGTGTGAGATCTACACCTCACTGTGAGATCTTCCACCACATTGGACCCCCATGAGTGTGTGTCCAGCCATCCCAGCTGGAGCCACTGCAGCTGGGTCCTGCCTTACCTGGACCTGGTGAGCGGTTGCGTCGTAGCTTCCTCTTCGCAGGACGATCAACTCCGCGTGCTCATCCTTCTTGCTCACTCGCTTTTCCGAGAAGGCCAACAGGGTCTTCTGCTTCTTCAGGTAGAGCAGAGCAGGGATTCTGTAAGTGTAGACTCCTGTGTGGAACAGGGTCTCCTTCTGCAGGACGGGGCAGGTCGCCATGGGCCTGAGATCTGGGCAGGAAGAGAGCACACACTGTCTGTCATACCTGTGCGAAGGGCCAGGGTCATCCAAAACAGGTGGCACTCATCGGAAAGGCACACCGAGTCCTGTCTGGGTGGCCTGTTCTGGAGAAGGTTCTGTCTCCTTTCTCATATCCCCAAGCTCCATTTGCCAGTTGTGCCGTGGTATTGGCAGCGCCCCAGCTAAGAACAGAAAAGTGTGTACTAGATTATTGCCACATGTCAACTGTTCCCCTCACAACACATTTGGGGAACTGCCAGCTGCTAAACCTGAGTAGAGGAGTCTGCTGAGTGATGCTCTGCAGCTGTCCAACTGCCAGGGAATGACACATGGGAGCCTTTTTATAACTCCAGAGCCCTAGAAAGCTGTTCCAGAGGGGAAATGCCTCCACTCCCCACACTCTGCTGCCCCAGCTGCCTGCAGCTGATAAACCAGCTGCCCTTGCTGTGTGGGTGCAGCCCCGAGGCAGGCAGGGGGTAGTTGTGGATCTGGAGAGATAGGCTCAGCCTACTAAGAGGGCTGGAAGGAGTCCTAGAGGTGTAAGAAAATGAGCAATAATGATAAGCATTTGCTGAAAAGAACAGGGAAGGCAGGGAATAACTTGGTGACTATGGTTGACGAAGAGCTTGGCGAGCTACTGGAATAACCACCTTGGGTGCTGAGAGACCAGTTGCCAGAGGTTATTCTCAACAGAGGCTAGATCTGATGACATACCTACATAGAACATAAGAATAGATGGATCCCATGTTCCGGCTTGGAGTGAGACCCTCAGGGTCTGTTGAGCTAACTCTGAGACTGAATTTCAGTTCCCCTACCCTCTTCTCTCTGTCCCATTGACTGCTTTCCTTCCTGTTAGAGGTAATGACTTCAGAAACCCCAAATTGCTGCAAGGGAGCCACCAGCTTTCTCTGAAGTCTAACCCATGTGTTTAAGCTCTGGGTTAATATATATTATATTGTGAAATATATCATTTATTTAAAGCTTGTTTTTAGCCCCTTGTGAGAGGTGTAGTCTACCATCCTATTGTTCAAGTCAGAACGAATGTTACTAGGACAATGTAGCAGAATACAATTTAGAAGGGCAGATGCCAGCTAAGGAAAAATGTTCAGTGTGCGAAGACAAATCAATGCTTTAAGATGAAGACTTGCATCATCTGGAGGTATCTCCATCCCCGACCTCAAGTTGTACTACAGAGCAATAGTAATAAAAACTGCATGGTATTGGCATAGAAACAGAATAGTGTATCAATGGAACCGAATAGAAGACCCAGAAATGAACCCACACACCTATGGAA
>CM053751.1:64319159-64344460 GCA_028658305.1 Pachyuromys duprasi | reverse complement strand
GGAGGGAGATGAGGGAGGGAATGGGAGGGTGGGAGGGAATGAGGGAGGAGGCTACACCTGGGATGCAAAGTACCTAACCTGTGATTGATTTAAAAATAAATATATTATAAAAAAAAGAGAGAAAGAAAAAAAGAGTACTATATATAGATTTCTCATTTATATAATTATTGATAAAATAAAAACATTTCATGAAAAAAAAAAGATGAAGACTTGCAGGGTTGGTGTCTCATGGCTGCAGTTTGGCACATGAGAAGCTGAGGCAGGAACAGTGTAATTCAAAGCCAGCCTGGGCTACACAGAGACATTCTCAAAACAACAACAAAACAGAAAATAAAAGACTAAACAAAATGAAATCTGGGCCTTCAGACTGTAATCTCCCTCCATGGATGCAACTATCATAAAATGTAATAGGAAAGAGTTGAATCCAATTAAAAAAAAAAAAAGGAAAAAGAGGCCATTGAAACTTAAAAACTTGATCAAGGGCTTAAAAAGCTGCTCCTGAGTAAAAATTCTACAGTAGCCATATAATCAGATTTAAATGTTGATTTGGGGATGTCCCTGGGGCCAAAACTTTCTCCATTCCAGTGAGCTGGCCATACAGTGTGGGAGGTTTGCCAAGGGCACCCACAGAGAAGCTTGAGAGGGGAAGGGGAGCCCGAGGAGTCATCAGGAGGAACCAGAAAAGGACCGTGAACTTGATCCTTGAGGATCAAGGGGGAGTGGCTTTAGAGCCCCAGCAGGAGTGGGGAGCAAACCCTAAGAGAGGGTGAGTGGGTTAGCACGGGGTTGACCTCTGGCCTACACATACCCCTCCACCCTACCCCACACACACCAAACTCAGATGCTGGACTTTAGTCTGCTCCTAAAAGATTGTTCACTGTTGGACAAAATTTTCTCTTTCCTCAGAGCACGCAGCAGGCTGAGTGAGGCAGCCACAGAAACCCCTTCCACCAAGAGTGGATGATCCTGGATGGGACTAGGAGATGGATACATAGGGGTATAAGCCAAACCTTGCAGTAGACCAGCAATGAAACAGGTGCCACCATCATGTTCAATGCAAGAAATTGCCAGTAGATCAGAAAGGACTGTAAAGCAACAGTTTCATTTGGGCCTCCCTAAGGCTACACAAGGCTGACTGGCAGTACTGTGGCTTTGAAGCCACCAAGCTCAGAGCATCCTCCATGAGGAAGCTCAGTTTTCCCACAGGCCCAGGAAAGCGGGGATAGGTGTTGTCACCGCTGGGAGGAAATTGAAAAGTGGGTCAGGAAAGTGGTAGGTGGCTCTCCACGAGAACACAGCCTCAGGTATTGGAGGCACGCGGCTCTGAGCCTGGATTTGCCAGATTCCACAACCCACACACCCAAGAGATCCTCAGCCAAGGGTTGCTGTGCCTCCCGTTCCTGCTGGGGCGCTGCCCCTCACATACCTTGCAAAGCCAGAGATCTCATCACTGGCTCACCTGCTCTCTTCAAGGACATGCTTGATAATTTACAAACTGGCACTTTCTGTATACCAGGGGAAAAAGTACCCAGGCCCCGTCCCTGCCTTCCGGGCTCCAAAGAACAGCCAAATATCAGTAATTATCGGGAAGGATAAAGAGGCCTGTGTTGCTTTCCACAGAATGCCTTTGTTCTGAGTTAGTGTTTTAGTTAGTCTGAGTTAATAAGTAGTAGTTAGTTAGGTTGTTAGTCTGGATAGATATTGCCTGTCTATCCAGCCCCTGGAATGGTGCCTGTTCTCCAAGGAACAGCAGTTGTCTACCCCAGGTAAGTGACAGCATCAGGAAATTAGCCTTGTACAGGACAATCAGCCCAAAACATGGTCAGCCTCTCCCCCAAGAAAAACCATCTCCAGCCAATTCAACAGCTCTACTTTGTCCAATGTTTGGTGGGATTCTTATCCTAAACTAATGGGGACCTTGAATCACACTGAAGTTTAGAGCCATGCTCATTCAAGAGCATAACCAGCTGCTCAGTTGCTGATCTGAGTCTCCTTCCTCAATCTATGCCCATCCTACATCTCCTCTAGGTACCCAAGAACCCATGAAGGTGTGTGTTCTACCAGCACGGGCTGAGGTACTCTGAAACTGGCACTCTTCAAATTGCTCTCACTGGAAGCTTTCCCACATACCAAGACATCACTTCACACGATGCCCTGGCTGCAAGAACTCATACTTATGCCAACAGAGAGACATGTGGGTCAATTTAGAGATAAACCATACCTGCAGGAGTGCGTGCCAAGCAGGATGCAGGGAGGTCTGGGTGCGTAAGGGTAGAGGTGATAGGACGCGGTTTCTAGAAGGTCACCGTGGACGCGGTTTCTAGAAGGTCACCGTGGCTCCTGTAGTTCTCTGGCCTTACCCGTCTCTCCCCCTCTGTCAGTTCACGCCTATATACACCTAAAAGAGTCCTCCTATTTGCCTCCCACTCATGTGACAAGGCACACTTCAAGGACAATGTCAGCGTCCAGACCCAGCCCTGCCCTAGTTAAGATGCTGCCTCTCATTAGTCTGGAAGAAGTCTGCCAGCTACCAACCCAGTCACTCCTGAATCAGTGATGACCTAGGGCAGCATGAGTCAAGTTGTCTCTTACAAATGGATGCATTGAGCAACATGTGCTCAGCGGGAACAGACTTCCTTGGGTTTGGGAAAATGTAATGATCCTTGGGAGGAGAAGGTTAGAGTCACGTAGAGCTTGGCTGCTGTTTTGGCTCAGCTGTCCATAGCTGAGGGACCATAATGACAAAAGAATGTGTTCAGAATCAGAATGGAGTCCCCTCTGTGAAACCCTGACAAAAACACTGCATCAGTCTGAAGGCTTCTTCTTGCTGTGATAAACTCTGACCAAAAGAAGCTACAAGAGGAAAAGGTTCATTCCATCTGAGAGCTCTCAGTTCACACTCCATTACTAAAGGAGCTCCGGGCAGAAACTCAAGGCAGGAGCCTGGAGGCAGGAACCAAAGCAGAGGCCTGGGGGAACCCTGCTTACTGGCTTGCTCCTCCTGGCTTGCTCACTTTGCTTTCTCCTAGGACCACCTGTCCAGGGATTGTACTGCCCACAATGGGCTGGGCCCTCCCATGTTAATAATTAATAATCAAGAAAATGCCTAGAGGCTTACCCACAGGCCAACCTGATGGGAGCAGTTTGTCCACTGAGGTTCCTCTTCTCAGATGACTCGAGCTTGTGTCAAGCTGACAAATAAATAAATAAATAAATAAATAAATAAATAAATAAATAAATAAAACAAAACTGAAAATCAATGAGGACACATGTGTATCTGATAGCAGTTAGAAAAGACTCTTTCAGAATGCAAAAGACAGCTCAAGCTCACACAGAAAATGCTGCAAAAACAGTTATATTGTCCAACCTCAAATGGAGGCCACTTTTCTTATTAATCCTTGTAGCTAGGAATTACTTCAAAATAACTTACAGAACCCTCATTTCATCTTTAAAAGCTTTCTTATTTTTTTCAAACACACCTACACATATTCTCATGGCCATGTCAATTCCCAAATACATTTTATCTCCCCCCAACCCTCTTTTTCAACAGCTACCTACAGAGAGCAAAGATCTTGAATGCTTTGCTTGCTCTAATCTGGAGTACTTTCTGACACAGCACTGGTGTCTCTGTTCACTGATGGACAGATGGCTGATGTCAATGAGTACTGGACCAGATAACCCATCTGACCTTTAACTTAGCATTCAGTAGGTTAGAGATCCAATAGCTGTCAGCGCCTGGTGATGAACTCTTATCTTTTAGGACCACCATGTCTGAGGCTCCATAACCTTTCCCAGAGAAACAAGTCACTTGGGGCACACAGCCAAAAGCATGGCACTGCCTTATTTCAGTCCTCTGCAGAACATGGATGGGCTGAACACAGGACACATCAAAAGGCAGCTAAAGTCAAGTTGATTTCAAATAACAGTTTCTGTCTTCCTATTGACAAAAGAGGGAGAAAAGCCATGAGGTGGAGGTGTGGGATTAAAGTTCTATTTAAAGGCTATATAATGCAAGAGAAAATGGGATACAAGGTAGCAAATAGGGCCTGGCTTTGGTAAGTTTACTGAATGCTCCAAACTGTGTTAATAAAAATAAAACCAAACTAAATATGCATTGCTACATTCTCAAAACTTAGCATGCCACAAATGAAACATAGTAAATATCTTTTAAATGTAGAGTTTTGAAGATTTTAACAAATATCTATCTCTTTGTTTTTCAAGACAGAGTCTCACATGTAGCTCAGGCTGCCCTGGAACCTGTTAGGTATCCCAGACTGGCCTCAAACTCAGAGTTTAGCTTTAGCTTCCTAGGTACTGAGATTCTAGGCATGCACAGCCACACCCAGGTTTATAATTAGTAAATAAACACCATTGGTGATCAGTTTTAACCAATGATATTACAAATAATATTTATTTACCTTCTTGTACACTCCATATACATACCAATTTTATTGTTAGATTATGTAACAGAAGAATTAAGGCATGCAGAGAGACATCAAGATTAATGTATAAAAGAAGGCCAGTTGGCATAAAAGGCTGGAGAACTTTCCCTACCTAGGTCACATGTAACAAAGACAGCATGCTGAGAAATACAAAAATGGCAGGTGCTGTGTAAATTCCTACAAAAGGGTACAAGACTCTTGACCTTGCTCACCAGTCCACTCCCATTCTCAGAAGTTTCTTTCTCTTAATAAACTGGTTTTGTTACCTATCATGTGTCCTTGGCACAGTTCCTTGCCCTGGGAAGTGAGAACCTGGACACCTCATGGTTGCCCTCCCAACACCCCTTCTGTGCCAGGGGTGTAGGGCCTCTGTTGTTTCTTTTCTTCTGTGCACCCCCTTTCACTTTCTGGGGGCAAGCTCAATGAAAGGCTGCTAGTGTGAGGGACCTCTCCTTTTTCCTCTGTCTTTCCTTCCCTCAGCTTCTGCTGCCCGGAGTGGGTGCTCCTAAAACTTTTCTCCTGCCTTAGGGACCTTCTCTAAGCTTATTCAGAGGCAAACAAGCTATGTCTGAGCTAGCAGCTGCCAAGCCTTCAGAACTGAAAGGCACCTGTCTGGGGGCTGAGGGCGGTGTACCTGTAGGCACGAACAGGACCCAGAGCCACCCAGTGCTGAGTCTAGGAGATGAAGGGATACAGCTGTGCCGAATGCCACATCGTAAACAGGGGCCCATGCTCACACAAACACCTAAGTGGCCACAGGTAAGAGACCAGGAAAGAGCAATGCCCACATGGTTGCTGCAGGTCCACATGCACGACACCCCAGACTTTCCTGCTCTGCTGGCATTCTCTCCTACAGTCCTGTCTTCCTTTCTTCCATAATTTCTTTCTTCCTTTCACCTTCCCAGTTACCCCAGGCAGATGACTGGAATGACAGACTCAGACAGATGCTGCTCTAAGCTTGGCCATTGGCACCACAAATGCTGACTCTGTGTGGTTCACAGGGTCCTAATGCCCATCAACTTTACAGGCTACTGGGGCTAAGCCATTCCTAATTTGCTATGCTCCTCACTTTCTATCAGAATATATCTTCTGTGATATGTTCACCTCCATTCCTCTCAAGTCTCCTCTGTTCATCTACTGTAAACAGTCCTATCCCGGGGAGTTTGGAGATAATTCCCCAGCTAATAAGACAGGTCCCTTTGAGCTTGGAATCCTCATGGGGGAGGGAAGAACTTGCTCTCACTCTTAACCTGAACTGGATTTAAAACAAAAGAAGGCAAAGCCAGCTATTCGCATGAGCCAGCTCCTTCCCTGGGCCTGTCTGCCCAATAGCTTGGACTATTTTTAGAGCTCTTGAGGAGGCAGACCTTTTTACATCTCTTACCGTTGATGCAAGAGAAATAAACTCTGACATGCTCAAAGCAGGGACTTGGTCCTAGGAGAAGGCCAACATAGGCCATTGATTTAAACCCCAGACAAGGTAACTGTAGAAGAGCTGGACTTTCAAAGCAGTCGATTTCCAATTCTGGGACTGTGCTCAGACCTGCCAGCAACCCGTAGGCAGGCTGGGAAGCAGAGCTACAACCCAGTGGTTGAGGACCCAAGGCAGATGAGAGGGATGCTTCCCTCCTCTCCCAAGGTCCTGGCACTTCTCTCCCCATGTAGTACCCCTTGAACTACTGGCTACACAGCGCAGTCTGAAAATCTTTTCTTTTCATAAGTAAACTATTTTATTTTTTTATAGATTATAACGATTTTAATGCTAAGGAATTTTAGATGTTTTTTTTCATTAATTACAGCTTATTCACTTTGTATCCCCCCTCCCGGTACCTCCCTCCCTCCTGCCCTCCCAATCCCACCCTCTCCCTCTTCCCCACCCGTGTCCCTCTCCCAGTCCACTGAAAAGGGAGATCCTCCTCCCCTTCCCTCTGACCCTAAACTATCAGGTCTCATCAGGAGTGGCTGCATTGTCTTCTTCTGTGGCCTGGTAAGGCTGCTCCCCACTCCGGGGGAGGTGATCAAAGAGCAGGCCAATCAGTTCCTGTCAGAGACAGTCCCTGTCCCCATTACTATGGAGGCCACCTGGATACTGAACTGCTATAGGCGACCTCTGTGCAGGGGTTCCAGGCCATCTCAGAAGCAGAAAGACACACAGGGTATGTACTCACTCATAAGTGGATACTAGACATATAATATAGGATAAACATACTAAAAACTGTACACCTAAGGAAGCTAATCAGGAAGGAGACTCTGGCTAAGATGCTCAATCCCTATTCAGAAAGGCAAAGAGGATGGACATTGGAGGAGGGAGAAAACAGGGAACAGGACAGGAGCCTACCACAGAGGGCCTCTGAAAGGCTCTACCCTGCAGGGCATCGAGGCAGATGTTGAGGCTCAGAGCCAAACTTTGGGCAGAGTGCAGGGAATCTTATGAAAGAAGGGGGAGATAGAAAGACCTGGAGGGGACAGGAGCTCCACAAGGACAGTGACAGATCCCAAAAGTCTGGGCACAGGGGTCTTTTCTAAAAATGATACTCCAGCCAAGGACCAGTCAGAAAATCTTAAAGAGATGGTCAAAGCAGGGATCTATAGCTGGCCAAAGGGCTAAGAGTAAATGAACAGCAGAGTGCTTAGCCCTAAATGGGACAACTATGTGACCCTTTCCAAGATCCAGGGAACATTGTGGAAGAAGGGATGGAAGGACTATAGGATCCAAAGGATGACAAAGGGAGGAAGGGAAGGACAGGAGAGAAGGAAAGAGGAGGAGAGACTTGAAGGTAGGAGGGGGCCTAGTTGGGGAGAGAGGAGAGGGCAGTGTGGGAGGGGATAAGACAAGCTGGGGATGTATGGAATCACACTGTTTATATACAAACATGATATTGGGAATGTTTTAAAGTTAAATTAGGGCCTGGCGAGATGGCTCAGTGCTTGGGATTAAATTTCCAGCACTCATACAGAGCTGCTTACAACTCTCCATAACTCTAGCTTCATCAACCTAATGTCGTCTCTGGGCTCCAAGGGTACCGTATTCATGTGTACAAACCTTGTGTTTTAAGCCTGTAAACATCTGTGTCTTCTAGAGTGCATGGCAGTTTCATACAAACTTTTTATGATGAAGGGATCTAGCCAGCTTCTACCACAGGGATTCTGTCTTCTACCAGCATTGAAGATGTTACAGAAGATTGACTGGCTATTGCCCTTCTGCTTCCCAAAGAGCTTTCTGGGACCACAGCTGTTAGTGGGGCAGTTGTGGTAGTGGATAGGAATGGGGAGAAAGCGACAAGATTAACACAAAAGAAGCCAATTGACACAGTCTGGAGAACCTTCCCTTACCCAGGCCACAGACCACACACAGAGCATGCTGACAGGAGCAGAGAAGGCACAAAAGTGACAGAAGATGAGTGCTATGGAAACGACCCTCCAAGGGCCATGAGACTCCAGGCCTCTGAGCTCTTTCCCCAGCACCGGAGCCCACACCCAATCTTTCTTTTTCTGAATAAACTCTCTGTTTCTGTTGCTTCACTGTGTTCCCCTAGTATGGTTCCTCATCCTGGGACACGAGGACCTGGAAACTTCAGTATACCCTCCTAACTCTGACCTATGCCTTTAACAACAGCGCAAGTGATTTAACCAAGCTTAAGAGGCTGGGGAGTTGGCTTAGTGGACACACCAAGCACAAGGACCAGAGCTGGATCTCTAGAGCTCATGTAGAAAGCCATGCATGGTAGCACTCATGCTTGTGATTGAAATTCTGGAGAGACAGAGCCAGGAGGAGCCCTGGGGACTCTGGCCAGCCACTAGTGTAATCAGTGAGCTCCAAGACAATGAGAGGCTCCCATCTCAAAATAAGGCACCCCTTTAATCCCAGAACCCAGGAGACAGAGGCAGGAGGCTCTCTGTGAGTTCAAGGCCAGCCTGGTCTACAATGTAAGTATAGGATAGCCAGGACTACACAAATACACAGAGAGACCTTGTTTCAAAAACAAATAATAATAATAAGAAGAAGAAGAAGAAGAAGAAGAAGAAGAAATAAAAAAGGTGGCTAGCATTTGAGTAACAACATGGGAAGCTGATCTCTGGCCTCCATATTCATGTACATACATACACATACATGGACATGCAAATGCATTTTAAAAATTTAAACATGGTGTAAGGGTACTTGTTAACTCTATCCTAACTGAATCACCAAGTGGAAAACCACAAACTTATGTATATGGGCTTGAGTCCACACACAAATTTAACTTATATTTAGGTCCAAAGGAGCAATAGATTAAGTGGTCAAGAACATTCAAAGGGTGATTCTCTTTTGAGACACCCACACCCACATTCTACAGTGTCTTATTATCTTTCTCTTAACCCCAGTGCTTCAAATCTATATTAAAATCTGTTAATATAAACTCCATATTTGCTTCAACAAAATTTGGCTACATACCTTCAGCATGGCCAGCACTGTATTCACTGGGAAGGAAGATGCAGGACTGTCTCAGGTGAGGTCTCAGAGCTGCTGTTACTTGGGAGGAACTGAATTAACAAAGGCAATAAATGAGGGGACACGCAGGGTCAGGAGGACCTCTGGAGGCAGCTCAGAGAAGAAAAGGAAGATGTCACAGAGTCAGAACATCTCCGCAGAGCGCTCTCTGGAAGGGAGGGAGGGAGTGTGCAGCCCCATGGCATCAGGCAGGGCCTGCTAGTTCTTTGAAGGCGTTTGGGATTTTTCCCCCTTTATCTCTGGTGTCCAACAGCTGCATTCTGGGCTGAATGTCGGTTCAGGCATGAATTCCTCTGAAGTGGTGTAGGACTCAGCATGCTTTTCAAACTGGGAACTCACCTCTTTCTTCAACTCTGAAAACCCCTCATTCATTATTTCTTTGAACATTCCATCTCCTCCACTATTGGAGGTCCGACCTCACAATGGCCTGGTAAATGGTTCCTGTAGTTTTAAAGATAACGTCTCACTGCATACCCCTGTGAAGCCTGGAGCTTGCTATGTAGACCAGGTTGTCCTGGAACTCACAGAGATCTGCTTTTGCCTTGGTCTCTTGAGTGCTGGGATTGAAGATGTACACCACCACACTCAGCTAGTTAGGGTTTTCTTTAATATTTTCAGTCCTAAAATTCTTCGTTGTTTTCTGAATCTGCTTTAAAAAAACCCTAAAATTAAAAAAAAGTTTAATTGTTCAAGAAATTACACCTCCCAAAAGAAAGCTACATAAGGGTAACTCTCTTGGAACAAACACGGCCAAGGTTTTCTGGCTCTTGTTCTTTCTTGGACATTGGTTAGTTTTGCTGGAACATTATTCTTTAAACTTGTAAAATCTGTGTTCTCTAGGATATAAGACAATTTAAAACTAAACTTACAATACAGGGATTCTAGTCAACTCCTACCATAAGGAATCCAAAGCCCTGTCTCTGGCCAATAGATAAAGTAGAGAGAGTCTTCTGGCCCCTCCTAGGTGGGCATTCTGTCCCTTGTCAGCATGGAAAAAGATAAAGATTGGCTGACCATCACCCTTCTGTTCCCCAAAGTGGATTCTGGAGCCACAGAAATTTCCTTTTCTTGTGCTATAGGTACCCCTTCTTGATTTCTTTAAATATTTTGTACTTATTTTTAAATTTTATTATTTCATGTGTAGCAGTGTTCCTTAGCATGTATGTATATACACCACATGTGTGCCTTGTACCTGCAGAAGTCAGAAGAGGATATCATACCCCTCCTCCCCCGAAATGGGGTTACAGGTGGTTGTGAGCTGCTGTGTGACTACTGGGACTCAAACCCAGGTCCTCTTGAAGAACAATCTGTGTTCTTAACCACTGAGTCATCGTTTCAGCTCTGTGCTTAGTGTAAGAACTTCATAAGCATAAATGTGTTTAAATCTAACACCAACCCTATGACGCAGATATTGTTTGTCATGTCCGTTTTATAAAAAAGGGCAGCTAGACCAATGTCACACCATCAGAAATCTGTAGAAGTGGATTCAAAAGTAAAAAGCAGAGGAGCTTGTACCATCCTGGACTAAACCGAGTAACCTAAGAATTCCTAAGAATCCCTATGACCTCACTTGTAGTACCTCAGAGTGTGACTGTATTTGGAGACAGGTCTGTAAAGAGGAAAGATAAAATGAGGTACAGGCTGGAATCTTGCTGATGCCTTTTAAGTAGAGGTTATTACACAGCAGATTTGGGCACATACATGAAAATGTAGCTTTTATTTGCCAGATGTAATTGTCATTTCAGAAGCTTACTGTTGAATACGTTCACCCTTTCTAGTTTTTTTCTGCACTCTAGCTGGCCGATTCAACTCAGCTGTTCTAGTTCAAACTTCTCTGCAAGCTGACTGATTCAAACTGGCTTCTCTCATCTTCTGACTGAATTGTTCTGCTTGGCCTTATACTAACTTTGGCAATGTGTTCTAATCTTCTGGATCCTTCTCGTTCTCTACCCATTCTGTCTTCACCCGTGTCTAGCTTGATCTCCCTCTGCAACCTATCTCTGTACAACCTGTCACTGTCCTAGTAAGACTGCCTCTAAACTCCATGAACTGAACTGCACCAAACTGAATTCCACTGCTCTCACTATCTGCTGACCAACTCCCTGCATGACTACACTACACTACAGTACACCTCACTATACTGTACTATACTCAGCTCTACTATATTATCTTCTCTCCTGAATTCTCTACTGTACCCTACTCTGCTGTGTCAACTTTGCTGTACTGCTCTTAAGTAGCTTCTCTTCCCTGTCCTTGTGAGAGCTGGGCATATTCTATCTCTGACTCACTCTGTCAAATCTTTCTGATTTGCCACTTTGTCTACTCCCTATATTAGACATCACTTTCAAACATGGCTGCTGCTCCTACAAAATACACCTTACCTACATTGTTTAGGATTAAAAGTGTGTACTGATAGTTTGTCTGTTCCAGCCAGATCATACTGTAATCCACAGTGTGTCTGCCTTCCAGCTGGATCACATAGACCTAGAAGGTCTTTGGAGGTGATCCCTTGCCAGAGCAGCCATATTGCCGGATCAAGATTCCTCTGATCACACAGAGACATAGAGAATGCAGCACCCACAAGCACACAGAGACACAGAGAATGCAGCACCCACAAGCACACAGAGACATAGAGAATGCAGCACCCACAAGCACACAGAGACACAGAGAATGCAGCACCCACAAGCACACAGAGGCATAGAGAATGCAGCACCCACAAGCCAAGAACCAAACCTGCTGGCACTTCAGTTCTAGACTTCAAAGGAGACTGAGCTCAGAAGCAGCCAAACCCATTGGGTCCTTGGACTTTGAGCCTCTATGATTATAAGACAATAAATTCCTGTTGCTTAAGGCCTGTGACACTTTGTTGTCGTAACCCTAGTAGAACATCAACCATCTTCCGACACAACTGGTTCTAACCTTCTTCTCCAGTTAGCTCACATATTTATGGATGTCTAGCTTGCTCAGTTATTATCTGACTGAAAAAAAGAAAATATTTAATTTCCATGCTCTGGAATCACGTTAGGGGTAAAAATTTCACACATCTGTCTTTAGAATTTGTGTTTTCCTACTGTTTCTATTTTCCTGTTTGTCACACTTCTGTGGTACATGGCCTCAAGTGCCACTACATTTTCATGTGTCAGCTCATCTTCACTGGGAATCATCATTTAGGTGTGATGGATTATTCTTGCTGGTGTGCCCAGTTACAGAGACCTCCCCCATAGTTGCCTCTTCCTATTTTTAAGGGTTCAGAAACTCTAAATCTCTTTCTTGGTTTCCATGTTGGGATTTCTGATTATCCTGAGTGGCTGAGAGTTAGACCCCCACTTCCTGTAGGTAATTCTAATTTCTTTCCACAGCCTGGGACAGTTTTTAACTTGTGCACTATAAGCCCTTTTCAAGCTTCCTGTTGCATCCCACACAGTTCAGATTCTTGTGTTCTCATTTGCATTTAAAACAAAGACAAAGAAGCTGGTGGCTCGGCGAGTAAAACACTTGCCATGCAAACATGAGGACCTGAGTTCAAGTCCCCAGGACCCATGTAAAGCTGGACATGGTAGCATCTGAAATCCCAGAATTCCTATGGTGGGATGGGAGGTAGAGCTAGAGGAATCTGTGGAGGCTTGAGTGCCAGCTAGCTTGATGTTTGCAGTGGTGAATGGTAAGAGACCCTGTCTCAAACAACATGGAAGAGAAGGACTGACATTCAAAGTTGTCCTCTGACCTCCATACATCCGCCATGGCACATGCATGCCTACCAGCTCATGTGATCATGCTCTCAAACATATACATACACATTCTGCATATACAAGGATTTGAAAGAAGGAGAGAAAGGGAGGGATGGGGGCATGGAGGGATGGAGGAAGGGAGGAAAGGAGGAAGGAAGGAAGAGAAAGAGAAAAAGAAAGAAGGAAAGAAAGAAAGGAAGGAAGGAAGAGGATGAGGGCTCAGTGGTTAAGAGCACTTACTGTTCTTGCGGAGGACCTGAGTTCAGTTCCCAGCACCCACATCAGGTGGCCCACAACCACCTCTGACTGCAGCTCCAGGGACCCAGCACTGTGTTCTGGCCTCCACAGGCCTCTGCTTGTATGCAGCATATACACAGAGAGATACATAAATAAAAATAAATCTTTAAATCAAACAAATAAAACAAATAAACACAATAGAGATTGTACATAATAGCCCATCAGGGCAATGACAGAATTAACTACTCATTAGTGCCACTTGGAAGATGACCTTGCTTTTGAACAGGAATGTATATTTATTGCAGAAATACATGTCCAGAATTTCTGTGTGTTCTGGAAAATGTGTGTGACTGTGGGAAAACTACCTAACCACTGTATATCTGGCTTCCTCATCATAAGATAACGGAGATTATTAGATAAATTAATTCACACTTATACCTGTTTGCATGCACACATGTGTACATTATGTGCTAGGACCCACACGAGGGAAAACATTCAGTCTTTTTTTTTTTTCTTTCCAAGTCTAGGTCGCCTCACTAAAATATTATACTCTCCAGGTCCATCTACTTTCCTGAAAATATCATTTTTTATACCGAGATAATATTCCATTTTGTACATGTGCCATGTTTTCATTATCTCTCCGTCTCTCAGTGCTCATCTAGGTTAGCCCCACTTCCTCGCTATAAAGTATCAATAAACATGGATATACAAATATCTCTGAAGTAGAATATGAAGTTTTGGGGCATATGCCTGAGAGTGGACTAGCTGGGTCATAGTTATTAATTTTTTGTTTGTTTGTATGATGTGTGTTGAGGAGTTAGTGAATAAAAATGCATTTGATAATGAAAGTGTAAAACCCTAAGTGAAGCTCTTTGGCTTCAGAATGGCCTTTCTAATATATATTATATTACATATAGAGAGAGCTTATTACTAGGCAAGTTTTTAGTTACTGTCTTAATCTAGCTGTGTAATATTTGATTTGTAAATTAATTAGAATATATATACATATATATTATTTTTTGAAAAGAAGAGATGAGTGGATAAGAGAATACTTCTATCTGGCTTTCAGTGGCAAAACCAAAACTAACATTTGTAGCAATCAGATATCATACTAGGCAGACACCTGAAATTCGGTGATGTCCACTTCCTGCATCCATGTCCAACTGTGATATGGACTGTGTATGGACTGTAATGGCTGCTTTCTGACAAGCAGAGTGTGACAAGGTGACGGGATGTCACTTAATATCGTTTCCATGAGCACGACACTAAAGCCTGCAGAGCAGGGAGACGCCTTGGCTGGGAAAGCGCTCGGCATACGAACATGAGGACTAGAGTTTAGGTCCCCAGAACATAAAAGCTCGGTGGGCGTGGCTGTTCCCAGCACTCAGGAGGCATGGTGACCCCCAGGTTAACTAGACTAGCTGGAATTGACTAGTTCCAGCTCCAATGTCAGACCCTGCCTCAATAAATAAAAGGGAGACTCATCAAAGAAGACACTGGATGACAACTTTAGACTTCCATAAGTATGCACGCGCCCGCGCGCGCGCGCGCGCGCGCACACACACACACACACAGAGAGAGAGAGAGAGAGAGAGAGACAGACAGACAGAGAGAGAGAGAGGGAGAGAGAGAGAGACAGAGAGAGAGAAAGAGACAGAGAGAGAGGGAGAGAGAGAGAAAGGCAGAGGCAGAGGCAGTGACTGTCATCTCCGGGAATCTTCTGCACTCTTAATAAAGCAAGCTGCCATGGCAAAGAGGCAAATAAGCAAAATGCAAAAGGGTGCCCAGCCATGTCCAGCAGGAAACTAGGACCTGAGTCCAGCAACCCCCAAGGAAGAATGCAGACTTGTCAACAACCCCATGAGACCTGGAAGAGCAGCCTTCTTCGTGTAGCCTTGAAAAGATCCCTGGCCCTCAGCCACCTTGCCTCCAGCCAGTGAGAACCCTGAACAGAGAATGTGGCCAAGCCCTGCCCAGATTCCTGACCCACAGAAGCCCAGATTACAAGTGTGCCCCGCTTCTTGGCAGTACAGGTTGGGTTAATCTGTTACCAGCCGCAGGTCACAAAGACAATAGCTCATATGAGGCTTACATAAATATGAGCAGCATGGCTATTAGCACTGATGGATGAAGGCAATGGGTTAAGAGCCAAGGTTTTGGTACCAGATAGTCTGGGTTTAAAACTTGAAGCAGCTTATTAGCTGTGTGGCTTTGGGCAGGATGATCGAAGTCTATAGGCATAGGTGTCTTTTAAATGGATCTGAAAGTTAATTCTCGACTTTCAGTGAGAGCTCAGGGCTACACTGAGGTTATGCAATGTGCTTAGTTCAGTGCTTGCCACGTGGTAAACACCAGGCAGAAAGAAGCTGTCACTAATAATAATTCACTGTAATAGTAACAATTGATTAAGACCCCTCAAAGAGCAGCTGGTGTGTACTGCTTGGAAGCTGTCAAGCTGAGCTCTGATGGCCATGTAAAGAAGTGACAAGAAGGGCTGGCATAGTTGATAAAGTGCTTGTCATCTCTGCACTAGGACTTGATTTCAGATCCACAACTCTTATATAAAAACAAACAGAAATCAATGGCATGGCAGCGTGTTCATTTAATCTCTATAAGGAAGGTTGAGGCAGGAAGGTGCGGGTAAGATGCAGGGGATGGTCCAGGCATGGTGATGCAAGCTTGTAATCTCTGTCTCGGGGAGGCAGAGATAGGCAAATCTCTGTGAGTTTGAGGCCAGCCTGCTCTACAAAGTGAGTCCAGGATAGCCAAGGCTACATAGAGAAACACTGTCTCAGGGATATTCAGATGATGGCTGATAATCAGCCTGGCCAACTGGTGAGTTCTCAGTTCAACAACATCAACAGCAAAAAAGATAAGGTAGAGAGCAATAGAGGAAGACACCTGGCATTTACCTCTGGCTTCTACATGCACATGTGTGTGCACATGTTCACAAGTGTATGTATACTCACACAAAAGTAACTAGAATGAACCTAGGGGACCATAAACCCTTTCCCAGTCTCAGACTCAGGGGCAGGTCAGTTGGTTGTGGGGAGTCCCTTTTTAGTTGGATTTCAATATTACCTTGCATCCGGGGGCCATGCCAGCCATGCCCAGCCTGCACCTTAGTGGCACCTCCCCTTGTGCCCTGTTTCTAGGCAGGTGTATGGCTGCCACCCTGCCTGGGCTCAGGGCAACCCAGCAAGGTAAACACCCAGACAGGAAGTGCCTGTCACAGGAATGGGGCCAGCTAGGGCTGAGGCAGGTCTGAAGGTCAGGAATGTTTCCCAGGGAGGCTTTTCAAGGCTGTAGTTCTCCGAGACAAGTCAGGAGCTTGTGCGCTTATCTGGGGACACACAAGCCTGCACTGAGATGCCTGGAGAGGCCGGTGAATGGGGAAGGAAGAAGTTGAAGAGCTTATGAGGGGACCCAACACCCAGGAACTTCTGGCTGACAGGTGAGCTACATATATTTTAATGAAATGAGATCAAGGAAGACATAGTGCAAAGCGCTGCAAGCATTGATTGAGAAAGAACTAGGAAAGAGAAAGCAGCCAGACCATCAGTGGGAGAACTTGGCTAGCCTCTCGTGATTCCATCTATACCTGTGAAATCCCAGCCCAACTTGGCTTTGTCACTCTCCCTTCTCCAGCATGTTTCAACATTTGTGAAATGGGGCGATGATTCCTTCCAGCTCCTCTACCTCCAGCTGTGGGGACTTAGGGAGACAATACAGTATATACGAAAAGTCTCAGTAACTCACAGGGCCCTGTGCAGCAGGAACACGCAAGCCCTCTCGCCGAAAAAACCTGATTAAGGATCTCAGAGAGGCAGAAGCATCGCATTAAACTGAGCGAGGAGCCCTCCTAGAGTAGGGCAATCCCCATGGTGCACACCCTGGTTGTAAATGCATATGTAGACTGTGGTGTGGTTTCTGTGTGTTGTTGGCTCAAACCTCAGAGAGAATGCTCTCGGGAAGAGCAGTCACAACTTTTGAGTAATACCCCTGTGTTGGTGCCTAACTGACATTGCTTCTCCTGCTCAGGGACCATTTTGGGACAGAAGCCCCTACCCTCAGAACTTTCCAGATTCGTGTACTTGGTGGGCATGAAGCAAAGTATGATGGGACTCAGCAGGGGAAAGTTTTCTTGGATCTAACAATAGAAAGTTCTTATTTCCCGTCTTGACCAATATTTGGGATATTCACACAGCCATCAGCTGTGGGGAGCTAGACTTGAGATTCCTGTAGTTTTGGCTGCTCTGCTATTTCAGCTAGTGGCCAGAGTCATGTTGCCTTGAGAGAAGTGGTTGTCTTAATGCAGAGAGATATTAAGGCTCTGGTTGGGTCCCTTGTCCTCTCCCTGCTTGTTTCTGTCTCTTTCCCACCTAGATGCCCCTTTCTGCATCCTGGCCCACATTTGGTGTTATTTAAGCCTTGGAAAGTAGAAGCCAGTGTCTCCTGGGAGACCTCGGCATCCTGAGTCATGAAAATGGGCAATAGGCCACCTTCCTCAACCCCACTCCCAGCCCACTCTTGTCCCCAAGCACAGTTTTTCATGGACATCCTCCCCAGGATGGGGGCTAGGGTCAGTCCCCATAGGAAAGGCAGTGGATCTCAAACTTTGTCCATGAAGATTCCGGCCTCAGCCCACCAAGCACACACCAGTTGACAAACCACCAGCCAGGACTTGTGACTGTCAGAGAGTCCCAAAATGACTAAATCCAGCTACTCAGCTTGATGGCTCTACCAGAAACAGGGGCCGCTGTTTGTCCCAAGAAGGGAGTGAAGCTGCCAGCTCTGTATCACACATTCCTTCTCCTGGGGCAGATGACCTTTTCTTTACCCCCCCCCCCACAACACACATAATCTGTTGGTGTACTTTTAAAAACTATTTTGTTTCTTAAGCCTCTACCTCCCTTTTCCCTTCCAGTCCCTTCCAACACCCCAACACCAGGTTGGAGAGAAAGAAGGTTAGTGGGGTGGGGGGGCAGAGTTCTCTTGGCTACTTCCGGCAGGTTAGGGTTACTGGGTTCCTTGGGCAAATCTAGTCTTTGTTTCAAGATATCTCCAACTTCTTCTTGTAAAACTCCAGTGACATCAGGAGCAGCAGAGAGGAGGAGCAGCAGCCTTCTCCTTTCTCAGAGACCTCCTTCTCTCCCTGGGCTCCAGCATTTATTTCCTCTCCAGAGTCCTCAGAATTAAACTATCTGCAGCTGACAAAGAGCTCCTCTCAGAGCCCACCTGAGGCAAATAGTCTGCTGCTGTGGACCATTTGAATCAGCTCCATATTCCACACCTGGGATTAAAGCAAAAACATGTTTACATAACATAACTGTGTTTTTAAAGGCACCAAAACTTCCACTACACTCATCAGTAATGACTTTACTCTGAAAGGAATTGGTGGTGTGTAGGGTATGTAATCCAAGCACTGAGGAGGCTGAGACAAAAGGGTCAAGGCCAGCCCAGGTCTGTCTGTCTGTCTGTCTGTCTGTCTGTCTGTCTGTCTGTCTCTCTCTCTCTCTCTCTCTCTCTGTGTGTGTGTGTGTGTGTGTGTGTGTATGTGTGTGTGTGTCTGTGTGTGTCTGTGTCATCTGTGTGAGCGTAACTGCTCTGGTACCCTGAAGTTACTCACTAGCAGCACCTCAATTCATTTATTCCTTTATTGGCATTATCAGGAACTGCTGAACACCTGTACGTGTGAGGCTTGGAGGTGGGGCTGGGGACGCAGGTGAGAGGGCAGTGGCCATCAGGCAGGTAGAGTTGATGAAACAGAACCATGCCCCAACCCAAAGGCCAGCTGGAAGCGCCTCCATGAGCAGAGCAGAGGATGTGGCTTCACTCCAGGCATAGCTACTGTTCACAAGGCTGAGAGAGGTTTGGGGCCAAGCCATCTGGGGGTGTCTCTTATCACCTGACCCATGGCCCTGAAGGGAAGTGTCTATTCTATGCAGAGCAGCCCCAGGCCCCAGGATGAATTCTCCCCTGTTCTCGGCTTTGGTCACTTTGTCCACTCTGAGAGAGGTCAGACCATGGACAGGAGCTCAACCTCTAGAGCAGAGAAAATGCTCATGGAGATACCCAGCCTGTCCTATTTCCTAAGGGTGGCAGCAATCCCTGTGTCCCCTCTGTTGGGGATATCACTGAGTCTGAACATTAACGACAGGTATTTTCCAGAAGGTCTCGAAGTGCGCTTCTGTTGGGAAAATAGCTGATGGGTTGGCTGTATGCACTTGAATGTAAGGTAGTAACTTCCCAAGCTCACTCTAGTTGAATGCTTCAAGTTCCTAGGCATGGGGGTGTTGGGGTCTTAAAGAATAGAATAGGAAGAACCGGGGGAAGCAGAACCTATGTAAAGGATGTAAAGGGTGAATAGGATTGTTGAAGCAGGGGAAGGTAGAGGGCTGTTCCTATCCAGCAGACAGGCTCCTATCTATGAGAGGGGTGGGGCTCTGTGCATGCAGACAAATTGCCTCCCAAGAGATGCGCCCTTCTGTGTAGACACAGAAGACTGGCTCTGCCTCTTTGCTTTCAACTTTGGTGGGAACTACATGCATCAGTCATGGGGTCTTCCATAGACTGAAGCTTGAAATATTAATTCTCTAGACCCTCAATGAGCCTAAAAATGATTTGCTGGTTTGTTACCCAATGAGGGTGTCTCCTGACAGAGAGTCTCCAAAAGAAGTCATTTGGACAGTCCCTGGAAAGGGACAAGAGAAGCCTGGGGACTCTGGGTCAGGGACCAGAGAGGGGAAGGAAAGAAGGAAGGTCACGCTGAGTGTGAGGACCCTGACCCCAGGTCCCCTCTGAAGTCACCAGCAGTGAGTTTCATAGTGTCACTCAATCTCATATAAAGCCATCTCCCTTCAAAGTTTCAGCCTCTCCTGATGGAGAGCCTCAGGAGTCGCTTATTCAGCTGGCAAGTGTGCCCCCACCCAACTCAAAAGGGAAAGATTGTGAGTATCCGGTGATCTCCCAAGCTCCCATCCTCATCCCAGGTTCCAGCCGCACTTTCCTCCTTTACTGTTGTCTGGATAAATAGACTAAGAAATCTGATTCCCTCTTGGAGCTGATTCATATTCTGACATACAAACAGATCCTCACCAGTTGGGCAAACATCTTTCAATTATTTCCAGTTTTTAAAACCTCGGCACAGGATCTTATTTCATCTTGGAGATTCTCTAGTTGGAAGCCTACTTAGGAAAGTGTGGGCATTTATGAAGCCATGTTTCAAAGGAAACATTCCTTGGCGGATATTAGAACATTGGACCGCAGCCTTGTTTTCTGCAGAGATCCTTTTTAGGAAGTCAGCTTTGACCCTTACAGTGATTCTCACAGCCTTTGTTTTTGGATTTTAAAAGGGTGTCTGGCCCAGGGACAGATCTTCCTGGTGGCTGGAACTATCAGCACAGTTGCCTGCAGTTCCCCATGGCTTTCTGGTCTCTTTGGAGCAGACCATAAGTCTAAAGCGATATCTCTTGCACTTGGCCATCCTAGGCTACTAGCTGAGCTCAAGAAATGAATTTCTAGTGCAGGGTCCAAACGAACCTATGTTGAGGCTCACAGAAAATCAGATCCACCTAGGTTGTCTTTGAGGAAACATAGCTGACTTGAATGGTTGTTGCAGGCAATGTCATGGAGAATGACAAAATGAAGGTGCCCAGGAGATTGGCCAGAATCTTGTATGGTAAACAGCAGGACTGGTGTTCTGCAGGGTAAAGCATTGTTGTTCTGGGCCTCCTCAGAATGCCATTTTGTGCTATTTGTCCCCCTGATCTGTGCCTGCTGGGGTCCCACAACCAGCTAGAGCAGGAACAGAACACTGGATTGCCTAGAAGGCACCAGCTGTGGAGGCTCAAGCCAACCTCCTGTTAACCTGGGGTTCAGTGCCTACCTCTGTCCCTCTCTGAATTCTCCATCATCTTTTTTCCCCATCTTCTCTTAGGAGACAAGGTCTCATGTATCCCAGGTTGGCACAGAACTGGCTTTTATGTCAGAGAATGACCTTGAACTTTTGATCCTCCTGCAGCCACCTCTGGAGGGCTGGGATCAACAGGGCTGCACCACGAAACCACATCTGCTTTATGCACGACTGGGGACTGAACTCAGGGCTGCCAGCAAACATTCTACCAGCTGAGATATGTCCCAGCTCCTCTCCGCCATTTTGAAAGGCTGTTTGTTCTTGGTGGCTGTTAGTTTTAAATTAAAGGTGGCAAGAAACTGTTGAGAAATTGTGCTCTGAGCCAGTTCACCTCAGCCAGGCAGCCTTGGTTTGAATGTCAGCCCTTTACTTCTTGGGTGTCCTTGAATGAGTCAATTAACATCCATGTCCCTTTCTGTAAAAATGGGGGAAGCAGAGCAAGGACAGTTACAACTATACGGGATTGTCATTGGCATTGGTATCTGGGCCAGATGCTTCCAAGGTTTTGATGTCTTTTTAAAGAAAGAAATAAAGACACACAAGATTTTCAAAAGTAACAAGGAAAAATGTATTCATAACAAAGAAATAATACAGGTTGAATACATTGTCAAGACTGACAGTGGCCACGAGAGTGAGAGCTGGTTAATCGGATGGGTAACACAGATGTTCCTCCGTCCCGATGGACAGGCTTGGATTGTGTAAGGCTCTGCTCACAGGGCAGATTCCTTCCCATAATTCATCTGATTTTGATCATATGTGTCCAATTATGCACAGACATAAGATGGTAATAGAGGGTTCTCCCTGAAAGTTCACTCGGAAGATAAAGTTTGCCTCACTGTGCATGTGCCCTAAACTAGTCTCGACCAGAACATGCTCCCTACTCTTGTGCCAAGACATAACTGGAACAGGATCTGAGTTTAATAGCTGTTACAGGGAGGAGAGACCCACACCACCATTGAGAGAGGGGGGTGTGCGTCTCAGTGCAAGTGGTATTCCTATGTAGCTGCTAGGCCTGCTGCTCACAGAGTGGTACCTGTGCCTGCAAAAATACCTGCTAAGTCTTGGCTGCCAAGTGTATTATTAGCAGAGATGTTAGTGGAAAGCCCAAACCAAGTAGAGTCCTAGGTTGCTAAGCTATTCCCTAGACTTGCTTGTCTTTGAAAATCCAGAGCGTTCAGTGAGATGCCATTTATTAAGCACTTGACAAGAACAGACATTGGCTTCGAGAAAGAAAAAAAAAAACTCACTTTTTCAATATGGATCTTAACTTTATGCAGCTGAAAGAAAATTTATTGGTTTGTATAGTTAGTGAATTGGGCGCTAAATAGATATGTGCACACAGGAACCATCAAATATAAAGAGAAATGGCTGGATGGAGGCTTTGCTCAGCAGTCAAGAGCACTTGTTGCTCTTGTAGAGCACCTGGGTTTGATTCCCAACAACCACATAGTGACTCCAAACTATCTGTAACTCAGTCCCAGGAGATCAAACCCCTCTTCTGATCTTCAAGGGCACCAAGCATATTATGTACACACATATAGAATAATAAAATAAGTAAATATTAAGAAATATTTGAAGAAAACTGCCTGTCTTCATTGAGTGCACCAAGATGCTTCAAGAGCATGGGTTTGGCTGACTGGGAGGCCACTTCTTTCTGTGGTGCCAGGAGTCCATGTGTCCCTAACTCTGGCTTGTGAGGTCAGCACATTGGACCCAGTGACTGTTTCTTTTCTGTGATGAATATCTTCTGATAAATGAAGGCATTTGTTTTTTCTAGAAAAATCCTGATGGTCCAATTTAAAAAAAATCTTGGTAAATGACAGCTTGGAATGATGTGGGGGAAATGGATGGTGATAAACTTCATAGATGTCATGTTCCATCAGGAGAATGAGTATTGACTGTTGTTGCTGCAACAAACTGCCACAAACCAGTGGCTTTGAATAACACAAAGGTGTCATCTCACCACTCTGGGAGAAAAAAAAGGTCCAAGAGGGTTTCTCTGGGCTCAAACTGAGACCTCTGCAGAGATGGTCCTTCAAGAGACTTCAGTGTCTGGCTTTTCCCCCATCTTCAATGCCTGAAGCATAGCATCTCACAGCCTATCTCCTACTCTTTCTTGCCTTTATCATCCAACGCCACTGTCCCTTCCCAATCTCAAGGCCTTCAGTCTGTCACATCAGCAGAGTCCCTTTGTCGTGTAAACTCACATAGCTACTGGTCCTGGGTATCAGGATGTGTACATTTGGGGGTGGGACAGGCATTATTAAGACTAGACTAGGAGAAACTAGAACTTTCTTAAATATATCTTCTAAATAGGTGTTTAGACTTACTAAAATCCACATCATTAAACAAGGTATAATGTAGCTGGGTCTCATCAAACATCCCATAGTATTCATGTTTATATAGATATGCATTTTTAACTTTGGCTGGCCCATGGTGGATCAACTATACCAGCTATTTTTGTTGAAACTCTCTACCACCAGAGCTTATACCCAAGACCTGCCTTTCCTGCAGCGTGCCCTGCCTGGAGTGCTTCTACTGCAGTCCCAGACACTGGGAGGCCTGGGGCATAGCCCTCTACAGTTTAGTTATCGTAGATATCTCATACACCCGGCAAGCTAGAGGGGGCAGATATGAAGTCAGGAGGCCCCACCTTCCAGCTGAGTACCCAGAATGATGGGTTTGGGGTGTGGCTGCTTTCTGCTGGATCTATAGACCCATGCTTTTGGGGTGTGGGGACAGTCACAGACCCTTCCCTGTCACTCTGTCCTACATGAAGGAGACATCTGAGAACTTGTCATGACAGCAAAAACAGGACATTAAGAGTCCTGGGGCTGCTCAGAGAGTAAGATGGGGAACAGAAGAAAGAGGGTTAATGTTTCAGGCCAGGCTGGTGGATTCACCATCTTTGGGAGAGGATGAGGAAGCTAAATGAGAGGCTCCAGCAGACCCAATGCTTACCAGCTTCCTGGCCAGGCTTCCAGAGTGGCAAATGGGATCCATCCACAAAGTGGCTCTGAATAATGCTGAAGCCCAGGGGATCTGTTCAAGATAACAAGGTCCCATCTAAGCTTAAAGGAAAGAGCACTATGATGGAACAGTAATGTCTGTCTTGACAAACAGGTGATCTGTGTACCCCTGCTCTTCCAATAAAGAGGAAGGGGAGACTCTGTAACCAGACAGATGCTTGGGGACCTAATAGAAATGGCTATACCTTACCTGTGTGACCTTAAGTTGGCTTACTGGTGCAAGCTCTGCTCCCTCAGCCCTCTTTGGATGACAGAAGCTGGGAAAGCCCTTTTTAGACCTTCCCTCCTATCCTTGGTGGGTCAATGATAGGACCGGGTGTCACAAACTGTTCAACCCTGTATCTGTGGGGCAAAGGCCTGAGTGCACAGAGAGATAATCTTGGACTGCCTTGGTGATCGATCCTGAGCCTGCTGCAGATCTGAGCCTTCACTCTTTCCCCGGGGACCTTGTCTGCTTGCAACATACTCAGTATACTTGTGTGAGCATGGAAAGGTGGAGGTTTGGAGAAAATCTGGGTTGGAGAGATTCCATGGAAGTAGAAAGGCAGTAGCAGCCTTGTGCCAGGAGCAGGTGGTACTGTGAGGTAGGGCTGAGCAAGGAGCAGCAGCCCAGATATGGGGGCTGGGTACCATGTTGGTAGCTCCCCAGGCAGTCACAGGCAGGAACTGACTTCCCACAACTCAGCATGTAGTAAGCACTCAATAAAAATTACTGACATGGCTCTGATTCCAGGGAAGAGGGCTTATACTTGGCCTCAGATTTTTTTTATTTTTTTATTTTTGATAGCAAAGCTAATGGGAGAAAAGGAGAGAGTGAAAAGGAAAGGAGGTGGATGAGGTAGGACCTAGACAAAGCCTTTTTAAAGTTTTCAGTCATGTGAATAGATGAGCTGGAGTATCTGGCTAGGGGCTCCCCTATTCTGAGGGATAGGAGAGAGCGAGTATGGGAGGGTGGGAATGGGAGGAGAAGAGGGAGGGGCATATGACTGAGATATAAATTGAACTAATTAATAAAAAAGAAAAAACTTCAATATGGAGGCTCAGTGTGGTGGCTTGAACCTGAAATTCCAGCATGAGGCAAAGGCAGGGATGGGGGGTGGGGCAGGAGGGGCCAGAGCCAGCAGTAGGGGCAGGGGCAGGGGCAGGGGCAGGGGCAGGGGCAGGGGCAGGGGCAGGGGCAGAGGCAGAGGCAGAGGGATTTCTATAAATCGAAGGCCAGCCTAAGCTATACAGCAAATTCCAGGACAACCAGGACTACATAGCAAGAGCCTATCACAAACAAACAGACAGACAACCCAAAATAATGACAAAAACCAGACAATGGTATGGTAGGAAGGGGAGAGCTCAGATATAGTTGATAAACTGTGCTTGTTGCACAAGCATGAGGATCTGAGTCCAATCCCCAGAATCCATATAAAGAGGTAAATGGTGTGTCATGGGTTTGTAACCCCAGCACTGCGG
>CM053751.1:64094442-64319059 GCA_028658305.1 Pachyuromys duprasi | reverse complement strand
CCCAATGACACAATGTGTTTTATTATGACGGTCTTCCTGTGGACATTTTTTGAGTTCCCAGAACACACTGTTTTTTGTTGTTGTTGTTTTGGTTTGGTTTTGTTTTTGTTTTTTGTCTATTAGCCCCGAGGGGCTTTCTTCATAGTGTCTAGAAGAGAAGGCCCTCGTGCCTGGAGGGCTGTTCTGCAGCTGAGGAGTAAGTACTTCCTGCTCAGAAAAACCCCAGGCTGACAAGCTAGTCAGGGCTGGTCAGGGCTGGACAAGGCTGGAGAGTGCAGGCTCCAGAGAGTGTGTGGAGCCTGTTCCAAAGGAATGCACAGATGTGAAGATTCCAGGAATAAAAGAGAAGAGGCGGGTGGACAGGGGTTGGAACAGAAGATTCTCCCAGGAAGACGCAGACGTGGGGCAGGACTCAAAATGAGAGGCTGGGAGCCTCCTCCGCTTCTCTTTCCTCCTCTCTCCTCCTCCTCTGCCTCCTTTTGCTCTCCTCCTTTTCCCCTTCTCCCTCCTCCTCATTTGTCTCTCCCTCCCCCCTCCTATTTTCAGCTTTCTAAGACGTCCTTGAGATGTGACCATCAGGGACAGGGAAAGGCTAGAACCCTCCGAGAGATTCAGTAGGATCACTGCTGGAGAAAGGAAGTCTGCCAGACTGGAACTTCTGAGGCACCCCACCTCTTGGACTAAGAAACTACTGACCATCGCCCCCAGCAGTGAGAGACAGATGCTCTGGGGTACAGCGACTGATAGAGGCGCCCAGCCTCAAGGACCAAGCATGGAGTTCTCGGCATCTCAGGTGTGATTTGGCCATCATCACTGTTCTAAAGCTGTTATTACTATTTTAAAGCTCACTTAAATTCTGGTTATATATGTACATACATACATACATACATACATATATGTATATATTTTAACCCCTTGATTCTGTTCCTCTATAGAATCCTGACTAAAACAACTCCCAACATTGGAAAAAGGGAGTTTATTTGTGTCTTTAGGAATTGTAATTCAGGTGTTGACTTTGGAGATACATATACTTTTAAAAAAGTAGGAATTACAATACAGAGACACGGATGCAGGAGTGACAGGGAACATGGAGTTTGGATTCTAAGAAGGACTAGTGGTTGCTTGACCAAGAGAAGATGGAGAAAAGGCATTAGCACAGAATGGACATGCCCACAGATCCAGAGCCCCACAAGCCCTAGCTCTGTATGATAGGCCTTGGGACACAGTGAGTTTATTCAGTATAGGTGAGCCAGATGCTGGGTTGTCACAGGTGGAGGGGACCAGAGCTAGGATTTTGTGGGTGCCAGCTTAAGGACAACCTCCCCACTGTAATTTGAAAGCTCTTCCATTTTGCTGTCATTGTGATTTTTCCTCTTCTTCTCACATTCCTGAATGTCAATCATTAACTTGCATTATTTTGCGTGGTTGTAGTCCCAACATTTGTCTCCTCAAAATTCCTTTGCTGAAGGCCAAACCTTGAATGAGGTGGTCTTGGAGATGGGGTCTAGTAGGTATTTAGTGTTAGATGAGATGAAGATGGTAGGTGCCCATGATCAGAACAATGCCCCACTATCACCACACACTGAGGGAAGGGGTGGCACAGAAGAGGCCATCTGTAAACCATGGGCAGAGGCTTGCCAGAGCACCGTCATACTGGCCTCCTAATCTAACACTTTCAGCCTTTAGAGCTGGAAAACTGTAAATTTCTGTTACGCCGTCAGGTCCTATACGTTCTGTTGTGGCAGTCCTGCAGATAGACACCAATACTGGCCCTGATGTTGTCAGGCCTCTGTGAATCCTATGGAATGTGACCACTGGCTGAGTCACAGCTGCTCACACAAGCAAATTTCCCGCTCTCGGATGCCACAAGACCCAGTGCAGGGAGGCAGTTCTCCACACTTCCCTGTGTGGCCGCAAGAAGCGGCCCTCCACTCTCACTATCTGTGCCTCACAAGCTTGGCTCTCCTCTTTTTGGCAGGGACAGCCAGCTTTGCCCACGGGTGGGTGTGGCACTTGCCAAGGGCTGTGGCCTGAAGTGGCTTGCCCTTGGGCCTGATCCTTGTACCTGGATCACTCCTGCCATGGATCACACCCTGCCCAAGGGCGAGAATATATAGAGGAGGCCAAGCAAACCCTGCTGGCCTGCAGCTTTCTTCTTTTCCTTTCTTTCTTTCTTTCTTTCTTTCTTTCTTTCTTTCTTTCTTTCTTTCTTTCTTTCTTTCTTTCTTTCTTTCTCTCTTCTTCTTTTACAAGCTCTTGTTATGAGCTCTAGCTGGAGTAGAACTAGAATGCTAGGATTAAAGGTTTGAGCCATCACGTCCAGTTAAGTGTACAGCTTCTAGGCCAGCTATAAAGTGAGTTCCAGGACAGCCAGGACTACACAGAGAACTCTGTCTCGAAAAATCACGCACACACACACACACACACACACACAGAGAGAGAGAGAGAGAGAGAGAGAGAGAGAAACAAAATAGGCTGTTGGAATGCTGGCTTGTGCCTTTAGTCTGAGCATGTGGGAGGATTGCCATGAATTTGAGGTGAGCTTGAGCAACACAGCATAATACAGCATAAGACCTTATCTCAAAATTTAACAATGATTAAACCAAGGAATCAAAGCTGGAGAGAAGGCTGAGTACTTTCCTTCTCTTATGCCTCCAGCTGAGGGGAGCTGCTGTCTCCAACATGTCCGTAGGGCATGGCTCTCAGTCTAGCCATTGGCCAGGGCCCAGACAGCACATTTTACTTCGGTACAAATGGAAAGCCTCTAATCCCTCAATTTATTTTTTCAAACAACCTTTGCCCATTATATATATTTCACAGTCTTTGATTCTTTCCACCCAGAGAAATAAAAATAATTTATGTAAGTGGACCATTTGTTTAGCTGGGAAGAGAAAAAGAATGACCTGGGAGATTTGTTTAAGCCTTGTCCATTTGACAAAAGAGGCACCATGATCTCTCTTAATCCTTGAGCTGCTTCCAGGAGGAAAAGAGGCCAGAGGAAGGTACGTTCATATTTGGGACAACAGAGAGGCCAGGAAATCTCTTCCTGCTGGGGCCTGAAAAAGGGACAGGACAGTCTCATTAGGAGATAGAGTGGTGTTCACAGTGAGGGACCCATGCTGAACCTGGTATCATGAGCTTGGTATGAGGCATCCTCCTGCCTCATGGGTGGTTCACACACTGCCAGACCATGTTGAAGGGAACACCTTTTCTCCCCTCCCCGAATCTCAGGAGAATTAGAGATCAGAGGAACATGAACAGCCTCATTCTACACCCACTGGGCTACAGGAGAATTAGCAGCAGATACCTGCTTCACCCAGCACTCCTTAAGCATGGGAGAGAGGGTGGTCCACAGACATGCTGAGAGACATCTGCCTTGCTCCTACCCCCTAGATTGCTCCCTGTGTGGAGGGCTGCACAATGTGGAAGGAGGGGTTACTAGCAAGCAGAGAAGGCTCAGCAGCCTGACGGTCTTGTCCTAGGCCTCTGGCCCTGACCTTTGCTCTTTGGTCGGGGCAACTAGACTTCCTCAGCTGGAGGAGTGACCTCCTTGTTCTCTGTTGTTGACAGCCACTCCTTTGTTTGGGGACGTGGATTCTTATTCTGCCTCACCCTCTTCCCAGCTGTGTGATCTTAGGCAAGATCTCCTGAGTATCTCAGAGCTTCAGCGAGAACCCATGATGGTCCCGCCACAGTCTCAGTCCCAGGTTGGAGAAGCAAGGGAGTTCAGCAGACAGTTCCAGCAACCAGCCAGCCTTGATTCTCCCAGTGGGTGGGAATATCATGAGGTCTGAGCCTCAGTGCTTCCTTTCCAGAAGGTTCTCTCTTGGCTACCACCTTCTGACCCACATTGCCACTGTCCTCCAAGTTGGTGACAATGTCTCGGGTAGGGGGCCTCCTGGCCATGGTGTGACCAAATTATACGTGGAAATCTCTACCATAGGTTTGAGGAAATCTCTGCCACAGGTTTGCACTCTATAGAGGGGAACTGGTTTGGGTGAATAGTGACAAGCCAGGTGACCCAAAGCCCCATATCATAGGGCACATCAAAATGAAACTCTTAGCCTAACTGCAGAGGCCAGTATCATAGCAGGACTCGGGTTGGGTCTCAACCTGGTCTAGAGATGCCACTTGGTTAATATTGGGGTCCAGAGGTCACCTCCAGTGGGACTCTTGGTTTTTGCATCCTAGAATTAAAAAAAAAAAAAAAAAAAGAATGAGCAGAGAAACATAGTTACAACAGAAGCCAATACAGTTTTGTTTCCTGGGTTTTTTGAAAAGGATACAAGGGAGGAAGCTGGCAGCGCACAAAACTAAACAGCTCAACTTCTCCTGATGGACAAAGGATGGGAGGAGAGGTGTCTTATGTTCCACAAGACTAATTTTTTCCTCTCTTATTTGTATAACAGAGCTTCTCCGAGCATGCTCTATCATTAGGTATAGTTCTATGACAACTTCACCCACCATGTTTCTTTAGCATCTGTCCTAGTGAGCTTTAACTGTTAACTTGATAGAATCTAAGATTATCTGGGAAGCCTCCACTGAGGAACTGCCTAGATCAGACTGACCTGTAAGCATGTCTGTGAGAGACTGGCTTGATTGTTAATAGTTGTACGATGGCTCAGCCCACTATGGGTGGCATCATTCCATAAGCAGGTGGTCCTGAACTGTGTAAGAAAATTAGCTGAGCATAATTGTGAACCAGCTAGCAAGCAGCTTCTCCCACGGTTCATGCTGTACTTTATAGGTTGTGAAGTGAGTTCCTTGGTCAGAGGTAGTGTAGCATGGAAGAGTAAGCAGGCCTGTCTTAAGTTTCTGCCTTGACTGATGAGGAATTGCACGCTGCATAAACCTTTCTTCCTCCATGTTGCTTTTGGTTAAGTATTACAGCAACAGGATAAACTAGAACAACAGGGTGACTCTCCACCAGAGGTGTACACATTTGAATTATAATGAGCCATAGGCTACCTTGAGATGAGAGAGCTCCTGTGCCCAGGCTAGGGGCTGGATTTATGGGCCTCAGTTTAGGTGAGGTTTAGGCCTCTTTACTGACTTTTTTGTTGCTCTTTTATATACTAATCTTAAAAGATCTTCTAGACCTTGCTTTCTACCTTACTCTCCTGCCCCATGTGAAGGAGGCACAGTGGTGTGACAAGGTCAGGTTGCTTTTCCAGACAGAAAGAGATATTCAAGGAAGATAAGCCCCTGAGGACTTCTCAGACAAGCGTTCTCTGGGGATCCAGACCAATACCTCTCAGTCAAAACCCATGTGTTAACTCTCCAGGGGACTCTGAGGGCACCCAGGTGAGAGACACTTCCACAGATTGAGAACCAAGTACCATCAGGCAACTCCTAGCAACACAGCCAAATCTCACAAGCACCCCACATAAAGTCCCTAACACACAGAGACCCTTGCTGTAGGCAGTCATTATCCTTGAGGGCAGGGAGGAGTCACTAGGAAGCTTCTGGAACAGCAACCCCTAATGCCTTTGGCATCTGGATCTGGTGACACCTGTGTGTCCAGCGATCTGTATGCGTGATTCAGGACCATGAGTTAGTAGGCTAAGCCCTTGGTCATCTGTTTTAATGTTAAAAGCACAGGAGGGTGTATGAGAAGTGCAAGCATGCCTTTATGTGAAGCCTAATCACACGGGAAGGACCTAGGGGCCCCCCACAGGCTCCAGAATCTAACAGACTGGGCATTCTCTTATCCTTGACTGAAGCATTTTCACGAATTCAACCTAAAATGGCCTCAACCGATGACAGGCCAGGCTGGCTAATTAAAACCAGAGAGAAGCTGTTGACTCATGCGGCTCAAACTAACTCTGCCATTTTTGGTAAATGTGTGAGATCTACCTCTCCTGCTGTGAGGGAACCATTTCTAGAGGAGGAGGTGCCTCACTCAGTTATAAATGGGGACATTCACAAACTTCATCCTAGAGCAGCGGCTCTCAACCAGTGGGTTGTGACCTCTTTGGAGTGGGAGATAAATGACCCTTTCACAGGGGTTGCGTATCAGATAGCCTGCATATCAGATACTTGTATTGCCCTTCATAACAGTAGCAAAATTACAGTAATGAAGTAGCAATGAAAATCATTTTCTGGTTGGAGATCCCCGAAACATGAGGAACTGTATTAAGGGGTCGCAGCATTAGGAAGGCTGAGAACCATTGTCCTAGAGGGTCCTAGTGAGGCAGGATAGGAAAACAGAGAAAATGGAAAGAACTGAGGAGGGAAAGAAGCCCTTCCCCCCAATGTCTGGCTGAAGCTTCTGACCAGCAATGCAGCACAGGTAACTGGAAGCCTGCACATTTCTAGAACCATCACCAAAAAACTCCAAGGGAAGGAAGCTTGCTAAATACCTTATGCAATTCTGGTGTCTTCTGGTTTTCTCTTACCAGATATGACTCCCTCTGAGTCAGCTCTGGAGCCCATAATCTCAATTACCAAGAGAGAAAAGGAAAGATTTCTTAGCAACCTTTTCAGAGGAAGTTCGGGAGCCATCAAAAGCCGTATATAACTAATAGCAAGACGGCTGACGGTGATTCTCCCTTGAGGAGTCTGTGCCACACTGGGGTGTGTCTTATGTTCTTCTGAGTGTCTCTCTTCCTCCTAGCCCTCACAATTAAGCCTATACTAAAATACCTTTAATAAAAATATCCAGCTCTGCTTCAAGCTGGCGGGGCCTGAAATCTTTTTTTCTCCTGCAGTCACTAGAGAAGCTCACTAAGAGGAGGGGACTTGCTAGGCCGACGGAGGTGACAGCAGTCAGCACTGTATCACTGAACATGTTTTATTCTAGTGTTGGGGCGAGTTGGGGGAAGAACCGGGTGCCGCGTGCCAATCGACTGTCAGGGCTTTGCACATTGTGGAGTGGGAAGTAGAGGGCTCTGTTAGTCAGCTGGCCTATAGCATGAAATAGGCTCAGATCTCCTCCTTATATTATTTTTGTGTCTGGGTCTCATCTAGCTCACAGTAACCTTGAACACCCGATCCTCCTGCCTCTCCCTCCTCATGCTGGAACTGCAGGTGTGTAGACCTAGCTTAAACTAGTCTTTTGAGGAAAATCTTGGCACTGTTGAGAGTCCCGTCCCCTTCTCCTCCCTGGTCTGTTCAGATCAGCAGCTCTCTGGACAGGCAGACAAGCCTCCTCTATATACGTACCTAGGAGCTCTGTCCTGAGATAAATATCACCAAACACTGGCCAGACACTCTACTCCAGGATGAGGAGTGTCTATCTGTCCCTCCATCCTAAATTTCTCTAAGACTGTCCCTGGATTAGCCTTTTGCAAGCTTGTATTAACCCTAGAGTTTGTTCCTCCATGACAGTGAAAAGCAACAGGAGAGGCCCCAAGAGAATGCCATGCAGCAGGCTTATGCAAGGAGAGGCCAGGCAGAGGTGAGGGTGCTCGCTGGCTCCCACACCCACATTCAGTGTCACCCTGGCACACTGCTCCTGGTACCTTGTACCACAAGATTTGGAACCATGAGATTCTTTCTTTAAAATACTTTGTGATTTGAAGAAACTCATTCACATTATTTGAGGAGACTTATTTAGAGGATTTAAATAGATTTTTTCCCCACAACTGTTAATCTGAGTTCTGAACTTTTCAAAAATGTTAGTGGGGTTTCATACAATCCACCCATCTAGAATCGACCTACTTTTGTCTCTATGGAGTCTCCTCTCATGGCTACCTCATCTAAATGTAATCTATAATTCGTGGGCCTTTGTGAATGGCTTACTGCACTTGACAACCTGTATTTAAGGATAACTCGTGATATAAAGTGTGTCAACACTTAACTCTTTGAGGCTGAATAATATTCTACTGTAGAGGCATACCACTCTGTTAGTCAGTTGATAAGACATTTGGGGTATTTCCACCTTTCACAGAGTTGACTCATACTGCCATGAATATTTGCATACAAACTTGCATGATATGGCTCTTTTGAGGAACGCCACACAATTTTTTCATAATGGCTGTATGGACTTAATCTCAGCAAGCAGAAGTCAAGGTTCATTGTCTCCATGTCCTCACCTATGCATTTATCTTCTCTGATGACCATATTAGCTGGAGTGCAGTGGTACCCAGCTGCAGTTTTGATTTGTACTTTGCTGGTGATTAGTGACATTGAACAGTTTTTCATACATCTGTTAGCCATTTATATGCTTTCTTCTGAGAAATGTCTACTTAGGTCCTTTGCCCAATGTCTTAGGGTTTTATGCTGTGAAGAGACACTATGACCATGCCAACTCCTATAAAGGAAAGCACTTAATTGTGATTGGCTTACAGTTCAGAGGCTTGGTTTGTTACCATCGTGGTGAAGCATGACACCGGAGAGAGAGCTGAGAGTTCTACATCTGGATCCTCAGGCATCAGGGAGAGGGGCACTGGACCTGGCTTAAGCATTTGAAACCTCAGAGTCTACCCCCATTGACACACTTCCTCCAACAAAGCCTCACTTACTCCAACAAGGACATACTGCCCCAGAGTGCCTCCATATGAGCCTCTGGAGCCATTTCATGCAAACCAGTAACACACTTTAAAAAACTGAGCTATTTGTTGTTATTGTTCCTGTTCCATTGAGTTTCTCTGATGCTTAGGACAGCAACCCTCTGTCAGTACATAGCTGTTGTTGTTTGAATGACGCTCATAGGGTTAGATTTAAATGTCTGGTTCCCAGTTGATGGACTGTTTAGGAAGGACTAGGAGGTATGGCCTTGGAGGAGGTGTGTCACTTGTGGTGGGCTTTGAGGTTTCAGAGGCCAATGCCAGGCCCATTCTCCTCCCTCCTCCTCCCTGGACCTGCAAGTTACAGATCAGATGTAAGCTCTCAGCTGACACTCTAGCACCATGCCTGCCCGCCCTCATGCCCCCTGCCATGTACTTACATTCTCACCCTCTGAAACCATAAGCAAGCCCTCAACTAATTTAATGCTTTCTTTTAATGTTCCTTGGTCGTGGTATCTCCTCACAGCAACAAAACAATAGCCAAGAAAACGGCTGACTTACAATCCCTTTCTTTTTTGAGTTTTCCCTTCATTCCACTACTTGCTGCCTTCGCTGGGAAGAAACTTGCTTATTTGGATCAAATCTTATTTGTATATTTTTTGCTTTTGTAGCCTGTGTTTTTTTTTTTTTTTTAGGTCTGATCAAAAAACATATTGCCCAATCCAATGCCATGCCTCATTTCTCCTGTGCTTTCTTCTGGAATTTTCAGTTTCCAGGGCTTATATTCAGGACTTTAATTCTTTAGTTCTTTTAATTCTTTTAGTTGACATTTTGCAGCGTATGCTGAGACACAGTGCTCAGTTGCTGCCGCCTGCCGCTTTCCAGTTGTCCCAGCTCCATTTACGGAAGGGCCTTCCCTTTCCCCCATGTGTGTTCATGGCACTTTTGTCAAAAACCATCTGGCTGTAATGCTAGCTTTGACTCCAGGCTCTCTGCTCTGTGACATCTTTTAACGCCAGCACTAAGCTGCTTTGGTTGTTATTGTTTTGTGGTATATTTGAAGTGAGGCAATATGAAGCCTCTGTCTTTCATTTTACTTAAGATTGATTTGGTTATTTGGAATGTAAATGTTCTGTACAAATTTTAGAGGGTTTTTTTTTCTGTTTCTGGTATTAATCTGTGCACTACTTTGGGTCATATGCACGTTGACAATATAGATTCTTACAATATATGAACAGAGATTAACTTTCCATTTATCTGTGTCTTATTCAGTGTCTCTCATTAATGTTTTGCCATTTCTACTGTAGCTATCTTCTATCTCCTTGGTTAAATTTATTCCTGGATAAGGGTTTTGGTAGATGTAAATGGAATTTTTCCCCCAAATTTGTTTTTCAGATAGTGAAGTATAAAGATATGTTGATGAATTGTGTATGTTGATTTCACAGTTTTCAATGTTATTACATGATTTATTAGTTTTAACAGTTTTATGGCAGTGTCTTTGGGGATATTCTCAATGTAAGATCGGATTCTGGGCAAACAGGGACAATTTAACAGCCTCCTTTTCACTCTGGAGGTCTTGATTACTTCAGCTAGGACACCCAGCACCAAGACAGGTGTGTTGGGAAATGGCACCTTTGTTTCACTCCATGTCTTAGCAGAAATACTATCTATTTCCCATTAAGTCTCATTCTCAAAAACGTTAAAAGGTAGCATCACTATGTGATCCAGAAAGCTTATGGCTGGCTATATGCACAAAAGAGATGAAATTAAGATGTCAAAGGATTGTCTTACTATATCACCGTTCACAAAATCCAAGATATGAACCAACCCACGAACCTACCAAAGACAGGGCAGTAAAGACATTATGGGGAATGCACACAGTGCAATACAATCCACACACAGAAAAGGGGGCAGTCCTTGCCGTTGTGACAAAATTGGTTGACTGCCATTGTCTCGGTGTTGGCAAGTCCAGGGGAGAATCTGGAACAGGATGCAAAATCCAATGTTCACTTTATCTCCTAGGTTTCCATTTATCTCTTGGGTCGGCAGAGCTGATGGCTCAGGCAACTGATCACAATGGATGATTAAAAGAAGAAGAAAGGGGGGAGGAGCCCAGAATTCCTTCTCTAGGACTAGGGACTGGCTGCACTGCTGCTAATGGAAAACCTAAACTGACCACTTTTTTTTTTCCTGCAGCCAGGGCTGTAATAAGGGGCTTCTAGCCAAAGTGCAGAGGATTGTAAAAAAAACAAAAAACAAAAAACAAAAAAGGCCCTTTGATATGTAGATAGGCCTCTTTGTGGAGATCTCTGTCAGCTAATGCATAACGCATGCCTGCTGATGGCAGAGCCCAGTCTGTTAACTTATTTGTGAATCTACAGGGAAATAAGAAGTAAAAGAGAGATAGAAAATGGACCACTCTCACACACAAGCTTTCAAGAGGAAAAGGTGGATGAAGTTTAAAACTTCAACAAATTCCTACAAGCTTACATATGATGATGATATTGATTTCAGCATCTCCTCTGCAGAAAGAGCAGTAAGTTCAGGCTGCCAGTTCCACAGTATCAGCCCATATGTACACATAAACAATCAGACATATAGAAACGTACATATTCATACACATATTCAATGGACAATACAAAAGGAGCTCCCTTCCATATAGACAGACTATTGACATACACTCATGTAACGCATATACAAAAACCAGACAAACATATTTACAAGCAAACACATATCTATCTACATATTTACAACTCATGGATGAAGCAAATTCCAGGGGGCTTCAACAAATGTTTATTGTCTGGTCACAACTTTTATATATGAGACAAAGCTCTCTACATCAGAAAAGGAATTACCTCATAGTCAAAAGGGCAATTAATCACAAGAACAAATGAATTCGAAAATGCAACAGTTTACATGTGTTTTTCATTAGAACTAAACATTTCTTTTCTATGTATCTATTATATAAATTTATAGTGAGTTCAGAATGACAAAGGTTGACAAGGTCTAAAGGTTAACAGGGTCTAAGAGTTTGCAACAAGATATATGTCTGTTCAGTTAGGACTGACCTGGCTACACATTTTCCAGCTATCTCTTGATTTATGGTGAGTTCAGGACAATAATTTTATCTGTCTTTCATTCCAAGATACAAAGTAAATTTAGAATGACAGTATATTATTCCATAAGCTGACAATTACAATGAAACAGTTTGTATTTATTGGCATCCAGATTTGTACTTAATTTAGGCATTTCTTGGTAGAATCATTATTTTGGGGTTCATGGGAAGTTTAAACCAACTTGCCTATATTTATGATACATACCAGGAATTGTGGTGCCATCTCAAGTGAAAGCTAATCTGAAGCCACAAATCTGCCTTAAACCTGTCTCCTAGTGAGGTCTCTGGAGGTCCACAAAAGTATTTATTGCAGCCATGAATGTTCTATCAACTGTTTAGCTTCTAAGACTGAATCAAATTAGGAATTCTATAATTGGAAATTAATTCATCTGAACAGCAGTGCATCTTATAAAGATCTCATGGGAAATTTGCTCAAATCAGCGTGGGTAAATCATAAAGTAATGGTTTACACCATGTCAGATTTTTTTTGAGAGCTATAACATCACAGAAAGAAGGGGTGTCAGAGGCTGGAAGCAATTCTGGGGATGTGTCACGGTACAGACCTTGCAAAATACCAGATTACCTTCCAGAAAGCCTATATGCTTACTGAACTCCTTCAACAGAATGGCTCTTGATGGTTGACCATGAAGGATATTATGTAAAACAAAGTAAGTCAATCACAGAAAGACAAGCATCTTTGATTTCCATTCATAGGTAGTGTGCTAGCTAGGTTTTTGTCAAGTTGATACAAGCTGTAGTCATATTGAAAGAGGGACCATCAATTGAGAAAATGCCCTCACTAGCCTGGCCTGTGGGCAAGACAGGTGCGTTTTCTTGATTGCTGGTTGATGCAAGAGGGCCCATCTCTGAGCATGCAATGTCATCCCTGGGCTGATAGTCCTGGAAACTAAAAGATAGGAGAATGAGCTCTGGGCATTCTAGCTCCCAAGTCTACACTGAGCACACGTGGCCACAGATAGTTGGGGCTCTCCCCACAGGCAGAGCTAGTGGGCTTCCAGGCCTTACTATGACCCCCACCCCAACCCCCACCAGCAGCTTTTGTTTCCTTTCTGGTCTGGCCCCTCCCCACTGCAACAACCCCAAGTTCTACATTTCAGCTTTTAACTTTGCTTGAACATTTCCCTTTGGTGTTTATTCCCTTCTGTCTTTTGTTCCCTGACATTCAGCAGCCACCGCCTGGGCAGGACCCAGCTCCGACCTTTCTCTGGACACCAAGGCGCTGTGTGGCACTCAGGACACGGGGCCTCCACCCAGAACTCTTCCCAGTAGCTCCTTCCTGGAAGGGACTTTCAGTCATACTGGAAATGTCACTTGCTTTTTCCCCTGCTGCCTAAAAGCTTCCCGGCCAGTCCTACGCACTTTTGACTTCCCCTCTCCCTTTGTTGTTGATAGCCCAAGGCAAGCCAGCCTTTTACGTGTATGGCAAAGAACAAGAATGACAGCCCCTCCTCTTGCCTCTGAGTTGCTCTCATTCTTGAAGGCCACATGTGCCCTTGCATGACCAACATACTCAGGCTTCAGTGTTGCTCACTGAACAGGCATACCCCCCCAACACACACCCTGACACCAGAAGATGTCTCCCACCTAGGATCTTTCTCTGAGCTGAGGCCTTCTGTGACCTGCTCTTTACTATTTCTGTTCCTTGAAGCTTCTTGCTCTTCCCGGTGGCCCCTGTGACCTTTGGAGACTGAGCCTCATCTTTTTGGCCTATCTAACACCCAAAGCAATCTACTGCAGAACAGGCCTTAAGTAGTTCGTGTGACTTTGCTGAAGGGAGGATTCATTCCCACCTCTTTACTCCCAGTTGAGGAGGCAGAAAGCAATATTAAGGACAGCAGCTACTCCGGGCAGCCTGACTGTGTCTCCTGTTTTCTCCCCGCCCTTCTCCTCCTCCTCCTTCTCCTGTTCCTCTTCTCTGTCCCAGCCCTCAGACCCAGCTAGGGTAAGGGCACCAGCAGGTACAGCCAGCTCACTCAGTTGGCTTCTCCATCTCATATCTGCTGCAATGCTGGGGGTCTGTCCTCTAGGGCTTTGCTCAAGGGTGTCCCACAGGCAGGCAGAATGAACGTGCCCAGAGGACCTTTTATAAATGCAGTATGGCCTCCACCAGGATCTCTTATGTCAGAGTCTGGCTTTAAACAAGATCTCAGGTGATTTCTGTGCTTTGGAGAATCTGAAAGAATCTGGGTCAGGATCCTTTTCTATTCACTGGGCCTCCTCATCCCAGAAACTAGCTTCACATGCCACAGCCAGGCCTACAGCCAGCTCCTTGTTCCTCCTAAAACCTTCCCTCCAAATGTTGTGATCTCACAGGCCACTGACTCAGCAAGGAGGCCCCTGGGCCACAGCCCAGCTCTGAGAGCCTCAACAGTCACTTTTGGCTCATGTCCTCAAGCACCAAGGCGCATAAACGATGGCCACTCCTGTCTCTGACTCACCCTACATTCTCCCCATATGGACCACATTCTCCCCAGCTGTGAGTCAGATGCATGGTGTGATTACAGTCACACCAGTTAACCAGTGTTGTGGCCTTGGGCACTCTTCTAGTGCTCTAGGGATGCAGCTTCCTGGCTATAAGCTGAGGTTATTGACTGTGAGCCTCACACTGTACTTGTGGGTAATAAAGGTCATTCAAGGATTCACTCCTTTCTGTAGATGGCAGAGATCTACCATGAATGGCTGGGTGCCCAGCAGGGGCCAACAGTGAACCAATCAAACCAGGACCCACCCCAGAGAAACAGGGAGGGGTGTGCAGGGCAGCAGGCACTCAGTGAATGTTTGTTGAGCGAATGGCAGCCCCTCCTTCCTTCCATTCACAAAGCTGCCCCCACAAATCTCTACCCAGAAGCCACATCTGGATCAGAAAGACCCAGAGCTTAAAGCGACTCAGAATACAGAATAATCAGTGCAGTTATGACAAGATTCCAAACTTGGTCTTCTACTGCCTTCATGTCAGTCTGCCACTGAGGTATAAATGAGGTTGATTTCCACATAGTTTTACAGATTATTCCTCCTCTGCATGCTCTATGGCCAAAGACATAGATCTGAGAATATATTTTCTTAGGGTTCACAGCCCCCCCTTTCTTAGAGAAATTGGTTGGAATGGCTTATGATCTACTCCTAGTTCTAGTCATTCCATAATGGCCTCCTCAGCTTCTCTAAATCAGAGAACTTTAGCCAGAAGAGGCTGTAGAGCATAAGATTCCCACCCACCTACCTCCACCTACTCCCACCCCACCCTCACTGTGTCCTGGACAAAAAGCTGAAGCCTGATCTGCCCAATGTTAATGAAGCTGGAGGTGGATATTTGAACCTAGGTCCTGGGCCCTAGCTCAGAGCCCTTGACAGTAAGTCTTGGGGTCATGTACATGTCTATAACCACATACAATGAATACTGAGATCAGCACTGATCAGACAATGGTGGACAGATTTGAAAATACAGATCAGTAGGATGAAAAGGTCACCAGGATGAAGATGTCACCTGCCACCCAGCTTTACCTCCATGGCCACCAGGAAAAGTCAGCCAGGGAGGGACTTTCACTGACCATGATTACCAGGGGCTTTGATGGGGTGCAAGGGAGCTCACTTGGGAAATCCCACGAACTGTGCACATTGGTCAACTCACAAAACATAATCTGAAAATGGTATCTTTTGCTCTATGTAAGTCTGGTTTCGATTCATAAAAATGCAGCTTAAAATGACTCACAAGCCACTGTTCTCTCTGTGACAATATATTGGGGCGGGAAGCACCTTTTGGAAGGAAGGGAAGTCATGGCAGCAGATGTGAACATGAGACAGCTGACTGGTCACACTGCATCCGCAGTCAGGAAGCAGACAGCAAGGAACGCTGGTGCTCAGTTCAGATTCTTCCTTTTATTCAGTCCACAACCCCAGCCCATGGGATGTGGCTGTCCACGTTAATCAATCTAATCTAAGTCATTCCTCACAGACGTGCGCCTGTCAGGCTGACAGCTGAGATCAACCACGGAGATGTTACTGTAGCATGACTGTGAGAACTGCTAGGGCTTGTCATAGCGACAAAAAGCAAACTGACCCAATGGTGAGAATAATGACCTTGAAAGCCAAGGAGCCCATGGTAAGGCTTCAGGATCCTCCCTGGTCAGAGAAGAAAGATGGCAGCTAGGCAAAGTCATCAGCTCCCATCAGGTGTTTCTGCTATGGACTCTCCTTAACCTGACACCCTGAAACCAGCCTGCTTTAACCCAAAACTGACCCCACCCACATCTCTGTCAGGCCTCACCATCCCATTACCACGGTCACCACCATCAGAGCTCTGGCTGCTCTTCCTCCCTGAGTCACCATCCTGGATTCCTCACATTCCCTTCCTCTCCCAGACCCCAGTCCAGGGATCCACCTGCCACACCTATATGATACCTGCCACACCTCGACACACCTTGACACACCTAGGCTGCAGATCCTGATACCTGTTGGGTCAGTCTTTTCAAGGGCCTGAAAAAGTTTGGCTTCCACACAGTGGCCCCTACACCACACCTCTCCCTCCGCTGTGACACTCTTTTCTTCTCATCTCACATCCAGCTTTGAGCTGAGTACACAGCCTCAGTGGAGGATCTGGGGTGGGGTAAGAGGCAGATAGGCAGGGAAGAAAAGATGCCAGGGCAGGTGGGTACCACTGACTCCTCACACCTCAAAGCTCTCTACTTTCCCCAGTGACCAGGAATTCTGCCCCCATGCAGCTGCTCTACGTGGAGAAAGCTCTGCAAAGTCCCTGCCTTATACTTAGCTGTGGTTTCCCTCCCTTTCTGCCCCCAGAGGACAGAGACTTGCTTGCTCCTGATTCATGGATTCCTCTCTCCCTGTCCCTACAGCTAGAGCACTTATTCACCACCACAGAGCAAGGGCAGGGTCCCCTGCCTGGCTGGCTGGGACAGATCCCTTGTTCTTGTCTGTGGCCCAGGGACAGGTTAGCTTTTATTGTAGTCACAGGCCCTGTTGACCCAGGCTGGACTTGCCGTTATGGGAATCATGCCTTGGTGCTGCTGGGGTTGGGGCTCCCCAGCATGTTTATAAGTGTCATCCCCTCTGGGAACTCTTACAAGGGATGGAACATTAACCATCTGACCTCAATATGATCTTTTAGCCACTACAACAACCTTCTCTGGACACCTGAGGTGGTAGCATTATGCCTTGCAAGACAGGGATCTCACAGATCACACAGTATTTTTATGGGCCGAAAAATGATGAGTTTTAGGACATCCAAGGCTATGTAGAGATCCTATCCCAAAGACGATACAAAAAAAGTAAATAAAAATATAAATAAATAAATAAAATAATTTAAGACAAGCACGGTGGTGCACACTTTTAATCTTAGCATTTGGGAGGCAGAGGCAGGCAGATCTCTAAGAGTTCAAGGCCAGCCTGGTCTACATAACAAGTTCTAGGATAGCCACAGCTACCTACATAGTGAGACACTGTCTAGAAAACAAAACAAACACACAATACAAAGAAATGATGACCAGGGTGGAAGTGACAGTCCCCAGACAGCACGATCTCAGGTAGCATTCCAATGCCTGGCCATGTTGCTGAGGTAGTTTCAGTGAATTCCTGCCTCTTGAGCCTTTCACCCAGCTTGCATCTGCCTGGCTATGTGTAGACAGGACTGTTCAAGGAATACAAGCAGGCCTGCAGGCAGGTAGGAAAAAAGGTGCTGTCTCTCTGCATGTGCCACAGGGAGTGATTCTGGGGTGTGGGCTTCAGGCTTCAAATCCTGCCTTGGGCAAAGCCATTCTCCATCTCCAGGGAACCCTGTGCTTGGCTGCTACCCGATGATAAGGTGTGCAGCTAGGCTGGAGAGAGAGACTGGGTAAGAAAAGGAGTGTGTAGGTGGGTCCTGCATTCAGTTCCCACTGTCCCTGTTTTCTAGAAGAAGGTATGAAACTGCTTAAGTGTTCCCGAGTCTCTGACCTACACCTATCATCTAGAAAACAGCTCCTAAAATCACAGCATCTATGCATGACTTTTGCACCCAAAAAGTCTCTGTGGCTTTGCCACCCAGAACATTGTCCCACCAGTGTGGCACCCATTCTCAAAAGACCCCTCGGGCCCATCAGTACCTCATATCCTCATTCTGGAAAGGGAGGTCCATGTTGGGAGGGAGCTAGGCTTAACCGTATAGCCCTGGGTCACTCTACTTCACTTTTCCTGGTACAAGTGTCTTAGCTTGAAATATATGTTAGACAGTTGCCCTGGGCTGAGGGGCAGGGGGAAGGATAGCCCTATGTGACTCCAGCCCAGGGGGTGAGGCTTCTTACACAAAGAGGTCACTAACCCAGCTCTACTTGGCCTCCAGATGATGAAAATGCTTTGTCTTCATGGAGTTCAAGTTTGCTCAGACATAACGAACCCCTGTGAGGCATGACGATGCCAGCACCTTTTTCCTGCCCTTCTGCATCTTCTCTGACTGTCCCCTCCCACTGCTCTCCTAGAGTTCTCTTGCTATTTGGTACTCTCTGTGTCTAGAGCTATTCAGGAAATATTTACTTGCAAGTTAGTTACACAAACCACTTTAAGCGTGCCGCCTATGAACAGGATAAACAAACCTCAGTTACACAATGACGCATGACTACCTCCAAATGAGCGGTTTGCGCTGCAATTCGTATTGGCAAAGATGCAATTGGTTGGGAGTGTGGATTATCCCAAATCTCATCAAACCCGAATGGGAAAGGATTGTATGCTCTGAATGGACCACTTAACCCAATGACTCTAACTGGCAATTGTTCTCTGTCTATCCTGAAGCACCAAAAACTGATGAAGTCAGGGAGGTTGCTGACCCCAGCAGTCCTGCTGAGAAACCGTTAGGTCTATTGCCATGGAGACCAAAGACTCTGAAGACTGGGAAAAACCTCAGAGGAAATCAGTGAGCAGCTCATGGAAAAGCAATCATGGCCCAGCTGAGATGAGGCATGAGATACTTCCAGGGAACACAGAGGCACTCGAGACTGGCGCAGAGGCTCAAGATGAAGGACCTCACTGCCGCATCCCAATCCAGAGGAATTCCATCTTCAATCGCGCCATGAGACACAAAGGCAAGGCCAGGACCATGTCTGGGCGGAGCAGCAGTCACCAAGCAGGTCAGTACCAGGGACACCTGCCACGTGGGTTACTGATGCCCAGGGTCTCATTAAAACAAAGGATATAAGGCAATGGAAATGGTCAGGAATGGGTCCAGCAAGGTGGAACACTTGAGGTCATTATCTAGAGACTTTGTCTTTCCATAGTATGACAACATACACAAAGTGTCGCCTCAGGTCATACAACAAGACAGGCTTCTCCTGAAGAGACACAAATCATCCAGTCATATATTCGTTCTAGAAGGGAGATGTCACTGTCATCCTGGGTCATTTGGGAACACAAATTTCCTTACTGGTGGTGACATTCTAACCACCATTTCCTGTTCAGTTTCTGTGATTGTTGGGGTTTCTGTTGTCACGACTATGAGATTAAAACCTTGGGGTGTCTTTGCAGAGAGACCCCTAACTCTCTTGCATAGGTTCTGGTCACATTTCATTTTATATATATATATATATTATATATATATATATATATATATATATATATATATAATATATATATATACTTGTTGAGCAGAATAAAGTTCAGAAACTTTTGTCAGTCAGGGCTGAGAAGGGAGAATGCCGGGATTGCAGAATATGGGGTGGCTCCCCAAAGCCTGAGCGTGACAACTGTCCTCAGAAAGTGTGCCATCCCTAGAGGGTTAGGAGTACAAATCAGCATTGGGACCAGAGGCTTTGGTGACTGTCCAAAAATATTCATTAAATTCTGTAGTAGGTACTTTGTAACCTGAAGCCAAAATACTCCCAATGCTCATAAAATTAAAATACACACATGTGCACAAGCTCATGTACAAACACACCACACACAAGCCCATGTGCACACACACAAGCATGTTCACACATATAAAACCATGTAGCCCAATAGACGATAATATATACCCACCACACATGTCATTTTACATCTTCTAGTGGTGATATTAAAAATTAAAAAGAGGGGCTGGAGAGAGAGCTCAGTGGTTAAGAGCACTTGTTGCTCCTGCAGAGGACCTAGGTTCAGTTTCCTGCACCTGCATGGTGGCTCACAACCATCCATAGCTCCAGATCCAGGGGACATGATACCCTTTTCTGACCCTTTTGGGCACCACACATGCATTTGGTGTGCATACATGCGTGTAGGTAAATTCCATACACATAAAATAATAAATACATCTAAAAGATTTTTAATGGCAAAGAAATGAATAAAGTTTATTGTAGTAGTTCGTCTTACTAAATACAACATTTCCAAAATATTATACCTGTATCCTATAGTTAATAATCAGTATATAAACCATCAGTGATACAGGCATTTTATATACATACACACACACATATTCCCACACATCTATAATCCTAGGACTAGGCTAGAAGACTGAGAGTCTGAGACTAGCCTGGCTATGTCATGAGACCTGTTTTTTAAAAAAATAGCTTATCAGTGAGCTGCTTTAGGTCCTTTGTCTACGAGGGCTTTGAAACTTGTTGAGTGTTTTATAACATAGCCCTTTGTGTTAACTTGCCAAATTCCCACTGGAAATAAACACCCAATCTGGATTTAGATCTCATAAAATGTACAGTCAAAAAAGTAAATTTACATACCCAAATTGTTCCAAATATTCTTAGAAGTTTTCCAATCATCGAACAGTCGCTCTGTTTTCACGTTTGGGTTTAAATTAAGCTGAATGAAATCGGGAAATGCATTTCTACAGCCACACCAACCACATTTCAAGTATGCAAAAGCCACCCATGGATAGTGGCTGCCCTATTGGAAAGGGCAAGAGTGTAATATAAAGGAAGAGACATGTAGCTGTCAGATCTGGGGCCACAAGGCTCCTTCCGTGGTGGGAGAAAGTGTACATTCATCAGCTTTCTATTGCTGGGACAAAACACTCAAGAAAAATCAACTGGAAGAAAGAAAGTGTGTTTGGGCTCACAGTCCAGGGCTGTCAGGACCTGCTGCTTTACCCAGAGATGAGGCAGGGGGTCTAGATGGTGGAAAGCATGGTGGAGTAGAGTGAGGGATCCGAGGGAGGAAGGTCTAAGAAAAGATAAGCTATATCCCGCGGAGACAGCCCAAGACTGGCTTCTTCCCCAGGCCCCGCCTCCTTCTGCGTCCACCGGCTCCCAATAGCGCCACCAGCTGGAGGCGAAGCTTTTAACATGTGAGCCCTGCGCCCTGCGCTAGCACTGGTTGGTGTTCAGCACACAGATAGCTCTCATTACACACAGGCCGGTGGTGAGAGAGACGCCTCAGTCCATGGCCACCTGGCTTCTCTGACCTGTGCCCTGTGGACATGAAGGCGGCAAGTACTCTGGGTTCACCCTGTGCAGACTGGAGCTCCAAGCCACAAGACTTTTCTCCATTCCGTCTGCTGAAAGTGTGGCACTCGTGAACCCCACTGCAGTAGCAACATCACCTGACCACTGGGGTGATGTGACATTCTAGACCTGGCGTGATCACCCACTGATTAGGACTCAGATGTTGAGATTAGATGTGAAGAGGGCGACAAGCTACAAATGAGTTTGTCCAGGAGAAATGAGCTCACAGTGGAAGCTCTGTGATTCTCTAAACATCAGTCAGGCTTGCGTGAGAGCTTGCTATTGTATTTCCAATACCTCCCTTTCCACTGAATGACTCTCTCTCTATGTGTGTGTATGTATATGTATGTATAAATACATTCTTCCCTCCCTCATCACTCTCTCTATATGAAGTTGCTGGTATCATAGTTTTAAGTTCCATGACAGGGAAATCCCAAGTCATCAAATACGGTATAAGGCATAGCAAATATCCCTTTGGAAAGCGAGAGGAGGAATCACCTTCAGTGTGTCAGAAATCTCAATCATAGATTTGCCTGGAAAGGGAGAGCTGCATATTTTCTAACTTGCTCTTTTTTTTTTTTTTTGTAACACCACAGATTCGCCAGAAATAGGGAAATCAGTAAACAAACCCTTGGCCTTCAATCTGCCACAGGGCAGAGCGCCTCCCTGGGGAACGCAAGCACAGAGGGACTCAGGAGCCCGGGAAGCCAGGTGAGCCCCAAAAGCCAGAAGGGGCGGGACTGAAGGACAGGCGCCCACACCATATGTCTTCTCGGAGCTACAGGGAGTCGTTTGTCATTTTTGTCGTTTTGATTTTAGACAAGGTCTCATATATTCCAGGATGGCTTCAAAAAAAATCACTGCCTAGCCAGAAATAACTTTGGGGTGTGTGTGTGTGTGCGCGCGCACGCAATTTTCAAAAGTGAGCGCTCTCCTCCACTGTGGGTTCCAGGGATTGAACTCAAGTGGTGTGGCTGGCAAGGCAAGCGCTTTTACCTGCTAGGCCATGACCTTGAATTCCTTATCTTCCTGCCTCCATCTTTCTAGTGCTGGGATTACAGATGTGTGCCACCACATCTGGGCAGTATGGTGCTGGGGTCCAAACCTAGGGCTCCTGCATGATGTCCAAACGCTCTATGGCCTGAGCCGCACTCACCGCCACCTGCTTCGATTTCTCTTACAGTGACTTGGTGGCTTGTCTTTTCTCAATCCACAATTTCCTTTGTAAAAACTATTCTATCACAGACTAGGAGTTTGGGGTGTTATGTATGCTGAGGAATAGAGAAGACAGATTATGGTGCCACTGCCCTAGAGAGGTTTTAATAACTTGCACATGTGCCTCGTCTTTCTCCTGTGCATTTTATGCACGCTCTGTCTCTCTAAAGCAGATTTCACTATTCATTCTTTTTGCTACTCATTTGTCACAGACACCAGTGTTCTAAATAGTTTTCTACATGCCTATGGGACAGCCAGACAAACCATGAGCTGCAATGTGATGGGATTTTGATTTATTCATCCTGCTCTTATTTGTTGGATAGTTGGGTATTCTGTCAGGATTGAATTTAGCTACTGGTCTTAGTTAGGGATTCTGTTGCTATGATAAAACACCATGACCAAAAGCAAGTTGGAGAGGAAAGGGGTTATTTAACTTATACTTCCAGATCACTCTTCATCATCAAAGGACGTCAGGACAGGAACTCACACAGGGAAGGAACCTGGAGGCGGATGATACAGAGGCTGAGGCTGTGAAGGGGAACCACTTACTGGCTTGTTTCATATGGCCTGCTCAGCCTGCTTTCTTATGGAACCCAGGACCACTGGCTCAGGCATGGCATCACCCGCAAGGGGCTGAGCCCTCCTACATTGTTCACTAAGAAGAAAATGCCCTACAAGCTTGCATGCAGCCGTATCTTATGGAGGAATTCTCTTAATTGGGGTTCCCGCCTTTCAAACGACTGGTTTTTGTCAAGTTGACATAAAACTATTTAGCATAGTACTTGTAAGAAAAAGGCACATGGCCCACTTCGCCACAGTGAGTGTCCGGGTGAAAGAAGTCTGAAGGCTCTGACTGAAGTTCCTTCATGCCTTCAGGGATGTAGGCTCCTTCTCTACCCCACTCTGTGCCTATTGACCTGACTGCCAGAGCTCCAACCATTACAGCTACAGTTCAGGAGGGAAACAGGGGGGTGAGTGGGTCATGTTAACTCTGCCTTTCTTTTAAGTGGCTTTCTTGAAGACTGCCCAGCCTTCTTATCAGCTAAAACTGTGTTTCATAACACTTCTGCTTACAAAGGGCACTGGGAAAGGAGTATTTTCAAGCTGAATCTGCTTCTCTCCCTCTGTGCACTGGTTTTCACTTGAAAACATTACGGTTTCTTGGTACCACTCTATATTTTCCTGATGATCATGAGGCTGAATGCATCTATGTGCATTTATTGGCTCTTCACTGACTTTCTTTTGTGTGGTGCCCATTCAGATCATTTTCCCATTGCTGTTTATTTATTTTTGTATTATAGGTTTTTTTTTTTAATATGTCAAATAAAATCCATGGGCAAGTCAGGCATGGTAATCCTGCCTGTAATCCCAGTACTCTGGACACAGAGGCAGGAGGGTCACCATGGCTTCAAGGCCACCCTGGCCTACATACTGAGTTCCAAGACAATCTGGGCTACAGACTGGGACCTGGCTCAGAAAATCCAAAAACAAAACAAAACGCTCTTGTCCTGAGATACACATTGCCTACATTTCTACTTGTGCATCATAATTTTCCTGTCTTTTTAGTGAGCATGCATTTTTAATTGTGATGGTATTAGCTTATCAATATTGTTCTCTTACTGCTCATTATCATGTTTGCTATTTTACAAATATCTAACTTCCATAGAGGTTCATACCTCGAGTTCTGCATCTCTGTCTTGTACTCCATATGCCCATCCAGCTGCTTTCGTGCCATTTACATAAGTGGCCTTCAGCTCCTGTCAATGAATGATATCCATGCCTTGTCATTTATTTATTTAGTTTCATTTTTTGAGACAAGGGTCTCACTACGTAACCCATGCTGGCCTCGAATTCACTACATAATCTAGACTGACCTTAAACTCATAATTTTCCTGTGTCAGCCTCCTAAGGGTTGGGATTATAAGTAGGACCCATTATGACCTTTTTTAGAAAGCACCGCACTGTGCGCATACAGGTGGGCTTGTCCCTAGACTCCTCATTGAGCTCACACTGCCAGTACCACACTGTCTTAAATTCTATAGCTTTATGCTTAAAATCTAGTAGTGTGAGCCCTCCTACATCATTCTTTTTAAAGACAAGCCTGCCTATTTTAAGTTGTGTTCCCATATAAATTTTAGAATCAGGATGTCAATTTCTACTCTCAAAAATGTGTTTGTCAGGACTGAAGTTGAAGCTGCATTATCCTTACAGATGAATTTGGGGATCCTTGACTCCTTGAATTGCTCAGTCCATGAATATAACCCAATTTATTTGGTGATGAATACATCCTTTCTACTTAGGTGTCTTAAAAAACTAAGCCAGTGATGATTTGTAGGTCTTAGGAGTTTTATACGTGTTTTCTAAATTCTTGTGTGTGTTGGTCATATATGCATGTGTGTTCTTGAGCATATGTATGTGCATGTGTGTGACTGTAGGTGTGTGTACTACAGTGTTCCTGTGGAGGTCAGAGGACAACCTGGGGTGTCCTTGTTTGAAGCAGGGTCTCTTGTTCGCCACTGTGTAAGCCAACTTAACCAGCCTCCTTACTGGCTTACAATAATGGCTAACAAAGAGTTTGCAAGTATTCCCCCATATCTGCCTCCCATGTCTCCATGGAAACATGGGATTACTGATGTGCACGACTGTGTCTGACTTTACATGGATTCTGGGACCTGAAGTCTGGTCTTCAAGCTTGAGTGGAAGGTGCTTTTACCCACTGAGCACCTCCCAGCCTGGATTTATACATATTTTAATTAATTTTTTCCTAGCTATTTCTTGCTCTTTTTTTTTTAAATCTTATTTACATGTTAGTGTTTTCTGTGTCTGCTTTTAAATTATTTATTGCTGAACGAAACACATTGGTAGTGCATAAAAATACAATTATCTTGATTAGATGGGAAGAAGTGACTAATTCTTACAAGTTTACTTAGGATTTTGTGATTTTGACAGATTTGCTTATTCTATTTTTTTATGTCACTTTCTTAGTTAGGGTTTTATTGCTGTGAGAAAACACCATGACCAAAAAGCAAGTTGGGGAGAAAAGAGTTTATTCAGCTTACATTTCTACTTTGCTGTTCATTACCAAAGGAAGCCAGGACAGGAACTCAAACAGGTAGGAACCTGGAGGCAGCAGCTGATGCAGAGGCCATGGAAGGTGCTGCTTCCTAGCTTGCTTCCCATGGCTTGCTCAGTATGCTTTCTTATAGAACCCAGGACCTCTGGCTCAGGGATGGCATGGCTCACAATGGGGTGGGCCCTTCCCCACTGATCACTAGTTGAGAATTTGCCTTACAGCTGGATCTCATGGCGACATCTTTTCACCTGAGGCTCCTTTCTCTCTGATGACTCTAGCTTGTGTCAAATGGACAAAACCAGCCAGTACAGTCACTTTTGATTTTCTATGCACAGAATCTTACCCTCTGTAAATACAGTCTCATTCCTTTTCAATCTTTGGGGCTCTTGTTTTTTTCTGCTACATAGCACTGGCAAGGAAGTCATTGATGGCAATGTTGAATCAAAGTATCTACAGTAGACATCCTTATTTCCTGGCAAGGGCCACTTTGATTGTGAAGGTCAGAAACCTATCCAAACTTGCTCAAGTAATTAATTATAGACAAATCCTGGAATCCCAAAGAATCTAAGAAACAAAGCCCATCTTCACACTGAAGTAGCATTAGGAACCAGAAATACCTGGTCATTTCCTCTGGGGTCCTTCCTCCCCGCTTCTCTTGTGAACTCCTTTGTTCTCCTGATTCTCTTTCAGACTAGAGACTTCTTCTCCCTGTTTGCCCATCACCTAAATAGCAGCCATTGCCAACCAGGCCTTTCATCTTGCTCTTCACAGCCAATGAGAACTTCCTTCACATTTCTTAGAGAAGAAAGATCTGCGAAGGGAAAGAATTCTGTTGACCACCTTTGGGTCAGGTCTCTACCTCTATGCTGAGTAGCTAAAGTAATAGGGGCAATATTAATGGGCCATTGCCACATCATCAGTAGAACCTATGTCTGCAAGATGCAAGGAGAGGGGCTAAGGAGATGGCTCAGTGGTAAAGAGTGTTTCAAGCAGCCACAAATGGTGGCCAACCATTGCCCATAACTCCAGTTTCAGGGGATCTGATGCCCTCTTCTTGTATCTGCAGACACTCACACACACAATATATATTCACACAGACACACAAATAGATCTTGTAAGAAAAAAAAAAGTCAGGGAGAGCCAGGCAACCCTCAGTATACTTGGTGTCATCAGTTAGGCTGTGGGTCTCGCACACAAGAGAACCCTAAAGGGAATGTGCATGAGGTAAAAAGCCACAGATGGAGGTAGGAGGAGGAAGGAGTCGGGGCTGCAGATTAGAGGATTGGGGGGGTCTTCAGAATGGCTGCAAGAAGCACAGGCCGTGGTTTCGGAGAGGCTTGGGTGGTGCTGACACTGGGCATGCATCACTTCTTCAGGGACAGTCGCTCTCCTCCCGGTGCCCCAGCTGTCTGCAGCTCTCTTCCACAGCAAGCAGGAGGAGTTACAGGAGGAGTCCCTGGGGAGGGACGGCAGGAAAGCGCAGCCATGGAAGGGACCCTGGGAGGGCGCTTTATTTGTTGAGCTAATTGTGTGTCATTAGAATCTAAGCTGTATGACCTTCTCAAGGGAGGGTATGTCTGCTCACCTTAGACACAGAGCACAATGGTGGACCACAGAAATGATTCTGCCAAGCCCAGTGTGGCAAGCCAATGAGTTTGCCTGGGTTATTTACAGGAACAGAGGTAAGGGGTTGCTTGCAGGAGCACAAGAACGTCAGGTGAGGATATCACAGCAAATCCTGTCCCACCATGGCCAGCAACTCACAAAACTGCATCACTGCCATGCCCTAGGTAAGCTGCAGGCAGCTACACCACCAAAGACTCCCCCCTTCTCTGCCCACTCCCAGCCACGGTTTATTACTTACATAAGTTAACTAGGTGGAGTGGTTACCAAGTACTGTGACTACCATCCAAACACGGCCACTTCCGTGAATTCTCTAGGGCAGCTAAAGACTCAAGTGTGGCACTGTGAGTCTGAATTTCTGAAGCCGGGCAAGGACCGGGTTCCATATTCGAAACTGTGTTTCCATGGAAACACACAAATGGCACAGTTACTCTGGGGGCAGCTTGTTCATCAGTGCTTGTCTGGGTTGTTGCTACAAGAGAGTCTTACAATAAGAAAGTTTCTTAAAATAAAATACAACTAAAGTGTAAACAAGCCCCAAGAGACCTAAGAGGTAGTATTAAGTAACTGCAATATAGAAACACTGTAAGAATTCCTCTTTTCAGTCAACATGCTGTGGGTCAGGGGTGGGGGGAATGTTGGAGGTGGGTGTGGCGGTGTCAAGCGTTAAAAGACAAAAAAAAAAATTTGAACACAGGTCAGCTTTTCATGACCTAAGGAAATGATTGTTTACTTCCTTGGACATTTTTGTGGTATGACAGTTATTTTTCGGCCATGTGTAAGTCTTTGCACCTTTTGGAGAGACACCCTGGAATATTTCAGATGTGACAAGATGATGTCCAACATTTATTCCAAAAATAATCCAGGCTGAGGAAGGAGTGGGAGGGAATAGAGATAAAACACAGGCCCTGAGCTGAGGACTGTTGGGGCCTGGGGGTGCATGACTGAGGGGTTCCTCATACTTTTCTGTGTACTTGAGTGTGTCTGAAAATTTCCATAGTAAAAAGTTTGATTTTTTTAAAATTAGGTTCATTTGAAAGCTTTAAAAGCTGTTGTTTATTTGTTTATCAGTCATTCTGGGCTAGGACTCAGGGCCTGGTACATGCTCAGGGCACTAAGCTACATGCCACACCATAAAACTATTTGAAAAAGAATTTAAAGAAAAGCAAAAGGGATGATCTTCAGAGAAGTGGCTCGGATCCTGGATCCCTGGTGCCGTATCTGATTTCCCAGGGCCTTGGCAGAACCGTCGGCTCTTACTGCTCACACAGCCACCCAGAGGGCACTGACTGCATATAAGCTTGAAGATAGGCCGTGCCAGGCTTTGTTCCCGAATGGGACTCACATGAGTCTTACATGTGATTGCTGAACACATGCACACTCCCAGAAGAGGCCGGGTCCCAGAAACCCCTCTGCCTCTGAATTCTCAGAGACACATCTGTGCCAACTGATCAGATGTGACCCAAGACTGGGCATCACAAGACTCTCACAGAACCCTAGGCGCGAGGAAAAATCTAGTGGCTGCTGCATTTTGAGTCACATGGTGTCTTAGTTAGGGTTTCTGTTGCTATGATAAAACACCATGACTGAAGCAAGTCGGGGAGGAAAGGGTTGATTTGGCTTACACTTCTATATCACTGCTCATCACTAAAGAAGTCGGGATAGAAACTCACACAGGGCAGGAACCTGGAGGCAGGAGCCGATGCAGAGGCCACAGTGGGGAGGGGTGCTGCTTCCTGGCTTGCTCCTCACTGCTTGTCCAGCCAGCTTTCTTGTAACCCATGGGTGGCACCACCCACCACGGGCTGGGCCCTCCACCACAATCACTAAGAAAATGCCCTAGGGGATTTCCCTATAGCCAGACCTTATGGAGGCGTTTTCTTAATTGAGGTTCTCTCCTCTCAGATGGTTTTAGCTTGTGTCAAGTTGACATGAAGCAGCCAGCACACAGGACTTGCCAGCCTCTGCCTTATAGCCTTATAGTTGGCAATAGCTTCTATTGCCAACTGAGGTGAAGACTACTTGCTTAGGAGAGGACATACAAAACAGTCTTTTCCATGCCATGTGTCTACATGGATGCCAGCTGAGTTCCCTGCATGGACTGCCCCACTCTGTGACCTTCCAGAGAAGCCTCAACAGATCCCACCTTCTCAGTTACAGAGACTGGCTTTCACCTCTGAACGTCTTTCTATTTTTATACTGTCTGTGGCTTACATTTCACAGCTTACGCTGCTAATTTCATATACTTTTGACAGCTGTGTCTTCTTTCCAGCATTTCTAATCTTTTCTCCCCTTCTTCCTGATGTCTAAGGGACATGCTTGCCCCCTTCCACAAGGCCTTAGAAATGCGGGCTTCAGAAGGCAAGCATCTCTCCCAGGTGGGACCCTGGAGATGAACAAGGCTCTCCGGCTGTCTCTACCTAAACCAGGTGTGGTAGGTGAACAGGCAGGAGCTGAGAACTGCAACTCTAGTGGAAAAGGCTGGAAGTCTCAGCCTATGGACTCACTCACATCCCTTTGCCGTTTAATAATAATTACACAGGCTGGGCAGCAGCTCAGTGGTACACACTGCATAACATGGGCACACCGGAGCAACCATGTAATCTCAGCACTCCAGAGGCAAGACAAGAAGGAGCAAGAGTTCAAGATCATCCTCAACTGCGCAGTGAGTGGAAGGCCAAAAGCAAACCAGGCAGTGGCTTTAATCCCAGCACTACGGAGGCAGAGGAGGGGGTGGATCTCTGTGAGTTTGAGGCCAGCTTGGTCTACAGAATGAGTTCCAGGATTAGCCAGGGGTACAGAGACCCCCTTCACAAAAGATATGCAGAAAGGTAAGAGCTGAGTCTGAAAACCAGGAAGTGCAGGGACAGTCTGCCCCCAACTATACACACATACACACACTTTGGGTACTGCAGCTGTGCTCAGAGAAGATCCCTAAAAGCCACAGCAACAAGTCTGTAACAGTTAAAAAGATGCCAGACTCAACAAGGCATCCTGCCCCAAGTGCAAAGACTCCAAATAATCATAGAAAACACAAGATCTCAAACTGAGCAAAGTGTCCTTCCTCATTGCTGTGACCAAGTACTAGGCAAAAGCAAAATATGGAGGCCTTTACTTCAGCCAGTGTGAGGGCGCAGTCCGTGAGAAACGCATGGCGCCAGGAACTTGACACAGCTGGTCATACTGTGTCTGCATTCAGGATCCTGAGGCCAGAAGAGTCTGGGTTTCTCTGACTCTCTGAATGACATGGTTCTCACGCATGTTATATAACTCTTGGAATTACAGGCACATTTCTGTAACTCTGGAATTCTGGCTCTTGTTGGCATTCCTCTGGTGTTTTTATTGATGACTTCCATTTTTAACAGGGTCTTATGTAGCTCAGGCTAGGCTTAAAGTCAGTATGTGGCTAAGGATGACCACTGGCTGCAGTATATAGAGGCCAGACATTAATTTTGGGTGTCTGCCTCAAAGTCTCTTCATCAACTCTCAGTGAGCTGGAGCTCACTAGCTCAGACAGACTCTAGAAATGCTCTCATCACTGCCTCCCCAGCACTAGGACTCTAGGTATGTGCTGGCACACCCAACTTTCCTAGGGGTCCTGGGGATTGAACTCCAGTCCTCATGCTTGCTTAGCAAGCACCTAACTAAGCCGCCTTGTCAGCCTTTCTTGCTGTTGGCTGTGTTTATATCTCGAGATAGGGTCTCACTGTGCAGTCTTGGTTGGTCAGGAACTCCCTATGTAGATCAGGCTGGCCTTGAACTCACAGACATCTGCCTGTCTCTACCTGGGATCAAAGGTGTGCACTACCATGATCACAGCTACTAGCCATATTTTTAAAGACCTGCCCTAATCACCAGGCCAACAATCCTGAAGCTTCAGCAACATTACCTTCACCTCCTCATCTCCTCAACTTCCCCTAGAGTGCTGCTAAGGCCCGTCAAGGCTTCATAGCCCACATGTTGGAGAGCTTGGGTCCTTGTCCCATGCTGCATCTGGGCTACATATAGGGAGCCGATCATTTCCCCTTTCCCTCCAGCCTTCTCCTCTTGTGGAAGTGTGGACAAGGAGCTGCACCTCCAGCTAGTACCCCCAGCCTGTGGTGAGAGACCCAAGAAACACAAAGAGTGCCCGTTCCGCCGACTGCAGCAATGCATCAAGCGCGATGTTCTTCCTGCAGCACAAGAACCCATGGCAGAATGACTTCACCTCTGAGCAATGTCTTGGGATTGCCGCCATGTGTTAGAGACTCAGGGGAGTACTGTGTAGACAGGACCAAAAAGAACAGACATTTGGCCTCCAGCGTCACAGCCGTTCCAGGGTTCAGCCTGCATGCTGTGCCCTGAGCGGAGGTCTGACCTCTCCTGCTTTCTTTTTCCCTCTCTGACTCGAACAATTGATGCTGTCAGTTCCAGATCCCGACACTGCCCATCATGCAGTCGTCAAACCTCTAAATTAAGACCTCGGCTCTGCGGTGTAGAATAATAGCATGCTCTATTTTGGCTGAGTTTAATGACCGTGCCAGGATTCAGGTCTTGCCAGGTTGTGAGGTCACGTGTCGGCCGGAAACCTGCCTTGCCATGGCCTGGAGAGAGCCAATTGTGTATAAGAAAAAGAAATGAGATGGGGTTCCACTCAAACAGACCATCAAATAGCAGGTGGCTGGTGGAGGGAACTGGCACACACAGCTCAGCTCACGACTTCCCTGAGGAGGTTAAAGAGACTGCCTGCTCCCGGGAGTGTCACCATTGGTTGCCTATATCACTTTTCTAGCAAAACAAAACAATACAACACCCAAAACAACAACAAACTAAAGAATCATGCAGGAGTCCACATCACCTTGGCCCCCATCAGTCTCCCAACTTAGTATTCACACCCAAGGAAGACCCGAAAGGTATCATTCCTGGCCAAGCCTGCACGGCGATGTGCGTGTGCTCCAGTGGCAGCCCAGGGAAGGGCCTGGTGGGTGGTGAGGAAGGCTGAGGTGGGAGAGACTTCCTGCCAATGGCAGGCACATAAACTTGGAAGGAGAGCCTGTAGCCCCAGCCAGTGGCTTGCCCACAAGCTTGTGAGAGTCCGAACTGTTAGCTTCAAGTTCCGCAGAAGCCAAGGAGGAAAACAAATGTAAATCTTTGGGCGTTTTTTGTTTTTTTGTTTTTTTTTACACAGCCATCAGTAAACAAAGTATTAGTAGAATTTTTTAGAAATCATAGAAGCCGATTCCTTACATGCAGACAATGCTGGGTGCTGTACCTCTCAGAGCCCTGCTTCCTCCTGGTCCCTGTCAGTGGGATCTGTGCAGCTTGCCTTCCCTTTCCAGTTTTTCACAGCCCTTAGACAGGGACTAGTTTGCTGCCTACATCTTTGAAACAGGTGGGAATAAACTCTGAGAGGTGTGGTCTATGCTTTCCTGGGAGCAGCTGAGGTCAGAACTTCAAGATGGTGTCCAAGCCGAGCTTCTCTCTTCCCCCTGCGTCAGCGCCCTCGTGGGCTTCCAGAAGCTCTCCTTACTGAATCTCTTGTGCCTGGATCTCACAGAAGCCTGGCTAAAGACACCCGTATTGAACCTTGCCTCCATGAAATTAAAAGCAAAACAACAACAACAAAAAGGCATTATCAGGTTCTGAAAGACATTCTCCCATTCCCATAATTAACAAAGATGATTCTTAAACCAAGAAAATAGAAACAGATAAATTCAAATATGTAAGCAATCCAATTATCTTTCAAAAAGCATTTACCAGGCCACTGACAGGAGTGACCACAAAGCCAGTTCTTTAGAAACCTTTCCGAAGGGCCTGGGAGAACCATCCGCTGCTCTTGGAATCTGACTCTTTGGGCCTCTGAGGTCAACCACAGCCACATATAGGGCCCGAAGCCTGACCTATGGGGGCTTCACAACAGTTATTTGTCTAATAATAACATCACCCCCAAACTGCAAGCAATACAAATTCATCAGCCGTTGCCCTTTCATGTTTCTCTGAAGCATGCTGAGTTAATCACATATTCATGAAAATACAAGTTGAAGTGACAGGTGAGGTCTAGCTTTGATAAGAACAGTTGCAGGGCACACCATCTCTGACAGTCTGGGAGAAGTGCAGTGGTGATGTGAGTTTCCTCTTCCGACTCTATCACTAGACCTGTGAGGGCTTGGCAGAGGTCTCTGGAATTCAGCTGCCTTGCCAGCATGGACACAAGGGCTGGACCACAAGGCCTGCGAGGCTCCCTTCTCTCCCTTCACCTCCAGGATGAGTGGGGCCATGAAGGATGGGTGGTACATAGCTGGACCCATGTTCAGCACACAGCAGTTCCCACCACTGCCTTTTCCTTTAGTATGTTTTTGTCTGTCTGTCTGTCTGAAACAAGGTCTTGCTATGCAGCTCAGGCTAGACTGGAATTGGATATGTAGCTCAGGCTGGCCTTGAACTTGTGATGCGCCTGCCTCAGCTTCCCAAGTGCTGGCAGAACAGCCATGTGCCACCATGCCTGGCCCTCTTTGCTATCTTGATTCACATAGCTTTAGAAGCTAGTTCCTATCAAGGAAGTGGGTCATGTTAAAAAATGTATGTAAAATATTTGTGGAAACAACATAGCACACTGTGTTTACAAACCCATTGGAAAAAGATAAATATTCAAAACTTGCAACCAGAAAAAGACATAAAAAGATTACAAACTACAAGCCAGACTACAAACCCTCTTAAAAATCAGCTTCACAAGTAATTTTTAAAAAAGGCAAGACACTGATTTCACTGAGCAAACTGGTACTTTGGAGACAAATCTCGGATACTGGGAAGAGCACCAAGGAGACATTAGCGATTAGGTACAAACCGACTGGCCCTCCCTGACATCTGAACATAGAAAAGTGATGAAAACTGCTCCTGATTGTCAACTAAGAAGTCCTGGAGAGGAACTGCTCAGAAGCCAGCTGTGAAGGCTCAGCCCTGAGATGCTTCAGTTGGCCCAGTCGTTGGCCTTGTGAACCACCTGGGACCCCCAGCTTTGTACCACACAAAGAATCAAAGGGACAGAATGCCCCAATTTGCAGGACTCGTGTTCCAGCGAGCACCAGTACCTGGAGCTCCCGAGTTAGGCTGGGAACAGGCAAAGCTCTTCACTCCCGATCCCTGTACTATCTGCCCTCAGCATCTTACCCCTCATCTCGCCTGACTAGCAGTGGGGCCTCTACATCAAAGGCGCCATTTCTCTACTTCGTACCTCCAACCCCAACTTTGATTTTTGAGATGACAAAATGGGACCCCACTGAACCACACTCCCTGCCCTTTTCTGACGTTTTGTTTTTAATTTTTAAGTATATATATATTGTGTGTGTGTGTGTGTGTGAGAGAGAGAGAGAGAGAGAGAGAGAGAGAGAGAGAGAGAGAGAGAGAGAGAGAGAGAGAGAACAGCTTATAAGAATCATGGTCTCAGGGATCAAACTCAAGATGTCAGGCTTGGCACCAAGCCCCTTTATCCACTGAACCATCTCACTGGCCCCTATTGGCCTATTTTTGTCACAGGGTTTCTACTACATAACTCAGTTGTAGTGAGAATTCTGGAATTTTGATTTCTTTAACACACACACACACACACACACACACACAGAGAGAGAGAGAGAGAGAGAGAGAGAGAGAGAGAGAGAGAGAGAGAGAGAGAGAGAGAAGGTGCTTTTGCTTTAACTCCAGGTGTAGGATGTGGGGCTGCTTCAGACTGTCTGCAGCAGCTGACTATGATTTGCCTCATGCTCTAGCAGAGGTGTGGCTTTGCCAGCTGCAGATAATATCTGTGATTGTGTGACATTTGGAAATCTGGGAACTTTTCAGAGGGTACATAAATGTGAGGGCCTCAAGAGGTGTGGTCGGTGGTTGTTGGTCATTTAGGGAGGTTGGTTGCAGTTTGTTAGTAGCCATGGTCAAAGAAACAAAAGAAATTAGATTCAGAGATTGTCCTAATTCCTCTCTCCCTTCCTTGTTTCTCTCTTATCTAGTGTTAGGGGGTGAAACTTGGAGGGGGATAAAGGGGGATAAACCAGGGGTGGGGGAAGAAGAACCCACACAGTTGTGAAGACCAGCTATACTCAGTCTGGCTTCAAACTCATGATCCCTAAATGTTTGGGTTACAGAAATTTATCACCATGCCAAGCTTCTCCGGATTTTTATAACAAAAACTTTTAAATAAGATAGTCTCTGTGGTACAGGCCTGTAATCCTAACTACATCAGAGACTTAGGGGACATGTCACAATTCAATGACTGAGTGGGCTACAAACAAGTTCAAGGCCAGCCTTGGTAACTTACAGAAACCCTGTTTTAAAAAAGTCTTAGCTCAGCAGAAGACACTTGCATAGGGTGTGTGAGGAAGGAAGAAAAGGAGAGAGAGAAAGGAAAAAAAGGAGAGAAGGAGGGAGGAAGGTATTAACATATGAACTGAATGACATTGAACTCCTGTGTGCCCTCATTACGGACTCAAAAGATGGCAGCCCCTTGCATATTTGGGTTCCATCTTTCTCCGTTCTTTATTTCCTCTGAGTTATGTGAAAGTGAACAAGACTCCCAAGTCCTCGCTCCTAAACACATACAGCTCCTAAGAATAAGGATGTCCTGTACATAGACACAGTGGTCTGCCACACTCACTCCATAGTAAAGCCAATGCCTGGTTATACACAAATGCTCCTGATGTCCCCAGATCTTCAGAGCTGGGATTGTGATCCAAAATGTAACCAAGTCACTGCATGTGTTAAGCTTTCGCTCTCTCTTTCTCTCTCTCTGTGTTGTGTGTGTGTGTGTGTGTGTGTGTGTGTATTCAAAGTTCCTGCAAGTCAAAAGGTATTGATTCAGAAAAGTCTTGGTCTCTGTCTGTGCTCCAGAAGTAGCTGTTTTTATTTGTTATACCTTGGGGGAGGGGTGTCGGTGAAGATATACATGTCTAAGAGGTGTTTCTAACCTTTGTTTGCTTGTGTGTGCGCATGCATATGCCACCATGCGCTTATGGAGGTCAGAGGGACAACTTTCAGGACTCAATTCTCTCCTTCTACTGTGTGTATCCTGGGGCTTGAACTCAGATCCTTAGGCTTGCCAGCAAGTGCTCTTACCACAGAACCATCTTGTAAGTTAACATCTTCTGTCTCAGTTCTGTTACAATAGGAGCTGCACACACTCTTTCCCACCTGGCTTCCTCAGCTCAACCCTGGAAATCACTTCAGTGTGGTGAAGCCCTTTCTCATACTTATTTCTACAGCTGAATCTCACTATGTTGTAGGAAGCTATATGTGTGTGTGTGTGTGTGTGTGTGTGTGCATGTGTGTAGCTTCTTATGTATATATGACTTGTCCATCCAGTCTTCTTAGCTGGGGATTTAGGTTGTTTCCAACATAGAGTTCTGAGAAATGATGCTACAATGAACCAAGTTTGTGCCTGTCTTGTTCCATATTCTAGGGTTAAGTCTTCAGGGGAAATTCTAGAATAGCATTTCTAGTATAAAAGCACTGCATGCTTCTAGAAGACGTTGCTCCTTGGTTTCCCTCGATAAAGGCTTGAATGGTTTTTATCCTCACAACCAAAGGGTGGGTTGGTGTGTGCTTCTGGGATTTTTGCTTTAATTATCACAATAGATTTCAATGAAGAAAATTCAGATTGTTCTGTCTTTAAGAGGCTGGAGTGATGGCCACCCACAAGGAGCACGGGGTGTGCCCGGCTGGATACAGGGTTTGGCTGGAGAAGGGACAGGCATGCTCTAAGGTGCTCTTCAATCTATGCTATCATTTTTTCTGGCTCACACCCAGAGAGCAAGCAGACTTGCCCCTCTCCTGGGAAGAGCCCATCAGTTCTTATAGGACACATAGCTGCTGACAGCTGAGGCCCCTTTCACAAGAACAAATGTCAATTCCATTAAGAAGTCTGTGCTTCTCCTTAGAGACCTCCACAAAAAAGCAAAGGACAAGGAGCCTTCTATGGATCATCTTTTTAGCCTGAGCGAAGGAAGGGAGAGGGGCCAGGAGAGCCTGCTGACTGTGACAAATCAAAGGTATTCCAAGGGCTGAGCAATGTTTTAGAAACAGCAAAACACTTAACATGCTGCATGGAAAAAATAAGACATGGCTCTAACAGCACAAAAATCAGTAGCCACTGGCTGGTCCCAGAGAAGGAACGAGCAGGCAGGCGGGAGGAAAACAGGAGCAGAGTCACAGCTCTTTTCAGCAAACAGACTTTGTCCCTGGAAAATAATAGTGTGTTAGCCAAAGGGACTCTTCTCTTTTTCAAGGAAGCTGGGAGGAGAGATTTGGGTGAAGTGGCTGGAAGGATTTCTGGGACAGCAGTTGTGGTTGTGTTCTGCTGAGGGGGACTCGGAGTCCCACTCCAGAGTTGTCTCAATCAGAGATGTACAAGGAGGCTCAGGAGTCTGCCAGGCACCCTGCTTGGCAGCCCAGGAGAGGGACACAGTCAGGCCACCCCTCCTCTGCAAGCACAGTGTGATAGGCCAGCAAATTAACTTTCCAGTCAAGAAAGATCACTGTCCTAAGAGGCCCCCAGCTCTGCCTCCAGAGCGGGAGACAAGGGCTTCCTAAGGGGGAGGCCAACGTGGGTGGGGTGAAGCTGAACCCCGGTGCCGGAGAATCCCACCTTCAGTGGAAGTCAGTGAGCGCTTGCTCGGGGACAGCTCTGGCTGAAATGGAAGTAACATTCTGATTAGAACTCCCACACTAAAATTTTTGGATGAAAAAGGGCAATTTCTGGAAAAGGAACTTTTTATTTTTTTTTTCCATCCAGACAGATATCTGGTAACTGCCTTAATGCTAAGAATGCCAGGAAATAGCTCACTGTAAAATTTGGCTTCATGATTCTCTGGAAACTGAAGGGTTTTTTTTTTTCCCCTCAGAGATTGATGGATGTGACAGAGTGAGATACTTTTCTCAGGTAAATTGAGAGACTTTGAAGTAGCCCCACCCTTCCCAGTTCATCGTGATCTCCCATAGTTACAGTTAGAGTTTCAACTCAAACTCTAAATTTATGCACATCAAAAGATTGATGTTGTTTTCAAGGTAACTTTCCCCCTTATTATGTAAGTGACACATTTATTGTAGAAAAAATTAAACACACGAGTACAAAGAAGAAAATTTGCTTAGAACCCAGGCAGCCAGCTCTAAGTGCAGTACAATACTTTTTGTGATTGTTCTTGTAGCCCCCACCCCCAAGTTGTTCCTTTATTATTATTATTGTGTTTGTGTGTGTCATGTGTGGGGAGGGCCACACCCCACAGCGCCAGTGTGGAGGACAGAGGACAACTCTGTGGAGCCTGTCATCTCCTTCCACCATTCAACCTCAGTCTTCAGGCTCCTGCAGCAAGTACCCTTAGCCGCAGAGGCCCCTCACTGGCTTCTCTACCAGCCCTTTAATTTGAAAGGACATATGCAGACATAAAATTCCATGCTTAAATGTCAACTTATAAGCAAAATAGATCAGATGTAGTGGTTTGCGCTTATAATCCAGCACTTGGTGGCGGGGGTGGAAGGGTATTGAAGCTGAAGAACACCAAGTTCAAGTACAGCCTGGGCTACATTGTGAATTCCAAGCCAGCAAAGGGCAACAGGGTATGAGCTTGTCTCTGGAACAAATACCAAACCAAGCCAGAGACCATATACTTGCTTTTAAACTATGAAATTATATAAGTATCAAAGCAGGGCACCATGGCATAAGCCTTTAATTCCAGCATTTGGGAGGCAGAGGCAGGTATAGCCATGTGAGTTTGAGGTCAGCCTGGTCTTTGTATATATGTGTGTGTGTGTGTGCATATATAACTTATTAAACTATATAGGCATCTTTTCAGATTATTAAATATTACCCTAAAATAAAAAATCATTCTAACCACACAGTATTCCATGGGAGAAATATGTCACTATTTAAACAATCAACTGGGGCAGAGGACAGTTGATAAAGTGCTTGCCATATAAGCATGAGGACCTGGTTCAGACCTTCAGCATTCATGTGAAAAGCTGACCACAGCAGCACTGGAAACATTCAGGAGAATCCCTGGCCCTTGCTGACCAGCAAGTATAGGCTAATTGTGAGTTCCAGGTCCTGTCTCCACGAAAGAAGGAGGGGACGGAAGGAAGGAAGGAAGGAAAGTAGGAAGGAAGAAAGGAAGAAAACAAAAAAAGAAAGGGGAAAAGTAAAACAAAAAAGAAAAAGGGAAAGAAAGAAGAAAAGAAAAAGAGATAGAAAGCAATTAGCAATTCAGTAAGACACTTGCCATTGACCTCTGGCTTCCATGCAAACATGATGGACACATGCTTGCACATGCACACATGTGTGCACATGTGACATGTGCATACATGCACACAGAGGCAATCTTCAGTAACTGGATATTTACATAGCTCTAGGTGCTACAGTTATAGATAGCATATCCTTGCAGCTATTTCTTTTTGCACAGGCATAATAGTTCATTGGATATATTCCTAGAAGTAGACTGTCTTCTCTGTAGAGAAGGAACAATCACAGGTTTGCAGTACAGAGTTACCAGGCTGCCCTCAAGAAGGTTATATCAGTTCCCACTCCTGCCCTCCTGGAGGCACCCTGAAGCTTCCATGCATGTCTTGAGACCAATGGCTCTGCACTGAAAGACCCTTTGTTGTGTTACTGATATGGCTTTTGACATGTCACACTTTTTCTTTGAAACATCTGGTTACAAACTTTGAATTCCATGAAAGAAGACCATTTTCTAAGCTTGATATGAGACAGGCAAAAAAAAACTGGGACTTAGCACTTTGTTGGCACACTTCCCTGGGTTTCTAACATGTCTCATTGTCTTCAAAAACATGCTGATCTTTCTAAAAGACCCTGAACCCTTGAACAGTCAATGCTGGTAAGTTGAGGAAAACAAGATCACAAGGGCAGAGTTGCCTAAAATTCAGTTATTGGCAACCTTTAAGGAATGATTTCTAATGATTAATTTTCTTAACTACGTGCCATCTTTATGAATGGGCCATTCTCTCTTTCATATTTCATACCTTAGAGGCTAGCTCAGTGTATAGAGTGTTTCCTTAGCATGCATGAAACCTGGGTTTAAATGGAAGCACCAAATAAAACCCAAGTATGGTTATACGCACCTGTAATCCCAATACTTGGAATGTGGAGACAGGAGGATCAGAAATCCAATCAGGGTCATCCTTGGCTACATAGCAAGCTAAAGGTCCAGAGGCCCAAGAGAATTTTCCTGTACTGTGTGAATGCTTCTGATAATGCCATTTCCATCTCAATAAATTGTGTGCTCTCCCACAAGCAAAATCCCTATATGCTATATTTGGTTAGGAATATTCCAGAGAAACCCATCTCTCATATCCTCCTGTTTCCCATCATTTCAGGAAAACACAACAATGGGATAACATCTCATGTATGGGCAGTTTTTCATAACTGAAAATATGGGCATTGGTCCCCACAGGCTTCTAAAGATCCTGGAGATACATTGTTGTAGTGATTTTTTTCTCCAAACCACAAGCTCCCTAAATAATGACTCATGAGACTCAGAATTATCTTACAAATACCTACTTCATATAGCGAGGCTATTCTCAGACTAGCTCATAACTTAAAATAATCCATTCTCTTCTAAGCTCTGTCACATTTCTGGTTACCTCTGCTCAGGTACCGTATATCTGTCCTTCTCACATCTTGCCTGACTGACTCTCGTGCCTGGCTCTATTCCAATCCAGAGCTCAGAAGATCATCCTGTGCCAGATAAAAGTTTGTTGGTCTCTCCTCATTCCTCCAGTCTTTCCCCTATTTTGCTAAAAGCAGAACCTACCACCATAGGTTGAGAAAAGTAAAAACCAAAGCAAAGCATTTTTCAGAGAAACCATGTCTGGGTAGAATGGGTTCTTTGCCCAAGAAGGTTAGCACTGTCCTGGGTTCCATGGAATAAGAGACCAGACCATGGGTGGCTATCTGTATGTGGAAGTCCCTTGGCTCATCCTGCTCATATTGTCCCTCTCTTGATTTGAAAGTCCTTTTATGGTAGCCACCGCAATGTGAGTCTAATAGCTAACTTTCTTGGGCAAAGAATGACAGCATGCATATGAAAGAGAAGGAGGGAAGGAAGGAAGAAAAGGAGGAAGGAAAGTAGCAAGCAAGCAAGAAAGGAAGGAATAAAAAGCCCAACTGCGGGCCTCACCTTAGCCTTGGGGACATGAGGACATAATAGCGACTCAGAGAGCTGACCTCAGTTTTCAAGTAGGTCAGGGATATAGTGCTTGCTTGCCTAGTAGTCAAGAGACACTGGGTTTAATCCCCTATTGAGAAAAATAAGTCATGGTTCCTTATTCCATAAAAATGTTGACTGACTCTGATATGTGACCTAGACACCTTTCTGCTGTTGATAAAAAAGCAACTTAGGGTAGAAAGCATTTATTTATCTCACAGTCCATCATTGTGGGAATGTCAAGCATCAGGAACTTGAAACAGCTGACCACATTATGTCTACAGTCATGAGCAGAAAGGAGTGCAGAGAGTAAAACCATACAGGCTTGGTATTCAACCAGCTTTCTCTACTTTTATACAACCCAAGATCCAAACCAAAGAATAGTGTGTCCACCTTCGGGACAAGTCTTCCCACTTCAATTAAGTCAAGACAATCACCAACAGACATGCCCACAGGCCAACCTGGTCTACACCATACCTTCTTAAGACCCCTTTCCGGGTGATTCTTGGCTGAGTTGAGAATTAAACTATCTGCTCTAGTTTCACCTCAGCTGCTGTGATAAAACATTCTGAAAAAGGCAACTTGAGGAAGAAAGGATTTTTATTTTGGCTTACACATCAGTTACAATCCATCATTGATGGAAAGCAAGACAAGAATTCAAGCAGGAATTTGAAGCAGAATCCATGGAGGAACACTGTGCACTGGCTCTCTGGCATCCTTCCTGTCTCATGCTTAGCTAGTTTCTAAGGACCAGGGCCACCTGCCTGAAGAGGAACTCTGCTGCCCACAGCAGACAGTGCCCTCTCACACCAATCAATAATCAATACAGTCTCCCACTGGTCTGCTCACAGACCAATCCGATATAGGCAACTCCTCAGTTGAGGCTTTTCCTCTCATATGACTCCAGATTGTGTCAAGTTAACAATTAAGACACTAGCCATGACACTATGCTTCCAAATCAGCCACAAGCCACCTACGAGACCTGGGCTCAGGAACCATAAACAAAGATCCCTAATGGATGGGGTTTGCCTTGTAAAGAAAAAGCCAATACTTGTAAACTAAAATACGTTAACAACCCTTAGACAAACTGCCTTAAAAAACTAAATACTTCTTTTTAAAAACATTATTAAATTATCCACATGTATATAGAGAACCTACTGTGTGCCAGCCAGGTATAAATAACTGAAATATCTCCTAGTGTTTTACTTTGTGAATGATTCAGAGCAAAATGTCAGTGAAGTAGAGATTTTAATAATAGCCTGCCTAATAAGCCCTAAATATGACAGGAATTAGAACATGGAAAATTTAGCTTAAGGTTACATGTCGCAGAACTCAGTGAGTCTCTAAACTGATTTTATAATTAGGAGCATATTTTTAGCTTATTTTTCAACTGGAATATTTTATTATATTCATGTTAATGTATGTAATTTTGCTGTGGTATTTTTGGATTTTTAGAAAAGTTGAATCTTTATTCTTCGGTGCAGCAGAGTGTGAAGGTGACAGCTTCCATTTAGTGTCACATTGGATTTAAGGGGTAGAGCAGCAGGCCCTGCTCTCTGCCCACGAAATGCTCTTCCCAGGAATGCCTGGTTCAGGGAGCATCACAGTGGCGAGTGGCCCCTGCTGGTGATACGGGCGAGGAGGCCTGGGATGGGGGGTGGGGTGGGGAGCAACCTTCCATGTGGAAAACATGGCCAACTCTTAGAGGAGGGAACGGTTTTTTAACAAGCCTAGGAAGGTATGCACAGGCCAAAGCCCGGGGAAAGGCAGTGTTCACCTCCGTGGAGAGAGCTAGGGTAGTGGGGCACTGGGAGGCTCTGACTGCATTCAGGTCATGGAACTCCAACGGCAGTGTTTAAAGTCAAACCCTCAAAGCCCCGGCCTAGAAAGAGGGCAGAGAGAGAGACTAATTGAGAAAGAGTATTTTTGAATTATTTTTATTTATGTATGTATTGAGTAAGTAGGGTGTGGGTGTGTGTTGTGTGTATGGGAGGGGGTGCTGGTCATGCCTGTGCACCTGTGCATGGAGGCCGAAGGAGGACATCAGGTGTCCTGCTCTATCACTTTCTGCTTCATTCCTTTGAGACAGGTTTCTTGATAAGTCTGGAGTTAGGTAGGCAGCCAGCAAGGCCCAGGAATCCTGAGAGGATTCTTTAGCACATGCAAGGAGACACAGAAGTGAAGTTGAGGCTAGCTCTCAGGCTGACCCAGTGCTAGTGACAGAGCAGAGCGCCTAGGCTGGGGGGGGGGGCAGAGCTGCCTCCACTCCAGTGGTTTTCAAACTGGGGGTCATGACCACTTTTGGGGGTTTGAATGACCCCTTCACAGGGGTCACATATCAGATATCCCGAATATCAGATATTTACATTATGATTCATAACAGTAGCAATATTATAGTTATGGAGTAGCAAAGAAATCACTTCATGGTTGGGGTTCATCACAACACAGGGAGCTGTAATAAAAGATTGCAGCATTTGGAAGATTGAGAACCACTGCTCCACTCTCCTCTCCAAGGACTTCTACATCCACAGAAAGAGTTGTGGCCTGGGCATTACAAACCCTGGTGGGGCATGGGTGCAGACCATAGAGAGACACAGCATGGACCAGCCCCAACAAGCAGCAAAGCAACACTGCTACTAGGTGATCTCAAGGTAGGACCAGGCTACCTCTCTGGTGATGTGCAAGGCAGAGCCACAATCCGGAGAAAACCATGCCCAAGCCTCATGGAATTTGCGGGTGTTTCAGCTACAGCTTTTACTTCCAAAACAAAATTCCCAGCAAATGCAACTTCAGGAAGAAATGGCTCACAGTTTGAGGGTGCAGTCTACAGTAGTAGGAAAGTCATGGTAGGTACGGAGGTGGCAGTGTGAAGCAGCTGGCCACATCAGTATCCACAGTCAGGAAGCATAGAGTTGAATAAAGAGCCTCAACCAACTTTCTCCTTTTCATTAAACCTGGGACCTTGGTCCATTGATGGTGTTGCCCATGCTCATGATGAATCTTCTTGGCTCCTGGAAACCCTCTTAAGTACACCCAAAGGTGTGTTTCCATGGTGACTCTAAATCTAGTCAGGTTGACAATGAAGATGGACCAGCACACCAGGATTCTTACTTGGGACCAGTCACCTCTTTCTTCATTCCTATTTCTCTCTTCTGGAACTGGGGCATAGATCCCTGCCTGTCCTGATACGATGTTTAGAAGGACATATCATGTTTGGCTTCAGATGAGAAGTATTATGCGAGGATAAACCAGACCCTGAGTCTTAACCATAGCTAACTTGTTAGCTTTTCTTTCCCCCAGGAATGGGCGTCCAGCCTAGGGCCTTACACTGTACCATACACCATTGACTTGTCCTCCCTGCCACATTTGATTTGGACGAGACTTTAGTTTTGGTGCTTGGAGAGGTTATAACTGTTATGTTGTTTGGGTACATGAGATGCAGTTTGAATGTACAGAAATAAATTTGGGGGCTGCAGTGGAACAATATTATGGGCTGAATGTTTCTACCTTCCAAATTTGCATGTTGAAATAATCCCCCTAATATGACATCATTAGGATTTGAGGTATTTGGAAAGCTTCTACCAAGTGAGGGTGGGTCTTTCATAAACAGGATTAGAAAAACCTGGAGAACGCTTCCCCCCCTCCCAACCCCTTTCTGCCAGAATGCAATGAGAAATCAGTACTCAGCAGTCCCAGAGCCTGAACTGGCCCACCTCAGACATCAGCCTCCAGAGCCATAAAAATTAGACTCCCAGAGTGGATGGTAGTGACTGAGAATGGCCATGGAGCAACCAGACTCGTAGACGGAATATGCTGAGTGGAGCCATGTCCAGGAGATGGAATCTCGAAGGCAGGTGCACTGCTTGGAAAGAAGACCAATCAGGAGCTTGTCTCTCAACTCCCAGGAGGGCTTGAGAAAACCGTGTCTCAGGGAACCAGGAGCCAGCTGCAGCTTCAGGATTCAGGGAGCTTCCTGTCATCTCTTCTCACATCGAGTCAGGGAGACATGGGGGATTATCTCTACTCCCTCGACCTGGGAATGATAGATCCCTCCTGCTTTGCTTTCATTTCTGTTGCTGTGATAGAGCACCCAGACCAAGAGTAATTTAGGAGAGAAAGGGTTTATTTTAGCTCAAGTCAATGCAGGAACTTAAAGCGGCCAGTCACAACACAGCCACAATCAAGAACAGAGAGGAGCAAACATACTCTAACAGTCCATGGGAACGGCACAGCTAAAGGTAGACTGGGTTTTCCACCTCAATTAACCTAACCAAGATATGGCTGATGTAGACAATCCCTCATTCAGACTCTGTCTGGTTGTGATTGATAGGCTGTGTCAAATAACAATTAACTAACCATCGCCCTTTTCAAGCAAAACAGCCCTCCCTTCACTTAAACTTCTGTTTCTTTCACTTGTCGAGTCCTGCCTCCCATCCACTCATCCAGGAATGAGTAACGGTTGGGGCTGGAGTGACGGCTCAGTGGTTAAGAGCACTTACTTGTTCTAGCAAAGGACCTGGAATTTAGTTCCCAGCGTCCAGATGGTAACTCACAACCATCCAGTTCCTGGGGACCCAATGCCCTCATCTGATTTCTGAGGGCACCGGGCAAACACGTCGGTAACATACATACATGCAGGCAAAACACTCAAACACAGAAAAAGCAATAAACATCGCTGCCTCAAGCCCTCGGGAACCGGTTTCTTTAAAGTAGTGTGGAGGGGCCATGCGAAGTGGGGAGGACTGTGCCTCACTCTCCCAGGTACCCGCAGAACTGGCCACAGCTGCTTCAGATAAAGGCAGCTGTCACCTGGTCCCCCCACGAGGGGCAGGCTGGCCCCGAGCTAAGGGGACTGGGCAGCAGGCCCTCCAGATTCCCACGTCACACCTGAGCTGGCAGCGTAATGGAGTCTCTGATGGAAGAGCTGCATACCTTGGCTCAGGGTCATTCCCTCTGAGTGGATTTGAACTTCTCCATTCACTCACTTCTCTCACTTATCTGAGCGCTGTACTAGCTAACAGTAGGGCGCAGATCTCAAGAATCAATGGATGGAGATGGGTAGGGAAATCCTACAGCAGTTTCAGGAACTTCGATCCTGCTCTTCAACTCCTGCCTGACATCGTCAGGGGGTCACTGGGAGAGACTGCTCCAGTAGACAGACCGGCTCAGGCAAGGCATCTGCACTGGGGTCCACACACACACACACACACACACACACACACACACACACACACACACACACACACACACCCCACACGCACACACAAGGGTCAAGAGCAGGAGTGCAGGGCACCCCTCTGTTTCTCCTCCAACTGGGATTAGAGGGTGGACATTCCCAAGGTACGATCCAGGAGACTGAAACTGTAATGTGAACTGCAAAGGGGACCAGAGAGGACGAGGTGCAGATGTAGGGAAGGGACAGAGGGTCGCCTTCCAGGAACCCGGGGGCGAAGCTGCGAAAGCCGACCCCCCCCCCCCGGCAGAAGGGGGAGACTCGGGGGAGGCAGCTCGCCGTCTCTCTGTCTCCCGGCACCCAGCGGCCGCGGGGGAGGCAGGCGCCGCGGGGCTCCGGTCCGTGTGAGGAGTCACCGCCCCCCTGGTCCGGGTGCACCGGGCCCCAGCGCCCCCACCTCGCCGCCGCAGGCCTCGCCCCCGCCGCGCGCGCACCGCCCGCCTCCCTCGTTGCCGTGGCAACCCCGGGAGCCTCCGGGCGCGCGCTCGTCCACGGGAGCGCTCCAGAGCGGCGGCGGCGGTGGCAGCTCCGGCCAGAGCCGCGCGCGCTGCGACCTAGCTCCGGAGCCCGCGCGTCGCCCCCGGCCGGGCCCTGGGTCCCCCGCGCGGCCCCCCACCGGCCCTGGAGCCTGCCCTGTCTCGGGTCCCCATGGAGCTGCTGGCTGCAGCCTTCAGCGCCGCCTGCGCCGTGGACCACGACAGCTCTACCTCGGAGAGCGACACGCGCGACTCGGCGGCAGGACACCTGCCCGGCAGGTGAGGACCGGTAGCGGCCCGGCCCCCGCGAGCCGTCCCCACGTTCTCCCTCCCACTCGCGCCCGGGACGGTGTCCACGGACCCCTGCGGCCTATCGCGGGGGAGGAGCGGGCTCCTGCTGCCCCCCACTAACTCTAACCCGTCGGACCTGAATTGCCCTTGTGAGAGCCGTGTGCTGCGTAGTCCAGGTCACTAGCACCTAGTCCTCGAGCGGGGTAGCCTCGGGCTCCCTCTTCCTGGACGCCCGGAGTGCGCGCGTCCCGCCCTGCGCCCCTCTCTGCGCTCCGAGTCTCCGGGACCCGAAGATCAGAGCCGCAAGTGGGGCCAGGGGCGCGCAACAGCTAAGGGCGTGGGGTGGCAGCGGGCTGGCAGGACCCGTTGGGGCGGCCTTCCGCGCTGTAGAGCGGCCAGGGTACGCCAAGTTTCCGACGCCTGCCCGCGAGCTCGAAAAACATGAAGGTTTGGGCGGACTGGTGGGGGAGTGAATCACCCTGTCGCGCCCTGGTATGGTGACAAAAAGGGTTTGTAGGGCTCGCCCGGGCCCGGACACGTGGCGGTCACTGTGACCCATTGGCTTTGGGCACGCACAAGGCAGTTAGTACCCCTAGCCAGCAGCCCCTTGTGCCGACGGACAGGCGTCTCTTGCGATCTAGCCAAGGTGTGTCGTTGCTTAAAAATAAACAGCCCTCACTCTCCTCCCTTTCTTGCAGCGAGTCATCCTCCACCCCTGGAAATGGGACCACGCCCGAGGAGTGCCCTGCCCTTACTGACAGCCCCACCACGCTCACTGAGGCCCTGCAGATGATCCATCCGATTCCCGCAGACTCTTGGAGAAACCTCATCGAACAGATAGGTGGGTCCGGGGTGGGCAGCACCTCGTTTGGAACTTGTGAGCCTAGTGGATTCCAGGGGACCCTGACTTCTGGGTTGGCTGGTGTTCGGCTTTTGACGTGAGGGCTTCTAATTGTTTTCTAGGCGGAACTGCCACGTTTTATTAGTGCTGCACCACTGGGCTAATTTAGCCAGGGACTGTGGTTTATTTGTGAGACTGCAGCCCTGGCTGGCCTGGAATTTACTCAGTAGCCCAGGCTAGCCTGAACCTCATACAGGCCTCCTTGAGTTCTTGGGTTACAAGCTTGAGAATCTATGCTGAACTTTAGCGGTGGATTTTGATCCTGGTGTCTTTTGGAGAACGCTCTTGGTCCAGCCCTCTCCTGCAGAAAACGCTGTTTCCTGTGACTTCTGCCCCGAAACAGGGAATGCAGTAGCCTGGCTGGAGAAAAGATGAAGCCTTCTTTGGCCTCAAAGGGGCAGGTCCTGGGAGGACCTGGAAGGTAGCCAGGAGCTGAAGCTATACTCAGGAGCTCTGGGAGGAGCTGGGCCGGTTGTACACTCTTTGCACGAGTGGAAATGATGGAGGCGGGAGTGCCACGGCCTTCTAGAAGATTCTTTCCGGAAGGCTGCCCAGGGTGAACCTAAGGAAATAGCACTTGGGGTCCTGCTTCTCCAGAGCTGGGAGGAAGTTCTGTGAGTCCTCAGAGGATTGAGTTGTCCTAAGAGCAGAAGCATTTACACTTCAAAAATGCTACTGACAGTGAACTATTTCTCATGCTATCACCAGGGCCACCTGTGAACGGTTCCTGTCAGCCAGAAAATGATGCTGGCTGCTTTGAAAATATTCTGATGCCAGAGCCATCAACAACCTATTCTTTTAAAAACAAATGTTAGGTTTTGAAATGTATATATATTCATATATGTATATATGTATATATATATATATATATATGATATGATATGTAATGCTTCTTCCACTGCCAAACCCTGCAAGGGACAGACAGTGTCTCCACGGTGGCAGTGGGGCAGACCCAGCTGTAGGGAGACTTCCTAGGAACGCTACTCTTTCAAGCTGGGAGCTTCCTACCCCAGCCCCCAGCCCTGGGAGGAAGGAGCCGGAGCCTAGGAGACGGATTTCTGCCTGAAGATAGACCATACCCGCTCTGGTTTTGTCTCTGTGGCTCTCCACGAGTCAGGCAGGGGATGCTGAGGACGTGAGTGTGTTCGTGTGTTGACTCTGGCACTGAACCTGGTGCTTGGCACATAGAGATTGCTTGTTAAATAAGAAGTGAGTGGCTTGCCCTTTACAAGTAGGCTTGGCAGATTTGAAGGATAAATGTTTTCTCTTCAGGAAGATAGGTGTTGAATGATGAGGTGGGGGGGCTCTGGTCAGAGGAGCTGGGAGTTCCCCCTCTAAGAGAACACGACCAACCCAGTACGGATTATTTAGGAAGAGATGGGAGCAAAGCCTTCCTGCTCTGCCCGCATACCGCATAAGCATCAGCTTTGACAGAGAACGTCAACATCCACAGGAAACAACGAACCGAACCAGAAGACAGTAGCAGTAGTCTGAGGACAGAAGCTACAAGCGATAAATCTATTTATATGAAAATTAGGATTGAAAAATGAAGGACTATGAGAACCACACGTTAGACGGTTGTAATCATGGCAGCCCCAGGAGGGCAGGAGCTGGAGTGCAGCCTCAGTGGGACAAGGCGATGTTCTAATATGACTTGTGTTGAGTGCTCGGCTGCAAGTAAAAATATCCAGAAACAACGAGTCTTCGCAATGGAGGTGGCCCATCTTGTTCAATGAGTTGAGAGGTAGAAAGTTCAAGAGTTGGTTCACTCACCCACAGAGTCACCCAGCGATGGTGGGTGACTCTGCATTCCCTCCTTTATTTGGGTTTTGTGTTATGAGGGAGCTGTTGCAGCTCCAGGAGCCATATCCTCGAGCCAAGGTCTGTAAAATCAGGAAAGGCTGTTTTTTGTTGTGTGTCGGCATCAGGCGGATACTGGCTTAGTGTCCTACTCCTTCAAAGAGACCCATGACCAAGGTGACCCTTATAAAAGAAAGCATTTTGGGGGGCTTCCTTACAGTTTCAGAGGTGAGTCCATTATCATCATGGAGCAGGCAGGCAGGCAAGGAGCTGGAGAAGTAACTGAGAGCTACATCCTGATCCATGGGCAGGCAGCAGGCAGAGAGAGATACTGAGCCCGGCATGGGCTTTTGAAACCTCAAAACCACCCCCAGTGACATACCTTCTCCAACAAGGGCACACCAACTCCAACAAAGGTATGCCTCCCCAACCAGTAAGCAAGCGTTCAAAAATATGAGCCTATGGGGGCCATTCTTATTCAAACAACTACAGATACCATTTTAAGAAACCCTTAGACAATATCCTTCTTTTCTGTCTCCTTCACTAGTATATTAATCCATACATGGATTGGGTGTCTTGGTATATTTTGTAGTTGCTGTGACAAAGCACTGGAGGCTAGGAACTTTATACAGAAATTAGGTTATTTAGCTCCTTTTTTTTTTTTTTTAGGTGTAAGAGCAGGCCACCAGTTTCTGTTGGCCCTGGTAAGGGCCATGCCACACACAGGAAAAGGTATCAAGGGAAGACTGAAAGGAAAGCTAGAGAGGTCCAGGGCCAGACTGTTGGTTTTAGAACCACCTGCTGTTGATCAAAGGCTCTGATGGAACCTTTAAGAAGAGATGCCTGTGTCACTTAATTACCTTCTCTAAGGCCTCCTCCACCTTTGCTACAATGAAGACCAAGCTGACAAGCACTCAAACCTTTGGGGAGAAATGCAAAATCCAAATCTTAACCCTCGTAATGGATAAATAGTTAGATGTTTCCCCTTAGATAACTGCTGCCAGTCAATAAGCCCAGCCCCCGGTAGACTTGTGTCTAGTGAGGGTTGCGCTCTCTCTCTGCTTCATGGATCATCTAAGAGTCCCACATGGCAGAAGGAACAGTACAGTGAGCTCACCAATGGGACCCAATTCCCAAAGGCCTTTCCTCCTACCTCTAGCACATGGGCAATGGTTCCCAGCACAGGAATTGGGGAGGAGAAGCCCACCACCACTGTTGGGAGCCTCCATCAATGCCCATCCACTTCTCTGAGCACCAAGTGTCCAGCCCAACCCTCCCCTCCCCAGTGGAAAGCAGGGGCGGAAAGGGATGGGGAAGAGGCGGCGTCCACTGTGAAGCACTTTCAGAAATGTCCTTTTTCAACACAGCTACCCACAGTGTTGGTATTTTTGTCTCCTGCCAGCACATGTGCCACTGAGAAGTCTGGGGTAGTATTTGCCCGCAGTTTGCTGGCCGTGGCATAAGATACCTTTTTTGAGCCTTTAAAACATGCTAAGTTAGATGCTTCCAGGAAGCTTGGAAATGGTGATTATAAAAGGTGTTCAACCATGACTAAGTACCCACTCTGCTAAGTCACTGTGAGGAAGCCCCAGCAAACATCGTCAGAACCTCTGGATGACAGTTAGCTGTGGAGGTGGTAAAATGCTGGCCACACAAGAGGGAGGACTTGGGTTTAACCCCCTAGAACCCACTAGGAGCCAGGCATGCCAGCACATGTCTATAATCCTAGTGCTGAGAGGCAGATACAAGAGAAACCCTGGGGCTCACTGGCCAGCTTGCCTAACATATCTGGTGAGCCCCAAGTCGATAAGAAATCCTGTTTCAAAAGAAAACACCCAAGGTGTCCATCACCTGAAGAATAGCGAGTATTCCCCACATGCATGCACACATACATGCACATGTACACAAATGAGCACCCCAACGTACACAAACAGGTATGCGTGTGTGTCTGTTGAACTGGCTTCTGTTGTGACGTTGGACCATCCTTGCAGTGGAGTCCGGCATGGACTTTGATGCTTGTTAGCATCCCTCTGGCCAGGTCTGCAGCTAGGAGAACTGTGAAAACACAGGATCCTAATCGTCTGAGGGACGGCAGCGCTGTCCTGCCTTGCTGGAAAGGCTTCATAACGCGGAGTCACAGTCACCGAGTGTCGGAAGCAAATAATTTAATCAATGGGATGGATTTATGAGACTACTGCTAGTGAATGCAATTTGTCCAGCTGCTGTCAGGATTTCCACGGTGATCTATTTCTCTTCTGCCCCTCTCTACTTAATGTTTAGACAGACTTCCAAGCTGCCTGAAGGAGTATGGCTCACATCCATGCTGCCTCCACGGCAACGACTTTGCAAGGATCCCACTTAACCTTATTGGATCTTGTGTGAGAAAAGCTCCGTACCAGTGTGTCTGATGCCTAACGGGGCTCCCTGGCACCCCATCTCTACTTGCACCTCTCCATCCCCCCGCCCTCTGCCCCTTGCCTCTAGTGATGATGCCATCAGGTCTCTTTTCAGGCTGGTTGCCTGAGCATCGTTCGCGATGTAGTGCCAGCCAGCTGCCAGGCTTGTCTTCGCCCTTAGAACCATGAGTTGGGGCTCTGTCCTCCCTCACTTAATTGATACCCTTGTCCTTAGAGTCCCGGGAAGTGCGGTGGGCCCTACCCTCCCTGCCATGCATGCAGACACATCCAAATCCCTCTCTGGGGTCTTCACAGGCCCTCGGGCAGAGTTCTATCCCTGTGGCATGCTTAGGGTGAACCCCCTTCTACCAGCCTCTTGGCAGGCAGTGTCGCCCTTGTCCCTGCCAGCCTGAGTGAGACTATCCTTCTTCTCTGCAACCAGAATAACCCAAGTGCGTATTTCTTTTCTTTTCTGTGAGATGCTGTGTTTACACTGGTTCGTGGGCACCCCTAGTCTCCCGCTCCCCCAGCAATTTGTGTCACATTGGTTTTTAAATGTGATTGGTCAGGGAGTTACACCTTGAGGTGTGAGTGGCAGAGGTAACAGTTCCTTTGGACTCAGTTGATGAGACGCTGATTTAACACGGAAACTCATAACAGCTCCCAGTTCAGGGATGCTTCTTAAGTTTTAATATTGAAACATTTAAAACTGGGGAAAGGACCCTGGTGGGATATTGAAACATAATTGAGATATTTCCATCACTTTTGCATGCATGTCTATTAACACATCAAGGTCTGTATTCTTGTTTTTTTTTTTTTCCAGTGTGTGTGGGAAAAGCAATTTTGAATCTACTCAGGGATTTCTTTACTTGTCAAAAGACACTTACACATGCTGATTTTCCCCAGAAATGAAGGCGATGGGAGGTCTCTTCTACAGGCTAGAGCCTGCTGCTGAGGCCTAGGACGCGCTGGCTTTCTCTCCGTGTGTGGGGGCTTTGCAAGGACTACAGTCGGACATCCGGCTCTTGTCTTTGTTACAACACTTTGATTTCAGGGCTCCTGTATCAAGAGTATAGAGATAAATCGACTCTCCAAGAAATCGAAACCCGGAGGCAACAGGATGCAGAAGTACAAGGCAACTCAGATGGGTCCCAGACTGGGGAAGACACCCCAGAGGAGGAAGAGGAAGAGGAGGAGGAGGAGCTGGCCAGCCCACCTGAGAGGAGGGCTCTGCCTCAGATCTGCCTGCTCAGCAACCCCCACTCCAGGTTCAACCTCTGGCAAGACCTTCCAGAGATCCAGAGCAGCGGCGTGCTGGACATCCTTCAGCCGGAGGAGATCAAACTGCAGGAGGTAATGCAGATTCCGGGGTGGGAGCTGCAAGGCTGAGGGACCCTCTGTGGGGCTGAGGTTCCCATCTGGCTCACTGGAACAGTACAGGGCTGAACTTGTCTCTCTAACACAGATAAGGAAAGAAACATTTATCAGGTCACAGACCACCCAGCCTGGCTCAAGGCCCCTTTCTGGATGTTAGAAGTGTTGGTGTTTTATTGGATGGGGTGGCTGCCTTTCTGTTTTGGTGACATTGAAGCACTAGGTGGTATGGAACCAGTGACTGTGAAATAATTCTAGTCTCCTGCATGTGACAGAATCAGGCGTGTGTCTTCCCACATTTGGGGGCCGTGTACATTCTGGATGGTTGAGGGTCCAAGAGACCCTTTGTGTGAAGGTCCAGGTCATTCTCCCTGAGGTCAAGGAGGTAGAGGCAGCCAGTGAGTGGAACAATGGTTGCTAGCATGGAGAAATAACCAATTGGGAGTTATCAGTAACAGAAATGTGTGGCAAATGTGTGTTTTTGTTTGGCAAGGATCTTAATCTTGTGGTAAAGAGAGAGGATGGCCAGTAGTAGAATAGAGTGGTCAACGGGGTGGGGGAGAGACAGAGAGAGAGATTTTGTAACTTGCTTGTGTGTGATCTTTGTATATAAAAACATCATGTCTCCGCGTCAAATTCGGCATTTGGTCATTTGGCTAATGAACAAAAACAGAGCAGAGCTCCTGTCTGTGTCATTCAATTCAATTCAGGCTCCGCTGCTAAGAAAGGAAGCCATTTAGAAAGACCCTATGGGGGTTACCTGTGTGTCCTGTCTGGCAGAATCAAGTAAAAATGTATTTGAACTTTGACATGCTACCTAGGGGCCACACTCAGACTTTGTCTGGATGGTTGCTGTAGTTAAGGAAAACCTAGAGATCCATTCATTTATTTAAAACTTTGAAACACAGTATAAGCCTTTCCCAGCATAAATGGAGCTAAACACAGAGGAGAGTGTCTCTTTATATCACACAGGAAGGTGACCAAAGTCAAGGAACGCGGCACATGCCTGCAATCTCAGCACAGCATGGCCGGAGGCAAGAAGATTGTTAATTCAGAATCATCCTTGCCCACAAAGGCAATCAGAGGCCAGCCTGGGCTATATTAGCACCTGCCTCAAAAATTAAAATAGAAACAAAAGGCAGAAAAATAAAATAAATAAAGTGAGCTCAGACCCCTACCCCGCAGATATAAAGGTAAATGAACAGAGAGGAACTCTGTAGAGGGTTAGAAAAATCAAGTCGCCATATTATCAGACAGAAAATACCGTCAACAGCCCTTCAGGTGGGTAAGAGTGCCACTTATTTCTAAATATTTTACAACTCCGTAAATAACCCCCTAACACACTTCCATTATTTTTTTTCAAAAGCAGACAATACAAACACCTTTACTGGCCCCCTCACAGCTTGCAGCTGAATTTTTATGAAAACAACCCCTGCTCTGCTGGGCATGAGAGCACAGACCAGTGATTCCTTACCAGGTGGAAGGCAGACTTCCAGGCTGCAGATGGAAACCCTGTCTCCAAACATTCCCTCAGCACCTGCACTAGCTTGCTTTTTAGCATCAAAGGGAACACAACTGCATTGTAGTAAACAAGTGGCTTGAATAAGGACAGAGGAGCCCAAGTGACCATAGAGGTAAGCAGTGCTCACTGGCTGGGATGCTCTGAGGACACGGTGCAGGGGTGGCCTCTGGGCAGCGCAGGCTCCACATACTTCAGTCACCTGTGCAGTTCTTCCTTGTCCTCTTTCAAGACCGTGGGCACCTTGCAGCAGTGAAGCGTGTCTCACATCAGATCCCAACATGGGGCATTCAAAAGGCAGTGTAGGCTGAGGCAGCCCCCAGTCTGAAAAACCCTGAGTCTAAAATGCTCCAACAGAGTAAGCACAGACATGATGCTGCAAGTGGGCAATTCCACCCCAGCAAACTGTTTCACATGTAAAACTGTTGAGAGCATTTTTTGTAAAGTTACTTTTAGGGGGCTGGAGAGATGGCTCATTGGTTGAGAGCACTCGCTGTTCTCCTGAAGAACTGGAGTTTGGTTCCTAGAACCCATGCTGATCAGCTCATAACCACTTGTAACTCCAGCTCCAGGGGGTAGACACATTCGTCTGTCCTCTGTGAGAGCACACACACACACTACGTAAATTTAAATTACTTTTTAAGCTATGTGCACAAACTATATACAATCATAAACAAGTTCCATAGTTACACCAAGTCTCACTTCCAACATTGCTCATTATTTTTATGCAAATATCCCCAAACCCAAAAATGAAAATCTGAAATCAGAAACCAAGTCGTTAGTGTTGGGGTAAAGATACTGAATTTCACCCTGCTACCAATGTGAGAAAGGCCACGATCACCCACAACTTCAGTTCCAGTACCAAACCTCCACATTCTCTCTGATCCATTGAATGAGCAGTGTGTCTTGTTTGGGTGTATTCTTTTTGCCTTTTTTCTTTCCATCCTTCTTCCTCTTCTCCTCCTCCTTCTGATCCTCTTCCTCCCCTCCTTCCTCTTTTTCTTTTTCTTCTCCCTCTCCTCTTCTTCCTCTTCTTCCTCCTCCTCCTCTTCCATCTTTGAGATAGGGTATAAGGCTGGCCTCAAACTCACTAGGTAATGGAGAATGATCTTGAACTTTTTAAAAAATATGATATTTATTTATTTATTTTTAAACACTTATGTTGTGTGTATGTATTGCTTGTATTTATGTTGCATACCTCATGTGTGCCTGGTTCCCTCAGGTGTCAGAAAAAGGCAAGCAGATTCCATGGAACTGTAGTCATGCGTGGTTGTGAGCTGCCATTCAGGTGCTGGGAACCAAACCCACGTTATCTACAAGAACTCTATGAGCTCTTAACTGCTGAGCCATCTCTCTAGCCCCAACCTTGAACTTTTGATCCTCCTGCCTGCATTTCCTGAGGTCTGGGATGTGGCATCATGCCAGGTTGAGCTTGTATGGGGTTGGAACCCAGGATTCACGCTGGACAAACGTTCCACCAACCGAACTGCATGTTCAGCTGCCCCTTTTTATAAAGCCCAGCTTTATTGCCCCTTTTCTGTTGAGCTTCTATACCAATGTTCTTGACTGAATGGTTTTTTATGTTCTGAATATTAATTCTTCTGACATTTGTAATGTTTTTCCTGCAGCATAGCAAAGGGGAAGTGACAGAATGGTTCTTCACACCTGTCCGGTACCCCCATGTTTTGATTCTTTGCTCTGCCACTCCTTAGCTGTGTGGCATTGGCTTATCCGTAAAATCCAAGTATCTGGATCTACTTACTGTTGCTATAGTAGGACAGAGACTTGGCCATTTATAAAGAAAAGATGTAAGTTCATCTTGAGCTTCTGCAAGCTAGGAGGTTCAGATGAGGGAGCCGCTTCTATGGTGGTATCTTGCTGCTTCAGCTCGCAGTGTGAGGCTAAGGCAATTGGGAATGTGTGAAGAGAGAGAGAGAGGTGCTGAGCACTGCCCCCTGCCCCCGCCAGCCCTGGCTCCCAGTAGCTTATTTCCAAGAGAAAAGCATCATCCACTCATGAAGGCACGTTCTTTGCAAACCCAAGCACCCTCCGAACTGAGAGCCAGCCTCATGTGGGCTTTAAAGGGACACCAGGCAGAGCAGGGCATTCTGCTCTTGCCATTTCTCTGCACAGATCACGAGAATTTCCACATTCAAGATCAAGCAGGTGGGCGCCTCTGGAACAGCTGTCTTCTTTCGTGGAAAAGCCTCTCTTCCTTTTCTTGCAAAATTTTCCAGCCTGTTTTTGTGCTTCTTCCGAGTCTTCTGGGTGGTACCCTGGGTGAGGAGGAAGAGGTGCTCACGGGGCGGAGCCAGGATGCACTGGGCCCTGGGGTCTACTAGTCACAGCATGTTACACCATGCTGCTCTGTAGAGGGAGAGAGCACAGGGACACAGGGAGCCTGAAGAAGTCTCATGGGGAGTCTGTAAAACACTCATCAAACTCCAAAAACTTAGTGCAATGAAAGAGAATGTGTGCCTCCTCATTAAAAAGCTTTAGAGCCAGTGTGGCGGCTTGTGATTGTAATCCCAGCGCCCAAAAGGCTCAGGCAGGAGGTCTCTGGAGACTCATATATCTTTTAGTGTTTGACATGGTTTCAAATTTATTTATTTATGTATTTCCTTACCTATTTATTATTGTGTGCATGTGCACACACAATACTGTGTGTGTGTCAAAGGACAACTTTGCGGAGTTGGTTCTCTCTTTCTACCTCAATATGGGTTCCAAGGATCCAATTCTGGCCATCAGGCTTATGTGGCAAGCACCTTCACCTACTGAATCATCTGCCCAACCTGAGATGCCTACTTCTGTAGAACCACATTGCTCTAAAGAGAAGTAGTACTTGTTTTTCCAGTGACCATAAATACCATAAAAACATGGCTCAACAGTTAAGAGCATGGGCTTTCCATTCCAAAGGACCTGAGGTCAGTTCCTAGCACCTATATGGCAATGCACAACCATCAGTAACACCAATTCCAGGGGACCCAGCACCATCTGCTGGCCTCCATGGGTATCAGGCATACATGTATAGTATATAGACATGATGCAATCAATGATGCATATATATTTATATTTATATATATAGGAAAAAGAAAGTTCATATTTTAATACTTGTTGAAATTGCACAAGCCATAATATCTCACTATATTTATCTCTATTATAGTAAAACAAGAAAATAAACTGTAAATACCATAGAAAATGAGCCAGGTATAGCAGTGCTTATCTGCAAGTCTGTAATCCCAGCATTCTGGGGGTTGAGGCAAGAAAATTCTCGGTTGTGAGAATCTGAGTTTGGGTCCCCAGAATCAATATAAAAGGCCAGGCATGGCAATGTGACTGTAATACCAGCAATGGTAAGTTGGGGTACAGAGACAGATGGCTCCCTGGAAGCTCTCTGACAAGCTAGCCTAATGAAGTCCTAGGCCATTGAGAGACCCTCATCCATCTCTCAAAAGGATGGATGTAAGATGCACACATATATAAACACACAAAAAATGTCTGGTGTTGTTTTTCATATGTGTGGTGAACCCAGATTCCAATGATAATGAGCCACTCAGAGAAAGATGGCCAAAGCTGTTCACATAGAAGAACAGGGGGCTGCAGAAGGGGCTCAGTGGCAACGAGCATGCACTCCCCTTTCAGAGGACCCGACTTTAGCTCTCACTGCCCATATCAGATGGATCTCAACTGCTGTTACCCCGCTTTGGGAGCCTCCAATGCCTCTGGCCTCTGCGGGCACCTGCACACTTGTTCACATAAAAACAGGCACAAATATGCACACACGTAAGTTTTTTAAAAATAACTACAAATGGCCACTAAATAAATGAAAGAAGTGAAAGTCAAATTCACTAAAAATCAAAAATTTCAAACCAGAGCTGCACCGAGGTGCTATCTTCTGTGGTTCAGAATGACAGAGGATGACCTTGACTTTTTTTCCCCCTCTGACTCCACTTCTTCAATGCCAGGGTTACGGGCTTGTACCACCCCGGCCAGGTCACAGAATACTGGGGGCTAACTCAGGGCTTCATGCATGCAGGCAAGCCCTCTGCCAATGAGCTACCTCCCCAGCTCCAGTATATACTTATACTTAAAACCTAGTTTGGGAGAATACTTAAGCAAGCACTGTCCAACACAGTCAATAAGGATATGGTGATATTTGTACCAAGCCCTAAGAAACAATATATTTGCATAGTTCCCGGTCTTTATCTATCTGGAACTTTATAACATAAAATAACCAGAGCTACAGACACTTAAAAATGTGTTGTTTCCAACATCCAGTGTGCCACTCAGTGGTAAGTCATTTACACTTTATGTGCAAGGGCCTGTTCTGGGTCCTATCCTCAACTCTGCAAAAGAGAGAGAGAGAGAAGAGAAAGGAAGGAAGGAAGAGATGGAGAGAGAGAGAGAGAGAGAGAGAGGAGGAAGGAGGGAGGAAGGGGAAGAGAAGGGAAGGGGGAAGGGAATTAAAAACAGGTTTTCAAAGAATTAAGTAGGTGAATATTCATAACACACAATGTTTTCCAAAGAGTGTACTATCACATCTACAGCAGATTGCCTGCTGAGAGGGCTCAGTGGGTAGAGACACTCGCTACCAAGCCTGAACTCCATTCCCTGGATCCACATGGTAGAGGGAGAGAACCAGCTTCAGAACGTCATCCTTTGACCGCTCACACATGTTCAGTGTACACAAACCCACACACAAATTAGCAAAATGTAATAAAAAGAAAATACTTCTTTTATATATTTTTGTAGTTTCCTATGGATCAGATTGATATATCTAAAAAAATCAATGAGGCCAAGCTGATATGCACTGGCCATATTCAATAGCAAATAACACACACACACACTCACACACACACATATACATAAACAGGCCTCCACGTGTCCTGCTCTTAGAGCCTGGCTTTACAGATTGATTTTAAAGATCTTAATGTGTGCTTCTCTTTTGACAATGGACCGAGATGCTCAAATTTTTATTCTTCAAGTCAGTGGCAAAGTTCTGTTTTTAAATGTTTTTACATGGGTACTGGGATTCCAACCCAGGTCCATCATGACTTCACAGCAGGCACGCTTAACCGCTAAGCCATCTCTCCAGCCCATTCAGACCTCTTTTTCAGTGGATATGTTGTGAGACAGGTGGCCTCTGGATCCCTCCAAGTGAACCTGTGGCCAGAGGACTGTGGAGCTGACTCATTTTCAGTGAAAGAGACTGGAAAGAGACTGGAAAGACTTATGACTTAGGGGCTACAAATGATAGCTCAGCAGTTCAGAGTAGATACTGCTCTTACAGAGGTCTCAAATCTGGTTGCTAGCACACACATCAGGGAGGCTCACAACCTTACCTTGTCCTGGTCACCCTCCAGTGAGGGCAAAGCTAAGTTTATGCTGGGGTTGGGAGAGGGTCAACACTATAGAAGACACTTCTCACAACCTTGCAGGGTGTGTGTGTGTTTGCATGTGCGTGTGTACATGCTCCTTGAATACATGAACAAGAACATGATGGGCCTCCCTGGATCTCTTCACTAGGGGCCCATAACACATAGAGAGCTACCACCTTCCCGTGTTCAAACCCTCTCTCACCACCATCCTATGCCCCATCCTGTGTGCCCATAGTGGCTCTGAGTGGGCATTGGCATCCCTAGGAATGGGCTTCTGGTCAACCTTTACCTCTCAGCTCCGACTTTACCTCCTGGAATAGAGCCACCCCACCTTGCCCGTCTGGCCAGAGGCCAGAGTGCCTTCCTACCCTTAGGTAAAGCATGCCCAGGTGGTGGTCAGTCATGCCCACATTGTCTTTCTGACACTCTGTGGCAGGCTGGGCCCAGGGTTGTGCTTCGTACATGAACATGAGCTCTTGCAGCCATCCAGAGCTCCCATTCTCATTCAGTAAAATTAAGCAGTTACCCCTAGGGGCTGGGGTTCCGACCACCCGAGGCCGATGGACTGTTGGCCACCCAGCTGCTCACAGCAAGCAGACGTGTCACAGTCCTCATCAATGACAGAGCCACCTGGACTGGCCCTCCAGGAAGCAGCAAGTATTAACTAGCTCTCAGCCTGCATAAAAAATCTAAGCAGGGCGTCCTGTGATGCTCATGGTTCTTGGTAGCTAACAAAAGGAAGAGTCGAGATCTAAGAGAACCATTGAGGGACCAAGCTGTAGTTCATAACATTTGGGTCAGTCTAATTGGATGTTCTCTGAGGATACCATCTAGTAGCCAGGCTCACAAAGCAGGTGTCAGTGAGGGCAGCTATGGTGTCCAGCCTGGCTAACTCATAAACTGTAGTTAACAATGCTGAAATGTCTGTCAGTCAGTTTCTCTCTCTCTCTGTCTATATAGAAACACATATTATATATACCTACAAGCACATTCATACATAAATTCATTCACATAATCATACTCACTCTCAGATACTCACTCATACATATATTCTCACACATTCACATGAGTATATATATTCATATAGATGTATATATACACATGTGTACAAACATGTTCATGTGCATGCCTACACACACACACACACACATATCACTTTTTTATCAATGTTTTAAGATAGCTGAAAAGTAGAGAGTCCAGCATGGTGGTGCACACCTTTAATCTTAGCACTTGGGAGGCAGAGGCAGTCAGATGTCTGTGAGTTCAAGGACAGCCTGGTCTACTTAGCCAGCGCTATATAGAGAGATCCTGTCTCAAAGAAGGAGGAGGGGATTTATTTTGGCTCACAGTTTCAGAGGGTCTTGACCATCGTCAGCTGGCTCCATCTCTGTGGAGGTCAGGCTGAATACCATGAAAGGAAGTATGTATTGGAGCAAAGTGGTTTACCTCATACCAGACGGAAAACAGGGAGAGACAGGAAAAGGCTGGGACAAGGAGTGACCACTCCTAGGGACCTACTTCCTCCAGCTAACTCCTGTGTCCTGAAGTTGCCACCATCTCCCAAAATAGCAGTTGAGGTCCAAGTTTTCAACATCTGAGCCTGAGGGTGAGGTGGTTATCTCCTCTTGAAACCACATCTACATACACTCTTAAACGCACTCTCCCACACACCTGACTACCTGAGAGATGTCAATCAGTCTGCCTTTCTCTGCTCCTCTGGGATGTAGCTTCATAGTGGAATCCGTGGTGCTATGATCACTGCCAGAGCTTGGTGCTACACCAGACGCAGCAGATGCCCCGTGAGTGTGAGGCGCAGATGGCTGAACGGATGCCTAAGTGAGGAGCACACAGGGCCTGGCTCTTATTCCTTCAAGGTTTTGTTTGTTCGGGAGATCAAACGGAGGGCCGTCCACATGGCAGGCGAAAGCTCTACGACTGAGCTGCATCCCCCGATCCCTCGTGTGTGTGTCCCGCACAGCCATGTAAAGGCTTGAGTGGCTGAGTCAAAAAACAATACTGATAAGGAAAAGACAGCTACACTGATGTGGCAAATAATGTGGCTAAATAAAGACAAACATCCTAGCCAAGGAAAATTCACAGATGACTAACCACCCATAAATGGATCAGGGGAGGGGTGTGGGGAGTGAATGGACTCAGCTAGCATCAGTTGCAATTCAGGACAAAGCTTGCTGGGCATCAACCACAGCATAGCCAGTCCCAGCTGTCCCCAAACCCTGATCCTCACAGTCATTGGGACAAAGGCTGTCCTCAGCACCGGGAGGAGGGGCACTTTCAGGTAGAGCCACAGGTATCTCCAACAGTGTCCTTCAGAGTCGTGCCATCCGATAGGCCTCATGTGTCACTGTGGAGGGACGGTGGGTCCCCTGGTCTATGATGGAGCTGTCGGCAGTCAGTTGGGTCAGTTACATGCGCTTGGAGCCTGGCTGCTCAGTTGTCTTGGTGTTCTTTCAAGAAATTAACCCTAACAGCCAGAAGGTGAGTTACTAACAGCATTTGTAACAGAGAAGCTTCCAGAACATGTCATGCCCGGTGTGGCCTTCCTCTCTGTGCTGGATACAGGCAGCTACATAAACCAAAGATGAATTACCAGCAAGCATTGTGTCCCAGGACCACAGCTCATGGCATCTCAGCCCTTATTGGCACTGTCTTAAGTGGAAACTGGGGACCTGGGGTCTGGGGTGGCTGTGATGTCTCTGTGGACTTTCTTCCTGTTGCTGCCAGGCATCTCCAACTTACAAATATACTCCGTGACTCAAAGGGCTTCCCCAGGCTCAGTGGCTGGCAGTGCTTCACAGGGAGGAAGTGACTGGAAACAGTCAGTTAACCCTGCTTTGCTGTAACCAAGCCTGACAGGAGAGCTAACACCTGGGACATGGAAACCCCTTTGGTTGAATGTGGGGTCTCACATCATTATGGAGTCGCATAACTTTTAGGGTGTCGTTCACCACTTTGCATCTGTTTTCTTATGGTGAGACAGGCTCTTCTACATAGCCCTTCTGTGGGACCCTGAGGATTAAATAAGACAGTGCAGGAAACCCACTGCCCACTTCTGCCACCACCACCAGGGCACATGTGTTCTGGGAACAAACACCAGTCATAGTCACATACCCCTCCACTGCCAGACCCCTGCTCATTGCTGCTGTCTGTCCTTCTCGGTCTATTGTACTTGTTTCTGATGGCGACTATCACGTCCTGGCTGGCACTGAATGATAGAAATTCACACACCCAAGGTGCTAGCCAGAATCGTATTGGAGCTGTCAGCAGGGCGACCCTCTCTCCTGAGCTTCCAGAAAGGATCCCTCCTTTGTCGTCCAGCCTCTGGCGACCCCCAGTCCCCACCTCCACACTCTAAAGTGGCAGTGTCTCCCTCTCTACTCCCTCCCATCCATTCGGAGCTGTCTGCAGCGACTGTTTTAATTGTTAACTGATACAATCTAGAATCACCTGCATTGTCCAGAGCAGGTTGGCCTGGTGGTATGTCTGTGGGAACTGTTTTATTGTCTATTGACATAGGAAGATCCAGACTAAAAGCTGATGATACCATTGCCTGAGCTTGGGTCCCAGACTGTATAAAAGAGGAGAAAGTGAACTGAGTAAGGGAACGTGATTCATTCTCTCTCTGCTCCTGACTGTGGGTGTGACTAGCTACTTCAAGTTCCTGCCTCAACTTCCTTGAGATGTCGGGCTGTAACCTGGAAGTGTGAGCTGAATAAATCTTTCTTTTTTGGCGGGGTTGTGGGGTTGAGACAGAGTTTCTCTGTGTAGCCTTGGCTGTCCTGGACTTCCTTTGTAAACCAGGCTGGCCTCGAACTCACAGACATCGGCCTGCCTCTGCCTGTCTCCCTGAGTGCGGGGATCTCAGGCGTGCTCCACCATGCCCGGCTGAATAAACCTTTTTTAAGGCTGCTTTTGTCAGGATGCTTTATCACAGCAACAGAAGCAAAGCTAAATGCCTCACACTGGCGGTAAGACCCATCCTGAATGGACTCACATCAAGGCCTTCAATTCAAGCTTGGCTTCCAAGACCCATTTTCACTCAAGGGCACGGTTGTTGGTCCTGGAGACTAGGGTGTGAACATAACTTTGGAGGGACCAATAGTTCCACCTGCCACACTTTCCCTTCAGACATCTGAGCCAGAGCTGGGTCAGGAGACAGCGGAGAGTGAATGGAGAGACAGTGGGCACAGCTCCCACTAGTTTCGGGGTAGTTTACACATAAGCACTAAGGGCAAGCTAGCCAGGCCTGCTGCCGGGAACTTTTGAGTTCATCACTCTGGTAAGTTGATGTTGATACAGAAGAAAGGTGCCCCTGAAGGCTGAAGAAAGATTTTGTGTTTCTTTTCTCTCTCTCTCTCTTTTTCAAAATGAAAATGGTTCTCTTGATTACATTATAAAATCAAATGCTAAAAGAAATAATAGAGGCTTATTTAGGATTTTTCAGATAATTTAACAGCTAAAAAAAGAAAAAGAAAAGGAGTAAAGGTCACCCAAAATTCCACCCTTCCTGATTGGCATCTTGGGTCTGTGTCCTGTAAAATGGGAGGGCAGGCAAGTCTTTCCACCTGTTGATTGCTGTTCCACACCAATAAACCCAGGCCAGGGTCATCATTACCCCCATCTGGCTCTGCCATAAGACCAGCCTCCCACACTGTCTCTTCTTCTATACATTGGTCCTTAGCTTGTCACCAGGTATTCAGGTGGTAGCTATGACAGTGTGCCTGCCAAGAATGAAGGCCTTTCTCTGCCTTCATTGGCTCTGGACAAGCTGGCTTCTGCCATACGGCTGCCACCACAGGCCTCAGGAGCTCTGCCTCTAAGGGTGTTCTCAGCTCCTCTTAGCAATAATGACAAGGTCTCTTCTGTGCCCGCACAGGCCATGTTTGAGCTGGTCACCTCTGAGGCCTCCTACTATAAGAGCCTGAACCTGCTGGTGTCACACTTCATGGAGAATGAACGGCTGAAGAAGATCCTGCACCCGTCCGAGGCCCACATCCTCTTTTCCAATGTTCTGGATGTCATGGCTGTCAGTGAGCGGTGAGCACCAACTGGAGGGCCACCTTCCTCCATGCCAGCGTGTGGCTGTAAACCAGGCTCCCGTGCTCACCTCTTGGGTTTCTAGACCATTGAATACTGTGGATTTTTATGTAAAGAGGCAGAATGGATGAAGTCATGAATCTAGGCGCTGAGGAGATGGTGGCGTGTGTAGAGTGGTTGGTTGTCTTGCAAGCATGGGGATTTGAGTTTGATCCCCCAAAATCCACAGGGAAAGCCAGGTCCAGAGGGATAAACTTGTAACTCCATGCTGGGGATGTGAAGAACACGAGAATCCCAGGCTGGTTGGCTGGCTTGCCAGTCTATCCTGGTTAGCTCCACACTAATAAGATGACACCTGAAGTTGACCTCTGACCTCCACACATGCGTGCACATTCACACACAAGTGTGCTCATACATAGATGTAAACCCCAAAGACCCACCATCTTCTCCAGCAGGTTAGCCAGTGGTGCCCCCTGGGTATCTTCCTGTCACTCTGAGCCCTGTGTATCTTTATGGTGCTGTGAGTTGGGGGACTCCCCTACTCTGGGCAGAGTGATGGTGAGTTGAGTCTTATGTGTGAAACTCACAGACGAGTCTGTATGAGTCCCGTGACAAGTGTCCAAGGTCATCTGGGAACATCCACTCACCCTGAGATACCAGAGCCTAAGACCCACTGCAGGCCAGTGCTTGTTGGTCCCCTCCACTCTCCCATGAGGTATCCAGCAACCTGGGAAAGAATATGAGATCTATGTTTCCTGGAGCTGCATTGGGGGAAGAAGGAAGTGAGCTCCTGTGGAGGGTGAAGGAGAGAAATCAGGATGAAGGATTCACATAGCACTTGCCAGCAGCCTAGGTAGGTGGCTAGGTCGACTCTCTGCGTTCAGATGAGGCAGGGCATGGCTGAGGCAGCCCTCTCCTGCAGTGGAGGGTCACTCACTGTCACATGTGGAAGCTCGGATGCTCCTGCTGTCTGTCCATGGGCCCTCCAGTTGCCCCCTATATACTGACACCTGCCTTTTCTTTGTAGTCTCTGCCCCTCCTGGTGGCTGTCCTAATCCTGTAACTTCTGGAGGTGATGGCTCAGTGGTGCCAGGGCAACCTGGGAGATCTCTGAGCTCACTGTTTACATGCCAACTTGAATTGCAACTTGAAAAATTCCAGAATACAGGAGTAGAGACACCCCCATGTTACAAGCCCCGAGCATTGGCCACTGGCTTAATTACTGATGGGTCAGTCTAGGTTCATTCCAATACCTGCCTCTCCCAGTACCGGGGGGACCACTGTGAGTCACAGCTCTATTACCGTTGTGTTACATCTGCAAACACATCAGAGCACACGTAAGAGATACAGATGAGCCATGAGCCCTCTCTTTCTCTGCATAGTCCCGCTGTTGTGGCCCACCTAAGAACACAGCTGTTCCCTGCTCTGTTCAGATGGGTCACTACCTTGCAGAGTCCCACCTTGTGAGTGAGTGTTGGTTTGTCCAGCCAGGCACGCTGATTTCCAGGTGCCTTCAGCCTACCCTCTGCCTCTTGCAGGTTTTTGCTGGAGCTGGAACACCGCATGGAGGAGAACATCGTTATCTCAGACGTCTGTGACATCGTGTACCGATACGCAGCCGACCACTTCTCAGTCTACATCACCTACGTCAGTAACCAGACCTACCAGGAGAGGACATACAAGCAGCTCCTGTGAGTATAGCCTGCCTGGGCTCAGCCATCCTTGCCTGGGTGTTCCCCAGGACCACACTAAGTCACACAACTTGGCCAAGTGGGTAATGGCATCCAAATCTAGCATGTTCCCTGAGCATCTTGGTGTCACTAGAAAACCACAAGTCTACCTGTGCTCCAGGGAAGTCAGCTGAAGTCCCCCAGACCTGTGTCCAGAACAGCCATTAAAGCCCTAGAGGAAAGCATGTGTACCCACAGGGATGATCCAAGAACACTGGGAACAAGGCTGTGAAGTAGTAAGAGAGCCAAAGGTGGGCAGGAAGGAGTCTTGGCCGGCCATGATGTGTCCCCTGTGAACTGGGAACCAGTCTCCCATTTCATAACCTTGCCTTGCACCACAGGAAAGGGCTTCCCTTGTGGTACCCACTCATGTGAAAAGAATCTGCACTAGGAGAATCTATACTGGGGAAGCAAGACCAGGTTTTCAGTCCCAGACACAGTATAGGTATAAGGGTCTCTGGCATGCCTGAGAACAAAGACAAGGTAGGTGCCTCATTAGGACAGACAAATCTACCCAAGTTGCCTGAGGGGGGCCAGCAAGCTCTGCCTGGCACCTGGAAGCGGCTACTCTGTATAGAAGCTCTGAGTCAAAGGTGGCAGTTCTGCGACAGTGGCTGAGAAACAGTCCTGCAGCTGGCCCCTGAGTAAGAGTCCCTTAAGGCAGTTTGTGATGGAGCAAGTCTGCCATGGCCTCTGGGCCCTGTTGTGGATGGTGTGCCAAGAATGTTTCTGTGTGCCACACATTCATTGTCCAGATAGCATCTGGATCTTGGTGGCTTCTCTATCAAGCCACATGGCTCAAGTGGACATTTTGAACTTTGGCTATCCAGGCATCGGGGTGCTTTGCAGTAACTGTTTGGAAGGTGGAGGGAATCGGAGTGCTGTTTCTTAGATAAAAAAAACAAGCAGCCAGCAGAACAGATGTTTCTGTCTTGCAGTTCCCAAGAATCCCCAGGGTAGCTGGCCACCATGTCACTTTGCCCTGTGGGTGCAGAGTGCCCTGGCCCCACTAGCAGCAGGTACAGTGTGGCTACCTGACGCCTGCTGCTGCCCTGCAGTCGGTCTCTGGCCTTCATCAGCACTGTGCCCCATGGCCAAGCCCACCTGTCGGAAATAGCCCGGGCTCTCCTGGGAGGTGCCTCCAGCCTGCTGTAGGTTCCATCACTGCAGCACTCCGTGGGTTTACCTTGCCATGGCTTCCTGCGGGGTGAAGTCATCTAATTGTATGTGTGATTCATAACCTTGGCTACAATGGGATTCTTACCCCTCCTACACAAATCATGCTTTGCCAAGTCTTCATGGCCTGGCATATGGAGCCGCTATTGTTATTTGACGTTTACATGAACAGTTTATTTTCCATTTAAAAAGAGAAAAAGCAGAGGGGGAGGGAGAAGGAGCTGGAGAGGGTGGGGAGCATCTTCTATTCACACCTCCAGGGCCCGAGCTCAGAAACGGTCCCCTGTGTCTGGATCTTCAGACAGGAGAAGACGGCCTTCCGGGAGCTGATTGCACAGCTGGAACTGGACCCCAAGTGCAAGGGCTTGCCCTTCTCCTCCTTCCTCATCTTGCCCTTCCAGAGGATCACGAGACTGAAGCTGCTGGTCCAGGTGTGACCCTTTACTGTCTTCCGGGCTCTGCAGGCCTCCTCTGCCCGGGCCTTCGCTCCTTCTACCTCCCTGGTAGTATTTTAGGGAATCCATTTGTTAAACAAGGGCCAATTAGAGTCCTATTGTGCTCCAAGCAATGTGGGCTCAGCTATATTCCAGAAGGAAAGATTGGCAGATATAACCAGAGCAGGAGGGCAGGAGTAAGCAGAGGAAATGGGTTATTCTTGGCCTGCAGGTGAGGGAAACAATGTGAGCATAACTGGGAACTGAAGGAAACTGAGGAGTTGGAGAAAAGACATTTTATAGTAGAGAGACCAGAGTTAGCAGAGCCCCAGAACCATGATGACTTGCTCTCCAGTGACCACCCCAGAAGGAAGGAAGGAACGGAGGAAAGGTGCTGGTGCCCTGTGTAAGCATTATGCCTCACCTGGGGACAGACTAGCTCTTAGCCCTGCCCGACTGACCAGAGTCCCTAGCTGCTTTGCACTGCCTCTGTGCTTTGCTCTGGATGGTCTAGTGGCCCTGCATTGACATAGAGGATCTGCAGGCCCTCAGGGACCTGTACTACTGAGTCTCAGCCTTCCCATCATCATCCTGGGCCAAGGCGTCCACCCCTGGCCTGGCTGAGGGCCTGTCCCCTCTGTCCCCCCAGTGCAGAGCTATGTGTGCTGGCTCCATGAAAGCTGCACTCCAGGAATGGTGCCATGGCCAGGGAGGGAGAGGGAAGGGAAGCTGGAAGAGACAGGGGTAATGCAGTTCCAATCCTGCCCTCAGAACATACTGAAGAGAGTGGAGGAGAGGTCTGAGCGTGAAGGCACCGCCTTGGATGCCCACAAGGAGCTAGAAATGGTGAGTTGCTTCCACCTGTGTGTACCAGGGAGCCATTTTCCCCTCTAGAACACCACCCCTACTGACCTCCTCTGTCACTGTGTCCTTCTAACATCCCGTTTATTCTGAGCTTTTACTTTCACAATCCAGAAAAGTCATGGGGGTAGTCACACCCTTCTCTGCACCGCTGTAGCCCTTTACCACTCTCTGTTCATGTCCTGTGCCCGGGTTAGATATGAAGGCACTTACCTGGCACTCTCTACCAACACAGGACTCTGTTGCAGCCTGTTGTTCCAACCTTACCCTCCAGGGTACACCTTATACTGGTGTAGGCCTTGACCCAGAGCTCTGCCTAGGAGTGTCCTCCAAGATGGCTCCTGAGGCAGGGTTGTGTGTGGGCATCAGCAGCTTTCTCTAGCTTTGTGTGTTCTTCAAATGCTTAGGCACTTGGCCCCTGTCAATGATCTGTATAACCTCTTTCTAGACCCTTCTAGGCAACAGAGCCCTGGACAAGTCTGATGACCTCTGACCTGTCAGATGCCTGACAGCCCCAGAGGGCTGCCTCAGAGGTCAGAGGTCAGCCAGGGGTCAAGTGTGTTTCCTATTTTAAGTTCTCCTCTGCTTTTGTCTCTCTTTTCCTTTTGATGAAAGAGATGCTCTGTTTCACTTGATAACTTTTTTTTAAAAAAAGCTTATTTTTCCTCATTCATAAAAGTAATTGATGATCAAATACAAGAAAATGCAGAAAAGGAGCATAAGCAAAATAAAGTCAGCAAATACTTCTGGCTACCCACACTCCCTGCTGACAGCACTCCTTAGCAGATGCCTGCATGTGCACAGACACGCACGCGCACACGGCATACCACCATGCTCTTTACAAACAGACATGGTGTCTAAAGCACAGCTTTCCTCTTCACTCGAGTATGTGTTACTGACTTCAGAGCCCTAGGGTATGTGGATATATTGTGCTTCAGTCAGTGCTACTCAATGGACAATTTAAGTCGGTGACAAATTTTCTCATTCTAAGCAACACTGCAAGGAACATCCTCATAGTCTCCTGTGCTTATTAACAATCACTGACAAAGCACCTGCCTCAGGCCAGGCTCTGTCCTAGACCCTGTGAGCCAATTAAGGCTCTGATTCCAGAGATGGAGGCCCAGAAGTCCGGGGGAAAGGTAAAGTCATTGGTTCCTGGCTGCCTTCCAAAGAGGTGGAAAGCTTGTGCACCCCTCAGTAGGTGAGAAGCCAACCTAGAGGAGCCTTCCTTTTCTAGTCAAGCTGAGAAGAAAGGCCCCTTCCTTTTGGTCTGGGAGGTTGGCTTCCTAGTCAAGGACAAGGAGATAAATCATCCTCTAGTCCAGCAGTTCTCAACCTTTCATATGCTGTGACCCTTTAATTCAGCTCCTCATGTTGGGGTGACCCTAACCATAAAATTATTTTTATTGCTATTTCATAACTGTAATATTGCTACTGCTATGAATTGTAACTTAAATATCCGAATTGCAGGATATCTCATATATGACCCCTGTGAAAGGGGTGTTCAACCCCCCCAAAATGGTCAGAACCCACAGGTTGAGAACCTCTGCTCTAGACCTCCAAGGGTCTCCCAGACTGTGGGGAGAAGGAACTCTAGCTGACCTAAGGCTGGGCAGTCATTGTCAGCTGCTAGACACACTGGCCACAGTGTGGCTGGCCTGACAGGTCCTCTCTGTCCCAGGTGGTAAAGGCATGCAACGAGGGTGTCCGGAAGATGAGCCGCACAGAGCAAATGATCAGCATTCAGAAGAAGATGGAGTTCAAGATCAAGGTGACCTAGCAAGGCTGCTCCTCCTTTGGGGGGGGGGGGTCGAAGAGCCAGCCATTGAGTTCATGTCAGAAAAAGTCCCTGAGAGGACTTTGCAGCCACTCCTGGTGAGACCTGATAAGCTAGGGTCAGATGGAAGGGCAGGAGGTCCTCCCCTATCAGTGGACTTAGAGAGGGGCAGGGAGGAGATGAGGGAGGGGTGGGGGGATTGGGAAGGAATGAGGGAGGGGGCTATGGCTGGGATACAAAGTATATAACCTGTGATTAATATAAAAAAATTTAAAAAATAAACGCTGAAGGAACTAAAAAAAGAAAGAAAGAAAGAAAGAAAGAAAAACAAAAAGAAAAATGAACCACAATAAAATTCCTAGAGAATTTTACCAGGAAGAAAATTTATCATGATAAAATTTTTTTTAGTATTTTAGAAAAAAGTTTTTTTTAATTGGAAGAACTAGAATAAGCTCATTCTTTTAAAATAAAATGTTCATTTTGAGCAGAAAAATAAAAAACATAAAAAAAAAAAAAAGATCAAGGTGAGTCTGCAAGATCTGGGTCAGCCTGTGCCCAGCCATGAGGGTCACACCCTACCCAGAGGCATAGGTGGTCCAGCCTACAACCCTACCCACCCTTCCTAGCTCTGCCCAGGTTTACCTTCTGTGGACTGGGCGGGGCCCACAGCTGCCTGCCTGTGTGAATCCCACACTGTCATGGCATAGTGATCCTGAGCAGCCAGCGTATGGGGCTAGGGACTGTTCAAATGATTCTCAATGCTGAGGGATTTGCAAGTATTTCTGGCGACGTGGATATCAGCACACAGTGCCTACTGAGGGCCCTGGAGAGCTGCCCTCGTAGCTCAGGAGGAGAGGTCTTATCTAGCATGAGCAAAGATTAAAGGGTCCCAGGGGTCAGAGGTCAGGGCTTGGGAGCTGAGCCCAGCTGGCGGATGTGAGAGGTCTTCTGATACCTCCTGGGGTTACACTTGCTGGGATGACTGCAGAGTGCCTAGCTCTCATCCCTGTGAAAGCCCTAACCTCTTTATCCCACGGGCACCATTATTTCCTTTCTTCTGTGAACTTGACCTCTTAGGCTACATAGAGCAAGCTGAGCCTGGTGGGATATTCACACACACACACACACACACACACACACACCTACACACACACACACCAGCACACATGGACACACCAAAGCACAGAAGCTCAAGTGTAGGTAACGTAGACAGCACAAAACACATACAACACATGCACATGTGAACAAATGCGCAATACACTAATGAGGGACACATGTTTTCACATGCAAACTCACAGCCATGGCTGTTTTGCCACCTGGCCAGTGGGCCCCCATTGTGCCCACAGCTTCACTCCAGTGGCCGTGTCTGTAGGGCCCTCAGGAGGAGACAAGGGTCCTGCCACCTGACATGCTCTTCCTTCCCAGTCAGTGCCCATCATCTCACACTCCCGGTGGCTGCTGAAGCAGGGCGAGCTGCAACAGATGTCTGGCCCCAAGACCTCCCGCACCCTGAGGACCAAGAAGCTCTTCAGAGAAATTTACCTCTTCCTCTTCAATGACCTGCTGGTGATCTGCCGACAGATCCCTGGGTGAGCCTGGCACTGATGGAGAGTTCTTGGTCTTGGTTTGACCACGGTGCAGGATAGTGAGGCAGTGGCAGAAGTGTAGTTGTCCTTAGGGTCAGGTTTCCAAAAGTCAGCTCTGCTCTTGCCCAGCCTTGGGCCACAACGATGCCTCCCTGAGTGAGCCCCAGTGAAAGCCTGCACCGTGTCTGACACTGAACTCAATAAAGTGGCCCCTGTCCTGCCACACCCCAGGAATGGGAGCCCTTCTAAGGAGCAGAGGATGGGCATGCTGGGATTTCCCAGGGGATGTCGAGTGGTTAGGGCCATATGCTGGTTCTTCCAGCCAGCCGAAAGATTCTCCTGAGACCAGCAGGTCCACCCTGCCTTCTTTGTTCCCCAGAGACAAGTACCAGGTATTTGACTCAGCCCCGAGGGGCCTGCTGCGGGTGGAGGAGCTGGAGGACCAGGGCCAAACACTGGCTAATGTGTTCATCCTGCGGCTGCTGGAAAATTCAGATGACCGGGAGGCCACCTACATGCTGAAGGCATCCTCCCAGTGAGTGCCCTGTGCCACGAGCCACACAGCATGCCACTCATAGGTTGCCGGTAAAACAGAGCTCAACACACATCTCTAGGAGGCTGGCCTCTCTGCTCAGCATGAATCCTTCCCGTGGGGACTCTGGCAGAGAGAGGACTTTTGCAGGCTCTTCATGTTGAGGTGTGGGTGGCATGGGCTGGCTGCAAATTCCAGGGTTCGTGTGTGCAAAGAGAGCAAATCCATCTTGTAAAAAGGGATGCTTCTAGCTGATATGCGAGTGAGCCACTATCGCCCTCCTCCTGTCTGTCTGTCTGTCTGTCTGTCTGTCTGCTTTTCACTCTGTGTAGACTCTAGTCCTTCACTCTCCTGTGTCTGAGCAGCCAGGACAGCTGCTCCACAGCCCCAAGCACTTGGGGAAACACATAAGACAGTAGGATATGCTTTGTGGACCATGGAGCCCTGGCTTTCTCCTGACCTGCCCAGGCAGCTTCCTCTTCTTCCTTTGTGCTCAGCTGCCCCTCACCATACCCCATCAGGAGCTGTCCCCTGCCGTGCTGAAGCCCCAGGCTCTATCTAGTTCACAGGACTAGCAGGAAGTGATGTTAACTTCCCCAGCTTTGTCACAGCTGAGAGACTGTGGCTTCACTGTAACACACTTTTGAGAGCTAGCAGCTCTCAGGACCTCACACTGTCAGGCTTCATACCCTTGGCCTGGGAGGACTGTGCAGGGGTTCCCTGGGTGGCTGACCGACTGTCCTGGTGTAAGCTGGAGCCAGGCTGTGGCCTGGAGGCCTAACATGCCATAGGGTTGAGTTTGTTGGCTCTGCAGTTGACTCTGTCCGCTTCCTATGCAGGAGTGAGATGAAGCGTTGGATGACTTCACTGGCCCCCAACAGGAGGACCAAGTTCGTGTCCTTCACATCCCGGCTGCTGGGTGAGTCCCTGACTTGGAAAGGGGGCTCTTGGTTGACTTCAGCTAAAACTCACTGGGCCTCAGCTTCAGGGCCCCTTGGCTATTTGTGAGAAGGCATTTCTGACCCTCAGAAGTCCATCGTGACACCAACTAGGAGCTCAGTGCCTGTGCACACCTGCTGCCTAACCTTCATTCGAATTGGATGGTTAAGGAAGAAATGGAAGTCCTCAAGTCTTAAGAGTCAGGTGGCAGAATCCTGGACCCAAACTCCAGTGTTCTATTGGATTTTCCAGTTGCCTAAAACTCACAGAAGACCCAAAGGAGCATGAGTCTGGCTGGCTTGTGAAGAAGTTACTGTCCCAGCCCTCTGGCTTGTCCTTACCCCAAGCTGCTCACAGGTTCTTCCTGCCTTCTAGGCTGAGAGCGTCATCGTAGCTAGCAAATCCCTTCCTCCGTTTCCCCTAGAACTCCTGGTAGTCTAATGAGGCCTCCCTGGGATGTGACCTCCTCCCTCTCAGAGGAAGCCTTCCTTATTGCTGTGTGGCCCCAAGTCCTGTTTTTAATGGCAGCATTGTCCCTGGCAGAGCACCACTGTCTGCTGGCCCTGCCTGTGTGGAAGTGGAGCAGAGCAGAACCCGTGGTGAGGACAGGTGGTAACCACTCTCCTCCCCTCCTGCAGACTGTCCCCAGGTCCAGTGTGTGCACCCATACGTGGCCCAGCAGCCTGATGAGCTGACACTGGAACTGGCAGATATCCTGAACATCCTGGAGAAGACAGAGGACGGTGAGGCACCTAGGGGACTCTGCAGCTTGACCAGCCATGCCCCTCCAATGAGAGGAAGGACTGTAGCCTAGGTGTAGGACTAGCTGGTACAGTTAGCAGGTGGGCAGGCAGAGCAGCATCCTTTGCTGGTGCTGGCATAACCCAGGACAGCCTGCCTAAGCACTAGGCCCAGCATCCCTTGGTCATTCCTTGGACTTCTGGGCCTTCCTTCCATTGCTGTGAGCTGTGAGGCTCCTCCCGCTTACAGCAAGTCTAGCAAGCGGTCTCCTTCCCAGCCTTGGCTACGGCCTCAGCCCTCCCCTAGGAGGGAACTTTACCTTGACCTCAACCTGTTTGATCACAAGCTCCTGGGAACACTCCAAGAAGCCCCACTCCCGCCCACTTTGTGGGTGGCAGGCAGAGTTCACTTCAAAGGATGTTTGTCCGTAGCCCACCTTAACACCAGTCCCCTTTCTTGTTCAGCAAGTTTCACTTTTGGATGTTAACTGTTCCTGATCAAAATCCTAGGGGTACCTGGGTATGATGGCACACACCTGTGATTACAGCGCTTGGGAGACAGGGGCAGGAAGAGCCCTGAAATGGTATGGGTGGCCTGGGCACAGTGTGAGAACCTGATGTCATCACAAGAGATACAATCAAATCAAATCCCTTGAGGAGAACAAAGGCTCCCTCCTGTCCTCTCCTTTGTCCTCTTTCCTGGGTCCTGGTTGGAAAACCATTCCTCTGTGGGTTCCAGGGACCCTTTGCCCTTTCTCTAACATAATGCATTGCCTCATGCCCCTCCTGAAGTGGCCTACAAAAGGCTGGGCAGGGACAGGCTATTTAGCAACAAGCCTAGCAAAGACCTCTAGGAGAAGCCAGGCAGTGGTTGTGAACATCTTTAAATCCCAGCACTCGGGAGGAAAAGGCAGGTGGAGCTCTGTGAGTTCGAGGCCAGCCTGGTCTACAGAGTGAGTTCTAGGATAGCCAGGGCTGCACAGAGAAACCCTGTCTTAAAAAACAACAAAACCAACCAACCAAACGGGGGGGGGGGGGAAGACCTCCAGGAGAGGAGAGACAGCAGAGAAAAGAGGCCAGGGCACTTGGGATCTCTGGGTGTCCCCAGTTTGTAGTGGCCACCACTTGGCCCTCCGGGTGAGATCCTGAGAGATTATGTCCGGTGAGAGGGTGAGCTCACTGCCCAGGTTTGGTAAGTCAGTGGCCAGCTGTCTTCTACACTGGCCCCTTGGATGCCTTTTTTTAGGGGTGGCCTTTCAAGTCTCCTGTCCTGGTATGGGGCAGACTAGAAAGGTCCAGAAATGGGCTCCCACTCAAGGCAGTGCCTGTAGCCTGGTTCTTCACGCTTTCGTGTGCTTCTTAGCACACTCTAGGGGCAGTCAAAGCTGTGCCAAACCACTGCCCTTTGGGAAATGCGGAACTCCTGATTGTGGCTCCAGCTGGCTTCCCATGCAGAGGGGAGGGAGCCTTGGCTAAGAGGAAGCCCCAGCCTCGCCTCACCCTGCCCCGGAAGCGCTCCTGATCCTATTGCCTCCTTTGCAGGGTGGATCTTTGGTGAGCGCCTGCATGACCAGGAGAGAGGCTGGTTTCCCAGTTCCATGACAGAGGAGATCCTGAACCCCAAGATCCGCTCCCAGAACCTCAAGGAGTGTTTCCGAGTACATAAGATGGAGGACCCCCAGCGCAGCCAGAATAAGGACCGCAGGAAGTTGGGCAGCCGGAATCGTCAATGAACTCCCCCCTGCCACCCAGCTCAGGCACCAGCCTGAAGGAGGGGTGTGGGCAGGGGGTGGGAGCAGGCCCAGCAGAGATCCCACCCCCGACAGATATAGAGGGTCTTAGGAAGGGAAATCAGTGCCTTCCCAGGCAGCAGGAGTGGCTTGGGCCTGCACTGTCCCTGCCCACACAGAGGGGTCTCTAATGTCCTGGCTACTAGCCTGCTTCTAATGCCAGCGGAAGGCTAAGTATTTAAGCAGTATTACACCACCTCCCCTCCAGCCTCTCAGAGCTAGAAGAGGGCAGACATGCTCCAGAGACCTTGCAGGGACTGGAAGAGGCCCACCCAAGGGTCCTGGCAGGAGGCAGGCGGAAGACAACTACTGTCAGGATCCCCTGAACTGCACGTGTCTTTCCCTACTTTGGAAGCAGTTGAGAGCCTACCAGGCACACCAATGGGCTGCCCCCGCCTGAGGGAGCTTGGTGAGCAGTCTCTACCAGCCCATCCCTCCACCTCTGCCAGCCTCTCTTGCACGGCCAAGCCCTGCCCTCAGCAGGCCTCCTAGAGCTTAACTGAGGGTTCAGGCCACCTCTAGCTCCTTGAAGGGCTAGACATCACTTATGTCTCCTGGCCCCTGAAGGAGCCCAGGCGTTTTGTAGAATGAATTGGTCACTGCATCCTTTATGGTCATGGTTTTGAGAAAAGCAAATATCATTTTTGGCTGCATTAAAAAAAAAAAGCATCCTGTATAAAATAAGGGGGAGAAGCCTATTCTTTATTGCAGGCATTTGGTTCTGGCTGGGAGGGAGGTGCAGTCTGACAGGCCATTAGGAGAGGCCTCTCCCTAAGGAGGGGCTGCAGACACTTCCCAAGGGAGCCAAAATCAGGTCTCAGGATGGGAAAGAATTTGGGCCTCTGCTTATACAGGGATTCAAGAAAGGGCTCCTTGAGGAAATGGGGGACCCCTCCTGCTGCAGGGTGAGTACACATTTATAAAGCCACAGGGACGGACCATAAGGTGTCAGTAAGCAGTGGCCCTCCTTCGGGGGATCTGACCTCAGGCCTGGGGCCTGGACTCCCTACCTGGCCCAGACACTGGCCTTCAGTGGCAGCTGGTTTCCCAGGAACTGCTGCTCCCACCCAGGCCTGCCTGCACAGCCACCCACACTTAACCCCGTTTCTGCCCAAAGTGTGTCCACCCCACTTCTGTCCTAGGAAAGTATGGAGGGCACGGTGCATCTGTCAGAATATGTTCCACATCGGAACAGGCCTTTCATTTGTTTTGTTTCTTGAGACCATCTCCCAGTAGAGCCCAGACTGCCTTAAACTCACTGTGTCCCTCCCCCCCAGCCTCCTAAGTACTGGCATTGCATAGATGTGCCGCCATGTCTGACCCAGAAGAGGCCTGTTCAAGCCATTGGACTGTGTAGTATCATCCCACATCACAGCACAGCTCTTGGTGGTCTTGAGTCCTCAGCCCCTAAGGATATGACAACTTACCACATTGCAACCAGAGGGCCACAGCTCCAACCCTGACCTACCCACCCCCATCCCCCACCACACTCCCATTCTATCCTAGAGTGCTCCCCAACTTCTGGGTCAGCTGGAAAAGGAAGAACAGCCCCAGGGAAATGATAAAATGATATGGTAACCCTGAGGCCCCAGAAGTGTATGGTTGGAAGTAGAAAAAATCTGAGGAGGGGTGAAGACACAAGGACTGGGGTTGGAAATTAGGATGCGGCCCCTTCTGGAGCCTGAGTCAAGGTCAAAAGCCGTTACTGCCCCCTCCAGTGCCAATCCTCCATCATCTCCCCGTCGGTCTCAAGGAATCGGCGAGCCTTAGTGAAGCTCTCCAGCTCTGCTTCCCCTCCCCCGGCTGCGCCAGGAAGCAGCGCACGGGGCCAGGAGTTGTGGGGGCGGGGAAAGAGCCTTCAGGCCCGCTGCACTGCAGCGGGGTCCCAGCAAGTGGTCCTTAGCAGACACCCGCTCTCCTAGCGCTCTGCGTGCACTTCCAGCACAGCACAACACACACACGTGGTCACGCGTGCACGTGTTCCCCTCCTGCAGCTTTCCACCCACGACCCCAGGCACGTGGCGTGGCCCAGCAACACTCCTCCGTCCAGGTTCGCACGCGCCTACACCTGCACGCGGGCTCGCACACACTGGCACACGGAGGGGACAAAGGAGAGCACAGGGTGCAGAGTCGCCGCGGGCGGGCCGGCGCGGCTCCTTTTATTGGCTTCAAGAAGCTGAAAACTTCCTCAGCGCGACCACCACGAGTGCCAGCACCACGCAGGTGGCCAGCAGGGCGGCGATCACGATGGCTGCAATGGCGCCTGGTCCAAGCGACCCTGTGTAGGACAGAGGAGCGCGTTACTCCCCTCCCCCACCGAGGTCCGGCCCAGGCCTGGCCCTTCACGCTGTTCTTCCTCCCTCCCCTCCCTCTCATCCTCCTCCGTCTTCAGCTTCTGCCTGGCCCGCTATGGCCCTACCTCCGTCCTGGTCTGACCCTGCCGGAGGGCTGCTGTCTCCTGGTCCTGGCGCAGAGGTGGGGAACGGAGGTCCAGAGACTGCAAATTCCTGGCTGTGGCTGGTGCTCTCCAGGGGACCTTCACCCGAGGGCAATTCAATGGGCTCATTCCACAGGGTGGGATCGGGCCCCTGGGGACCCTTTGCTGCAAAGCCAAGAATAGGCAGTGGGGGTCAGGTAGTCTGTGGACAGGAATGACGACCCTCGCCACCAGATCACCAGAGGAATGCCCTGCGCAGAACTCAAGCTCAGCCCCCGCATTCCACAAGGTGAAGCACTTGACTGGGAAATTAATTTCTAAGTTTGGGAGACCATCCACATGTGACCCAAAACACCGGTTGAGCCCTGAAGCCATGTGAGGACAGACTGATGGAGGCAGAGAGCCTGGAGCAGTTGCAAAATGGGAATTTCTCCGTCTCCCAGGGCAGAGAAAACTCAGCCTTTACTTGGGGCAAAAGCTGAGAGTCAAGGAACTTTCAGGGAGCCACTACCCTGGTAAAGGCCAGGAGAAGCCCACCCAAGCCACAGCCTCAGATCAGGAGGCCAACCTTGGGCCTCTAACAGCCCCTTCCTTAATCCAAGACAGCATAGTGCTGCCTGCAGGAAGTGGGGTGGCCAGCTTAAGGGAGGTTCCCAAGCTCCATTGATCTCAGTCTGCCCATGGGTCCCTGAGTGGACTTTTCATCAAGAGTTCTCTGCAGCTGGGAGTCAGCATGGTTTGGGGGTACCCAGGGATCCCAGAGTGAAGGAAAAAGACAGGAAGCACAGGAGGAATGAGAGTCACATGACCTACCTCTGTAGGTCTAACACACACCACTGTAAGGAACCCAGAGCACCACACACCAGTGAGACAGTGTCTTCCCCAAGACAAGTTCAAGACCAGATGGTCAGCAGGCTCTAAGATGTCCCCTCAGCCTGTCTGTCTTGGCGTCTTGTCTGGTCCCTAATCTCAACTAGGATGAGCCAGTGACACTGATCCCCCACGCAGGTCCCCCACAGGCTCCAGTAGATACCATTCTACCATCTCATTTACAACATGAAGGTGCCTGGGTCGCCTTTGAGGCAAGGGCTCCATCTTTGGGTGCCTCCTTCCCTCTGTGACCAGGCACAGAACAGGGACTGCTGAGGGAGGCCCAAGGGACTTGAGTATTCCTGTCCATGGCCCCCACCCCGGGCAAACAGAACACACAGCCAAAGCCTGGGGTCAGCCTCAAAATAACCAAGCCCTTCAAAACCGCCAATCTCTGGAAAGGAGAAAGAACTGTGAGGATTTGTTCTGGACCAGGACTGGGGAGGAAGGGTCCTATGTCCTGTCAGAGACTCTGGTAAGTACAGTGCTGGTTGCAGGTCCCAGTTTGAAGCCACATTCTGGTGAAGAAAGAGAGTGTCCTTGTTCTTAATTGAACAACGGAGGTTGAATTCTGTCTTTGGACTGCTTGTGCATCTGGAGGGATCAGGGAGCCATGAGGCAAATATTGGTAACTGGCAAAGGCTGTGCAGGAGTTCGGTAGATAATTTTACAACTGTTTTGGAGAATTGAAATCTTTTCACCATAAGGTTCTGGCAGATCCCTGGATCCCCAGGCTCTACCCTGAAGCCTCTCACAAGCCTGGGCCAGATGTGACACTCAACTTGCAGGCAGGGACTACTGTCATGTGCCTCAGGGGCTTCCCCAAACTGGAACCCCCTTTTCAGAAAAGGCTGGCAAAAGGGCCCCCAAAGACCTTTGTTGCCCACTTCAGGAGGCTTCCCTCTCACAGAGTTTAGGGCTGACTGACTGGCCAGCCTCCCACCTCCCTGGAAGAGCACTCTGTGAAGAGGGCAAAGGGACCTAGTTAGAGAAGGTGGCGTTTACAGCCTGAAAGCCTGAAGAAGGGCCTCAGGCCTCAGTGTAGTCTCAGGCTCCCCGGGCTAAACAGAGGAAAAACCCTGAGCATGCCTGCCATTCAGCAGGCCCTGAGGTCTGGGCTTCTGAGACTGCCTGTCTGCCCTGAGACTCTTCATGACACACCCAAAATAATCAGGCAGGCTGGCCCCTCCCTACCCCACCTCCACTGGCCAAAACTCACCTCTAGTGCCAGGCATCTCGCCAGGAAGGCTGCCCAAGGATTCTGAGTGCCAGGTCCAGCCAGTCTAAGTGGTGCCTACTCCCTGGCCAGGGACTGTGCTTGCCTTAACCCGCTAAGGAAGGGGGTGCTTCTGTGGGCCATAGCCCAGGCATTATCTTGCTTTCCTACGCACTCAATGTTCTCCGGACTCAGAACAGCAAGAAAAAGAGCAACAAGCCAGCTCCCTCCAAGTCCTCTGGGGAAGCTGAGAACTATGGACCAGTGTGCCAGCAGGAGAGGGGTGAGGATTAGAAGGAGGGCCAGTACAGAGCCCTAGAGCAGAGTGTTGGGGAAGTAGATTGAGTGACATGGTAAGAGATCCCTGTTCTGTCCCACCTCGGCCACAAGGAGACCTGTACACCTCAAGAGTGAGCAATGTCACAGGACTTTCGGTTCTGGCAGAAGGAACATGGTGCCAGTTCCATGAGCTTGGACACCTCAGGCTGTCCCCTAGCCCCACCACCCCAAGCTGCTGCTCTGCCTTTTGGTAAATAAGTTTGTTCAACGGTTGGTCTGACCACAAGCCCCGAGGCCAGGCGCCCATGCTCACAGACGGCCTTTGTGCAGCCATGAAGAGCCTTTTCATCCCCACCCTGGCCTCCTGCCCGCTCAACCTGGCTTGCTCCCCTACCTCAGTGGCTGTGGCCACCGGCTGAGGCAGGAAGCGTGGCAGGCTGGCCTGGGCCTCGGCCCCGGGAGTCCTCAATCTCCTCTTTCCTGCTACAGGAGCCCGAGATTGGGCCGTGACCCTTGTACACACCTGCTCAGACATGAGGGTCCAGTGCTGGTTCTCAGAGCCTCCTATCCCCCACTCCCAGAACCCCAAAACTCAAGGTGGGATTGGCATGCTCATGCCTGTTTTGGGAGGATGGAGGAAAGAGGAAGCAGGGCCCTAGCTATTCCCAATGCTTCTGTGGGAGCATAAAGCCCACCCACTACCGCCATGTGTGCACATCCTGACTGGGGCTCTGACTAGAGGCTTGGGCTACAAGAGGCAGCAGAAACCTAGACAGGAGCCACTAGGAAGCTCAGGCTGCAAGGCCCTGTGAGGCAACAGCCTCAGGAAGCAGCATGGGTCTTGCCTTGGGTCCTAGGCGATGGAAAGTGCCTCCTAGCACTGTAAGTCGCATCTCCCAACATTAGGGGTACCTCAGACTACATCACTTGGCATTGCTGCTCCCACCCCAGAAGCTGGATGTATCCCAACCTGTAGGAAGAAATGGTTCTCCCAAAGATCCCTTTTGGGCTTAGCTGAGGGGCCAGGAGCTCTGCTCAAATTCCAAACACTGAGTGTTGTGTGGGTACTTGGCCATCCTGGGAGCCCTTTTTGTGAGACCTGGTGAGGTCTTGCCCTCCTCCTGTGAGGGAGGCAGGGTAGTGGATGTCACCTCCTGCAGATGAGGAAAGGGCTGAGAGAGGTATGAGACAAGCAGGCCAGAGCTGGACCTTGAGCTGCTTCCTAGGAAGTTGAGGGGAAATGGAAGAGCCCGCAGACCATTATCCCGGGTGCCCCCGGGTGTCACCAGGTGGCTGGGAGTTCGCAGGGCACACTTTTAAAGCAGAGGTAGCTTCTTTCCCTTGTAACAGACCCACAGACAGCCTAAAGTTCAGGCTGCAAAGTTGTAGGGAACCCAGAGGCAGGCTGCCCTTCTGCTGACCACAGGACAACTGCAGAAGATTTATTTCTCTGTAGGCAAAGCCTACCTGAGCCTATGCCCCTGCTCGGAAGCTGACCTGGAGCAGCCCTGCCATGCAGCCCCCTTCATCAGACCCTGGAGCATCCAGCTAGGTCTCGGTTCACTGTCCTCGCTGTTCTGCAAAGAACTCTGGGCAGCATTTACCTCTATGGGCAGAGCTCCTAGGTCATAAGCCAGCAGGGCAGGGGTTGCAGAATTTAAAGAAATCATAAGGATCTGAGTCTCTGGCCTCTTAGCCCTTTGCCCTTAAGGTCTGGTGACCTTCTAGGTCTGGAAGCCTTCAGATGTTCTAGTGACAAAGTACCCCCAGAACATCAGATAACCAAATGTCCTTGGTCCCAATATGCAGGTCACCCTCCTACTTCAAAGGCCACCCATCCCTTCCGCTAACAATTCCCAGACACATCATCTTACTCAGTTTCTACCAACCAGCACTGTGGGAGCCCCCTAGCTGGGCACCCCATCTCTTATGAGGGCCTTGTGCCCTACACGTACTGGAAAATCTGGTCCCATTGGTAGCTGTTGGTGTGCCCCTTACCTGTGAGCACTGCAGGGGCCAGGATCCCAGAGATGAGCAGCAGCGCCATGTGCAGGGCCAGACAAGATGCCATCCTGACAGAGAGTGAGCAGTGTGTGGGACACGGAGGACTAAGCGGCTGGGCTCAGGCAGCGGGAAAGAGGCTTCAAAGAGCTGGGAAGGGTTTTCATCAATGCAAACTCTGTCCTCCTGGGACACCGTGCCCGCCCCCCACACATGCACGCGCGTGCGCGTGCACACACACACACACACACACACACACAGCACTTAAACAGACCTGCTGAACTGAACTACCAAACAGCCCCACCCTAAAGAGGAATGGAGAAAGTTGTTTTTAATTTTTTCTTTACCTTTCTATTCTCACGTCTTCCTTTCCTCACTCTGTCTCTGCCGTGCACCCTCCGCTTTCTTGTCTTTCTTACACACACACACACACACACACACACACACACACACACACACTACACACCTCCCACATGTATTCCTGGACCACTGGAAGTGAGAACTTCCCAGGCTTCCCAAGACAGAGGCCTCACCCAGGGACCTTGAGCATTACAAATGCCTTGGGCCACTGTGCCCAGGACTCCTGAGTGTCCGGGAAGTGTGGGCGGGAGACTGCTCAGCCACCTCCCGCTGCAGCTTTCAGCAGACCGGGCGCACTTACTACAGCTACTTGATGTGAGGCCTTTGAATGCACGGGTCCTCCCTTGCTCCCCTGTTCTTGCAGGCTCTCTCCTCTAATCCCGAGACTCAGTTTCAGCTTTTAGCCTGGGCCTGGTCCAGAATCCAGCTCACTGTCTTCCCAGCAGCTCTGTGGGGGCAGCTGCTGAGCCCCCATTCATGACCAGGCACACTTGCCTCCTCTGCCTCTGCCCATACCCACTGATGGACTTCCAGCCCTCCCGCCTCTCAGGTGTACTCACCAGGCACATTCCCAAAGTCTCTTCCCTCTGCCCCCCTTCCAAAGCCCAGAGGCCCTGCTACTTTTTTTTGCTTTATGGTTTTCCAAACAAAAAGCCAAATTAAGAGCTTCCCCTGGCCAGGCTTCCCTCCACTCCCCCCTCCCTCCCTCTGTGCCAGCTGCTGGCCCTGACTGGCCTCCAGGATACTAGACTGGATCCTGCCCCAGGGCCTTTGCACTCTCTCTCTCCTTGCCTGGAGAGTAGTGTCCACACGCACCAGGTGCGTGCTTCCGCTGGTATCATTCAGGTCTGTTTGCTCAGTCAGCCCTCATCTTTTCACCATGTCACTTTAAATTTCCTCACAGCACTTACATTTTTGTGAATTTTCATGTGTTAATTTTCAGAGGGAAAACACTCATTCCAGGCGTGTTAATCGGCCCTTTGCTACTGTGACGAAATATTTGAGAAAGCTATTTAAAAGGATTATAAGGTCCTGCTCAGCCTGCCCCGCTGCTGTGAGCCTATGGACAGCAGTGCCCGAGCAGGCTGCTGCTGTCGTAGCAGAGGAAGAAAGAGAGGGAGCTGAGATGGGGCAAGACACACTTTAAAAGGCGTGTCCTGAGCTCCATTTCTTCCAACCAGGGTCTGCTTCCTTCAGCCACAAACTTATCAGTGGATCAACTCATTGATGGGGCTGCCATGCTCATAACCCTTCTCAATAGTGCCACTAGCTGGGGACAAGCCTTCAACATGTGAGCCTTTGGGGTGAAACTTCATATCCAAATAATAAAAGATGTGCGTAAATCTTGTTTACAGGTTGATGAGCTTTTGTATCATGCAGATGTGCGTAGATTGCACCCTCATCAACCCAAAACGTGCCCAGCATGCCAGTGGGGCTCTCTGAGCCCCTCCCCAGCCAGTACCTGGCCATTCACCTGTCATCCATGATGTTTCTCTGCTCTGTGGATCAGCCGCACTGCTGAGGGAGCCTTGGCACCTTTGCTTTTGCTGCTGGAACACAGAAGAGTGTGTCACTGCGTTCACAGTGATCAGGGTTTTTAAAATACAGCTTCCATGTTCTCGCACATCCTCTGCTGATGCCAGTGTCTCTTGGCTACGTGTCTGAAGATGAACCCTCTGGGTCCGAGGGCAGGCAAGTGTTCTGGTTCGTACTCTCTGAAACAGTTGGAGGTTCCAGGTGCTTCAAGTCCTCACAGACACATACTTTGCCAGGCCTTAAAAATTCCTTTTGTAGGTATATGTGATGTATGTCTTACCTATATATGTTCACATGCAGGTGGGCACACATGCCCTGTGCACATGCTAATGGAAGTCAGAGATTGACATCCAGTGTCTTTCCTCAGTCACCTGCCATGTTATTTACTGAGGCAGGGTCTCACTGAACCCCAAGCTGACCATATCACTTCAGGCAGCTAGCTTCAGGGAGGTCCTCTGCCTCCCTCCCTGCTCACCCTGACTTTGATGCAGGTGCTGGGGATACAACTTTGGTCCTCACACTTGGGCAGCAAGCACTTTACCCATTACGCCATCTCTCAGCTTTGCCATTTTATTAGTACTCAGGTACTTATGTGTTATTCACCTTTCTCTGACATGTAAATTTACATGGGTCTGCTTGGATTTGCTTGTTCTGTCTTTTTGCTTATTTATTTGAGTACTCTAATATTTGAAAAAATTTCTTTGTATCTTGCAGATAAAAATCCTTTGTCATGTATATGGACCGGTTCTTTTACATGAAGTGCTCACTGGCTCCCCACCCCACTCTGTGTTTCCCCTATGAATATAAGCCCCACAAATTTCATTAAATTGTAAGCGTACAAATGTCTTTTCCCTGCATGTATGTCTGTGCACCCCATGTGTGACTGATATTCAAGGTGGCCAAAAGACAGCATCAGGTCCCCTGGAACTGGAGTTATAGATTACATATAGGTGAACCATCAGGTAGGTACTGGGAACTGAATCCTGGTTCTCTGGAAGAGCAGCAAGTGTTCATAAGCCATGAGCCAGCCACACTGGAGACTGGTGTTATTCCCTAGCGACTCCCAGAGACCAGTACCATGCTCCATCACTCAGAAACTTAGTGTGTGGATGGAGTTCAACAGGATGTCTGTATTCATTTAAAAGTCTCACCTCCTCATTCATCGGCTCACCATTTCTCAGCTCCCACTTCCCACTTCCTGTGCCCTGTGGTGTGGCCCCCAGATGACTTCTTGTTGAGTTTACCAGTGGGAAAAGCAGTCCTGGTGGGAGGCAGGGGGAGAGGTGAGAACAATGGCTCCGTCTCTGAGAACATCTTGTGTGACAGCAGTGACTGACTGTTCAGTGGCAGCAGGTCCGCGCAGCCACAGCAGACGGGGTGTCAGGCGTCTGGATCCCCTTGGGCAGCTGTGGCACCAGGGGCTGTGGTAAAAACCTCAAAGAAGCAGTTTCAGAGAGGGGAGGTTTTATTTTAGCTCACAGTTCCAGGGAGGACAGTCCATCATGCGGGGAAAGACATGGTGACAGACAGCTCATGTTGGCATAAGCTGCTTGCCTGCTTCTAGATCAAGAAGCAGAGACATTAAGCTACAAACCCCAAGCCCTCCCCCTCCCCGAGATGGACTGTAAACACTTTAACAAACTTCCCAGCTGAATCTTTTCTGCTTGGGAGACCTAGAGTAGTCTGTTTTCTAGTCAGACTCTGACCAAGACAGATACCTGGGATGACCCCAGGAAAAGAACTCTTAGAAGTCTATTTCTGGCTTGATCTGCTTGCCCTTTGACCTCAAGTGCTGTGAAGACCTCATTGTCAGCAGAAGTGAGACACTGGTGACATAACATGCCATGCCATATGTAGGCTTATAGTTTATTATAAAGTGCGATCAAGGATAAGATTTATACAGTGTACTCAAGTCAGGGTACTCAAGTGTGTGTGTGTGTGTGTGTGTGTTTGAGACAAGATCTCACTATGTAATCCAGGCTGGCCTCAAACTCATGGCAAACCTTCTGGTTCATCCAAGGGCAGGGATTACAGGCATAAGCCTTTACATTCACAGAAAAAGAATTTAAAAGCCAATTGGATATCTATCTATCTATCTATAGTGTGTTTGTGTGTGTGTGCTCACATGATCAGAACAAGGCCCTGAGCTTTTGATGCCCTGATTTGTGATGCTCACAGAAAGTGATAATCTCAGGGCTTATATTCAAGACAAATACTAGAACTAGAGCTTTGACACAAGAATCTCATTTCTTACAGATTCCTTGGCTGCAAATCAGGCCCAAAATTTAATTGCACTATTGCAGAACGCACTGTTAAGTTGGATCACAGCATTGTCAGTTCTCATAGGTGACCTTTAAATCATTGAGACCTTGAGCTCTAAGTGGGGAACAGACACATTTAAGAGTGTCCCACCAAGTAGGCATGGCTCCCTTGTTCCTGCAACAGCCTCATCTGCTAAGTTCCCTCTCAAGAGGGTGCCTGTCCTCAAGATCCACAATGACTCACTCTCTCCCTGTCCACATGAGCCAGAGGCCAGGATTTCCAAGGAGGACAAGCATAGAGCCTGGCTTAGGAAGAGTCAAGAACAAACCAGGATGGCTAATGTGCACTAACAACAAATGAGCAAGCACTCTTCAGGAAGACTTGGCTTGCTTATATCATCAGAAACCCGGAGAAGGTGTGAGAGTTCTCAGGTAGACTAAGTGGCCAGGGTATAGAGAACCTGGGTCAGCTTTATGTGTTGATAGGGTACTTAGGGGAATTCAGAATCCAGGGCATCAACAGTTGCTCCAACAGTCTGGTGGGTTGAACAGCTAGAAGCCAAAAACTCATGACTAGCTAGGACAGATGCACTGAGACTGAGAAGCCTAAATTAGACAATAGACGCCACAGACTTAGCCAAGAAAGACACATGTGATGGTTAATGTCAACTACTGGACAGGCTTCAGAATCGCTTAGAAAATGAGCTCAGGGGCATGCCTATGAGGGATTCACATTAGGTTAATTGAAGGATGATCCACCCTGCCAGATTTAAAAAAAAGAAAGAAAGAAAGAAAGAAAGAAAGAAAGAAAGAAAGAAAGAAAGAAAGAAAGAAAGAAAGAAAGGAGAGGTCTGTTATCATACATCTTTCCTCACTTCCTGACTATATAGGCAATGTGACAAGCTGCCTCAAGACCATGCTCCTATGACTTCCTGGCCATGGTGAGGTTACACTGGGTGCAACATGAAGCATCTTTCCCCTTAAATTGGTTAAATGGTTATTGTTGTATTTCATCAACAATAGGAGGAGTAAATTGGTTCTAAGACATGGGACTATCGCTCTGAGAAACTTGACTGTGTGGGTCTTCAGCCTTTGGAACTGGCTTGCAGAAGGAGTATGAAAGTATAGGACTTCGGGTTCATAAAGCCCTCAAACACTGTTACCAGGGTTTAGTGGCCCATTACTTATGCTCGTGTGAATGCTGGGGCCGGGGGGAGGGGCTAACAGCTCTGTGAGAGTCTATTTTGATCTTGCTCCATCTGGTAAGGAGCAAGCACCCATGATCAAGCTGAATTTGGACCCTATGGACTTCTGTTTTCATCTTATTTTTGGTCCTCTGTGGGAGGTAAATGGGTCAAGTGTCTTTATACCTTTCATGATGAGTTGGAACTCCATCTCAGAGCATGAATGCTGCTGTGTTCCTTTTTAAAATCCACTTGCCTCCACACGGAGAATCATCTAGATGCCATTCCCACACTACAGTCCCAGAGCAGTGCACATTTACCACTGCCCCTGACAGTCCTGCTCCTCTGAGGTGCATATCTGACAGTCACACCTTTAAGCCCTAGTGATCTGTGCTCATAGGTCCATACTGGCCAACACATTTAACACAACCTCCTGGGGATGTCCAGACCTCTGTCTCAGAATCCTGGATCAGTAATGTTTTGATTAATTGAGTTTCATGAGATATTGACTTACTGTATCCCATGGTAGCATCCTTAACAAAAGACACAGAGGACATATGGATATTTGGGCTCTCGAAATCTCCACCCATTGCTGCTTCCAAGTTCTAGACAGTCACATCCAGAAAGGTGTCACCGACCAGTATAAGATGGAAGCCGAGCAGCCACTGGAACTAGAAAATCACCTCTTGTGGGTGCCCCTGAAGCAGAACAGCTTTAGCTGTGAGTCTAAGCCCACACTCACCCTCCATGTGGAGGCCAATGCTCACCCATCTCCTCAACCTGCCTTCACAACAGAGCTGCCAAGTATCACTGGCCTGTAGATTAGAAAGGCACCCTCTGGCCATGGGTGGAGCTGATCTCCTCGGAGACAGGAGGAAGACATACCTCCCTCATCTGACGAAATTCACTTATCCATCTTTTCGCTTTCTGCAACCCCCCCCCCCCACCACTGCTCACTTCAGAGTTATTTCGGTAAGGATAGCAATATATCACTTAACAATAGCATGCCATTAGAAATACTCACCTTTAGGCAACTATGTCATCATTGTACAAATACCAGAGAGTATGCAATATCAGATGGCTACCACATCACTGATGTTTGGGTCTGTGGTCCCATGAGGTCAAGGACACCAGGAGAACACAGCCCACAGAATTAACCAAGCAGGACTGAAAAGGGCACACAGAGACTGAAGCAGCCATCACGAAGCCTGCACGGGTCTGTGCAGGGGCCTCTGCATATATGTTATGTTTGTGTAGCTTGCTGTTCTTGTGGGACTCCTAACAGTGTGAGTTGAGGTGTCTCTGACTTTTTTGTCTGCTCTTGGGACCCTTTTCCTCCTACTGGATTGCCTCATCCAGCCCTGATATGAGGGCTATGGCATATTTTGGTGGGAGGCCTGCTCGTTTCTGAAGTGAGGAGTGGATCTGAGGGAATGGGATATGGTGATGGGGATCTGGGAGGAGTAGAGAGAAGAAGGGGAAACTGTGATTAGGATGCATTGTATGAGAGAAGAATAAATTCAGAAAAACATGCTGCACAAAGAAAAATGCTTTAAATTTAAAAATAATAACAAAAGAAAAGAAATACTGAGCTTGGCTACTTAGAGAACACAAGGCAGATGCAGTTATATGCTAACTGCTGGGGAATTATGCCAAAATTCTCTGCATCATGATTACAACTTTCTAACCCTGTCTCAAAACCCAAACCCAAACCAAAAACCAACAGACAAACTAAACAATATCCCCTTCCCCAAATCACTCCTTTTCATTAATTTAATAGGTCTATGTGACAACCCTGGGCAGTAAAATGCCACATATGAAGGCGCTACAGTCTCATCTTGGGTGAGCCAACATGCCAGCAACAGAACCGAGTGATCAATTCTGACCAATGTGATGACAGAGATGATCACCTGCCGGTGCCTGTAAAGCTTCAGGAAGGCCGCCATGTCACCATTTCCATGTGAACAATGGGGCAGGAGAGAGCCTGAATTTGCAGAAAACAGAGACATCCAATATGCAGAAAATACAGGGCATATAAACTGGCATCATAAGTACTTACTGCTAAGTAACATGGATGGCATGTTCTTCAAATGTAGAACATTTAGTACTTTTTATAAAGAAAGTACTAAAATTAAGAGACTTCAAGCTAAATGCAACGTCAATTAAAGGTAATGAACAGCATTTTTATTAAAAAGCACTTTGGGATAGCCTGAGAAAGTTACATATGGTCTGGACATATTGTTAGTGCTTGTAAAAATGATAAGTCACTTTTTGTCTTATCATACACAGGAAAATTAATGACATACTATCTGGCATTTGAGTTCAAGTTTCTTCATTAGCAAGCACAACTCAAGCTGAGATCAAAGTAATAAAGGTAACAAGAATCCTTGGCGTCGGATGAAGTTGTGTGTGGGTCGCCACGTACCACAGTGGCTGCTGGAGAATACAGATCTCAGGATGAGTACTCAAGAGGTCAACAACGGCCATCCCAGCCCCTGGACCAATCAGGACGTCAGGGGTTAAGGAATTCAATTCAATATCCACAGACATACATTTGTGGATACAGAATTCTTTCTTCTATTGCATTGGATATGATACATTTAGTCTTTAGAACACCAAGTAGCTACTCAGTGTTTTCAACCTGTGGATTACAAGCAATGAAATAAATGTATAGTTGGAGTCACCACAACATGAAGGTATATTAAAACAGAGTAGCATCAAGAAGGTTGAGACCTGCTTATATAGGTGCGACCGGGAGAAAACCTAGAGCTGGGAGTGTTCCAGTCTACTCATCTTTCAGGGACATGCTTCTTACTCCAATCTGCTCTCAACTCATTTAACACCGACTTTTCTTCCATTTTTATTATTTGGCTGTACAAAATGCTTTGTCTTTCATGATGAGGCCCTGACCTGCTGCTCCAAGATCCATTTTATGTGATACAAGTCAGAAAGTCTCTAAAGTTATTTGTCCCACTATAGAAGTGACACCACCATTGCATTTCAACTGGGTCTCTGGTGGTTTGAATAAGAATGGCCGCCATCAGTTCACATATTTTTGAATGCGTAGTAATCAGGGTGCTGGCATTCCTTGAGAAGAAATAGGTGTGGCCTTAAGTGAATACACCCTTTTTGGGGGAAGTGTTTCACTGGGGATGGGCTTTGAGGTTTTAAAGTCTAAGGCAGGCTGTGTCTCTCTCTTCCTGCTGCCTGAAAATCTGGATGTGGAACTCCAGCACCATGTCTATCTGCAAGCTGGTAATAGACTAACCTCTGAAACTTCAAGCAAACCCCAATTAAATGCTTTCTTTTATGAATTGGTCATGGTCTCTTCATAGCAAGAACACAGTCTCCAGTGAAACTGTAAAAGGCGGCTTGCCATGTGTCATCAAGGAGCTGAGAGCCGACAGTCCTGGTGCTCACACAACTCCTTCACATTGGAAAACTGGGTTTGAAAGGGAGCTCCTGGAGCAGCTAGCCCTGGGAACCGTTCACTTAGAATCTTGTGAATATTGAAAAATAGTTTCCAGCAAGGGGCCCCATCCCGGGTTAGTATTCTAGGACACAGAATTCTGAAGGTGATAGGGAAGTAAAATAGAAAATCCAGAGTTGTTAAACATGAAGGCTTTCTGTTTGCTTCAGGGGAAGGAATTGTCGTCTTTACTCAGAGGGCTGGAGTGAATGTTATCTAACAACCTGGTGATCTTTTTGCTATTTTATAAAGCCAGCCTTCCAGAAATCCCCCAAAATCTTGGGCATTGTTTAGGGCCTAATTCTGAGCTTTGACTCTCAGGGAATAAAATCCATCCCTTAGAAAGAGGCCCCTTGTACCTTGCATTCTCCACCAACGGAGTCTATCCTTATGCTCACCACAGACCCTTCTTCCTCAGGCCTTGCCCCCTGAGCTGTTTATCAGCCAATAGAACTCATTCTTACTGCAAAGGTCACAGGTGCTTTGCTAAATTGCTAGGGAGTATTGCTAATGGCTAGGCCTAGAGCTGTGTTGTGAGAACTGTCATGTGGAAACCTTTACCCAAAGTTTTACTATGCTTAAATATGTGAGAATAGACCATAAAACTCCAGAAGGTTTGACCCGTTGTCTGTAAAGATGGTACTGGCTTGAGTTTCATTCTTCACCTTGCATGGATCATCTCCTTGCCAGTCATGAGGTTTGCAGGGTCCCCCATAAAACTGGTTCTGTTTCAAGTTGCTCAGATGACCTGCTCCAGTAACCTACCCCCGAACAATCTGACAGTGAGAACACTAAGTTTTAAAGACAAGATAGGAAGACTGGTTAATAATGAGGCTAAATGCTACTATGTAGCCTTCTGGAAGCCGTGCCATACTACCTTGGGATAAACTTTCCTGCACCAATTGAGACATCTAAGATGGTGGTTACCTCCCACTTGAGATGCAGTACTTCCCCTGCTTCTTATGTATTCACAGTCACATGTGAACCCATCTGCAAGTCATATTTCCATATACAGGCACTAGGGACTCTACTGTGTAACTAGACTTAAAGTTATTGATAACTCCCTGATGCTCTCATGTCACAGATAGAGAAACAAATGTAGGAAGTTGCCATCACCACCATCCTATCAACATCCAAACCACAGGTACCTAATACAAGGTGCCCAAACAAGTTCCAGACTGTATGCATTACTGTGTACTCAGCGGAGTCACTTGGAAACTGCTTGGCTCCCAACCCTGTACAAGAACAGAAAACAGCCTATTCTGATTCTTCTTGCTGGAGGATCCTTGTTCCACAGACCAACACGTTGAAGCACAATGCTCATCTCTCAAGGTGGATTCGCACAAACTCAACCACCTCCCACAGCCCTCTTACTTCCAGTGTGTGAAGAGACAACTCTTCCCACTTCTTAGAACAATTCCAATGGCATTTAGGACTGCAAGTACTCAGCTAAAATTCCAGACTTTCCAGTCTTTCTTACAACTAGCTATCGTTATGGTACACATGACTACCTGGTAAGGTGTGAGATGTTGAACAGGGCTCCCAGGCAAGTCCTTGAAAGAAACTTATGCCTAAGCTTTTGCCTAGCCCACCCCTTCTTCCTGCCTCAAATATGGGAATGTAGACTGGATCAGAAATGACCTTAAGGATGGAAGCCATAGTCATGTTGATAAAGCAGAAAGAACCCAGGTCCCAGATTCACCATGAGCTGTAGAGTTAGGACCTCAAATTCCACTTGAGAAATAAGCCACCCTGCTAGTAATTGTTTCTTAATAACTTCTGTTATATGCAACTAAACCCACCACTGACCCACTGAGCATTTTAAGGACGATTTATTTCTCGGGGTAATGGAGGAATTCACACTTGCTGCGGGGGGGGGGGGAGGGGGAGGGTTACTCTAACGGTCTATATTTGGGTGAAAGTTAACAATCCTTAAGGCATCTTGTCTAAGGTAAACTGCATGGAAACAAGTGCCCAACTCACCACAGAAAGCCCACCCCCAGAATGCCAGCCTTGCAGCAATGACAGCTTTCAGATAGCAGCAGCTAGCTGTAGGGAAGGAACTACCCCATGTCCTCAGCGTCAACATGCCATTTGTCTCACAAGGGAACTCTAGTGTCCCTGATAAGCTTATGACTGAAATTCCTATCAAGTAGGCTGTAGGCTCTCTCCATAACCAGCATTTACTAGAAGCTGTATATGATCACCATTCCTAGGGAATCAAACATCTGAAAATGCGTATTACACAACTGATGGCTTAAGGGTCTCAGGATCCCAAGCAACTACTGCTGTCCCAGAAACAAGACAGGAAGAAATGGTTACTAGAAGCTAATTGTAAAAATGGAGGCTCTTGGAAGGCATGCCTTGGAGATTGTTGCATTTCCCTGCATTAAAGACACCTAAAAATATTGGCTACCTCCTACTTGAGATGCTATGCCTCACCTATGTACTCAAAACTGTCACTTGTAAAGTAGCCTGCAAGTCATGTTAAGAGTTTTGTCAACTTGAAACAAGCCTGAGTCATTTGGGAAGAGAGAATGTGACAGAGAAAATATCGCTGTCAGATTGGCCGTAGGCAAGTCTATCTATGGGCCACTTAAAGATTGACGTGAGAGGACCCAGCTAACTGTGCGCAACACCAACCCTGGACGGGTCATCTTTGATGGCTTAAGAAAGGTTGCTGAATGAGCCATGGGAAACAAGCCACCAAGCTGCATTCCTCTATGCTCTCTTCTTCAGTTCTCACTTCCATGTTCCTTCCCTAACTTTACTCAATGAACTGTACCTCAAACTTGAAGAGGAAAAACTCTTTCCTCAAGTTGGTTTTTGTTCTATCATAGCCAACAGGGACGCCAACTAGTAAACGAAAGTTAACTGGTCAAGTACCAATAAAGACCCCACCAGTTAGGCTTTCACTGGGGTCCTAAGAAACTCATCAATAAGATGGTCAACTTGTGTGTGGGATGTGTATGGCTGTATCTGTTTGCACTACATGACAGCTACTCTTTTGATGAAGCTCTACTTCCCAACTGACTCCACCAGAATGCGCATCTCAAAGTATCACTCATTCAAACATGGGCTTTTATCTTAAAAGATTACCAGTTTTATCTCTACCATGTCCATTTTAAATCAGGGTGGTATGTAGTAAATATACATACTAAAATTTGGGGTGTGGCAAGGTATCTCAGGTGAGGTGCCTGCTGCTGAACCTTGAGGACCAGAATATCTGATCTTCATGCATTAACTTAAAAAATTCAATGGTACAAGTACCATGATCCAGGTCCTTAAACCACAGATCCCCCGCCCAACCTAACATGAAAGTAGTCCTTGATGGAGAGGGAGAAACGCACCATGCTGGTCTTCCCCAAATAACTACATACACTTTGGCAGTATGGCCTTGTCTTTCCTCTAAGGTGGGTGGGACAAAGGTCATGTTCCTACCTCTAGAATCAAATATGCTATCACAGCCAGCAAACCAGTAGAAGTGGGACCTAACACCACCTGCCAATTACATCACCCCCTATCAAAGCCAATGTTAACAGCTCCCGCAACTATCAGTCAAGTTCCAGCCTATTGCCATCGGCAATTACTTATCTGAGAGGCAATCCTGAAAGGTCCACCTCATTAAACCATCACAAAGCAAACCTGACAGCTGAAGTCATGAGAATACATGATCCCCTTTCTACTCACAACCAAAACACTGAGGCACCTGCTACAATTTGTTGATTTTTTTTTTTTTTAGTAGAAGAGAAGCTAGCTACTTTGGCAGTCTCTATCAAGCTGGCTTACTCTAAAACCAAAACCTCTGTACACAAAACACATACTGCTGGTTCTCCGCACCCAAAGTCTCTGTACTACCAGGTTCAACCCACCTAAGAAGGAAAATGTTCAGGGGAAATCACAACAGTACTCAACATAATATGTAATTTCCAAGTCATTATTTTCTTGCATAAAGTTATATGAACTGGGGCATTTCAAGTAATCCATAGAGGATTTTAAAGTTTACTGGAAGATGTAGATTTGTAACAACAACAAAAGAGACCTCTTTGAATTACAGAATTAAGACTGTTATATGAAAGGGTTCTGACCCAATGTTCTAAAAAGAACTTTCTAACTAAGGGCTGGGGTGTCACCCAGTGGTAGCATGTAAGCTCTACATGCACCGTGCCCAGAGTACCATCCCCATCATGTCCTTGACTGCTCTGCCCCCAAACCCTACATGAATAATTAAGGAAACAATTAATGAGTATGAAAATGCATAATTAAAAGATGAAAAATGTCCCTAGAAACTGGGAAGTAAATGGTGTGTGTGTGGAGGGGAAAAGGTTCCTGGTTAAGGAAAGGGAATGGTCCATGACTAAAATGGCTGATCTCCTAATATGTCAAGTTGATCCCAAGTAGTTTTTAGTTATTTTTATCTTGCTGGAACAAAGAGTTTGATTTGGAGTTGGACAAGTTCAGGGAAGGACATTCTAAGGATGTGAGGTTCAAAGGCGTCTTCCAGTCCACAGCCGAGCTTGGCAGAGGCAAAGGACAGCTTTCTAATATCCATCTGCACCACTCACCACCTTCCCCAATACAGACTCGGTCAGACCCCCCAACTCCACTCCACCCGACTCCTGGGAGAGTGCCCCATGATGCCATCTCAGGTGCCTGCAATACCAAGGCTGTTCCATGCATCAAGAGGGAGAGTTCCATGCCAACTCAGCCTCAAGAAAGGTAAGTACAAGAGATGCTTAGAGAGACCACAACCACATTTTTTAAGTTCTTTTTTATTTTCCTCCACACTGGCAAAAGTTCCAAGGGAGCTTAAAGTTTTGTAAACATTTTAACTATCCCTCTTCCCCACCCCCCCCTTTTGAATTTACAAAGCAAAGGAGAGTAGGAGTCTCACATTTTTATGGTTCCTCATCTCCTTATGCTATTTGATCCAAAAACTATTTACAAGTTTGTAGCAGTCTCTGTATAGTTATTGTACATGTTTAGAAGGGAGAGGCAAGAAGGGATAGGGAGAATGGTGATCCAAAATAATAGAAACCAAATATAATCCTCCAAAAGCAAACTGCTCTCAGAGCAGCTCAAGCCTTCTCCAGGCACTGATGACGAAAGGGAAGGTGCTTCGTCTACGAGCGGCCCACCACAGCGCCTCTTGTACAGGCATGGCTGACCCGCAACTCCCGCTGAGGGGGCAGGCCGTCCTAGGTGATGGTTCTACAGGTGTTCGGTAGAGGCAGTCAGTTTGTTAAAAGGAGAGCTTGAGTACATTTCTACTTGCTGTGAAAGGGTAGAAGTGAGCCTCTTGCTCCCATCCTTGCCCATCCCCTCCATCCCACTGCATCCTCCTGCATAGTGGTTTCCACAGATGAAGGTCTTAAAGATGGTCAGGCTTTGTATGTTCTCTTTTCAGAAAAGGCAAGCAATTTGCCATCCCAGAATCTTTACACAAAACCTTTTCAGGGCCATGGCAAAACACACTTACGGTGCTCTGAGGAAAAGATGAAATTCCCAGCATTTATCAGAAGCAAAAGTTTATCCCTATCTTAGTTGAAATTACACAAATTCATACATATGGTAAAGATGCCTCTTAAACGAGACAAATTTTCATGTAAGGGCCCAAAACAAACTGGTCCTAGTCCTTTGAAGTAAAAATACTTATGGGGGGGAAAATCAGTTTTTATATGAAAGGAAAATGAAGTCCCTGCCCCAGGCCATAGGGTCTCCTTTGTCCAGTAGTAAAGTTGGAGTATGTCAGGGGAGAGCTCAGCTTGCTTAAAAGCCACTATCTAATGAAGAAGACATGAATCCTTTCTTCAGAAAGATATTCAGAAAGAACAAGTGAGGGGTGTGCAACATCAAACAAGCCAATCTCCAATCCACCCTCAGGGCCTCTGATGCAATCCCGAAGTTAGCAACGACCATGCAACCTCAGACAGTACAGTTCTGCCCATCTCTGGCAATAGTGAAGTTACTAAGAATAGTGAGGTCCAGGGGGCATTGTGTTGCTGGTCAGTGTCTATTAACCATTAACTCTCTTCATGACTGCACCAGTTAAGGCCCTTTGCCTGTGTTGGGGTTGTGGAGAAGGGTGGAGAGAAAAAACAAAACAGAACAAAAAAAGTGACAAGAGAAAGCAATCTGCTATTGGCAGATTACAACACACTTTCAAGAGACAGTAGGTAACATCAACACAGTGAATGTGTGCTGCCAATATCAGCCCTGCTGGGGAGCAATCCCAACTGCCACCCCCCAAGACAAAGGGTCTGGTCCACTTAGGTGCAGTCGGAGATGCTCACCAACAGTGATTTTAAATAATCTTGGACACAAGGGGCTAGGAAAAAAAAAAAGCCTGAGATGATTGGTTCTGTGATTTGTTGCAGAGTGACAGAGCAAATGGTGAATGCATGTTTTGTCCAATGAAGAGAATCCACGGTCACTAGGCAGAATGGGGGAAGGCTGGCACAACGGCAGGTAATCAGTAGTCATCCAGAGTCTCAATCTCACCCATGTTGAGTCGCTCTGATGACGCATTGACTGAAAACCCTGAAAGAAAAAAAAAAGTTTATGAGTGACTGCTCACTCTAACAGCCAAGTGGCTCAACTTTAAGATTTACACTAAACTGGGCAACTGAAGGAGGACAGAAGAAAAGGAAAAGGAAAGGAAGGTAGAGCTGTGCAGAAAAGGACCAGACTGGAATGGAGTGAGCTCAGGAGAAGCATGGCTGGCGGCACTCACAAACACTGTGACACAGGGACACCTCACGGTGCTGGCCACACAGAGGAGCCTTTTCCAATGACATCTATAACCACAACTTGGTAAGAACTTTGGTGACAGGCCTCTTGGGAGTGAGCAACTCTGACAAAGCCTTCCAGTTTCCTCTGTCCTGGATGAACTGACTGTTCAAGCTGCTGTTGGAAAGCCAAAAGCAAACAGGAGACGCTCCCTACTCCAGCGCGGTTGTTGGTATTGGGTGGGTTTTTCACAACTTCATTTTGTCCTTCAGTGTTTTTTCAAATAAATACACATTTGAAATGTTCCAATAACAAACAAAACTGCCTTACATAATAAAGTAGCTTAATTAATACTAAAAAATAAGATTTTAAAAATAAACAAGCCTATTTACTAACCAAGAAGGCCGTGGAGAAGCTGCTGTCTGACGCAGGCAAGGACACCAAACTCCATCCAAAGTCCCAACCAGCTACTGTGTACCCACAACCCAACCACAGCCCTTTTTCCCCCTGGACATATTGAAAGGCTTAGTGTTCATATCTTTCAGGTGATGGTTTTATTTGGTAAGTCCAAAAGACTGGTAGTCTATGAAATGAGCTATTAATTCTATTCTGATGCAAGTTTGTGTGATTTCACAGCTTAAGCATGAGTGAAATAATGAGTTGTATGAAACAGGAGGAGAAATGTAATTTTAAAATCAACTCATTATTTTAAATTAAGACAGGAAAAGAGAAAGCTGTAGAGAAAGAGTATTTGATGTTATGATGTACTGATCACAGGTGAGGCTTTTTAGCAGACATGGTCTGGCTTAAATGATTTAAAAGCTCAGGCATAAATTCAGCTCCCAACTACACAAAAACAGCAGCTTGTGGATGTCTTGAAAGGCAGGCAACACAAAGTGGGATTTACCCACTCTGCTGCTCACAGAACACTCATTTGCATGGCTTCTTTAAGACTACGACCCTGTCTTTGTAGGAAAGGGGAGCCTGGCTGTATGTATTTTACCACCTGGGAACCCTTACAGTTAGTATGAGCAGACTCCTCCGGCCTGTGCCACCCTGGAGTAAAATGACGCTGGGGCTCCCTCTGTTGATTTGTTTCAGAATTAAAGTTCCTTTTCAATCTACTTATAGATCAAGTTGGACCTTATGCATGAATTTTTTTTCTCAATATGTATATTTACAGGGAATATATACCTTGAAAAGTAATAGATGAAAATTTATAAAAAGAAAAATTAGAAGATAATTAGCAATTATCAGAGGCATTCCCAGAAGAAGGCATAAGTAGGCAGTGCTTTTCATATGAAAAGCTTGCCCAAGTGAGTCCCCTCAGCACTTCATTGAGAAGTTTTACTTGCCCTTCTGTACTGGCTTTCCTCCCCTGCGGGATTAGGGAGCCAATAAGCTCTAAGAGGACCACCCAACTCCACCCTCTCTTCTGGGGTCTCTGGCAGAAGTCCAAGACCACACTGCAAGGACAAACATGAACAGCCAGGCCACATCTGTGGAGCAGCCCCTCACACCTGGCCTGTAAGCTACCACAAGGGCTGCCTAGCTAGAATTAGTTAGAAATCTGTTCACCTATTTCTGTCAGAATTTTACACTTTCAACCCATGTTTGATATTAACACTTGAGTGGGAAAGGAAAACAGACTTTATGACAGCCAAGTTTATATTAACTTCATATTCAAAAATAGAAAATTTCATTTGCATCACTCTCTGCAGGTTTAAGCCAATTTAAGAAACACAGCAACTTACATTCATTATTTATGAAATACTACTCCCTACCACCCCTGCCTGTTTTTTAAAGCCCTAATTTAGGCACCTGCTTTTCCAGGAAGCAGCTCTGTCTGAGGACAGCAGCCCTCAGCACCATGGAGGAGTGGAGGCCTGCGGGCCCAGCTCGTTGGCCAGGAGAGCTGGGAGTCCTGGTACCACAGCAGGTGGATGGGGCAAGTAGTGCTTCTTTGAACATCTGCTTCCAGCACGCATCAGCCCCTGAACTTGTGAATGAGCACTACTGATGTCCATTATCATTATCTTTGTATGAAAGGCTAAGCAATGTTTTAACGTTTGAAGGACCAGAATACTGTTAGTTTGCTTATCCCAGCACATGGGCACACACCCTGCACTTACATGCCCAGGAAATACTTCTCTTAAAATCATCTTCATCTAAAATCATCTTTACATGAAGACTATAGTGACTTATCTGGTTTACTGTCATGAGCCAAAACTTCCTTCCACCCTGCCTGAGACTCCAGGCCTATTCTCACCTAGTAAACTGGGATCTGCTCGAACCATCTTCTGCTTTTTCTTCTTCTTGCCGCTTTGCACAGCCTCAAAATTGGATTGTTGGTTGTTGCTTTGATTGGTCTGAAATACCGAATGGAGTGTACTATGGTTCATCCCCCAAACAGAGTCCTGTGAAACAAGAAACACAAGAGCCCAACTATAGTTATACAGTCGATATGGACTGCTCTGAGAGAATGGCTTGTCTTGTCTTCAACTTATCAAGTGTGAACCTGTAAACAAAATCCTGGTGTGATAGCTCAGAGGGCAAAAGTGGCTGCCACAGAGCTCTGATGGCCTGAGTTCATCCCCAGAACCCAGAGGAGGAGGAAACCAAGTCCCAAAAGTTTCTCTTACCTCCACATGCCCATCTCGGCGTATGCGCGCACGCAGACGCACACGCACAGACACACACAGCCAGGCTGGAGAGATGGCTCAGTGGTTTTGTAAAGGACCTGAGTCAGATCCCACAGTAGGCAGTTTACAATTGCCTGTAGCTCACAGGCTTTTTTCTTATGGGTAGCTCCATTCATATGCACACAATCACTGACACACAAATACACATAATTTTAAATTATTCTAGAAGTAAATCTTAGTCCTCATTTACAACACTCCATTTAATGCCTGATGTCTCAAGTCTCTCCTAAAACTTCAGGCTTTCATCCAGCTGTACCAGAATGGCTGTCCTGAGTTTTCTAGCAGATTCAGTGTCTATGTCATCCATTAAGGAGTGCAATACAGTCATGCATTAGTGGCTCCTGTCTTTAATCCCAGCAACTCGGGAGACAGAGGCAGGCAGATTTCTGTAAGTTCAAGGCCAGACTGGTCTACAGAGCAAGAGTGCAGGACAGACCCGGCTACACAAAGAAACCCAGTTGTGAAAAAAACAAAAACAGAAAACCAGGAAGGAAGTAAGGCAGGCAGGCAGGCAATACACAGCATGACCATCAACAGGCTTCAAAACTATGACAATACATATACTCGACTCACAACAAAAACACTTTTGTTCTCTAGTACACAGGTCAGAGAATGAGCTGGCAGTGTACTATCAAAAACTAAGGTCATACATGCTATTCATATTGGCAAGCCCAGAAGGGATTTGTTACAAATATATATATATATACACACTTTTGCTAACTGGTTAGACCACAAAACAGTCCACCAATCCTTTGTTATTGATGTCTTTTTTAGAAAAACTGACTTCAAAAGGAGTCAGTTCAAAGATCTGGTGGTAACACCAAGGGAGGAGTGCAGAAAGCATTGTGGAAGAGCATGCCTAGGGCAGGTGTATGAGCACATCTCATGTGGAGGCATGCCCTTACTGTTGAGTCCACAGGCAGCATTCCACAGGTACAGTGGACTCATCCCATGTGCTCCTGCGATGCCCTGAGGCATCTGTTCTATTTGGGTTCTGGTACTGTCACCTGCCATTTACCCCTGAGCCTGCTCTACAATTAGATCTAAAATACCTGTGCTACACTATTCTCCCTATCTCCAGAAGTGATCCACAACACAGTTATCATCACTAGTAGAATAACATAGCTCAGGGATATCTGCTATCTGGGACATTTACACAAACATGTACTTTGAAAAGATGAAAACAACAGAGGTTTTTTAAAGTTTTGCACACTGGATACACAAAAAATAAAATATTTGTTTTAATTTCTCTGGCTACTCAAAATTTACAGGCATTCCTACTCACAGGTACTGAACACTGTTATTTTATACCTGCTGCTGCTGTTGCTGCTGCTGCTGTTGCTGCTGCTGTTGCTGACGCTGTTGGCTGGCTTTCTGTTTGGCACGGCGCTCAAGGAACTGCTTGGCAAACTCCTTGGCTTCAGAAGTATCTCCTAAATAGGCCCTGATATAGTCATGGACTTCATAGGGAGATTCCACTTCTTTCAAGAAAGAAACAAATGTAGGAACTGTAATACGAGAAGGAAGAAGGCATAAGACAGTAACAATGAAATAAAGACCATGTACAAAGAACCAGACTGAGGTTGTTAATATATTATCACATAGGCGTTAACAACAGAAATATGAGAGCTGTGCAGCTGCTGTGGCAGATACTCTCATCTGGCTAATACAGATGAAAGAGCCTTATCACAGAGATGAAATGTTCCAAAAGAGCAGCGTCAAGCAAAGATACATCACACACACTGAACTTTATGAACTAAATGCATGTTGGTTGAAATTAGATATTACAATGTCTGATAGTTATTTGTCTAAGACTAAAGTATAGTTTGGGAATTCATTCCTTCTTCCCTTTAATTCAGTTTATTGAGTGTTAAGATGGACATCAGCTAACCCGATACTTAATAAAGATACAGAGAGATCTTCTGGAACCTGTAATTAATTGGGGTATTACATGTTTTAGAGAGCATTAAGTAGAAAATACAAATTGTGTGGCTTCAGGAATAAACAAAAAACAAAAAACAAAAACAGCACAAACAACAGATTGAGACAGACATGGGTTTAAAACTTGGTTCCGAAGTCTGCTGGCTGTGTGACCTTGATGAGTTACTTAACCATTCTGAGCCTCTGTTTCCTAATTTATAAAATGGGGATAATATCACCTACCTTCAAATTTTACTAAAAAAAAAATGATTAACTGCGGTAACATTATGTTAGCCCAGCTAGTGCCTAGCACATGGTAGGTGCTTAATGGATGGCAGCCATTACTACTGTGCAAATCTGTTTTCTCTGAGGCCTTCAGACTCTTTGCAATACAGCAAAGGAGCCTGTCAATTTTGCCTGTTCAGATTTAACATTGTTGGCTTTAGGCCAGTTATTACCTTGATCTATCAGCTGAGGGAATCCCTTCTATATATGACCAATAGTCACTGTTGCTCATCTACGGCCGGGAAGGGGACTCACTCTCATCTAAAGAGCTAGCTCTCTGTATACAGCTCGCATTACAACCATGCTTTTTTTGAAATTATGCTGAGACCTTTGTCTCTGCAGCCTCAGCCCACACAAAGCAAATCTATCTATCACTTCCCAAAGCAAGAAGGGAACAATGTCATATCGCTTTGGTACCCCAACTGTGACATTTAACTTTTTCTTAGACATGATAATGTAGCTGAAAATGTTTCCCATGAAACAGGTAATAGAAAACTATGACTTCCTTTGTCCTGGACATCATTAAGGCAACCTGAGCTGGCATTTACTTTTTGGTAACTGCTCATAATCTATTTGAGCGTGGTTTTATAGGATTTTTTCATAAGTAATGCTATGAGTCAGGTTTTAAAAGAAAGTGCAAGACTTGGTCCCATAGATTTCATCTTCTACATTCTGGCTCAGTGTTCCAACCTGCCAACCTCCTGGTATGTCCTGCTCTGTCAAACCACATGCTGGGATTCCCTCCCCAATTCTTACCATCCAAGTTATCTGCCGTATTAAGGGCATGAAGCATCTGTTCACACCACTGGGTAAATCCATCTTGGGCTTTATTTACTCCCTGAAAGAGCTTCAGCAACTTTTCTTCTTCTTCTACTTTCTTATTCTGCCGGTTAGACACACCTACAGATTTACTAAAGCAAAACAATAGGGTGATATTATATTCCCAGAAGCTGTTACTATGTGATTGTACTACAATACCATAAAATACTGTCTAGGAAACACTGGATAGCTGTCCAGTAAGCCAATTCTAAGTTTACACATGAAAAAAAAAAAACTGAGGTATTTTGATTGGACACCTCCTTAAAAACTAGCCTCAGCTAAAATCCTAGTTTACAGGGCTTCTATTTTAAGAAAATAATGAAGTTCTTCCTACATATTCTTAGGTAAGCTGTTTAATTTACTTAGCCTCAGTTTCCTCATATGCAAAATGGTGCCAATACTTCTTTGGGTTATAATTAGGAATGAAGACAATCGAGCAAAGGCCGGAGCATAACAGTGCCTGGCAAACAAGTTCAATAAACTTATATATTTATTTTCGTCAAGTCTTCAATCAAGATGAATCTGACAACACCACCATTTATTAAGTACTTACTATATGTCAGGCACTTTACTATTTCATGTGTATTTGTTTACTCCTTATAACTACATTCATAAAGTTATTATCTTCATTTTACCGATGAGGGAACTGAGGCCCAAAAGAGGTTCTCTCTTGCCCAAGGTCACACAGCGAATAAGTGGTAGTGCTGGGATTTGATTTCATGGATAAAACAACAAACCCATGCTCATTCAACAACACTGACTACTGAGGAAAGAAAGATGAAGATGAAATAAAACTAATTTGTCATATAAATTTAAGGCCATTACAGAAGTATTTGTAATGCTCATTCTAGTATAAATATACCTTAAAATATACATTAGAAAAGAAAACCTAAGCTACCTACAGAAAACACTGGAGAAATGTTAACAACACAAATACTCTACTCTTGTTATCAGCCAGCCACCATGTAGTAGGCAAGGGATTAAGTGCTCAGTAGTAGTAGGACAAGCCCAAGGAGCAATCAAATGTGTCTTAACTGGGTAGAAGGCAATCACCAAAATTCTGAGTTATATACTTGGGCACAGATGAAATAAATGTAAGTAATAAAAATTGTCTCTAACACCCTTTCCATAGCCCTTACCCCCACCCATCAAGGTACACAAATGCAATCATTATGACCCTACCTGAGACTGGCGTTGCTTTTATTTTTATTTGTTGAATTTCTAGGTCCCACCTCTTTCACTGCATCATCCCAAAACCCCATGTTGGAGTTTTTAGTGTCTGCATTACTCCAGATACTACTGACTAGATCGGACGCCCACTGGTTAGGAGGACCCGTGTTTATAGAGCCCCATACAGAATTTCCAATGCTGGTGTGCAGGTTGGAATGCTGTTAAAAAGATTTAAAAAAAAAAAAAAAAGACTCTGGTTAACAATATTAAAAAGACAGTTTGAAAAAAGTTGAAAAGATAACCGAAAAGCAGTCCACAAAGCGTGCACTCAGGAAAAGGAACCCACTGTGCTGTTCCGGGCTCTGTTTGTTTGCTGGTGCTGCTGCTGTTGTTGCTGCTGCTGCTGTTGCTTCTGCATCTGCCTGGCCTCTTCCTGCTGGATCTCCAGAAGAGACTTGGTGGTACCTGCAGGTTTGCTGACATTCCCCCAACCTGAGAGTTTCTGTTGTTGCTGCTGCTGTTGCTGCTGCTGGAGAGCTTTCATCAATTCCCTCTGCTGACGCCTTTGCTATTGGACAAGGACACCACTTCAGGATTTGTTTTTACACTAGTTTACAAGCATCAGGATGCTATAGAACACTAATGCACAACAGCTAAACAAAACCCAAATTTCTTTTGATTAAATTAAGATGGAAATAGAAAGCGGTAAAAGAAAAGCCAAAAGACTAAATATAGAATCACTTCTTACAAATAAAGAAGTCTTTTTGCTTAAGTACAGCAATGAAATAAATGCTTACCTCCCAAAGCTCCACCAAAATGAAGAACAATATACACTTTTTGTGCATTTGTTTGTGTGTGGCTTTGGGGTTTCACTAAACAGAGCCCAACTAAGTCTGAAGCCCTCCCAGTCACAGCTTCTTAAGCACAGAGACTGCAGGTGTGCACCACATCTCAGCTACATGTAATTCTTTAAAAGCATAAACCAGTGAAGGACAACACAGGTAAGAACGAGTTTTAAAGACAGAAAGTATGGCTAGGGAAGACAGCTAAGTTAGTGAAGTGCTTGGGGACCTGCGCTCAGTCCCTGAAGCCCATTGAGAGAGCCGAGTGAGGTTACAGACCTGTAGCTCAGCACTGCAGAGGTGGAGATAGGCAGACCCCTGGGTCTCACTGGCCAGCCAGCCCAGCCTACTTGGTAAAGTGGCAGGGCAGGGAGACACCATCTCAAAAAGAAAATTAAACCCAAAAAAAGCAAGCAAACAAAGCACCGGACATTGTTCTTTGATCTTTTGATCTATAATAGCCAGTGTAGCACACCCAATAAAATGAAGCATAAATGAAGGTAGCTGATAAATCTGCATGCTCAAGCAGAAAGCTCAGGAACTCCAGGTGTTTACATAGAATCTCAGGAAGGCTCGCTACAATAAGAAGCAGTAAGAACTGCCTCTTTTGCCCTGTTTGGTTGAGCAACTGTCTCTCTCTTCACCCCTCCTCTCTAGCAGAAAACAAATTTTCTATTTGGAAAAACCAACACAGATTAACAGACTATTCTACAGTAAAGTGACTAGTACAAGTAAGCACCAACAGGTGGGAGGCAAGTCCCCAACAAAGAGCCCAGAGAAAAATCACTAGTACCAACAACACAGAACACATAGAAGAACCTTTGATATCCTTAACAAATAGCTCAGAATCACTACACATTTAGCATATGCTTCCTAGATAAAAAAAGCAAAGGACCAAAATAAGAATACAAAATTCAGTAAAAAGAAACAAGAGAAAACATGAATTGCCTTTAAAAAAGTAATTAATTAATGTGTATTGAGTATTTTGCTTGCATTTATGTATGTGCCCCGTGCTGCTCATACAGCGCCAGCAGAGACCTGAAGGGCACTGGATTCCCTGGAACTGAAGTTACAGATTGTCATGTGCCTCCATGTGAGCACTAGGAATCAAACCTGGGTCCTCAGCAACAGCAGCAAGCACTCCTACTGTTGAGCCATCTCTAGCTCTGAATTGGCTTTTTAAAAAGCAAGTAATATCCCCAAGAACAGTGGTTCTCAACTTATGGGTCTCCACCCCTTTGGGAGGGAAGACCCCTTTCACAGGGGTCACATGTCAGATATCCTGAATAGCAGATATTTATGACTCATAAAGGTAGTAAAATTAGTTATAAAGTTGCAATGAAATAATTTTACGGTTGGGAGGGTCAACACAACATGAGGACTGTATTAAAGTATTGCAGCGTTAGTAAGATTGAGAGAAGCTGCATTAGAGAGTTGGTGTAATCACTAAAATAAGACTAAAAGGTCGGGTGGCAAGGCGGTGGTGGTGCAACACCTTTATTTCCAGCATTTGGGAGGCAGAGGCAGGCAGATCTCTCTGAGCTTGAGGGCAGCCTGGTCTACACAGGGAAACCCTGTCTTTAAAAACAAAAACAAAAAAACAAAAGGCTATATATACTACAAAACCCAAAGAACTCAGAAATTTAAAGCTCAACAGTAAACCTGTAGGATAAAACTGAGGAAATGTGCTCACCAATAATGATATAAAGACAGATGGAAAATAAAAAGATATAAAAATCTACTATGGCAATCATACAATTGACAGAAACAGCAGAAAAGCAAACAGATCAAGAGCTGCACAGCACTGAGCAGGTCCAAACTGAACAGGTTAGAGAGGCCCACGCACGGTGCTCAGCGGAAGACAAAACAAGTAACATAAACTTGGGTTTCTCCAGGTGACCGGCATGGAAAGCATTTTGTGCTGCTCTGTAAGATACAGGGAGATAACAGGTTCCAAGAGTATGAATCAAACATAGAGTAAGATATTAACTTTTGGCAAGCAGTATTGGGGCAAAAGACTGTGGCTAGGACCTAGCTCAGCAGCAGAATACCTACTTATGCATGGAGGCCAGAGGGACTCTGATTCTTTTTCACATTTACTTTTCACTGGACAAACACTAAAATCATTACAACAGTTTCTAGTCTTGAAAACTGAAATACTCTGCTCTGACCTGTTTGCTGATAACCTTTTGGAGAAGGGTAATTCCAAAAGTAAAGTTTAAACCTTTCTTTTGTTTTTTACATTAAAGTGAGAAGGTAATTTTAAGGTAGAGAAACACTTTGACCTACTGGATGATGATTTCCACTATTTATTGTGCGTGTCTATTTTATATTATATATGTTTACATATAAAATTATAACTAGAGTACTCACTATATATATGCAGCTGTATAGTAGGTGAATGGCACAATCCAGATCCAAACATGACAGCCTGCATTCTCCAACAGACTGACTGCTCGGCCTCAAGTGCAGCTGCTAAAGCGTGCTCTTCAGGACGGCTGCACCTCTTATTTGTCTAAAGGCCTCAGCAGGCACAGTACTTAGGCATGGACAATCTATCATCCCATCCCCAGGGCCACCCACAACTTCTATGCCCTCTCCTTCTTGCTAGCAATTCTTTCTCTGACAGCTCTCATCCTCTAAATTAGCACCAGATAGTTTAATTTTTGTGTCCTGTCTCTCCTCAGCTAAAGGGCAGGTTCACAACAGCAGAGCACTTCATCAGTTGTATATGTGGCTGATTCCCAGCCTAAGAATGAGTAAATATGTTTACTCCAAATCAATGAACACAGGCCTTGTGAATTAATTATCTTCCTCTCTATCAAAAACTTATTCCTGCCCTCCTCTCTAACTTCTCCCATTCTTTTGCAGCCTTCCTATCCTATAATGAACTTCAGAATCCTGAGTTATAAGCAGAGATTTTATTTTTGTCATATTATACATTTTCCTGTGTTAGCCAGAGAACTCAATATTCTTTAAAGAAAACTGTACCTTGCATTCAAAACAAATTCACAAACGGATATGTCATGGTTAGTGTTCACTGTCAACTTGACATGCTCTACAACTATCGGGACAATCTCTGAGCTGTGGAAAATTATCTTGATCACAGTGGCTCAGATAAGAGGGTCAGCCCACTGTAGGCAGCACCATTCCCTGACTGGGATCCTGGCTAACAAGGGACCACAGGAACTGAACCTTCGCATGCACCCCTCCCCGTTTCCTCACTGTGGCTGCAATGTGACCAGCTACTTCACGTTCCTGCTGCTTTGACTTCCTTTTCTCCCTTGTTTCTGCCATGAATAAGACAAGATGCAGCAAAACTTACCCACAGTTCTCAAAAACCCATATATTTTTTAAATAAATTTTTTATTATGCTTTGAGAATGTCATACATGCATATAATATCCTTTCCACTCCAACTCCTCTTCCAACCTCATAGCCTCTTAAAAAACAAACAAACAAACAAAACCCCCTGAGTTCATTAGTGCTATCTGTATGTTCATAGGTGTAAGGCTATCTACTTTTTTAAAATGAATTAAGCAAAAACTGAAAAACTAGAGTAGAAACTTCCAGGAAATAAGCATGTTCCCCAATCTGAATGTTATTCCTATTAAATTCTTATATGCCAAAGGGCCCAAACCACAGACTACAGGGTTTAGTAACACTGGGTCAAATTCAGGCACACAGTAATTCTGACAGCAGCCATCAAAGGCCATTAGCCCATAGTGCACACTAAGCTGCCTGGAATACTGAACCAGGCTGCTTTCACTGTTTACCTCGTCTCGAAGCTGCCGTTCTCGTTCTTCTTCTAGCTTCTGGATTTCAGCCAATGACAGTGTGGCCTGGGACTGACATGTTGTTGTATTAGACTGCTGTCCCCATGTTGACGAGGAGGGAAGCTAAAAAAACGGCAAACACATGACAAAGTGGGAAAATATCAGGAAACAAGGAAGAACACTACTACTTATGGTCAGAACCTCTCTTCTTCCCCAGCTTCAAATTCCTTTTCCACATTACTCTGAGCTGGCTTGCTTCTTTTGATCATTTCTCCTAACCTAGGTTTATTTTAAAATAACTAAAAATACACACACATTAATGCTTGTCCTCCCATTTGGGTGGAAGTCTGTTTCAAGCACCTAGCAATAAAGTCAAAATCAAAAGGAGTAACATTGCTTAAATTAGTTTAAGATTTTTAATCCATAAAGGCCACAAAGGACATGCTGTAAAGATCTAATGAATGCATTAAGGTCCAGGATTTCTGAACAGAAAGCCATGCCAGATAGCAAAGGAATGGGCCAGGCAGTTTTCATTCCATTTCTCATGAAGGAGAGTTGCTGGCTAACAACCAGGCTACTATGTAGCTCTAGTCATAATAATTAAGCTGGTTTTAAACATCAATAATCCCACTTTATCTATCCTTAAGTTAATAAAATAAAACAGAATATAAACATGTGGTCCTGAAAACCTGAATTTTCTTTCTTTCAAGATTTTATTTATTTATTTTATGTATGAGCACATCAGATTCTAGTATAGATGGTTGTGAGGCACCATGTGGCTGCTGGGAATTGAACTCAGGACCTCTGGAGGTCTCTTCTGGAGGTCTGGAGGTGCTCTTCCCTGCCAAGCCATCTTTCCAGCCCCTAAAACCTGGATTTCCAAAGCCTGGGTTTTCAAAAGAGAATTCCTTGTTCTTCTTTGCCCAATAAAATGGTAAACTTGAATTGAATTTAGAAGCACCTTATGACATAAACAACAACAACAAAATAACAACAAAGACTGCTAACCTGACTTTTAAATTTAATGTTTGAGGATGGATCAAAACAAACACTCAGCAGCGCCCCAGGAAAATGGGTCTCAGAAGACAGCTGAGGGCAGGTGTGAGGATGAATGTTAGCAATATGAATGTCCTCACAGTTCAACAAGCTCAGCCCTAAGCCACTGTATGCCCTGTATGCGGTCAGGGAAGGGTCTAGAGAGGCTAACAGACAAGAGTATGGCGGGGGCCATATTCACCTTCATTTTAGAATGCTTATTTGTAAATTATTTCAAATCTTTATAGGTAAAAACAAACAAACAAAAGAACAGGCACACAAGGTAAGAACTATGCAGAGCTTTGCCCCACCTTGCCTCAATTACCACAGCCTTTAATATGGGCCCTTAAAAAGGTCTTCTTCTTTTCAGTAAAATACAGGTTATCAACATCTAAGCTTTGTAAGAAGACTCTGAAGACAAAGTGATATGATATGGAAAACTGTTGGTATGATACCTAAGAAAGTACGCAATAAGGAGCTGGTATTGCCAACTCCTTCTTCCCAACTTTCTAAACTATACAAGGCTTCAATTAAGATTTCTGTCACTTGTCTGACTGTTAGCCTGCTAACCTACAGTTTTGTTTCCTTCAAGCTCATCTTCCATTTAGCTCTTCTGCAAACCTGAATGTTATTATTCCTGATGTTCTGTGCACTTTCAGTTCTAATCCTTTGCTAGAGGGTGGGTATAAAGCCCGTGATATTAGGGACCCTGCCCACACTGAACTCATTCCCCATATTTTGGACAAGTTTTCTAAATTACTTTCAAAGATGTATTTTAAAATTATGCATATGAATGTGTCTATGTGTAGGTTGTGTACATGTGTACAGGCACCAGCAAAGGCCAGACGAAGGCATCGGATCCTCTGGGGCTGGAGTTACAGATGCCAGAGAGCCTCATAATGTGGTCAATGGGAATAGTCCTCTGGAAAAGTGGCTAGCAAGCATTCTTGACCACCGAGCCATCGCACCAGCTCTAGTAATTTGCTTTAAAGAATTCTGCTAGAGAGTCTCAAGTGGTTCTAACCCTAAAGCTTTGCTTATTGTTGTACCGCTCATAAACCTCATCTCTGAAACAAACCATTCAACTTGAAAGTTCTTTATCTCTAAAAATACTGTTTGGAAGCTGCCTTATCTCAGGAAGTGGCCTGGATAGGTGGTGACTCTCACAGTTTATCAGAGTCCCTTGAAAAGTTTAAACACAGGCTTGCTGGTGTCCATTCACAATTTGCATTTCCAGGCAACATGATTCTGAGAACTGCCATATTAATGCCATGTCCTCTTCTCTGCTTACTACACTGGATTCCAATATTCTCTTCAGGTCTTTATCCTGTGATTTCCTTGAAGACAGGGGAAAGTAATTTCAAGCTCACATAAAGTCTGCAGAGCAGACCTGCTAAGCTATTCTTAACCTTTGCATTTACTCAACTCTGTGAGCAGTCCTCATTTCACGCTCTGCCATATCCCAGCTTCTACCCATGCCCTTCAGATCTGGGCAGTCAACAGCCGTATCAAAGCAGCTCTTTCCTACTGGCCATTTCTACTTATCCTTACCACCACCACATTCTTTCTAGCACTTTCAATATTCATTTTCAACTTCAAACAGTATTTTGCATCTTCCACTTCGTAACAGTTTAAAAAGGGCTGGGGTAGGGGTTGGGTAGCCCTGGATGGCCTAGGACTTGCTATGTAAACCACGCTGACTTGGAACTCAAGAGATCTGCCTGCCTCTGTCACTTGAGTCCTGAGATTAAAGGCTTGTGCCAGCATCCTTGGCCTGTCTGCTCATTTGAAAAATAAGCTCCCAAAGGCAACTGTGTTTGAGCCCTGTGCTGTGGTTCCTACTCGAAAAGCAGGGTGCTGTCATGCTGGCTACCCTCTCAGGTGGCAGAGCACTCTTTTCTCTTTGATCTTCTGTCAGCAGTGATGGAATGGTAAAGAGGAGGAACCCCACTCAGAAGAGCCAAGCAGACTGACTTGTTCGTGCCTGTACCGCTACTTGTCTCATCCTTGTCGTATTATGTGTGCCTTTCATTTAAACACTTAACAACATACATGCATCACATTCTGTTTTGTTGATGAACCAAATAGCCAACATAATTATCTAACCAAGTGGTTCCTCTTGGGTCTAGGATTATACCTTCATCTGTGCAAGCTGCTGCTGCTGCTGCTGCTGCTGCAGCCTCCGGAGGGCCTCTTGCTGCTGTTGCCTTTGGCGCAACAGCTCCTTCTGCCGCTGCAGCTCCAGCTCCTTCCGTTTGCGTTCCTCTTCCTCGTGCCGCAGTCTGGCTGCCTCCTCCTCCATGCGCAGGCGGCTCTCTTCCAGTCGGCGCTGGGCTTCTTCTTCTTCTTCTCGGGCCCATTTGGCAGCTTCCTCTTCCTTTGCAGACGAAAAATTAAAGAGGAAAAAAAATGTTTTATTAATTATAGAGGGGATAAACCGTATTTCTCTTAAAGGTGTCAATCATGATGGTATACAGAAACGATAAAGCAAAAACCATTTTAGGATGCAACAGGAAGAACAGGTTTTACAGGGGTCACAAAGGTCTGGTGTGCTCTAGGATGCAACTTCAACAGACTATATAATTGTTACTGAGAAGGTCTTTGGTGAAAGCTCTAATCTTAAAAGTAGCTTACCACATGTTGCAACAAAGTCCCCTGGAAATGTCATTTCAATGGCTAAGAGAGCTTTCCAGGGTGGTTTGAAAGAAGTCACTAAGACCTAGCAAGAACCTCAAACAGGACTGGAACCAATGACTCCTCAAAAAACCATCAAATTCCACTGTTGACTCAGTCCTTCTGACTGAAGGCAATATGGTCTTTTGAAAACATCTTTCCTTCCTTCTTAACCTTCTACTACTTTCCCTTTAACTGCATTCATCTTTTCTTTCTTTCCTTTTTTGTTTTGTTTTGTTTTTGAGGCAGGGTTTCTCTGTGTAACAGCCCTGGCTGTCCTGGGTACTCAGTCTGTAGAGAATGCTGGCCTCACAGAGATCAGCCTGCCTCTGCTGGGATTAAAGGTGTATGTCACCATGCCCCATGCTGCATTTTCTTTCTGCTTGCTTCCCTTAAAACAAGCTCACTATGTCCTCTGGTTCATTTGTCTCAGTGTTCAGAGTGCCCTCACCTTTGCACAGTTGGTTTGCTATGAGTGCAATGCTCTATTTTATCCAGATAAACCATTCTAAGCTGAGATCAAGTGTGAGCCTCTGGCAGTAGATTTTCTCTCTGCCTTTTCTTTCAAAGATTCCTCATCCAAAAAACTATGCCTGAGTTGTTCCTAAGTCTACTGACTAGCAACCATTCCTTTCAGCCATCCTTCTTGTAAATAATACTGCCTGCCACCTCAGAGACTTAAAATGCTACATTTTGCTTTAAAGCTTCCAAATGTAACTAGGAACAGTCATGCTTTAGGCTAAGGTAACATCTGCTTGCTGAAAGGCATTCTTTCTGAATAAAAAGAACATTAGAGAGAAAAGTTATTCCTTTACTGGACAAAGGTTGCACAAGAATGTCCCAAGCACAAGTCCCAACCCAAGGTAAAGAGTATAGAAGCAGAAATCAGACCACAAAGAGCTGGTATAAAAGAGCATAAACAACCTGAGCCCGAAAAGCATCACCAAGCTAGAGCTGGCAGACTTACAGCCAGATCTCCTTGGCATGTGAGGGAAAAGCACTTCATCTACTGTTTGAGCCACTTTAAGGTGAATATTTCAGTGTTTGTACTTTAAAGCATAACTCTGACATTTACGTGATCACTTACAGATTCTGTGAGCTTGTTGAAGATCGAAACCACTTCCTAAGGTCTTCTATTAACACCTGCTGTAATCTCAGCACTTGGGAGACTAAGTCAGATAGACTTCAAGTTCCAGACTAGACTAGGTTGCACAGTAACAAGACACCCTGCCTCAAAAACCTCACCCCCAACACTTTGAAAGAAAGGGGGGGGGGGGAAGGTTTACACTGCACCAGAAAAAGAAGCAAGATAACTAACACACCAAACACACACAAGCTGCTGTTTTTCTAATACAATTTTGGCTTCTAAAAGAGTTTTCATTTAGAACCAGCACTGTTTCAGCCAAGTGATTAAGGCTTAGCAGTTATAAGCCATGTTAATGTATTACCCTTGTTACAATGTGATGAAAACACACCTTTGGGTCTGGGGTTGTTGCTCAGTCTTGTTTAGCATTCTCAAGGTCTTGGGCTCAATCCCTAGCACTGAAGAAAACAACAACAACACAACACTGCCTCTATGATCTTTCTGCCCAACACCTAAAACCTCAGTTTGTTCATGAGAAAACTTCAAGTGAATTCAGTAAAGGAATATCCCAGAAGACTGCAAAGTAGTTCTTAAAATTACCAAGGTCATCAAAAACAAAGGAAGGGATGGAGGATGTGGTTGTTCACTAGCACACATACTTAACAAGACTGAGCTAGTTTCAATACTCAAAAATATACAACAATTACCAGTATGGCAAGATATGCAAAATGGTGCAATGAATGGCATTCATATATATGGTGGTGACAACCAACAGCTGTTTAAATGGACATAATGACCTCACTCAACAGGAGGAAAATCATGCCTGCTATTAGAAATGTAGTCCAATTCTTGGACCTAGTGAGGTCATGGATCTTAAGAACCTACTAGCACCACTTTGCTAGACCAGCAAAATTTCTTACTACAAATTTTAAATCTTACCCTTATACCCATAAGTGTAGCTACCATTCCTCATCAAAGAAGCCTCTCTTTACAGCAAATGGAGACTGTCACAAAAAACCACACCTGAACAGAATGCAGCGATCAACAGACCATGGGAAACCCAGGTCCAGTGGATACACCTGCATAACAGCTCTTGCATCTATGGCTCAGGGAACATCAAAGAGGACAGGGCTACAAGACTGTAAGAGCCAGCACTCCAGAAAGGCTGCTGAGAAACAGTCCGTCCTGGAAATGGCTGCATAAACAAGACAGGTTAACATGGACAGGGGGACATTTCAATTCAATACACAAGAGTAAAAGGACAGAACAAAAGAGAGAAACAAAACCTTAGCATGCCTTTCTTAGCAAGTGACAAAACTAGACATAAATAAGGAAAATAAAATATGTGAATGTATTAATCACCTTGATCTATCACTCAATTGCTGAGGAGCAAACAGTCTGCAAATATACATGGGATGTTCACAAGATACACAATATGCCAAACCAAAATATGGGTCAATAAATTGAACCCTGGAGGCTAAATTCTCTGAACATATGGAAAAGCTTAAAATTATCTACCTCTGGGAAGGCAAGATGACTCAATATTAAAATCACCTGTTCTGCAAGGCTGTCAACCTGACTTTGATCCCTAGAACCCATGATGAGGAAGAGAACCAACTGCTAAGGAAGTTGTCCTCTGGCCTTCATATTTGTTTGATGATACAAATGTGCTTGCACTCACCTCCTACACTAAAAGATAATACATTATAGAAGCCAGGAAGGTAGAAAATGACCATGTGGGAAGTGGGGGAGAACAAGCTCTAGAAAGGGGATAGCATAGATAATAAGTGGAAGGACTTAATTAGAGGGGGCTAGGGAGGGTAATACAGAAGGAGAGGGAGGGCAGAGCAAGCCATAATGAAACAATACATTAGTTAGACGATAGGTAACAGTAGAAAGGTAGGGAGAGAGAGGGAAACAAGGAAAGTATACAACACAGAGAGATACTGTTCCCACTGCCTAGGAGCCACCTCCTCCTCCTTTGTTAGTAACAAAAATCCAAGTGCCAGGCAAGAAACACTTCCAAGACACCTCCCACCAAAGCAAAATAGGCTATTATCACTACCCTTGGCTGCCTACTAGAACCTGAAGGTGAGAACCTCTTGCTAAAGGTGTGAAACACTCTGATCACAGAATGGAAAGCTTAAGCTGGTTAGCTAACCTGGAAGCCTCCTCCCTGGTGACTAGCACTCATAGTATCAGAAGGCGCCATGCAGGCAGCCAGGTGAGAAAAGTAATCAATAGTCCTAGTCCAGTTGTAAAACCCAGAAATCACAACAGCAGCAAGCTGGGAAAGATACTCCCAATGGTGCAATAGTGGCATTTCTATCTTGGGAGTAATCAACAGATGTCAAACTGGACTTAAGGCTACTCAAAAGGAGAGAATTCATGCCTGGTACCATGGTCTAGCAAAGAACCTTTGGCTAAAATGGTCACAAACCCTGGGGGAGAACCTACTATTGACATTTTCCTAAGCCATTATAGCTTCCAACTGTATCCTTATATAGAGGATAAGTACAGCTCTGACCCCTTATCAAAGCAATTTCTTTTTGCAGTTGATGGAAACTACTACAGAGATCCATAACTGTCCAAAATGCAGAGAACTATCGACTGTGATATGCCCAGTTCTAAGAGGGACAGCTACAATATAACTCCTAAGACTTAGGAACATCATATAAGATTGTAATAGCCAAAGGATCAGGACAGCTGCTATGACACAATGTCTTAGAGACATGGCATAGATACTATTCCCATTAACTCTCAATAGTATGGTCAATTACATGAAATTTGAAAAGAATACATCAGTTAACATACCAACATAAAAAGGGAAAATTTTTACAAATTCTTACCTCTACATGAAGAGCTATGGCAGAGCTACATGAAGAGTCAATGGCTCCCAAGGGAGGGAGAATCAGTTCTCTCCAAGGACAAGGCCTATGATAGGGTTCCCAGTCCTACGTGGTCAGCCCTAAATAAACACTACATGGACTCAGGTTTTGTTGGTGTGTGTATATAATAAGAGGTTATGAACTCAAGAGGGCTGGTGGGGAGAGAGGCAGGAATGGAAATAATATACATGTGGTATACTCATGTATGAATTCTCAAAAAATTACAAAATTCTAAAATGTAAAAAAAAAAAAAAATAGTACCAAGAACTAAGGAAACAGACAAACCACAGTCTAAGGGGACATATATGTAAAACATTTATTTAACAAAGAATGTTTTTAAAATATAGATTCCACATCTAAGAGCTAAAACTTTAAATTAGTGGCAAAAAGCTAGCCATTACCAAAAATTAAAAACTTAAGTGTTTTAAAACATGCCACCAAAAAAACATAAAGAGAATAGAAAGCCCAGAAAGCCATGCTATTATGGATTTTTTTTTAATGGTGATACATACCTTTAAGCTCAGCACTTACAAAGCTAAGGTGGGCAGATCTCTGTGAGACTGGGGGTAGTCTAATATACACAGTGAATTCCAAGCCACACAGGGCTACATCTCATTTGACACCATCTCAAATCTGAAAAAAAATCCCATACCTTTCGCGCTTTTACCAAAGAGATGAAGAAAATCACAAAGATGTATTTTTTTCCCTCGGAAAACAAGTTTTCATTTAAAGAGATAACGAGTACAGAGGTGACAAGCCTCAGAGCCACACAGGTTTCTTTTAGTAATTGTCTTCAGAGAAGTTATCCTCCGTTCTGGTTACAGAACCCTAACTTCAAAAAGCAAAGCGCGGTAAACATGTGGGCACCTGCTTGCGTAAAAGTTCTTCCTGCTTCCTCCTCTCCTCCTCTTCCCTCCTCCGCTCCTCCAGTCTTCTAAGAGCTTCTTCCTGCTGCTGTCTTTCCTCCTCTTCTCGCTGTCGCCTCAGTGCAATCTCTTGCTCCCGCTGGCGTCGCAGAGCCTCCTCCTAAAGAAAATGGCAGGGCAGGTGAAGAGTGTGTGAAACTGGCTTGCTGGGATCTGAAGAGGAACAGGTGACAAGCTGCTAAACCTCTGTTGTAAGTACAGAACAGGATCCGGAGGGAAAAGTAGCATATACGTCGAGGAGGCAGGTGTATTATGATAAAAACAAGGCAGGGCGGTGGCACGCCTTTAATCCCAGCTTTCAGGAGGCAGAGGCAGAGGGTCTCTGCGATTGATCTATATAGCAAATTCCAGGATAACCAAGCCTACACAGAGAAACCCTGTCTCAGGTGAAATTAAAAAGACAAACAGACAGAGAAAAAAAGCTAGACATAGTGGTACAGTCCTTAAATCCCAGTACTCAGTCAGATACAGGAGCAGGAGGCCCTCTATAGTTCGAAGACCAGCCTGATTTACATGGGGAGAAATAAAATGAACAAAACACCAACTATTTAAAATACTATTATGCTTCAATAAAATAAAAAAGTGTAGCTTGGCTTAGATACCAGTCACAAGTTTATTACTGACCCTAGACAGAATACTAAAATGCAGGCTTTGCTTCTTCTGCTGGTACCTTTAGTTCTTATTTTTTAATCAACTAAAAATATAAAGCATAAAAAGACCAAGTCTACATAGACACCAAAACTTAGTGAAGGACAAAGTCCTAACAGTTAAGTATAACACAGTATCATGTAGAGAACCCTGAGCGCTGCAGAATTAAATAATTTCTTTTTTAATACCCCCACTCCCACCCCAGGGTTACTCTGTGTAGACCAGGCTGTCCGAGAACTCAGAGATCTACCTGCCTCTGCTTCCCAAGTGCTAGGATTTAAGGTGTGTGCCATTGCCGCCCAGCTTCTTTTTTAATCTTTTAAAAAATTTCATATATGTGTACTGTATTTACATCATCTCCTTTCTTGCCAAGTCTCACTCCATCTCAAAGTAATGCCTTTTAAAAAAAAAAAAAAAGTATTTCTATTTTGTGTAGGGTGTTTTACCTGTCTGTGCACCACACGTGCACTGGTGGTGTCAGAGAACAAAACGGGCCTGGAAGCCCCTAAAGCAGGGGTTCTCAACCTGTGGGTCATGACCCCTCTGGGGGTTGCATTTCAAATACCCTATATCTCAAATTTTTATGCTTTGATTCATAAGAAGTAGCAAAAACATAGTTATCAAGTAGCAACAAAATAATTTGATGGCTGAAGTTACCATAACATAAAGAACTGTATTAAAGGATCACAGCCTTAGGAAGGTTGAGAATCACTACCATAAAACTTGAGTTACGGATAGTTGTGAGCTATTCATGTGGGTGCTTGGAATCAAATCCTGGTTACTCTGGAAGAGCAGCGAGTGCTGTGCCATGTCTCTAGGCCTTGACTGTTGTCTCGTCATGGATCCTTCTGTTCTTCACAGAAGGATGTCTTACAGCAAACAAGTACAAACATGGGCCTAAAAGCTATACTTTGGGCCACAAGAGTGGAGTCTTGCACTGGAGTCTACAAAAACTCCAACAGAAAAACAGAGCAAGCAAGTTAACAACAAAAAATTCCTCAAACATGAAAAATTAGCAAGCTTAACTAGTTAAAAACAAAAGCTTTGCAAAGACTTTCTGACATCCTAGAACAGTAAAACATTGGGAATAAGTCTCATATCCAACAACAGTATACTGGCTAAATAATAAATTCAAAAATCAAAATTCTGTAGAGTCAGCGTGATGATGTGGATTTGTACATATATGTCATATCTGGCATAAATGAGGACATCATTCATGTCAAAGGTCACTAATTACAAATGATCTGTTTCAAACTGTTTGAGGAAGAAAACCTTCACCTGTACTGGGTTACTGCTCTCTAACAGGACAGCACAACAACTCCCTATGGCAGCCACACCATGTGGACAAGGGGTCCTCCAGGGGTGAATGGCTGGACACACAGTGCATCAGACTCGACCATCTGTGGAATTCATGTTTGTGAGAGGTTCTGAAACCAAACCCCTGAAGACATATAGAGATAACTACATAGTTCTATGTATAGAGTTTTTCCTCCCTGGTTTTGAAATACTATCATCAACAGAGAGCTTAAGGGTTTTTAAATGGACTGGAGAGCCAAGCTCTTAGTTAAAGATAAATACAGTTTTTCAAAGTGTATCTGAATGACTGAAATGTGAAAAAATGGTCACTATCACCATCACTTGGGAAACTTAAATCAGAACCCTGACACTCTACATTACTTAGCAAAAAACATTGTTGTCAAAAGCAAACAAACAAACAAAAACAAATGTTGAGAAAGACAAAAGGACACCCAAATGCTTATGCTTTGAAAGTGAGCATATTCTTCTGCTATATATGTAGAGCTGAAAGTAATGACCCAACTATCTGTGGGTTCATGTTTACAGCAACATTATTTATACACTCCATGTATGTATATATAGTCCTCCAAATGTCCACGTACAGGTAAATCAAAATGTGTTGTCTACAAATAGCAGAAGAAATTCTGACCACATGCTATGACAATGACACAAATAAATTCAAGTCAGTCACCAAAGGACAAATACTGTTTTCTTACATGAGAGGTGCAGAAACTGCCATTCACTAGCCAGAGACAGAAAGAATGTAGATACTAGGGGCCAGAGAAGAAATGGGGGTCCACTGTTTCATGAGTTAAGAATGTTCAGTTTGGGAAGATGAGGCAATGCTGCAACTCGACAGAGATGAAGCCTCATAACAGTAAAAAACATGTATGACATCACTGACTGCACACTTAAAATTTATATTGTTATGCTAGCACATGAGTTGTTTAAAAGCACACTTAACAAACAAAATAGTAATGCTCTGCACCTAAATTACTTCATGTTTGTATCAGTAAAGCTAGAATGTCTGAAATCTAAGTAGGTTATGAGTAAATTATAAAAAATTAAGACTGAAGATTAGCTCTTCTGTGGGTATTGGTAGAAAACAAGATCTTTCTGAAGGTGAGTCTTTCTACTTCTGTTATTACAACTGTCTCTCCCTATTCCTTTTGATATTATGGAAGGAGCACATGACACAGCTCCGTCTAGGCGCAGAGCTCCCAGAGACAATACCTGCTTCCTTCGAGCAAGCTCCTCTTCTTCCCGTCTTTTCCTTTCTTCCTCCTGCTGTCTCCGAAGGATTTCTTCCTGTTGTCTCCGGAGCTCCTCTTGCCTCTTTCGCTCTTCCTCTTCCCTTTTTGCCCTCATTTCTGCCTCTCTTCTCTCCTGCTCTAGCTGGATGATGAAAGAAAATTTTCATCAATTTGATAGCAAGCATAGGGGTACCCCAAAGCACTGAATAATTTCAGAGGTGAGAAATGCAGATACTGCCATTCACTCAGCAACACCCCTCTATGCTTCAATGGAGAGATAAAGCCCTAGAAGGGTTCTAAGCTCCAACATGGCACAGTAATCACATCTCTTCCCTTCTGAACTACATGCGTCCTCTTCCTACTCTGCCATGTCTTCATTTGACATGACATTATGCCACATCTCTTAACATGTGGGACACAAAGGAGCCAACTTCATATTAAGTAACATCAGAAGTGGCCTGAAGTGTATGTCTGGTATTTCTTTACTTATCCCTACAAAACACTTCTGACTGGGATCTAACACTGTGACTCTAAGGTTTTAACAAATACCAGCAGGAATGAAGGCCGGGCTTACTAATCTCACCACTGTCAACTGCACTTCAGGCCTTCTCTTTTCTCACCTATATTCTAAGAGTCTTACCCAGCTCTCCCACCCCCAATTCTGTCTCTATCTGCATTCCTCAGCTCAAAACCTAGTCAGTAAGTGCAGCAGGTGTTGAGGAAGCCAGGCTTATCCAGCAGCATTACTTGCCATGAAAATAAATTCTATCATGAAATACACAAGGCACTCATGACGGCCTGCTCATCATATTCCTCAGATCATACCCTGGGCTCCAAGTCAGTAACATAACTTAGCTACTTGCTCCCTGATTCCTTAATCTTCTCGAATCCACCTATCCAGGACTATTTTCTTAATTGCAATTTAATTTTCATATCTGAAAACCCATGCTGAAACATGGTAGCACATGCCTGTAATCCTAGTGCTTAGAAAGTAGGGGCAGTAACCACCTCAAGTTTGAGGCCAACTTGGTCTATAGAGTAACTTCCAAGACAGTCAGGGTTACAAAAGTGAGATCATGCCACAAACAAAATGAAACCTCTACTAATCATGAACTACAATTTAATTTAGGAATTGCTAACTATCAAAGATTACTATCACCACCTCTCTAAGATGGGTAGCAGCCCTTGTACTCTTAACCACCTGTAAGTGTAAATGCTACTTTTCTACATCTCCCCGCCCACCACAGGACTGGTAAACTACCTGAAAGACCATATTCTTACTTACATGTCCTCAGCACAAAGCAGTGAGGAACTAGAAGATACTAAACTCAAGAACTGTAACGAACTACAATCTCTCACTCATTTATGGAGACAGTCCTCACCACGGACCTTGCCACATTCTGGGTTCTGTAAAGAGAGTGCTAACCCTAGGGATACTGAGATGCATTATGTGTGACTCTACTAGGGTGTGAGAATTGAGAAATCCTTAGAATCACACCATGCACTGGTAAAGATATCCTCTTTTGGCAAGTTCTAATCCAAAATTGTTAGTTCCTCCAGGATCTAATGATCATGCTGAACATTTCAGTTTCAAACCTGAGGATACTAAGAAATGACTGTAGAGATTCAATGTAGGAATGCAAGCCACAGACTAAGAGTCTAATAAATAACATCACAGATATTTTCTAACAGTATTCATGACAATCATACCATGAATAATTAAATAAAGTACACATATGACCATAATCATTACTAAGTAACTTAATACTAACCAATTTTAAGTAAGGTTTTCTAGTTTGGGGGGTGGGGGGTGGGAGAAGAGGGAACAAAAAGACAGAATACAAACGCACTTATCCCAGCTAAGTACAGGTAAACTAAAAAGAAAAGATTAGAGGAAAAGAAAAGAAACGGAATAAACAAAGCCATGCATCCTGAAGCTGGGAGATGCATCCTTGTGAAGAGTAAGTTTCCGACCTTTGCAGCTTTGGCCTTCTCTAGCTGTTGAAGCTGCTCCAGGGAAGGGCCTGGTGTAGTGGTATCCAGGGGAAGATCCCATACACTGCCACCTTCCCAGACTGTAAGAAAAAAACCAAACTGAGAAAGGCCGCATAGCACAGACATAGTGAAAAGAGCTGCTCCCTGAGCCTGAAATGCACTCCACCACACACCGCTGCTTTGTCTTTGGGAGGAATGTGTGGGGTTGTCTTGCTATGCAGTTCAAAACAGCCTCGGACATGAGTTCTTCCTGCCTCAGCCTCCCAAATGCTGAGATTAAAAGTATGTGTCCCCATGTGCCTGGTTGTTTTGCTTTAAAAGAAACTAAAGCAGCAGGTTCTCCATCAATACTCTTAATAGTATGTATGACACACTATAGCGTGAAGAACCTGTAATGCTCTATACAGGTGCCTGATACAGAGCTGGTATAGATCGGTATTCAATCTTTACAGATGAAATAGTTTTAAAGCTTCAAAAGGAATATGAACAATACAATAATTCCAATTCCAGTGACACCAAATTCTACAAAGGAGAGATTTCCAGTAGCCATACAATCTCTTCACATCAAGTAGAGAGAACCAGGTGGTTGTATACTATAAATGTATTAAATGTTACTCAACTGTTTATCTTATGGTTAAAAGGTAAGTTATATTTCTTTGGAGAGAGACTGTGCAGGTTTGACAAATTACATTTGGTCTGGCAAACCTAAAAGATAATATAAGGACAGATGTACAAGTACATGAAAGGGCTCTAAGCCAAGTGTGGTGATACATTTCTGTCATCCCAGTACTTTGGAAGTAGAGCTCAAAAGAGAATCTTGAGTTCAAAACCAGCATTGGCTAAATATTCAACAAGGCTACATGAAACCTTGTCTCAAAGTAAAATAAAAACACAACAACAAAGGCTTATGAGTCTGTTTTCTTATTGTTAGTTAAGTTTGTTGACACTAATTCTCTTATTTTCCTTTTTTTAGAGATTTAATAGTCTTGCGAATGCTAGGTTAAGCATTTACAACTGAACTTATACCCCCATACAATACTCTATTTTTTGTGCATACCTATTACAATCTATCTGTGCAAATTAAATACTGTATATATAAAACCAATGCACTACTTAACAGAACCTGATTATATATAAACTGACTGAGAGACTTAGAACCTCCAAAACACTAAAAAAATATTTTAAAATCGTTAAGTATAAATGAAAGCTAAGAAAAGAATAATGAGGGCTGGCAAGGTGACTTGGCCCTTGCCATCAAGCCTGATGACATGAGTTTGACGCCTAGTGCTTCCAACACAGTAGAGAACCAACTCCCACAAGTCGTCCTAACCTCCATGAATGTACTGGATCACCTGTGCCTATACACAGAGACACACATAATACACAATGACACACACAAATAAAAAATAATGTATACACAGTAGGAACATTTTGCTTTAGTCTCTCCTTTTAAGGTTTCAGAAAGAAGACACTAGGCTCTCTACTGCCATATTCTTGCAGGGTCAATTCTAGAACTACCATTTGATGGCTCACCAACTCTAAAAAGAAAAACTTGTCAAAGTTCATGTTTCCTAAGAATTTAACAGATAATTTAAATTCTCCTATAAGCATTATTGATTATTTAAAGATTCCACTTCTGTGTATTATACCTTAACAAGAAATTGTTCCACCAATTTTAAGGTTTTAAAAATCCCAACTCCTAACTTCTCTAACTGGACATAAACAAAGAGAAGGAGTGAAGGTGTTCATTTAAAGTGGCAACACCTGCAAGGTCCGTGTTGCTCGTCTTTCTTCCAACAGAGAGAACAGCAGTACTCCATACACACACTGATAAAAAAACATCAAAAACAAAAGATTTTTCAGGGCTGGAGATTTGGAAAAGTAGCACAGTCCTTGTCTGGAGATTGACACCAGCACACCGCCACCTCCAAATTCTACATTAGTCAGAACAACAAAAAACAAAATCTGACTCACATAATTCAAACAACTTATACACTAAAAGCTTCCTCCAACGCCTTTTTCAGATCTACTAAATATGGAACTTCTTAAAATTTAATAATAATGAATCAATACAACTAAAACATTTTAATTATAAATAGATTAATTATAAATAGTTATATTCTAAATACCTTAAGTTGCACTATAAGCAGAGCGAAACTTTTACCTGCAGGCTGTGAGGCTGCTGGCTGAAGCTCCCAGATAGAGCCAGTATCTGGCACTGACACAGACCTAGTTACTGAGGGAATGATGTTCTGATCAGACATTCTGCAAAAGGGAAATTAAAAGTCAATGTGTTCCTGTCACTTGGAAAGTAAGATAAAGAGGGATTTCTAGATTATTAGCAGGTTTCTGGGTTATCTTGCTAGAAAACACCATTGTTTTGTTGTTGCCTTGCTTTGTCTTTTGAGATAGGGTCCCACTATGTATTCCTAACTGACTTGTAACTCACACTATATAGACCAGGCTGGCCTCGAATTCACAGAGACCTACCTGCTTCTGCTTTGCTAGTATTAGGCTCTATTTCAAAATTGATGAAAGCTGAGTGTGGTGGGTGCATGCCTCCAATCCCAGCTCTTGGAAAACAGGCAGATCTCCGAGTTCAACCTTAGCCTGGTCTATACAGTGAGACCCTGTCTTGAAACAACAATGACACCCAAGAATTGCATTTCACGTCTCTCAGGTCTTCCACACACCAGGTTAATCAAGCCTCCAGTATCTCAAGGGTCCAGTTCGCTTATCTTTAAAATAGAGACCAAGTCAGGCCTGGTAGTACACGCCTTTAATCCCAGCACCTGGGAAGGAGAGGCAGACAGATCTCTGAGTGGTAGATGCTTGCCTCTGAGTTGAGCTAAGACTCACATGGGAAATGTGAAGCACTCTGATTAAGACAGATAGTACAGCTTTGGAACAGTAACTACCGATACAACTTCAGGAGCTGAGACAAACATCATGAATAAAAATCTGAAGTAGAAGGAATTAAAAGAATATCTCCATAATTGCTTTGCCCACAGACTTGCCTTAATGGTTTAGGAATCCTAGTAAATTATGACCCCATGTACGTTATCAATCTTTTTTTTTTCAGCTATCATAGGTAAACATGAAATTAAAATCCCAGCCTATGATCTTTTGTTACAGGTTCCCAAGTGTTATCATCACTCTTTAATTACGATTCAAAAAATGGTATACTCTACAAGTGCCTATCCCTGTAGCTAAATAATTTTTAAGTCATACTATTTCTACATACACGATAAAGACAAGTTTTGGGAAAACATTCTGATGCTGAAACTCCCACATTATATCAACATTTCTTTATTGTCTGTAAATCGAATACATGCATTCACACAGGTGCACATGGAATGTGACATAATGGAATACCACCAACCTTATCTTCAGACCCTGGAACTGCTGGAGAAGAAGAGCAACCTGCTGCTGCTGCTGAGATGACAAAGCTGCTTTCTGCTGCTGAGTCAAAACCTGTGCATACTGTTGTCTTCAAAAGTTAAAAAAGAAAGTATAACTTGTCTACCCATATATAGTTCACATGACTGAAAGACTGAAAAACAGAACCCAAATCTTCTTCCCCAACTACAATTAGAAATAGCAAATATATTTTTCAATTCTATACACTAAGAGTCATAAAAAATTTTTATGAATCACCCCAGAGGATTCACAGATGATGTTTCTGAAGGAAAGATACATATGTAAACATACACATATAAAACAAATGGCATATGTGACATCTGTATAGCACATACCACAGAATGTCAAAAATTGGCAAACACCCTCAAAAAATGATCAGTACCAACCATTTCCCAGATCATAAGTGACAATAGGCAAATCTGAACATCTATTTCCAAATGAACTCTGCAAAATAAAATTACTTCTACATTAAAAAAAAAAAGCCCTCAAAGTGCATGTTTCAGCGTGGAAATTTTTAGGTAATATTTTCCACTAGCTCTGAAAGCTCCAAATAGTAAACATCTTCAGGTTTGCAGCTGCAACTGCTCGGTTTTGCCTTTGTAATTTAATAGCAGTCACAATCTATAAACAGGTTAGTTAATAATCCAATAACATTTTGCTTAAAACAGACAGCACCAACCCATATAACTAGCATCAATGTCACTTTTTCGCAAGCCCAGTGCTCAGGAGACTAAAGCTGCAGAATATGAGTTTGGCACAGTCAGGGCTATTATCCTAGCTAAATCCTGTAACAACAGCAGAAACACATGAACCAAAGGGAGATAAAGACCTTAGTGAGTTGGTCACTGTTTATACTATTTGTACCAGTGTAAGTTTTAACTTCTTCCCACTTTCTTTTCTATGTTTTTCTCTGTGCCCCTCAGAAAGTACTGGTTCTTAAAATTATCATTGGCTCTTTCTTCAACTAAAGATCCTGAAAATCATAATTAGATGTCATTTTCTGCAATCGTCTAGCATTTTAAAAGCTAAGACTAAAATAAGATGGACAGCGGTACACATGTCACTAGTAGGCTACTCAAGTATCACAGAAGCCTTGAGTTCTCACTCTAAAGGGTGAGACTTGGGAGCAGAGTCTATGTCAGGCTCCTTTGGTGCTGTAGTACTGCATCACGGCTCTTACTGTATTAAGAACTGTTGGTACTGGAGGTGATGCATCTGGTACAAGGCAGTGAGTTCCTGCTGTCTGGTCAGTCGTTCCTGGTCCAATTCTCCCTGAGAGAAAAAGAGGTCAGAAATAAGTGGCAATGAGCATTAATGCCAAGAGTATACACATGCAACAGCACAGACCTTCGCTTCCTACTCCAACCTTTTGCCCTTTTAACCCTTAACTAAAAACCCCGTATCTTTCAAAACTAAACAGTGTTCCAGGCACGGTGGTGCAGGCCTGTAAACCCAGCACTTGGGAGGCAGAGGCAGGCAGATCTCTGTAAGTGTGAGGCCAGTCTGGTCTACAAAGGGAGTCCAGGACAACCAAGGATACACAGAGAAACCTTACCTCAAAAAACCAACAAAACAAAAAACTAAACAATGCCACCTAGTGGAATAAGATGGTGTTTCCAGCATAAGTCACAAAGGGTCGGCACTGTCCTCCACTACTTCAAGCTGAATGCTGTTATTGTAACATTATCCAGCACTCCACACCTTAGTGGCCTGTTTTAAAGATCATACAGAAATTAGAGAAACAGGACATTATGGAAAAGCGTAAAATGACCCAACAACTGATGGGATGATGTGGAATTCTACAGCAGCACATGATCTGCTCATAAAGCTAAGGTACACATATCCTTAAAATATTGAAAATATGGAAAAAAAAACTTTCAGAACTACTCCCTCAAATTAGGAATTGCTACTGCTAGTAATAAACTGTAAGCCGAAAAATACAGGCTATAGTATTTCCTTTATATTTCAAAATAATTGCTGTAAAGATGGCTGAAATTTTAGTTTTGTAAAGTTAAAATAGACAAAGAAAAATATAAGGTTTATAATAATAAAAATAAAAACCTAAGATAATAGACTAATTATAGGCAAATCATGTTATGAATTTATACTTTCTTAAGTATTGATTATAGTTTGAAATAAAGCATCTGACACAAAATATGTTAGGGCAGGACCTAAATTCAGAGACACCAGGAGTAAAGAGAGGTCTCTAGGTCTAGCCAACACTTCACATAAAAACATGGGTTTTAAGAATACTGCTCTCTTATCCATCAGTGCTACTTGAGGCTGAGGTGGCAGCTAACACAAGGAAGCCAAGCTTCCCAAAGGTTTCCCCTTGAATGGGAACAGACTGATGCTTAGGCACAGCCCCAATGGAAGAGGTGACTCAAGTTTGGAACAGACAAGGGGTAAGATTACGCTAAGAACCAAGTGAACAGCTTTTAGCTCCTGACACATGAAGAAAGGCACATCTTAACTTCAAGACAGAAAATAAGACTCAAACCTGTCATGTAGATTAAATTTACAAGTACTGATATACTATAATCTTTTTCTTGGGATTTAAAAGAAATAATTCTCAGGGGCTGGAGAGATCACTCATAAGTTAAGAACATGGCTGTTCTTCCAAAGGTCCTGAGTTCAATTCCCAGCAACCATATGGTGGCTCATAACCATCTATAATGAGATCTGGTGCCCTCTTCTGGCATGCAGGCAGAACACTGTATAAATAATAAATAAATAAAACTTAAGAAAGAAAAGAGAGAAAGAAAGAAAAAAAAGAAAAATTCTCAGAAATAATATATGAGTCATAAAAGAGGGAGCATGATGTCCAGTGAGCCTGCCTACATAATCCTTTAATGACACAGACACATTCATCATCACCTATTAAAAAACTACCATGAAAGTGACTGGTAGCCCTCAATACAGTTGCAAGTCAATGGTAGGTTATTTCAGAAATCCAGTATTCACATTAAATTAAATATGATATTTTTATCAATGGACAAGCATTATTCGCTCCAACTTACAGACACAGAAAGGTTAGATAGATCAAAACCTAGAGACCTCCACCAGCAACTCTGAGAAAAGGCAAACTCAAGAAGAAATATTTCCAGCTAATGGTTTAGCCTTCACCTTGGTGGTGCACACCTTTAATCCCAACACACAGAAGGCAGAAGCGGGTGGATCTATATGAGTTCAAGGCCAGCCTGGTCTACAAAGTGAGTTCCAAGACAGCCAGGACTAACAGACACCGAGAAAACCTGTCTTAAAAAACAAAACAAAAAGAAAGAAAGAAAGGTTTAGATCTTCAAAATATCCTAACACAATAGTGGCACTTATTTTAGGATAAGCCTCAAATTTAAGAAATTTTATAAGCTGGGTGTGGTAGTGGATGCCTTTAATCTTAGCACTCAGAAGGTAGAGGCAGACAGATCTCTGTTGAGTTTGAGGTCAGCCTGGTCTATAAAGCCAGTCCAGGACAGCCAGGGCTGTTACACTGAGAAACAAATCAATCTGAAAAAGGGGGGGGGGGAGGAAATTTTATTAGTCAGAAAATAAGAAGGAAATGGAGGTGAGAAGAAATAATGCACATTCTAAATAAAGATAATAAGAAATTCGCAGAGGCCAACCACATTGAAACACAGCAGAGAAGAGCTTTGACATGAGCTTTGAAACAGAAGAACCAGACCATGAAGGACCTACAAATAAGTCACGGTAAGGTAATGGTCTCATTCTTTATTGGCTAAAAATCAACTGACAGATTTTCTATAGTGTATATGAATGAAGGCACAGTAAGTTTTGAAAAGGTCATTACTGTTCAGGACACAACTCTCCCATTCAAAATGCCCATTTTCATTTCAATTTCCACATCACCACATTTGGGTATGGTAGCTCGTGCCTATAATCCTAGCAACTCAGTAGGAGCAGGAGGACCACCACAAATTTGAGGCCAACCTGGTCTGCAGAGCAAGTTCTAGGCCAGCCAGTTACAGCGCAAGACCCTGTCTTGAAGAAAGAAAAAACTACCATTCTTTTCTCCGTCACTGCAACCCAGGTTATCATTCAAAAAGAAACAAGCACTCCTGTATCAATTGTAGGAAGATACTCACCATATGAGGAGGAGGGGCTGGGCCTGGAGAGAAAGGAACCCTTCCCCACATTTTCATGATATCACCAAGAGGCTGGAAGCTTTCATCACATGCTCTCTTCACCAGCAAAGACATAGTAAAATAGCCCGCCTGAAACCATTCAGCCATCTCCTGATTGTTAAAGGGGCCTAAACACAGAGCAGTAAGAATCTTGTCAGGCTCAAAATATATTGCTTGGGTATCATGGTCATACACATTTTTACATAATATTAGCTTACCTCAAAGAGTGACAAATAGTTTTTTTTATTATTATTAAATACAACAAGAGTTAAGTTTTGACATACACAATGTTTTGTCTATTTCACAGAGCTGAGAATTAAAAGCCAGGATATCGCTCACTCTTAGCAAGTGCTCTGCTGCTGAGGTTCATCCCTGAGCAAGCTCCACTTTTACACTTCCCAAATTGTCACCAAAGCTTTAATAACTATAAGCAGCACAACGGTCGCTGTCTGTAACAACTCATATCAGGAGAGAGATACACAGTAGAGCTGATAAGCACATGCTGGCTCTGAGCACTGCAAATGACCAGAGCTACGAAAGCTCTCCAATTTTTGCTATGCTCTGCTGGAGACTATTGATTGCAGAGTAAAAATAAATTTCAAAAAGCAAAAATCAACTGAACTAAAGCCAATTACAATTTATTTACCAACTATACTAAATCTGGTCTTGACAAAAAAACAAAACAAAACAAAACAAAAACTAGTATTCTTTAATAGAGTACTAAATTTACAGAACATATAGTTCTGTAAATAATACAAATAATTCTGTATTTTCTAGGCTTTTAAAAATGTGAATGGATGTTTTGCCTGTACGGATGTCTGAGAACCACCTGTGTGTTTGGTGTCCAGAGGCCAGAAGAGGGTGTGGGATCCCTCAGAACTTGAGTTACAGATGATTCTGAGCCACTGTGTGGGTACTGGGAGTCGTTCTCTGGAAGAACAGTACTTTAAACTGATAAATCGTTTATCCAGTAATCCCCTCCAAATTTATTAAAATCATACATTTATGTTCTTTGATCACTATAGAATCAGGATATATATCAACAACAGAACACTAACAGGAAAATCCCTAGCTTAGAAGCTAAAACCACTTCCAAATAACTTATGGCTAAAATTGTGTGTGTGTGAGTGTGTGCATGTCTCTGTGTGTACATGTACACTCCACAAGCACTGAATAAACAATGACTAAATTAAATTTACTCCTGAAATACAAGGATGATTCTTTCAACTTATGAAAATTCACCAATATGCTGAATACAGTGGTGCACACTTGTAACCTCAGTACTTGGTGGGGAAGGATTACCAATATTTCTTACCACGTCACATATGGCATATGCCTATTTCAGGTGATGCAGAAATGTTTAACAACATCCTTTCAAACTAAGAAGGGGGATGCTCCCTTGGCAGCACATAACTGACAACTAAAACAGGAAGATTAGCGTGAGCCCTGCTCAAGGACGACACCCAAATCTTTGGAAGCCTTTTTTTCTGACCTTCATATATGCCAAAGGATTAAAATAAAAAGCACTAAGAAGCAAAAGAGAGAGAAAAAAAGATGGAGGAGGAGGAAGAGGCTGGGGGAGGCAGGTAATGATGTTCACACTAAGCCTGACAATTGAGAAAGATCTCTGTGAACTATATAGTGTAAGAAAATCAACACTTGCAAATTGTCCTCTGACTTCCACCCATGTGTACCCATTCATGTTCACGTGCCCATGGGCATGTGCACACACACACAAAACAGATAGTCCAGCAGTAAACACTTACTGCTCTGGGAAAGATGCAGGTTTGCGATCCAGCACCACATGGCAGCTTGCAAACACCTGCTACACATGTGCATATACCCACATACCCATAATTAAAACTAATACAAAGAAAAAAATTTAAACATAGTACAGATCTAAGGCAAGCAAGATGGCTCAGTAAGTACAGGCACTTAAGCCTGGTGACCTGAGTTCCACCCTAGGAACTCATAAAAAAATGGAGAGAACCAACTCCATAGAATTGTCCTCTGATTCACACATCATTCAAATAATAGTGATAATAAATAATCTTAAAAGAAAAAAATGAAAAAGGATCTACCACTAGACACACATGACCATGCCTAGTAGAATGATTTTGTCTGTCAGCTTTACTATTTCTAGCTACTTGGGAAGGCTGAAGAGAGGGGCCTTCAGCCCAAAGTATGAAATCAATGTAATACAACATGACACTATCTCAAAAAGGGGGAGGGAAGATGAGAAAATGAAAAACAAACACAGGTAAAGATGCTCAACACAACAATCAGAACCACAGAAACCACAGGGGAACCAGGTTTGGGGGAAGACATCTATAATCCCAGCACTCTTATAGCCAAATCAGGAGGATTAAATGTTGGAGGACACCATAAGTTATATAACAAGAACCATTTCCCTAATCCCCCCCAAAACCCTACATACAACAGGATTTCCTAATAACTACAAAATAAATAACAAAAGCTAGCAAATATGCATACAAATTTGAATCCTGTGTAGCTTTGGCAAGAACATAAAACAGTACAGCAGCTATGGAAACAGAAATCTTTCCATATAATCTATAAGCAGCTGTGGTAGTCTATAGTGCATTCAGGAGGCTCACAAGTTCAGAATGGATCTGCGCTACACATGGAGATCCTACACCACTTGCTGGAATGATTTAAAAACACAAAACAAAAAAAATCTATCATCAAATTCTGGTAGATGTGGAGAAACAATAATGTGTACATCATTAGAGGGCATATAGAATAGACATTATGAGAAGCAGTTTAAAAAACTAAAAATGCAACTGCCATCTGACCTAGTACTTGGCACTCCTAGGCCTTTATACTAAAGGAATGACATACTTTAACATACTGCCCATGTTTATAGTAGTTTTATTTGTAGTAGCCAAAAACTTGAACCACCCAAATGTCCTTTATCAGATGAATGGTTAAACATGTTATGATACATTGACATCATCCAGTATGACTCAGTAATACAAGGAAAAAAGTACTGACATTTGAAGCCATCTGGAGCAATCTCAGGGATTTCACTAAATGGACAGAGCCACCCACACCAAACATTGTATTGCTGTATGATTCTACTTATGTAACATTCCTAAAATGATAAAATATAAAAATGTAAAATAGATTAGTGTTTACCACAGATTAACAAAGGAGTGTGAAAAAGTAAATATATATTGCTATAAAAGGGTAACACTGCTGCTAAAATGCAAAGATTCTGAATCTCAGCTGTGTTGATGTCAATAACCTGGATGTTTTGCCACTGAGAAATATTGTATGAAGGACAATTTTATGTGAAACTACAACTATCCCAAATAAAATGAATTAAGATTCATATGCACACAGCCCTGTTCTCAGATATCTTAACAGTACACTTGGATATTAACAATGAACAAATACAAGACCAGGCAGTGGTGACTGCTATGAGGGACGGCGTTAAGGCAGAGCGAGGGAGCTGGAGGTGGAAGCGCTACCATGCTGGGTCCTCACAGGACAGCCATAACCAATGGGTGCTAACCTTTCTAAAGCGGCAGTCGACCTGCACATAGTCTTTACAGCATTCTCTTCTCTAATCTAACATGTTCACATCCATTAAGGGACTCATTTGTAAAACTATAGTCTCTTCTTAGTCATTTTATAATTCTCTGTTGTTTATACCAAGCCCACTTCAGCAAATCATTCAAACATTCTCCAACACTTGCTGCCATCACTTTCTGTTGGTCTGGACATTGAAGCACAGAGATGATGAGTACTATCCCTACCTTGTGCCCAGCTGGGATGTGTGGAGATCAGACAGTGGACAAAGCATTTTGCTGACACCGCTGCCATTTTAGTCATCATTCTCTGTGTTTATTTTCCTATGTTTTCTTCTTTGTATTTATAGAAAAAGTCTGTTGACTTTGTTTTCTATTATGCAAACTGACTAAACAAAATCCCTTCTCAGGAGGTTCTAAAAGCTAGCAGATGCTTGAGTATTGAAAGTGAAAATGGCTGCTGACCTTGGATTTCCCCCTGAGGGTCCTTGTAGTACCACTTCTGCATCGCTTCGTGCATCAGTGGGACAGACGCTCCTTTCGCTCTGTGCTCCTGCAGTTTTGACGTCAATCTTTCATCATCTAGCGCACTGTCTTGGAGATACGCCACCATCTTCTCGGCTTGCTAGTAACAGAAGATAAAAGAATAGAGGAAACCAATGATCCTGAATTAATATTATAAGGCTCATAATAATGATCACTGTTTTCTGCTACGATTTATGAAAGACACTATGCAAGGAACAAAACAGTTAAACAACCTGATCCCATTTTATAGGAGAAAAAATTATGTATCAAAGACCCAAAGGTGAAATACAAACTAGTATGGATCAAAGCCCGCCCTTCAAATAACGTTTTAAAATATGATCTTGGCCCACTCTAAATTGTTTTCATAAGCCTGCATGTTTGAGTAGAGGTGTTAACAGAACGAAAGACTCACTTTAAAAAATTACAAATAAGTTATTCTACAAGTTTAAATAACTCTTCCTTCTATGTTTCTTATCTCTAACCACAACAACCCACGGAAAGAGAAATTCTTTTGTAGAAAACCAACTCATTATTTACATGTGACAATGTTACACACAATTTTAGGCATATATAGACATGAATAAAAATGTTCACACCCTGAGGCTTTTAATCATCTTCCCTGCTGTATTTAAAGTAAAAAGCACAGATACAGGGACCATCCACAGCTGCTTGTATTCACCATTTTTAGCATTCCATTAACATCCAAAAAGAAAAGAAAAGAAAACAGCTCAGGGCAGTCTCAGAAGAGCAAAAAATAACCTGACATAATGACTACTACATAGCAGAAACTTAAAAGCATGAAATGATCTGAAGACAATTACTCACACAAACATTAAGTACCCAAACAATTTTTCCAGTACTTAAAATCTAGTGCATAAAACCTCTGTACCGGGGTATCCGTGTAAGGGCTTGAGAAGAAGATAAAGTGACATGGTTCTACCTGTTCCAAGTGTTTGAGGCCCTCTTCATCATCTGGCTCTGTGGAAACACTGCCCATACTAGGAGCTTCGATGGCTGCTGTCTCAACTGGCCGTGAGGCAGAACTAGGAGTGGGAACAGGAGGTGGAAGGGTGAGGAGAGGAGAGGCTCTGTCCGGAGGAAGCGGTGTGGAGGGTTGCTGAGAGGCAGGTACAGTTTCTAAAGGGGAAGAATGGAACGAAACTTCTTAGAAATCTGGAGACTTCTCAAGGTTAACTCTACATTATCACATTGCCACGTAGGCCCAACAGAGCTTCACCCTGAAGCTACTTTTAATGGAGAAATGTAGTATTTTTCCCTAGAATGATGGGAAAGTTTAGAAGTCCCTAAAGGGTTTTCCCTGACATGTCGCTGTAGCACCTATCCAATAGCAGCAACGGTCAGTCTAATTTGCTCCCTTTTTTTGGGGGGGGGGGAGGAAAGAGGGGGTGGTTTCGAGACAGGGTTTCTCTGTGTAATGACCCTGGCTGTCCGGGAAATTGATTTGTAGAGCAGGCTGGCCTCAAACTCACAGAGGCGACTTCCTCTGCCTCCCCAGTCTTGGGACTAAAGTGTGCACTCCAACTGCCTGGTTCAAATTTGCTCAGGGTTATAATGCCTCTTCTCAAAGACATGTCATCTCATCAAAACCTTTAAGAAAAATACCTGATAATCTTAAATTAAGTACTTATTTCAAGTGATAATATAGTGTGTGCTTTAAGAATCAAGATGTCATCTCGTCTCAACAGTGCAAGGTATTTTTTAGGCTAGAAATTAAAAGACAGTTTCTGCCTTGATTCCATTGATTGTTTGGTTTTGGTTTTTGCACCTCACTCTGTAGACCAGGTGGGTCCTAGACTCAGAGATCCACTTGTCTCTGCCTCTGAGCACTGGCATTAAAGGCATGAGCCACCATAAACTGACTTAAAAACATTTTTAATTGATGGTTCTTTTTAAATTTTATGTGCATTGGTGTTTTGCCTGCATTCTCGTCTAGGATGCTGTATCTTCTGGATCTGGAGTTACAGACAGTTGTGAGTTGCCATGTGGGTGCTGGGAATTGAATCTGGGTACTCTGGAAAAGCAACCAGTGCTCTTAACCACTGAAACAGCTTTCTGGCCCTGGCCTTGGTTCCTAGTTCTAAACTCTCAATATGTAGGCTCCTAAAATAAGCATAGAAGATAGTGTAACTAAATCAAACTGCAGTTTCTCCTTTAAAACCTTGGCTATTCAATCACAAAGACCCTCTTCAAATGCTTGCTCCTCTCAAGCTTTGCCAAACTTTTTTCAAGTTCAGTCTATATACATGCTGCCTCTACATAACAACCACCTATACCTACCTGACAGAGAGGACTTTCATTTACTCCTCCTCACCAGTAAAGCAGCCTCTCAAAGATACAGAGTGACACAAAACTGCCAGGCTCAATGACTTTCCTTCCCTTGCCATCATTAGCTAATCTCCACAGCAGCTGACACTGTCAAGTTTAAACGCTTTCTCTCCTTCCTTCACTCTACTTTTATAGGCTGTACTTCTAGGTAATTCTCTGGTTCCCAACCCTTACAACTAGGAATTAACCAACGTTCTGTTTTCAGTGCTGTTTCTTTTCCTCGCCCTACCAACTGTATGGCTATGCTACTGTGCTCTGTTTTTGAGGCAGTCTCACTCCTTAGCTCACACTGGCCTCTTAACTCTTGGTCTTCCTGCCTCCACTTCCCAATTGCTGGGATTACAGGTCCATGCTAAGGACCCAGCTAGAACTTTAACTTCTTATTATCTTCCTGGCCCTAACCTATTCTCATCCAGCTACAGTACTCTCATTTACAACTTTTTCTGGTCAAGTTTTCATTCTCTTTCATGTTTCACAGCCAATGTTCAAAACTGAACTTAAATCATTCCTCTTTCAAATGGGCTCTTCAGCTTCCTCTCATTCCTTGGTACCTAATCTTCTGAGCCACCTTAGCTATTTCTGCTTCTTTTCTACCCTTATATGTAATCCATAACTAAAGTCGGTCAATTTCTAACTCAAATCTCATCTGCTACTACCTCACTTTACATGTGCACTGTGTACCTCTCATTATATCTACCCAGAAATTCAGCAGGTCACAAAATAGCTCATGTGTCCTAAGACACCCTACACAAGCTACCAAATCCAAGTTCCAACAATATTTTCTACCAACCTGCTTAGCAACATAGTACCTATTTTTTTCTAAGGGGTTGGGGGTGCTGGTCTGAGGGGACAGCAGGATGGTCCAGTGCTGATGCTTTTGGGGATACTTGCGAAATAAGCCTAACAGTCTAAGCTCAATTTCCAGAACCTGTATGGCAGAACAGGAGAAGTGATCTTGGAAGCTAGCCTCTAATTTCATGCAAACGCACAGACAGGGCAGATGGGGAGAAATAAATGTAATAATAAAAAAAAAATCTAAGGCAGCATTTTATTCTCGTCCATGACTCAATCAGTCCAATTTTCTCACTCCGCTTTCAACATTCAATTATTCAGCTTTATCTACATCTTCAAATTCCTATTCCAAGGTTTTCTTTGAAGACTACCTAGGCTCCTGAAATATTCCAAGGGTCTGCTAAAAAGTAAGTCTTCTTTTTTTCCCCCCTCTGGGTTCTTGAGAGGCACACAATTTAACTCCAGACAAAAGATCTGGAGTGTTAATCTTTACTACATACCTACTATGGGTTCTCAAAATATACAAATCTAAGCTGAACTCCACAGTTACTATTATTAAGATATTTATACTCTATTCTTGAGCACAAAACCACCAAGAAACAACTACTATGAATCAAACAGGTCTCAAGAGGCAAAAATATCTTTCCCCGCTGAGAGTTATTAGCAGATGACAGCTCTGAGGAGGGAGAGTAATTTTTCTTCAGAGGTGTAACTGCTCGTAGCCCGCACATGCTCCAGAGGCTGGCTTCACATATGTGTGCACATGGGCAGACTTAACTGTTCTAAGTGGGTTATTTAAATAAAAAAGGCAGGAAAGAGAGAGGAAGGATGTGTTAGGGAAGGTCCAGAGGAAATTGGAGTGGGTTGGGAGGGAAAGAGAGGTAGACATGATCAAGATACATTGTATATATTAATTTAAAAAAAAAAGGTAAAAGTCCCACAGCACAGGTATATAGATGCAAATATTTCTTAATTTGTTCAAGACATAAAAACTAAAAACAAATTTTGGTTCAGGTCCTCAACATATTAGTCTAATGAAGAGGGGGGCCCTCAATCATTATAATATTGTTTTGTTAGGTGTATACATATAACATTGTTATGTTGATTACATAACAATTCTGGTTACTAAGAATCAGAGGACAACATCCTAACTAGGAGGGAATAAAGTTTCAGCTATATAAAGAAGCACAAACACACAAAAAAAAAAACCAGGGCATAAATCAAAGCCTAAAATGTTTTCAATATGGAGATAAGTGGTTGATGCTGAAACTGCAAAGAAGCCACATACTAGACCTCATGAAGTCTAGCAAGCCATGCTGCCAAGGGCAGACTCTTATGGTGACTGAGTCCAACAGTCCTTCAGCATTAGCCATTACAATACAATGTTTAAGTAGTCATAAGAATAACCACAGAAATACACAACAATGGAGCTTTTAAGATGTATGAGCCGCTCAAACAAACATAGTTAACCCCAGGGAAGATGTGCAAAGACTTGCTTTCTGGCAAAAGTGATGATGAGCTTCCAGACTGGCCCAGGTGCTCATTCTGTTCCCTTGAGACAATGGTATTTTGAGCTGAGGTTGAATATATGACACTAGAAGGAAGGCAACTATCTGCTATGGGCATCCAACCAATGATCCTAAACAAACATCACGCGCAGTCAAGACAGCTCCACCACCTCAGGAAGTGAAGCTCTTATCACCACCCGCACAGATTTAAACCCTGTCTTCATGACTGTTGGTGGGGAGACGTGAGGAGCGCAGCGCTTGACTGCTTTTACTGGTAGCGACACCTATTTCAACCACTGACCCTCTGGGAACAGCCCCGAGGTTAAGTGGAGGCTGTCACACTGGTGGCCACGTACTGGCCTCAGCCAAATCCCTTTCCAGCACCCGCACTCACAAATACACACCATCTCCTCTGCTGGGGACCTTGGCTGGGAGACTGTTTTCTGTCCGACTCTCTTCTTCAGCCTTTTCCATTTGTTCAGCTTTGGGTTCATCTTTCCTCTCAAACTGTGGTGCTTCTTGAGGCTGGTGATCTGGAGGGGTACCTGGTCTAGCACTTGACAATGATGTTTGGGGTGCCTCCTCACTAGCTTCTGGAACACAAAGTAAACATAAATGAATTCAAGAAGGTTTTTGTTTCAAGGAGGGGGGGGTCCAAAAGAATAAAAATAGGCCTCACCAGCTCCTGCTCTGTCTGACTTTTCTCCCTCTCTCCTATCTGTCTTATCAGGTTCTTTGGCCTCTTCATTATGGCTGCTGTCAGAGTCAGAATGCTCCTCTCCCTCCTCCACAGGCCTGAAGTCCATCTCCTGCTCTTCAGGAATAGGTTCTTTCTGTACTTTCTGAAACAAGAAAATAAAACCAAGGCTAACAGCATATTGGCTTTGGTGTTAGGTCAGTGGCTATCATGGTGTTTTAAATAGATTTCTTACTTTTAGAGAGAGGAATGCTCCAGAGGAGTCAAACGTGCCCATTTCTTCTTCAGCATCCTCTAAACACCACTCTGGCAAGCTATCCCTGTCATCATCAATGCTCCCACTGCCGGAGCGCACCCGTCGGTAACCCCGCTCATCATCTCGATCTCGAAAATCAAACTCAAACCTCCGGCGGCGCTCCATGTGTTCCCGCCAGCCTGTGGAACGAGGGCCATCTGAGTTGAGGAGGAGGATAGAAACCTTAGGGAAGGTTTACGACAGCATTTGAAAAAGAAAATCACGGATAGGAAATAAAGAAGACAACTACAACTAGAACTAAGAGCCAATTTGTAATGGATCAACCTCCTAAAGAGGAAACTAGGTGAACTGAGTTCTGAGCTCAGAGCATTTGCACTCACTAAGTAACGACAGTGTTTCCCTTCACAATATGGTAGCATGCTCATCTTTTCAAGATAAATTTGGAATAAAGCACAATGAAAAGATATACTTTGAAAAATTAGGCAATCAGTGAGCACTGATTGATTGCTTTCATGACCTAATCCTTAGGTCATGACTTACAGCACTGGCTGTCTTTCTACACTGAAGTTCATGCCTTCTCCCTGGTAGGTATTAAAGCAGCTCCTTTCTAACCACAAAATCTTCACTCTTTGAATTGTATTAGCTCCCTGTGTCAAATCACAATATCAAAATGTGCCTAATACTAGTGTTAAGTTCTCATTTATAATTCTAATTTACAACAACAACTCAAAAAATTACAGCACTGATGGATTATGATACAAAGGATTTTATCCGGCAACAGAAGGAGCTGGTGCAGTGGCAAAGCAGAGCCGTGCAGCTCTGCGTCCTCTGCTGCTTTCCTACAGTCTTTCTTCCCCTTCACTTTTCTCAGCTCTTCTTCTTCCTGTCAAACACCCCCAGGGGCTTTCCTAAGTCTACCCCAGCACACTACTTGCTGAATCTACTTTCCAACAGAAAAAAACTGCCTGCTCAAGGTATTTTTCTACAACAGAAGTGCTCTTCTGAAAGAAAAAGTGAAGTTCCGGCTACTTTTGCCCAACCCACATCTAAAAATGTCATTAAAAAAAAAAAAAAAAGATCACCTTTAGCCTGTATGGATTTTCTAGTCTTGACTCTCTCTCTGTTTAGAGATGCTAGAGAGAAATGACGCCAAAGTGAAATACTCTTACACCTGAGGCCAAATTTGCTAGAACTAGCAACCTAAAAATTACTGTGGAAAACATTAAGATGCCAAATACAGGCAGAAACTTAAGATGTTCAAAAAAAGACAGATCTCCCCATATGTAAAACATTTACTACCTGCTGAGAACACAGAATTTTACATACACCTTGTTTGACTGTAAGCCTAGAGCCATTACTCAGAAGGAGTCTTCATGATCAAATGTTGGATTCCAGAGCCGGCTGTCTACCGCTATCATTTCTAAACAGTCTAAGTATGCACACTGATAGGAATCTATCCTTCTAGGCACTCAGCTCCTGTTTCCCTCTTACTGAGTTTCCTAAGTTCATCTCCTAGAGTGGAGGCTTCCCTGTTCTCTGAGTCCTATCTCTAGCTATATCCAGCTGTAAGCCCCGCTCAACTACATCCTATAAGTTGTCTTAACCAAGTTAGTAAAATTCTGCTCATGAAACTAAATGTAGCAAGTGGAGCAGACAGTTCCTGAAGGCTGACCACAGCTTTATAGGCTTTACATCTAGAATAAAGTGAGGCATTTTTAGAAAATAAATCATCTAAAATAGTATATTTAAAATTTTACTCCAGTTCTATTAAAGAAATTAGCTATAATTTCTTGAGGTAGAAGTAAACATATCACAACTAATCAGACTAGACTTTCAATATGCCCATAGGCTTCACAGCAAAATATATTATTTTAAAAAAATGTACAGGAGTTTTTTTTCCAGATAAAGATTTTATCTTTATCCCACGAAACATCTTTTAAAAATACATGGTCAAAGGGAGCAGGGGTGAATTGTGAAAGTAATGACAAAGTATGAAAGACAAAGTAGCAAGATTTAGAAAAGAGAGGAAACACTGTATGATCAAATTTGAAGCTGTTGGGGAGGACAACAGTAGAGGATAACACTGAAAGTTAACTTAATGCCCCTTAAGAGACTCAACATCATATACTTGGGCTCAGAAGCACTGTTCACCTTCCAAAATAGTCACCTTGTTTGTTTTTGACGAGCTGGAATTTCTCTTCTCCTTCAGCCCAGATTCTGTCCATTCTTCACTGAATGCTTGTTGGGAACATAAGTCTACAACCCTTCTCCTTACAGGCAAGCTCAGCACAAAGAGCTGCAATGCCTTGGAGAGAATTATGACATGTGGCTACCTAGGTTACAGACTGATGAGAACTGCTGATCCTATGATATAAACAATGCCCACTCATGACAGAAAACCTGCCCAATAGGCAGATGTGAAGAACTGGTGTAATCATCAGACTTTTATCTAAAGGTTAATTTCATTATGTTTCTAAGTATATACCACATGATAAACTAAACGCCTGCTGCTATGTGTTAAGACTAGGTTAGAGGTTTGACTACCAACTTGACTCTAAAGAGAGGAAAATCCTTACACTGGTATAGTACCCACTACTAAGGTAAGGTTCTCTGACATACAGCAGATATTATGCTTCGTGGGCAGACACACTCTCTCTGTTTATGTAATCCCATGGTTCAAGCTACAGACATCTGAGCATCATGAGGATGGAAGCAGCAGCTCTGGTGAAAGGAGCTTCACAAAGCACCAGTGTCTGCAATTATTGGCATAGCTAATGACCAAGAATGGTTTGAAACATTAAGAATCCAAACAAAGAACTTAGAAAATTTACTAACCATAACTATTCTTGTTCCCTTTTCTAGGTCAGAAGAACAAAAGAATAAACTTGTGGTTACTTTGACCTGAGTTGAAAGTTTATTCTTCAAATAAGGGGCCCCCAAACCGCCCCTACCTCATCACACTTTTAAGGGAAATGCTGGTGGTGGAACAACAATCCTTTCTTGTTCAGAAAAAATAACCATGAAGACAGCACACATTCCTAACATGTAATTATACATTTGTAAGTTTCATTATTTTTTTAAAAAATAACCCCTATTACATTTTAAACAATGCTACAGATTAAAAGATTAAGAGGTAGACAAACTGAATGAAATCCTTCCTCGTGCTTGTAGATGCAGGCAGGTGCTTCCTATTAAACCATACTATTTGCCCCAGGAAAATGGAAAAGTGATTTCAATCAACTGATAGATATGTTGGGGAATTGCTCTGTTGAAATGTTTTTGTAGTAATAAAACTGGGCTGTGACAGCATAAACGATTTCTTTAAAAAAAACAAAAACCAAAACAAAACTATTTTTCTTTTCCATTAAATCTCAAACCTGTTAGCAACCTCTCCTTTCAGCAACTTTGCATTATACAACACAACTCTTACCAGGACTGTGAGGTCGCCACCTCTCTCCATCTCTTCTTGACCCAGCTAATCGCCAACCTCCATCTTCATCTTCTCCATTCTGTTCCTCTCTATAGATTCGCCAGTTTTCACTTTCTGACCGTATAAATTCATGCTTTCTCCCCACAGATATTGGTCCACTTTCCTCAAAATTTGGTCTCCCTATAAACAAGATAAGAAAATCTGTTAAGTTTACATGAGCTCTTGCCAGTGAAGATTTTGAAAAATAAGTAATATATCAAATCAAACTTTGCCCATATCTGTTCCTTTCAATGTTCAAAAGTATTAATAAGCTAACTGTACTGCACATAAATATTATACTTTCCCCTGAAGCTGAATGTTCAAAGATTTGGCAAATGTTTTTTAAACAGAGATAGTACGAGCAATTTTGAATGGCATACAATGAGGAGCTAGAGAGACGGCTCACAGGTGAAGAGCACTTGTTGCTCTTGCGGAGAACCCCTGATCCTGTTCCCAACACCCATATAGTAGCTCAAAAAACCTCTTCTAATCTCTGACGGCACCTGGCATGCAGGTGGTGCACACACTTACATGCAACCAAAACACTCATACAACATAAAATAAATCCTTTGCCAAAATATACATACAATTAATCGTCAACCAATCCTCCTTCTACATAAGAATTCCAGAAACTTAGTCCCCAGAACTAGGAAAATTTTCCAAAAACTGCTCATGTGTACACTTATTCATGTATATTTAACTATTGCACACACATACCCTGAGGATAACACTATTTGAACTATTGCTATTTTTCAGACAATGGTACATTTTGCCAGTCCTTCCCTATCAGCATATACCTTTTTTAAATGACATTTTAAAATGTATGACTACCTTAACTGACTTAACCAACTGGCATGGGTGTCTCTCCCAAATCAGGATATGTGTACATTTCAACCACTTTATTAATAAAGAAAAAATAATAATTAGAAATTCAAAATGTGAAAGCCATGCATTTGTAAAGTCTCATTTACTCAGCAATATAGGAATATGACAAATTGATTTTTGAACAAAATTCAAAGCAATGTTATCTAACAATGTCTTAAGAGTTACATTAATTTTAAAAATTTCAGGTAAATAAACTGGCAGTTTAAAAGAAAATAATTGTCATTTATGCAAAAATTCCTTAATTTCATACTGTATGTGCTAACATCTTAACAAAAACTCACATTAGTTAAAAATGAAGAACACTGCACTCAGGAGGCAAAGACAGGCAGATTTCTGTGTGTTCAAGGCCAGCCTGGTCTACAAAGCGAGTCTTAAGTCCACCAAGGCTATTACAAAGAGAAGCCCTGTCTCAAAAAAAAAGGAAGAACATTGAACCCTCAGTCTGCAATAGTTACAGGTACATGTTTTCTTGGTGAGAAATATTTTCAATTAAACCATAATAAAAGTTTTAAAGAAAAAGGACTCTAATGAGGAAATCCTTGTTTCTAGTTATCATATATTACATTTTATTCATACTAAGATTTATCATGTTCTTCGTCTACACAGTTTTAGACTGTTAGTAGGTATTATTCTAACTAAATAATAAATTACACCTTAAGATCAGGGTGGCTAAGACAGCTTAGTGGGTGAAGGCACTTGCAAACCTGACAACCTCAGTTCGTCTCCTGGGGACCAAGTGATACAAGAAGGGAACCAACTTCCACAAATTATCATCTGGCTTCCACACCCATGCTCCCCACTACAAACACAGCCAGGGTGGGATGGGGTGAGGAGGGAAAGGGAAGGGGAGAGGGAGAGATAAGAGTGTGTTAGAGAGATTGAGGCTTGAAATGTAATTTAAAAAAAAACTCTTAGAAGGGAGAAAGGATATCATCTGCTAGCAAAATACTACTCGTTTTTTGCTCTGGTCAGCAGCTTTCAGGAGAGCTCCCAATAATCCCTAGCTGCTGATAACCATGTAGTACTCTTCCCTTAAAGGTGAGCTGAACATACTGCATCACTTTCTGAATCTAATGTTGCTTTTTGGAGACAGGGTCTCATTGTGTAACCCTAGGTGGTCTGGAAGTCACTACGTAGACCAGCTGGCCTGCCTATGCCTTTGTGAATACAGGGATTAAAGCTGTGTGTCACCATGCCCATCTCTGAATCTAAAATTTAAACATCTTAAAAATCAAGCATATTAGAATCATTCTCTGAAGCCAGCCAGCAACTACATGGTACCTACGGTGAAGCTCATAGTATACAGTCTTGAGGCGCTTCACTTCCAGAACCATAAGACTGAAAATGGTTCCAAACCTAAAAGACCCTTAAAATGACTCAAGAGTAGGCAATTTTACTGCTGTTCAATGAGAACCTGATGTCCAAGCCTTCTAGCCAATAAATGAAGCAATCCCTTAGCTTCTTGCCTACAGAAGCAGAGAAATAAACATCTGTCATTCACCCACGGCCTGGCAGCACAAACTACTCCACAATCTTAGCACTCAGGAGGTAGAGGAAGGTGGATCAGGAATTCACATAAGAATCTGTAACTAGCCTGGGATAAATAAGAGCTTAACACAAAAATCATTCAGCTAAGTTCTGGTGTTATCTATATTATTACATAGTGAAAAACCCAAATATTCACTTAACTGATTTAATCTTCAAATCTGAGAACGCTGAGGCTCAATAAATAACCTATGGGAATTGTCTAGAATCACACACCATTATTAAATAGCATAGCAGAATTCAAATGTTAATCTCCTTATCACTCACACAACAGAAAATGTTTAACTTTTATTTTTATTTATTTGTTTGTTCACTTTGTATCTCAACTGTATCCCCCTCCCAATCCCACCTGCCCTCCCTCTTCTCCACCCATTCTCCTCCTCCAGTCCACTGATAGGGGAGGTCCTCCTCCCCTTCCATCTGATCCTAGTCTATCAGGTCTCATCTTGAGTGGCTGCATTGTCTTCCTCTGTGGCTTGGTAAGGCTGCTCCCCTCTCAGGGGGAGGTGATCAAAGAGAAGGCCAATCAGTTCATGTCAGTGACAGTCCCTGTTCCCATTACTAGGGAACCTACTTGGACACTGAGCTGCCATGGGCTACATCTGTGCAGGGGTTCTAGATTATCTCCTTGAATGGTCCTCAGTTGGAGGATCAGTCTCAGAAAACATCCCTGTGCACACATTTTTTTTCTCTCTCTCCTTGTGGAGCTCCTGTCCCCTCCAGGTCTTTCTATCTCCCCCTTCTTTCATAAGAATCCCTGCACTCTGCCCAAAGTTTGGCTATGAGTCTCAGCATCTGCTTTGATACCCTGCAGGGTAGAGTCTTTCAGAGGCCCTCTGTGGTAGGCTCCTGTCCTGTTCCCTGTTTTCTTCCTCTTCTGATGTCCATTCTGTATACAACAGAAATTTATAGCACACCGAGTCAAAGTTATAGATTCAAGTGTGGACACATTCTTTCCTTGCATTAAAAGACCTCCAGGTTCTCCTGGTAGATTGAGAGAGCTCAATATTCTTTACAAAACACTATGCTTGCTCCATGGTTTCATTAAAAATGTAGCCACCCTTACCAAAGAGAAATTTAGAAGAAAAAAAACTTTAATGTTTTTGAAAACAGTGAGGGATGACTTTACCAAGTCACAAATGCTATAGAGCTGTGAGAACACACAGTGCTAATGACAGACAGCTAAACTAATGGAGCCACTCATTTCATCGCCTGCTTTTCCACACAGAGCCCTTGTGGCAAAGTAAACAACACTCAACAGAATAAACTATTGGAGGTTTTATTAAATAAAATACTAGTAATTCCACAATCTTAAATTGGAAGGCTGACACAAGACTGACAAAAAGTTGGGCTCTACAATTCAGTGAGAGAAGAGTGAGAGAACAAGAGGTGAGCACACACAGGAGTGAGCCAGTAAACACAGAGAGAGAGATTAGTGACGCCCCCCCCCCCCCACCCTGCTTCATTACCTGTGTTGTATACAGACAGCTTCCAACAGCTGGGCTCAAGTAACACTCCTACTTTGGCTGGGTAAAGGACTTCACCACAGAGCTAGGTAACAGTGTCACTGAAATCTACACTTAACTAGTTTTTACTTCTGAAATAAAATATTTCTTTATGATTATTCAACTCCTAGTAATGCTAACGGGTCAGTTATATCCTGATACTTCTCATTTGAGGGGAGTGGGTCTGATGTGCAGCAGCCTCAATTTACGTGAACACTAGCAAATCACTAACAGGGTTCAAATTTTAGTTACTAGGTGGCTATTACTACAAAACAATTTCTAAGAACTGCTATATACTTTTTCACATATCAAACATTACATATAAATAATAGCAACAGAAAGGTTTCAATTATGAATTAACAGGAAACCAAAAAGAAAAACAAAAACAAACAAACCAGGATGACAACAGTCCCACAATCCCACATCCTATCGTTAGGACTTACAGTCATTTTCAGGAGAGAAGGGTGAAAAATGGCTAAAGAACTTGTAAATAGCCTTCAATCTCTCCTGTTCTCCTCTTCAAAAAAAACCCTTCTAATTGAAGTTCAACATTTTTTGGTAGACACATGAAAAATGTGTAATTAGATGAGTTTTCATCAAGCAATTATGTAAAATCAACACCTTAGTTTGGAAAAAGAAAAACTTCATATCTCCTCCCCCCATCAGCACTTTCAAATCTATATACCATCTTGATTTCTTAACTTTGCCCTTTTGAACTTAAAAAAAAAAAAAACTGCACTGGGGAATGGGGCGCACACACACCAAAACGCAGATGTGCAGGTCAGAGGGTAATCTGAGGTCTGTGCTCTCTCCCTGTCTCTACATGGATTCTGGGATTCAACACGGGTTATCAGGCTTGCACTATGCGCACGACTACTCACTGAGCTCCGTCACCACCCCTGAGTTTCTTTATAAACATGGAGTATTAATTTGTCTCTGAAAAACAGTTTGTTCTTTTACATTGGTATACAAGAGCTCACTCTATGAACACATGCAATGTATTGCTCTTAAATTGCTGATATTTCAGCTGTTTCTTGCCTGTTGCTATCATTAACTGCACATTTATGAACATTCGTATATACAAATTTTGCTGAGAAAATAAATACTTCTTTAGGTACATATCACATTCAGCTTTTGTGATTACTATCATATATTTTCCCAAAGATATGGTATTACTCTGTCATTTGACTGTTTTACTCAAACCTTGGGTAAAACTTAACATGACAGTTCTTCCATAAACAAACATAACTAGGCACACAGGATTATAAAAACAGACTTGAACACAGCACCTGCCCTCTAGGCCACAGACCAAGAATACACATGGAAATAAATGACCTGATACACTATAGTTGATACAATGCATTGATATAGTTCACCTGATCGTCTTAATAACCACAGGAGATTAAGTTAAACCTCACCATCTCTATTGTTCCTGTGTGGAAAGGGATACCTATGGGGTGGTTTCCCAAGATCACATAGCTGAGTCATGAGTCAGAAATAAAACGTAGGCCTGCAACCTCCTAACTCACCTCTGCTACATTACTCTCAGTGGTTTACTCGCAAGCCCACTGGAAGTAGTCACAAATTCTAGTAAAACTGAAACAGGAAGAGGAAGATCTAGGATCTAAGCCTGACAAGCTCCAAAAGGACTATAGATGGTACAACTCAGCGGTGGCTGCCAACATCCATAAGCAGAGCTGAGTTTATTTCAACATTTCCACAGAAATAATTCCAAAATGTTTATTTCTGAAAAAATAGTTGTTTAGGAACAACTTCTTTAATAGAAAAGATTTGTTCTAGAAATAAGTTTAAAAAGAAAATATGGCTTCAAACAATACCAAAAATATTTTGCAATTATTAGTTTGGAATCCTTTCTAATCTAATTATAGTAGGTATCTAGTTATACAAATTTGGATAAACAATGGAAACATCAAAGAGATTCATGTATATAATCTAGTTTCAAAAGAATACTCGTGTTTAGTTTTCAGGACAGGCTTTCTCTGTGTGATCCAGGCTGTCCTGGAACTCAGAGATTGACCTGCCTCTGCCTTGAGAGTGCTGGGACTAAGGCATGAGCCATCATGCCTGGGAGATTTGGGTATTCTTGATAAAAGTTAAATGCCAAACATCAAAGTTATTCACGGAGAGTTTTAAAGATGCTATCTTATGCTCTTTTCATGCCTAATAACTTTAGTGTCCTATGGTGGCAACGGCCACAATGAGGGCCACCCACATGGGCCCTTCTCAGCACTCAAACTCAGACCCTTCTCTGTAATGTACCAGCACTAAGAAAAAGCTGAGCATAAAAGCACTCTGGCTAACTTGTTTTTAATATTTAATTTAGAAACAAGATGATTTAAAAGTGCATCTAAATCTAATGGTTGAGAACACTAGTTCCTGGCTAGAAAGAGAATGAAAATACTACAGCAGGTCAGAATTTTCTTTGAAAAAGTATCAGTATTAGGAATATGGCCCCACCCCTAAACCCTCATGCTTGCTGCCTGCTGGTACACACCTAAAATACCTGAGGAAGGCAGTCACTGGGAGGCTTGAAGACACCAAACCGGAAAGAGAGACTAGGTGAAACAGCTATTCTCAAGCTACAGTCAAGGGTCAATTCAGGGCTAAGAGTCCCTAGGACAGAAGCATGCAGTGACCAAGGATGCTTTGTTTTTCAGGGCAAGCTGTCTAAGGCTTACAGACTCTCAAAGGGGTCTATGATCTCCAAAAGGTTTAAAAAAAAAAAAAAGGAAATCAATTTTTTTTTTTTGCCGTTAATAGGACTATTTTATCAGGAAACTATATAGATTACTTTATGTTCTTACATCATAGTCACTTGAGGCATATAAAAGCTGTTAAAATACACTTGTAGTATATTATGTACAAGTAGTATCCCCCAATGACACTATATACTTGCTTCTACTTAATGTATTAAGATGGAACAGGAGACTTCTACAAATGAAATTAAAACTGAGTGCTGGCTCCTGCCTGGTCTGGCCGGGAGGACTTCCTAAGGAGAAGGAGCGGTAAAAGGGCACCTGTGTGCGTGTTTGACTCGCAGCCAAAAATGGTGTTTATGGAAAACTTCAGATGGAGCTCAGAGGCACTCGGCCAACAAAATCTACAGCTGTGAAACTTGGAGCTTACAAGGACCCAATCTCCAAAAGCAAAAGCGGAATTATGGGACAGACTTTGAAGCTTGTTTATGTGCAAATTTTTGTAGCAAGTGACTTTATATTTCTCTACAAATAGTGAAAGGGAATCCCATCCAAGTGTGGACACTTGCCCTTGCTCTCAATAGTCACTAACAAATACAACTCCAGAGTGGTGAAGATAGGAGTTTAAAGTCTACGCTGGAAGTCTCTCGATTTTTGCAGCCTAGCCTCTGCTCAGCTGGTGAGCGCCGTCCTGAGAACACGGCTGCTTGAGCCTGGACAAGGACGCGGAGAGCCACAGCATGGAGAATCTGAAAACATACCTCAGGCAATGGCGCATGCCCCCAGCCCGCAGCCTCATGTTCACAGTGTGCCAATAGCATGCCCAGAACACGCCTGTTGTCTCTCAACACAAAGAACTGCAAAGAGTCTAGGTATCTTTAACACAAAGCTAAGAATACACTCAGCCAGTCAGACAAACCTGATGAAAGAGTAGGCAAGATACTACACTCCTACAAAGCCTCTGTCATTTTAAAGGAAACTGCAGTGTATTTGTAGATCACATACTAGAATACTTTAGCTAAAACAGGAATCGATACCTTTAGGGAGAGAGATTTGGATTTAATAAAGACTAATTTTCTTATTTGTAGCACAGTGTAATCACTACAATTTTTAATAAGAAAACAAATCATCAACAGGACAGTAACACTTTATGTTTATGTACAGAGGAGATGCCTAAGGTTCAGTTCCAACTGCCTTACTGTGACACGCCGACTGTGTGTTCTGGGGTGACAGTGGCATCTCTGCTACACCACTGTCAACGTCATCTCAGCCAAGCAAACAGCATCAACTCGGGATCATTGAGATGGCCAGGTGGCTGCCATGGGAATGCTAAGCTCCAGAGCCCAAGTACGACATCCACAGTTAACCATCAGTGACCACCAATGTCCGTGACAAGCCTTCAAGCTGAAGGCTTCCCAGAGCCAAAAATACTTCATATAAGCCATCGTGTGGGCACATGCTTGTGTTCACCTGGGTAGGTGGGTGTTGGGTTGTTGACCAATGGCTGAGATTATAGATGTGAACCCCATATCTGGTAAAGATATCTATTAACTTACTGTATCATTTTTGTGCCAATACAGTTTCAAATAGAGTACATTATTGTAAAAGTCTGTCAGGCTCAATGGTATGTCTGTAATCTCAGTATTTGGGAAGCAGAGGCAGGGGGATTTAAATTCGAGGCCACAGTAGAGTGATAACAATCAAAACGCCTTTTTTCTTAAGGTGGTGACAGGGGTGGGGATGTGCTGAGCCGAATGGCACGCTCCCCGGTCTTACCTACTGCTCGCGACAGGGGCGGACATGCTAATGTGCTTCTCCTTTGGGGAGAATGTCCCACAGCTTGCACTAGTGTTTTGTCGCTTCAGTTGGGTGTCTCCCTCAGCCAGCTGGAGAATGATACGAACCCCTACTTGCACATGCAGGGAATAAGTCTCACAGGTGACTCTCACCTTGGTCACCTTCTCAGATTCTGAAGGTCAAAGTTACTAGTGCTGTGTCTAAACTTGCATTGAAATGCCTGACATTAATAAAACAAAGAAGGAATTAATGTATTTTTTAAATTGTGAGGAAAAGGAAAGAAATCCACAAAGTCGGATTTCCCTTCCTAAGTAGCATTAGATTGGTCTACATTCATAACTTTCCCAGCAGGACTTTCCAAGCTTTACTTCAAACAAACAGTGTCTTTGTTTCTCAGATCCTCTTATGTGTAACATTTGATCAAAGTTTAAAAATTGGCAGCTAACAGAGAGAGAGAAAAATACTGCTCACTAGGCATTACACGAGGCATGCTTTTCAGCTCATGTGGAGGCTGTACAAGCTGGACTGCTGACATTTTTCAGGTAAAAACAAGTTCAATAGTAAGTGACAGTTCATGTGCCTTGAACATTGTTTTATTCTACTTCCTCACACATACCAAGAAAAGACTCCCCCAAGGATCACTAAAACAAGCCTTAAGAAAACCCTTTCCTTCTTTCACCAGGGTGCTGTTTAAAGAAAAGCACAAGGCATCAAACAATCATTCTCCTAGTCAAGCCTTAAAACCAAACAGCGCTTTAAAACCAAACAAAGAACAAAGCCATTCCTTTGCAATTAAGAAGGGGGAGTTACTATTTCAGGTAATTAAATGACCTCTACCTACTATCCCAGCCACACAGATGAGGTGGCATCTGATAAGAAAACCAGAAAAATCAGCTCATCAATTATGCCTAAACATCCTTACCCAACTAAATCGCCTTTCAAGAAATGGTGGAAAAAAGATTAGTGAAAGAGATATCTCACACTTTAACACTCAATATAAGGAGAGAGGGCTGAAAGGAAATCTTGCAGGGAATTTTATCCCTTTGAACTTTCAAATAAACTCTTAAATAAGATTATGCAAACTTACTAAAAACCGGTCCTGATTAGAGGGAAAAAATGCGCCCCTTCTCCACGTCAGTTCTAGAGGCTTTCTCCAGAGCTGTTAGGATTTGTGTTGGGTAAAGAAAGACCTCCTAACAAACCAGCATTCTTTTCCACATGATCAGAGCTAATTGGCCCCCCTGCAGACTAAGTGACCAATCACATCAACTTCAGCTGAAACCAGCCCTCACGACATTATAAACACAGGAATGCAAGCTGCAAAGCCAGTCCAAGACAAGAACCTTCAAACTACATTGCAGGTTAAAGCCACCAGATCGAAAAGGCAAGACTTTGCTAACTTCCCTAAGACCTACCTTGGTAGGCTGACCCCACAAAAAGAACTGGTGAGTACATGAAATAACTTTCATTCTTACTCTTTACTTTAGGGGAACAGGCAAGGAAACTGACAGCAAACAAACAGGAATAGAGGTAGATTGCTTACAATAGTGTTTTACAACAGAGACATTACTTAGACAGTCAGAACTAAGGTTTGTTCTTTTTTCTTAAATTTAAGAACTGGCGAATAGCAATAGTGAAAGTTTAGCTCTCAGTTATTTTAGTGGAAACACACTAACTCTTCATTGTATAAATGAGCAGAATAAGATCCTTGATAAAGCTTGGTGGCTTTAAAAAACTTTGATGGAATTAGAAACTCACAAAATAAGCATATGGAAACGTCAAAAGAATAAACCATTATGTTTTTAATTTACTTAATCTACAAGAGATATGTATGCTAATTTAAAATTTCTTTTTAAGCAGGGAATTATTACTGAAATAGATTCCGTATGTCAGAAATTAAAATATGAACTATTTTCTGAGCTTATATAACGGGGTTAAAATTCACATTGTTTGTCCTAATTATAGAGGCCCGGAAAGGTGCTTATGAGACTTTCAACACTGCCTTTAAAGTGTTTGCATAAGGCATGAACAAACATTGTATTTACTCACTTAGTGTTTCTACCTTAACTGTGGAACAGGAATTACAGCACACCTCTACAAGCACAGGAATTACAGCACACCTCTACAAGCACAGCGACAGAAAGTACAGCCTTAAGGGTACCACCTGATGGACAGAGCAACACCGACTCTGATGATTAATGAAGCTTCCAAACTACCATTTTAAAAATAAGCACTGTTTCTATCGAACGACTTATGAATTTACAAATGCATAACTATTCCACAGCTCCCACATACACAATTTTTTTCACTTGTCTATTCTACTTCCTGCTGTGTGACTAGTTCATAAAAATCAGACAAAAGCCTAAATCAATACAAATGTATTCTAAATGCACTCAATTCAAGTACATAGCACATATCTGTAACCCTAGGATTTGGGAGATCAAAGCAGCAGTATCAGTTCAAAGACAACTGTCTACAACTGCTGAGCTTGAGACCAGCCTGGGCTGCGTGAGACCAGTCTCAAAAAGAGAGAGGGGGTGTAAGAAAGGGGAGAGAGAAAGAAGTATTTATGCATTCATGTGCCTGTGAGAACGTAAGAATTATTTGAAAATGTCTACTCATTAGACACATTAGAAGGGGAAAATCCTATAAACATCAGGCAACAGCAAAATGAAAAAATTTTAAGACCATATAAGCAGATATAAAATCATACAGAATGCATACTATAGAAAACACGTATCAGGTAATAAACTAAACATAATACAAACTCCGGTAGAATTTAAGGGAGCATGTAATCTCCCCTTTTAACCACATTCTTTGTTTTAATCTAATGACATCTAGACAGGGACATGGTAGCTTGCCCAAAATGACAGAGCTATGTACACAGAGTCAGCACCTTCGGGCCATGTCCACTATCCTGTGTTCTCTGCACTGCATGGCAGTGACTATGAATGCACCAGGATATGAATGGCACTAAGTGAGGATCAAAATTTTACTTCTCTCAACTACTTGCCTACAGGATACAAACAAAAGTCAACAATGTTTCATGGGGGAAAAACAAAACTAAAAATGTTTCACTGTTTTGATACTGGCCTTTTGAGTTCCCTGCCCATGGTTTTTTCCATGTTACTTAGTTGCTGGAGGGGAGGAAATGAAATTGTAGAGAGCCTAGATGAACTCTGCTACAAAAAAAAAAAAAAAAAAAAAAAAAAAAAGTAGATAACCAACAGCAATCATAAAAAGACCCAAGTAAAAATAGTAAGTGTTGAAAGCAAAGTGTGTGCATACAAAAGCTCTTTCCAGATGTGCAGTCAGACTTAAGCAAACCTGTTCTGCTTTGCTTTTGTGAAGCAGGGAGCCCTTAATGTACTCCACTAGGACAATGGCTGCGAAGTCTGAACCTAATAAGCATTCCTGAAGAACCAATATTCTGTAGTGGCTCCTGGTTTTGTTTGTTTTGCTTTTGTTTTTTTGAGAGCAGGCCTCACTACGTGGCATTGGCTGGCCTACAGCTCACTGTGTGGAAGAGGCTGGGAGATCCTCCTGCTTCTGCCTCCAGAGTGCTGGGAGTACTGGCACCCCTAGTCTCTGCAGTGGTTTTTGAACACAGCATTGCTCACAAAGGCTAACCAGGGTCAAGTACCATGGTTTTAGCACTAATTCTGGACTTGAGAGGGTTGGGGAATAATACTCATCACTGCTACTTTTATGACCTTAGGAAATTTATTGTGTCTCACTTTCTTATAAAATGGGAATGGTATCAGTAGGTATTACTATAAAAATTAAGAAGCATCAGCAGCAACAACAAAGCAACTAATACCTATGCAAGGTATTGCCTTTTAGCCTTCCTTGAATTTAGAATGGTGCCTACCACAGGATAACCCATATATCAGCTATTATTATAAATAATTTCTACTGTAAGAACCATATATGAAGCTGACATGGTTTAAGTTACTTACCTGAGTTACAAGAGCAAACAGAGTACCTACTAACAGCGCTAGGAACTATCAAAGACCAGCTTTAGAATATAGTACAACACGAAAGCTGAATATACAGCTTCTTATAGAAAAAAAATTAATTGATTTTGCTGTTGTTATCCAGACTAAGTCATAATCCAAAGCCCTCATATTATATGTATAATTTCTTGTCTTTCTGCACATTTTAGTTCTATATGAAAAATGGAGACACTCATGTCTCTCTTCTTACCAAATGGAAAGAAGGGGTAGACAGTATGAAAGCATCTAGTACAGTGTCTATAAAGGTTTTGATGTTGTTTCTAAAAGGAAAGAGGTCTTTCAAAATATTTTAAGAATCTAACAAAATAAGGAGCATTAAGTACGGGCTGAGGTGTGGCCCACTTGTCAGCACTTGCCAAACAACAAAAAAATGCATCCAATGATTATGACAACTCACTAGGGCACAAAGAGATACAATATGAGCAGCTTTGTTTTCTAAAGTTTATCACATGAAACTGAAATACTCATCAGCTCTAGCTCAATCTGAGAAAACACGAAAGAATGGCCCGGGTACAACCAACAAAGATTGCAAAAGCCTCAGAACAAAAGGGAGAGCCCTACATACCTAGCTGTCCAATGTCCAAACCTAGGAACACAGAAAAATGGTTTACAAAACTCCAGCGTCTCTAGACAGACTGATCTATCAAACCCAAGCACCCCTACTCCACCTGCTTAAGAATAATTCAAAAGGAATAAAACAGTGAGGCATGAAAGCAGTGGTTTTAATTCTAGTCTTCTGAGAATACGGAGGCAAAGAAAATCTAGGTCACCAGCCTGGGCTCCCTAAGCAAACAAAAATTGGGGAGTGGGGAATGAGGGGGGAAGGAGAAGCGGGTGGGGATACAGCACTCGCAAAGTATCTACTTCTCAAGAAGCACCTTAATGAAAGTAAGGCTTTGTTCCTCAGTCACTATACAAAAGTCTTGATGTATTTCTATATATTTATCATGTTCAAGGTTGGTCTATTGATAATATGGAGAAAAGCCTAACCCTTTAGGAAAACTGTTCATAGAAGAGAACTAATTACACTAATACCTTTTGAAAATTGTACTCTGATCTCTTAATGCTTATTTTTGCTTGTTAAGTACTTAAAACCACTTCTTTTGGTTTATTTAGTCTCAAAGCTACTGCCATTAAGATTTAAAGGAGGGCTAAATGAGAGAGAACTCACTTGGCATGCACAAGATCCCAGAGTCTATTTCTAGCACAAGGGGTAAGGGGTGTTATCTAGATTCATCTAGTTTGAATGTTTTTTATTGGGCTGCAGGGATACTGGGGTTTGAACCAAAGGCCTTATATATTTTAGGCAAGTGTTTTACCACAGAGTTCCAGACAGGAATTTCTTACTTTGCCAAGATTTAGTATGAATTAAGAATGTGTCCATTCATCATCCCAGAGAGAAACAATATACTAATATATCATGATAGCAAAATTAAACTTATTCATGAGGTTATGAAGAGGCTAAATCTAAGGAATACATTAAAATTGTATATCTTGTGCCAATGAGACGGCTTACTAAGTTAAGGCAATTGTTATTAAGCCTGATGACCTAAGTTTGAAGCCCCAAGGTGGAAGGAGAAAACTGATTCCCAGGTTGCCCTCTGCTTTTCAAAAGCACACTATAAGACACATGCACCCCTACTACATACACACACACACACACACACAGAATGAATCAAAGAATAAGGAAAAAAAAAAAAACCCTGTGAATCTCTAAAAGCTTAATATAATGTAAGTTGTCCTAGTACTAAGTCTGACTTCAAAACATATGCAGAGGTCTGGGGACGCAGATCAATACAGAGTGCTTGTCTAGCATGCCCAACGCCCAGGATTCTGGGTTCAAATACCAGCAACTGTAAAACAAAACAAAAAAAGCTTGTAGACAATCTAATACTAATTTTCCAAATGATTTTTACTTATTTATGGAATAAAATACCTATGTATTAAAATCATCTTTTTAATTATCATTATTCATAGTTATCAGCAAATTTTTAAAATTTGTTATTTAGAAATAACATTTAGTTAACTCAATAAATACTTAAAGCCTAGATTTGTGCAAAGACAACACGTAGGTCATTTTAAAAAAGCACAAATCTTAAGCCTCATCCTCCGGAATTCCAAAATATATTTAGAAAACAAAGTATCATATGGTATTTTTATAGTCACTCAAGGAAAGTGTAGGAAATATCCTAATGTAATACATAACTAGTTAACCAATGAATGACTTGACCACTAATTGCCCTCTCATGTAAACACTAAAAGAAAGGTTCAGAACTCATGAATATCACCTCTTAAGGGCTAACTACTTTACTCTTATTTCAGAGCTACAGCCTGAGATGGACAGCAGTAACTGTAAGGTTAATGCTCCTCTCCTAAGTCAAAGACACCGGAGGATGGTCACAAAAGACGGCCACAGCACACTTCAAATGGATGGTGCTCAAAGAGGTCTTGTGTATCTTCGGGATGCGTGGGGAATCCTGATGGACATGCGCTGGCGCTGGATGATGCTGGTCTTTTCTGCTTCTTTTGTTGTCCACTGGCTTGTCTTTGCAGTACTCTGGTATGTTCTAGCTGAGATGAATGGTGATCTGGAACTAGATCATGATGTCCCACCTGAAAACCACACTATCTGTGTGAAGTACATCACCAGTTTCACAGCTGCATTCTCCTTCTCCCTGGAGACGCAACTTACAATTGGTTATGGTACCATGTACCCCAGTGGTGACTGTCCAAGTGCAATCGCCTTACTTGCTATACAAATGCTCCTAGGCCTCATGCTAGAGGCTTTTATCACAGGTAATTATTTTTGTTCTATAAAAAAAATACAAGTCTTTTATAAAGTATATAGTTCATGAAGGCAAGTCTGTTATAAGTAATTTATTTGTATTATTATAAGCAGGTGATGCCAAAAGAAAAGAAAGAAAAGAAACAATCTAGGGACAAACAATAGAACTATATAAAGAATATTGGAACTACATAAGATGCAGGAATATACTATGCAAAAGTAAAAACAAAAAGCCTAAAAGTAATTCTCACAGAAGCTATTTTGCTAAATATGTGAGTAAGTATATAAAACGCAAATTTTAACAGTCATGCTACCTGACATATATCTGACCTTTTATCTTTTTTCTTAATGGTAAAACTTTCTCCCCTGAGATCACATACTCAATAGAGACTCAACACAGGTAAGCCCACAACAATACATTCAGCACCATGTTTTAAAGTTACAGATACACACAAAAATGCAATGGGAATATGGCCATAAATACTTGCTTATATGTCTAGTAACATATAAGACTCCTCCCTCTAATAGGACTGGTTTGTTTTATACAACATACACAATTCAAAATAACACACATTAATAGACTGTAGACGACAAGCACTGGGTATCATGAAAAATGACCCAATGTGCTACCAACTGGCTCTGCATCGTGTAACAAATTACTTCTTTAAGAATGTTCACATGGTGTATTTAAATGGGCAAATATCTAAATTTTTGCACTAACCCCTAACTAAATTTGCTATTTCCTTCAATTATGAAGTTATACAAAAATATATATGACAAAAATATATATAAAGGAAGGAGGGACAGATGGATGGATGGATGATGAATACACTGATGAATGGGTGGCTTGATATACCCTACTACCAGTAACTTTGGTATAAATGGAAGGAGGTATTTTAAATCAAACTGCAATACTTCAGAATTCCAGTATAACCCGGTGCTAGACTTTGTTACTGCATATATACGGCATATGTATCACAGTGTATTTTGACAAATGTTAACTGAATGTCAATATATTTGACTTCCTGTCTTTGCATTTAACATAAGCACTTACAACATAAATATGAGGTCTGTAAAAATGACTCAGTGATTACGAGTACTTGTTGCTCTTTTAGAGAAGACAAAGGTTCAGTTCCCAGAACACATGTGGCAGCTTACAACAATGCCTTTTTCTGGCCTCCTTGGGCACCAGACACACATATGGTAGGGCACCAGACACACATATGGTAAACATACATACATGCAAGCAAAACTATAATTATTATGAGGATTGAATATGCCTCACCAGCCTGCCCAACAGGCTCTGTGCCACAAGAATGGTTAGGAAACCCTCATCTACAGCTTGGGGTGGGACACAGTAAGTATGTACTTAAAAGATACACTTATAAGATCACCTTATAGCCAGTTTCCCCAAAAAGTAGCCTTCTGTTAGTTTCAAAGTTAAAAATTCTTTACTGCATCACTCCTTTCAGTCTCACCTCTTCTAATCACCCACTCTGAACCCACTCTTCATTTCTACCCAAGTTACACAACTGTGTCCATGCTCAATTATTTTCTATTAGTTCTTTTTAAAGTAAGAGCACAGAAAATGTTCAGTTCATGAAATTTGTAACTAACGAGATCAAGTTTTACATTTTTTCATAATAAATCAAATCTTCTTACCCATTTTAAAATCATGGGTTTTTGCTGGTTCTTAGCAGAAATGTTATATACCCCCTGAAAAATTCAGTTAAGTAAGATTACCGTAAATTAACAATGGGATGAATTTCTTACTCAATGGGATGTGAGAAATATGTAATAACTTGACATGCTCTTCTCATTCAGTAGATATACTGAGATTTACAGTTTTCTGTTCTTAAAAATTTTTTTTAAAAAACATTTCAATGGTTTTTAATTTAGGTGCCTTTGTGGCGAAGATTGCACGGCCAAAAAATAGAGCTTTCTCAATTCGATTCACTGACCTAGCAGTAGTAGCTCACAAAGATGGCAAACCTAATCTTATCTTCCAAGTGGCCAACACCCGGCCCAGCCCTCTGACCAGTGTTCGGGTCTCAGCTGTACTCTATCAGGAAAGAGAAAATGGTGAACTCTACCAGACCAGTATGGACTTTCACCTTGATGGCATCAGTTCTGAGGAATGTCCATTCTTTATCTTCCCGCTAACCTACTACCATACCATCACACCATCAAGTCCTCTAGCTACCCTGCTCCAGCATGAGAACCCTCCACACTTTGAATTAGTTGTGTTCCTCTCAGCAATGCAAGAAGGCACTGGGGAAATCTGCCAAAGGAGGACATCCTACCTACCCTCTGAGATCATGTTACATCACCGATTTGCAGCTCTGATGACTCGAGGTTCCAAAGGTGAGTATCAAGTCAAGATGGAGAATTTTGACAAGACTGTTCCTGAGCATCCAACTCCTGTGGTCTCTAAGAGTCCACACAGGACTGACCTAGATATTCATATCAATGGACAAAGCATTGACAATTTTCAGATCGCTGAAACAGGGCTGACAGAATAAGACTCATCCACACCATCCTACTTCTTAATGTATTAAATATATCCAGACAGTTATGCAGCTATTTTCCTTCAATGTATCTCATGTTTCCTTGTTCTCAATGCTGATTATATCATAGTAATCATGTCTATGCCCACAAAAAATGGCTAAGCTAACTATACACATCCCAGAAAACAAAAGTCTAGTTACCAACTTTATATCATTGATAATCTGCTCTTATCAAGGCAACTCAATCTGACAGGTATCAATACTAAGCAAATTTGCAAAGATGTAGCAGGGGATCAGTAATGAAGATAAAATAGTGAGTGAGGGCAACCATAGCTGAACTCTAAGAAAGCTGCCTCTCATTTTCATGTGTAAACTAAAGGGACAGTCTAGTTTCAAACCTAGCTTCCTGGGTGGAAAGCTGATTTCACAATATTTAGCGAATACCCTTTTACAACTTTTATTTTTTCAAGACAGCAAACATCATTCCTTTGATCGTTTAAGCTACAAAACTGGGTTAAGTATTATCTCCCCAATTTCTAATAGCTAGAAATAAAAGTACAAAGAAAAATAACAATATGGATTTACAAATAACTCCAAAAGCATTTGAATATAACACCCAAACACACGTGTATGTGTGTATATGTATGTATGTGTGTGTGTATATATATATGTGTGTGTGTGTGTGTGTGTGTGTGTGTGTGTATTCATTTATTTGTGGTAGAATATTCTGAACAAGTACGAAAAGCTATGGCTCAGACAGAACCTACAGGATAGTATTTCTAGCTAAGAGATGCCTGTTTCTACTATTTTAAATGTTACTTGCATAATACTCAAGTAGTGATCTAAAAGCTAAATCACCTGTCATCTGAGTGCTTGCACCCTCAGTAAAAGCATGATCTTCATACTCAATGACATAAAAGTCCTACAAACTTCCTAAACACAAATGTATATTTAAGTTTTTATAGATACAAAGGCTTAATTAAGATATAACTCAAATAGGGAAAAAAAAACCTCCAATAGATAAAGCAAAAAATTAGATAACAAAGTATTTTCAAACCCAAATTCCTGTTTCCAACATCAAATAGTTTTTTCTATAAACACAAAATGAGTGTTTACTCACCAGTAGGAGGCTGGACTAGATGATCTCTATTATTTCTTTCCAAGTCTCATATTCCATGAAAATTATGCTTTCTCTGCCTGTTTTTATTTTATATATACTAAGATGAACCCCTTTTTATATCCAACTTAAGATACTTCTTTAAATAATTTTCATTTCAATTAAAAAACTGAACTGTCCTCTTGCAAAACAGAAACCAAAAGAACGAACGAAAATTTATACTATCAAGTTTCAAAGAGATCTGCATGCTTTCTCTTCTATTTCTCTTATTCGGGATGAAATGGGAAAAGTAAAAGATTAACTTTCACTGAGGTGGATGACCAGGCACGATCATCTTGAAATACATATGAAGTAACAGTAAATGTTACAGAGAGCAGCAAGTCACATTTTTCTACTCTTTGACAGAAGGATAAGAAAATGAACCACTTTGGAGTACCTTAGGACTGACAATAGCAGAAGACTATTATTAAGAACACAGAACCTATTTATTATAAAGTTTTGCTGTCTAAAAATTGCAGACATATACTCTTCCATAGCAGGCAGACCAACTTCAGACTGCTTATAAGGAGGAGAAATTTCTATTAACAAGATTAACCTGACCTTTGAAAACAAAACTGTATCTGAAACTCCTCTGAATGTTCCTACATTACTTACATAGATTTCAAGTTTATCAAGCTTCTTGAGGAGACACTTGAAACCCAAATCTCTCTACAGATGCTTCATGTTCCCCAATTAAGTCAGATAAATCTCTTTTCATAGTTACTAGTCAGATAAAATCTGACATCTGAAAATTAAATAAGATTTCCTTACCACACACCAGTAACAATTCTTTAGTTGGTAGAGGCTGGAGAGATGGCTCTGTGCTTAAGAGCACTGGCTCATCTTCCAGAGGGTCTTAGCTTGATTCCCAGCACCTGCATGGCAGTTCACATCCATCTCTTTAACTGCAGTTTCAAAGGAGATCCAATGTCCTCTTCTGGCCTCCTCAGGCACTAGGCACTTATATGGTGTACAGACATTCATACAGGCAAAATACCCATATTTATAAAATAAAAATAATTTTGCAGGAAATGTAATCCAAAATCACTGTTCAGGGACCAGAAAGATTCTGGGAGTGTTGTCTGTAATTCTTTCATTTATTTCAAAGAATCATAGTTCCTAGGACTAAGTTTTCTGCAGAAAGATCATTAGTCTCTTAGGAATATGAAACATAAATGGAAGTAGGCGGAAATCATTAAGAACTAATATAGTCAACAATGAAGACCACTTAACAACCAAGTAAAGTTACTCTTGGAAACCAGTAACAAAGCATGACAGTTTTAACAAACTGAAGACAAGCAGTTACCAAGAATCTTCAGTTTAGATTTATGTTTGAAAAGTATATACTATATCTGCCAGGGGAAAAAAAAATCTGTAACTTAAAAAACAACAAAAAACCAATGTCTATTTCAAGTACTTCACACTAAATGCATATTGTATCTTGCAATTCAACCTGATAGTTGATGGATTTAAGAGTACTGTACTATTTTTAGATACTTCACATGAAAATGTACAATGTGTCATACTTGGCTGAGCCTACTGATGTCATGAGGATTATTTGTTTTTAATAATAATTTTCATTGCCCTCTCACAGAAGCATATACAAGATGATCACAGGAATGCATCTCTCCTGTGCAGCAATCAATTCCTGTTGAACAGGACTTAACAATATTAAAAAAGGCACAGGCCTTTTTTACCTATATATTCTTCCACGGATGCTCACAGGGGTAAGCCAGATACTTGTAATCCTATGTATTTATCTTCACATATAAAGTTAACGTGTGTGCTAGGTCTGTAGCTCAGTAGCAGAGCACTTTCCCAGTCTTCATAAGACCCTGGGGTTTGATCCCTCCACCATCAAAATAAATAAATGAAAAATTCAAAGCAAATATATAGTACGACCCTTCTCTAATTATAAAAGTAACAAGTTGAAGCTGGGGAGATGATTCAGTGGGTAAGAGCACCCACTGTGTAAGCACAAGGACACTGAGTTCGAATCCTAGAATCCATGTAAAAAAGTAAGAGATATCTCTATGTACCCGTAACCCCAGAACCGGGAATGAGGGACCAGGACAGACAGACTTGCTGGCTATCCAAACTAACCAAAAGTGCTTCTGGTTCAGTGACAAATTCTGTCTCGAATAAGGTAGAAAGTGACAGGGAAATCACAACACGCTTCTCTGGCCTCCGCATACATTTCAATGGGTACAGGCACAGACATGTTCACATGGACAACTCATATACACACAAAAGTAATAATAATTCCCAAATAAAAAGAACAAGTCATTTTGGTACCTTTAATAATTGAATTATCTTAATTTGACATCATAGGACATCTCACAATTGATCAATGTATAAGTTTGTCCCAATTAACTAGTTTAGTTTAGTACTGCTATCCTTGGAAAGTGCTGTGATTATTACTAACAAATTCTAGACTACATCAATTTCATCAAATGTCAATTACTCTCAAAAACAGAAAGATCAGACTCCTGAACATTAACCTGAACTCATCACCCTACCAAAGCATTCCATTAGATGTGTGTGAACCATTGTACTATATATAGTCTAGTACATGTGTACCCTCTTTAATCACATTCTTCTTATATTTTACACCTATGTTGTTATGGATTCACCTTTTCTTGTTGAGGAAAACGAGACTTTTTTAGACCAGGCTAGCCTTGGATTTGCCAGCTTCTTTCTCCCCAACTGCTATAAACTCATCAACACCACACCTAATTGGGATTCACCTTATCAAAGACATACATATAGAATACAAAATACTTTTACTGTCTAAAACAGGCTGGTTAGGAAAACTAATTAGATCCAAATGATAACTACAAATGATGACAATGAAGTAAAACAAACTTTTATTCATTCTTTCCTGCCACTAAAGTGTCAAAGTTAAAAATCAAGTTATACTTGGGCTGGGCATAGTGGTACACACCTTTAATTCCAGCACTTAGGCATAGGCATATGGGTTTAGGTTTGAAACTAGCTTTTTCTGCATAGTGAGTATCAGGTCAGCCAGGTTAAACAAAAAGACTCTGCCTAAAAATAAAAAAATAAAAAATAAAAAAATAAAAAATAAAAAAAATCAAGCTAATCTCACCAAGATTTCACTACTTCCCCAAGGTACCCAACAATTTGAGAAACTGTTATACCATTTTAAGAATGTGTTTAGCACCTGCCTCTATGAACCTTCTATTATTCTGACTTTGAAATTCAAGCAGGTCAAGCCTTAGTTCTTGTTCATCTCATCTGTAAGCCAGGATTTGTAGTGAACCTGCAAACTCTTTTCCAAGTTCTGCCCTGCCCAGGGTTTCGTCTCTTATCAGAACAAGCCATGTCCTTGTACTCACCATCACAAGGCTTCAAACGCCTTCGCCTCTTACTACAAAGCATGACCCTTTTTTCCAAGATGTGATCCCAAAAGTGAGCACAAAGCTTAGGCTATCTAACAGCACTAAAAGTAATAGGGGATGGGTGTTTGCAAGAGAGATGACTCACTTCCTACTCTTGCAAGACGACCAGTTTCCCAGCACCAACATCAGGTGGCTTAAAGTTACCTGCAACTCCAGCTCTATCAAACCTAATATCCTCTTCTGACTTCCATAGGCAGCCACATACAAGTGCACATACATTCATACATATAAACTCATACACATAAATTTAAAAAAATCTTAAATAAAAGGCAATGAGCTTTCCATCTTCTGGCTCCCTGGGGTAATTTATATCTAGTAATTACTGCTCTGAGCTGTAAGGGCATTACAGAGGTCATCTGAATGAAGGCTGAGTCTTTCCCCAAGAGTCTACTCCATACTTCAACTCTTTAATATATTTACATAAGACTGAATTTTCTGCTGTTAAATTTTCATTTCATATTAGATTTGGCTTTTTGTTACATGTTAATTTTGATCTCAAGTTAAAATTTTCCTACTCCATAGACTACTTCCTCTGAGCACTAAATGATTTGAAAATCTGACCAGTAACTAACAATTTTCTCCAAAGCAAGCATTAGAACCTGCACAGGGCTATTACCTAATTAGGAATTCAGTATTTGTTAAATGAATAAGTGAGTTCAAATACTATAGGATATTGTCTTCTGATTTTACTTTGAGAATAAGAACTACAGGAACTTAAAAGTAAACAAGCCTTCTGACTCTGAATCCTATACTAATTACCCTTCATCATCTCTCCACAATCAAGGGCAAAAGGGCTGAATCTAGGCCCTGAAGAGATGGCTCAGCAGTTAATACTGCCTCCTCCTCTTTCAAAGGTCCTGTTGTCAGTTCCCAGCACCCATATAAAGTGGCTCACAACCACTGTAACTCAAAAGTCCAAAGCCTCTCTGAGCACCTACACACACAATATCCACACCAAGAGACACATAAAAAATGTTGTTAAAGTATTTGATCTGTTAAGGATGGAAACAAAGGTCCTAACAACTCTCTCCAGGAAGCTATTACAAAATGGGTAAAGTGTGACAATAAGTTACCTAGTCAAATCCAAATTTCTTCATGCAACATTCATTTAATGTCATTTCATTAATGAGAACCAAGAAATTCCAATGCCCCATTAATAAGACCTTAATAATAATAATAAATGTTTTAATGAGTTTTACATGGAAGCAGTGAAATGAAACTGGTCATTCTAACTTGTTTTCAAAACCATCTACATTCAATTCAGACTATGAAAAGTATTTGTAAACTTAATGTGTTCATCGGAAATGTTAATCACAATCATACTCTGTAGAACATTTTTGGTATTTGAAGGAATATATAAAAATGGAAATATTTCAAATGTGTACTATCAATTGGAGCCTTTTATTTTTTCACTAAGTATTAATGCACACTACCAATTTATCAGTCAAAAAGCCTCATCTTAACATTACAAATTGACTAAATCATCATAAACACTAAGTCATCTTCTCTTACTAAATTCCTCTTAGGTAGATACCTTTTACTATGCAATTTATTTGGTTGCTCACATCTCACAAGAAGAAAAAATATATAAAAAAAATATAAAAAATATATATTATATATACATTTATTCTATACATATATAGAAATACATATTTCTATATAGAAATAGAGAGAGTGAGAGAGAGAGCTACGCCAGCCAGATGGCTTGCAGATAGAGGTACTGCTGTGTTTGAGTCCCAGAACCCACATGAAGGCATGAAAGTAAGACAAAACCAACTGCACAACCTTCACATGCATGGTGTGGTATGTGTTTCCCCAGCTCCACATATATATGTCATGCACACACAGTCCACTAGCTGATTAAAGTGAGAATACTGAGTTCTAGCTTTTGCCTCCTCACAGGAAAACCAAGGTTCCGGTTCAGCACCTTCCCTACTCTCCCCATACTCTCCATGATAATAAACAAATCAGTTCCTGATGTAGATTTCAATCCAACAAAGACTCTAAATGAAAACACACAACCTTAAAACACTGAGTCAAGTGTATCTTAATGATGTATCCATCACCACTGGTTTCACCCTTGATACCCACGGCCTAAATAACCAGGGGACTCTAAAAATAGTGTTATAGCTCCACCTACTGGATCCATGCAGGCAAGAGTTAATCTGTGCTGAACTTATCCTTCTGTATGGGCCTTGTTAGCACTAATACCAGGCGTCCAGGAGGTATTTCAAAACAGTAAGATCCTTACCTACATCTTTTCTTCCTGGTTTTTCAAAGCGCCTGTCACCCCTAAAAAGACAAAATAAATTTCAAAAATGCCTTAAAAGCAACATAGATTTCCTATCATGATACTCACTTTCCTGTACTCCCTTTAATAGCAGTTCCACACTAGTTAATATTTAGAAAATACAGGAAAGCATAATGATACAAAACAAGAATTCCACCACATCACCTACCAAAAATTAGCTTCTAATGTCTAGAAACATGATAGACTATTTTATATACTACTTTGGCAATGTTTTCCTACATCTTTAAATTTCCTCTGTTTGTGGTCCTGAGTACTAAACCCAGAGCCTCAGGGTACTGGGCAAGACAGCTACCACTGTTATAACCATAGCCCTTCTACCCTTACTTTGAGATCAAGGCTCATCCTTAACTGTAATGATTATATATTATATTCTACTGTATAGAAATGTCATTATCTAATGGCACCCTCATCTGTTTAGACTGTTTCCATTGTTTTATATTATAAATGCTACAATGGATATTCTTTTACATCTAGCCTTATGCAACTGCCCTCATTTATCTTGTCAGACTTCAAAGACAAAAATCCTAAAATACATTTACTCTTATCAACCAACAAAATGCACAGCACTTCCCATGGATTGTTAATCAAATAACAAGCCAATTATTAGTTTACACTAATTTATTCATCTAGTCATGCTTATAGTTTTAAACAAGGATCATATAAATCTTTGAATAAAGTTCTATAACTGTACCCAGAGGCTTCAGCTCTGTAAAAAGCAGGAGATGGGTAAGTTCTGTATTTCCAGAATGTTCTTTTTTTTGGCAGAGTGCATGGAGAGGAGACAGGTTTCCCACACAATCTCTGTAATTCTCTAGACACACTATGTAACCCATTTTGGTCTGGAACTCATGATTCTTCTGCGTTAGCCTCCCAAGTGTTGGAATCACAGGAATATGCAACCCTGTACCACTCACAAAAGGAACGTGGTGTGCTTTGTTTTCTTTGGAGAACTGAGGCCGGAACCTCCCCAGAGAGCTAATGGGTTATAATCCTAGCCCTTTGTTCCATTTTTATTTTGCTAAATTGTGCTGGTTAGCCTGGGCTCCAGAATCTCCTCCCTCAATCTGCCAAGTAACTGACATTGTGGGGAAGTACTATGGAGTGAGTTTTATAGACCAACAAAATCCTTACATTACAATCTGAACACTTCAGTTACCTTTCTTCCCAGCTTTGTGATCTATGCATTTCCCTGCCTCCTCCTCGCCCGAACACACCCTCTACTTCATCAAAACTTCTTTGGTAGAAACCACATTCACCTCTACCTCTGCCTGAAAAATGAGAAAACAGGGGGAGGGGAAATAGTCAGAAACCAATATCCAGCATATGTTCAACATTGAAGGTTCATTTCTGTAATGTTCTGTCTCTCTCTGTACAAAGCAGTATGTCTACACTTAAGTATTTATCCAGGTCTATAATGGCTCTGATGTTGCTGAAGTATGGGTTGGAAAAAAACAACACTACTCAAAGAATCCCAGTCCTGAATAATAAACAGCATCAACAGAAAGCTCTTCAATGAAAAGGACAACAATGAAATCTAAGAAATTCAATGAACCATTATAAACTGAATGCTTTAGTGGACTATTTTCAATAACTACTGGGAAAATCTTAATATGGGGAGTTTACAGAGATAAACTACAGTGGAAAATGTCAAGCTCAATAAAATACTCTTATCTAACCCCCCCCCCCACAAAAAAACAGGAGTGAATTGTACAACTGTAGGATTGTGAATTGCAGTCTTACAGGACAAAAGGCATCCTTCACACTTTTTATTCAATCTTAATGTAAAGAAAATAGCAACTCAAACCATAGAACAGTTGGAGTACAGGGACTTAAGAGATTTTGCAATTCAAATGTGAACACATTTCTAATAAAGGCTGTGTGCTTAACTATCAACCTGTGACTCTACTCATTTGTTATCCCAGTAGAAATACCTTTGCAGAGTCAAGTATGGTGGAGCATGCCTAAAATCTCAGCACTGGGGCGTGAAGCAGAGAACTTCAGAGAAAGTTCAAGGCCAGCCTATGCTACATTAAGAATGACTCAAAAGCCAAGAAAGATTAAAAAAAAAAAAAAAAAAAAAAAGGACAGAGAGGGAGAAGGGGAAAGAGAGAAAGGGAGGGAAAAAAAAAAGAGAGGGAGGCACTCTCAAGTATGTAAACCATCATGCAATGAGTTTCAACCAGTGACAGACTTCTCACTATAACCACAGTTCAACCAGATCATAATAAAGCTGGAAAGTTCACAGTAACTAGAGACTTATGTTACTCAAGTATGTGTGGTAATTTTGCCCTAAAGAAACCCATGTTAATGGTAGTTACATAAAAACAGCATATTTGACAGCATGTAGAACACAGTACCTGACTGTGACAATGAACAGCTATGTTATTGATTTGAGCATATACTATACTATATTTTCAAGTATACTTATTTTAAATTTACTGTAAAATATCCCATTTATACCACCACCAGCAGCATATCATCTAAGCTTGCGTAAATTATAATGCTCACATATCAATGAAAATGAAATCACCTAATGAAGCATTTAACAGGCCATACATATCTTGCTAAATAAGGCATGACTACGTATGTGCACAAAAATGAACACTTCAATTTCAAAATACTAGAAACAACCTATTGATAAGCTAAATAATTCAATATGAAACCTAGAACAATATGAAACCATAGAAATCAAGTACCTTTGGTACTAGACGACAAAAGCATACTCAAGAACAATGTGTGTGTGTGTGTTCACTGCTGCACAGCTGAGCTACGGGAGCAGCAAGCAGTACACACTGGCAGCTTTACACATTCCATACAGTTTTTTCAATTAATATACCAATTGCACCCAACACAGATACACTGGAGAAGGCCTAGCAGTCCTGGGAGTCTGAGGCGCACTTGTAACAAACTGTCTTTAGCTTCAGTTCTCCCAGAAAGCAAAATGATCAGAAGAAAATGGAGCTTTATTTTGTGTATTGTGCTGGGTGCCAAATCCAGTACATTGTAAATGCCAGTTAAACACTTTACCACAAAAATACATCTCCAGCTCCAATACAACAGATTCTGAATGTGGCATACAATGAATTAAGTAATTTCAAGCATCTATGCATTTGTTCTGGTTGTTCACCATAACCTACCAGGAACTGACTCAGAATTTCAGGTGCACTTCTGTAATTCTTACAAAATACTAAAAAAGTACACAGAATTGTATAGAAGTTATCTGAGGAACAATGATATTCTCTTAACTAGACTTAAATATCCACTTTATCTCTACAATAAAAGTGAGAAACACAGTTCAACTATAATAAAAGTTGTCTTCTAGTTTCATCACTTTAAGCCAATATAAAGTCAACCTATAATTTAAGTAGCTTCCTCTTTGCCCCACATTCAGAATATGTACATATTTTATTTAAACTCCTAAATTAATTTAATAGGAATTAAATTTAAATAATTTAATAGTAATTAATGAGAATATTTCTTCACAACAGTGATTTTAGGATAAGGAAAAAAAGTCCTCTTTCTTCTTCAAGATTAATTTAGTCCAGGCTGGCTGGATGGCTCAGCAGTTAACATCACGAGTGAACTGCACATGAGTAGACTGAGTGACTCCCAGCACTCACCCTGAATGACTACAACTGTTTAATTCCAGCTGCAGATGATCCAGTGCCCTCTTCTGGCCTCTGAGAGCACCTGTACTCAAATACACATTCCCACACATAGGCAGAAACATACATGTAATTTTTAAAATAATTTATTTAACTTTATTTATGTGCATTAGTGTGAATGTGTCAGATTCCTTCGAACTGCAGTTAAAGACAGTTGTGACCTGCCATGTGGGTGCTGGGAATTGAGCCTGGGTCCTTTGGAAGAGCAGACAGAACTCTTACCCATTGAGCCATCTCTCCAGTCCCCACGTGCAATTTTTTTTAAAGATTTATTTTTCACGTGCACTGGGATTTTACCTGTATTAACATGTCTGTGTGAGAGTGCCAAATCCTCTACAGCTAGAGTTACAGACAGTTATGAGATGTCATGTGTGTGCTGGGAATGGAACCTGGGTGTTCTGGAAGAACAGCCAATGCTCTTAGCTGCTAAGCCATCTCTCCAGCCCTATACATGTAATTTTTAAAAACAGTAATACTCCCAGCACTTAGGAGGTAGAGGCAGGTGAATCTCTGAGTTCAAGGTTAGCCTGGTCTACACAGTGAGTTCCAGGGCAGCTAGGGCTACAAAGAGAAACCCTGTCTCAAAAAAAAAAAACAAAAGCAAAAATTGTAAGGTAACCTATCATAAAGAATCATTTTGAGGAAATCGTTCTAGTCTTGAAATAGATGAATATTTAAAAAACAACAACAGAAAAAAACAACAACAAAATGAAAAAACAGTTCTTGGGTGACCAGAAAAAAAAAAAATCAAGAAAAACACATGTGACAGAAGCTTTACCAATGAGATAGTCCTATAGAAAAATCAATTCCCTTACCACATTTAAGTCATCTATAAATGTGATTACCATACACAAGAATAAAAGAGAAAACATAATGTGATCAGCATTTTACACTTTAAAGACTGTCCTATTACCTGAAATTTCACCGAAAGCTTTTTAAAATTAAAACATGCTTCCTTTTAAAAGCACCAATGTGGATGTTCTCTGACACCCAAACCCCATAAAACAGAAAGACTGTTTCCACTAGCCATTTGTTCTCTTCAATTTTACTAGGTCAGGATATTTTGAAGTCTAGAATCCAGTAGATTTGCATGAGTTTTTCCTGGAGTTGGAAAGAGATACTATAATCAAAAGAAAAGTCACAATAACCACTATTTAACCAGTGAGTTAAAATTAAGTGAAAATACAAAGCCACAAGCCTCACAGCCCATTGTGACCACAGCACTCCAAGTATTTTCACAAAGCTAACTGCATCCATTTGAATAGTTCTGTACCCTGCAACATTAGCGTGTTAATTTACTACTTGTACGTCATGGCTTTATATGGGGTTTTATGTAACCTCTGATTATAAAAACTTACTTCAAAGAAACAACAACAAAAAACAATGGGAAAACTCATCACGCCTTCACTTGTTTCTATTTGTTATTGTCTGGGGTATTATACTTGTTGGGGTGGGGGAGGGCATGGTTTGGTGGTTGTTGCTATAGGGGAGCCTACTATAGCTCAAGCTAGCCTTAAATTCTCAATATAGCTGAAATTTGTGCTTGAACTCCTGGCCTTCCTGACAACAGCCACCTCACCACCTCCCTTCGCCCCCCAAGTTCTGGGATTACAGGCACATATTACCACACCCAGTTCTGCTTCTTTTTAATATGTAAGGTTTTCTAAGGCCGACAGAGACCAGGTGGAGGATGTGTGTGGTCTGCAGTCTTGATTAAGGAAATTTTTCTCTGGCTTGACCTGAAGAGCACAGGAGGGGAAAGCTGCCAAAATGAAACCTCTTCTCACTAACTCCCACAGGAGGAAAGCAAGGGAGATGCCCACGGAGAGGCCGGAACCACTATCAGTCAGTCCACGTCCATAACATCACCAACATGCACAGATCCCAGAAAATGGCCATGTGGGCATGACTTGTGAAGCAGACATACCTAGCTCTCATCATCTCAAGGACTGTGGCAATGCTGTTTCTCTGAAGTTCTACAGATAAGTCTACCAACAATAAAGGTTAAAAACTACTGCTCTAGACAAAGACAAATAAGAGGAAAAAAAAATTTTACCTAGGGAAAAAAACCTGAAAGTTGTAGTTAGCCTCTTCATTGTTCGCAAACCTACATACAAGTCAGTTTAAATGAAACAATGTAGCCTCCATTTTTTTTAAAGATTGTGCATAAATTATTCACAAGGCACACATAACTTTAAATTTTTTTGAAATAAATAAAACCGGAAAAAAAAGTAGGTGCTCCAGATCCATAATTGTGCCCACACATAACATGGAGGCGATGGCCTTGGCCACTGCTGACAAACAATTCTACTTCTAAAGCATTTGGAGAAAAATTACAATATGTTTCGACTAAAGTTATGATATAACCCACATATGGTTTCATGCTAAAGGAAGAATATCTATTATAAACATCAAGAGCGATTTTTACCAGAAAACTAATGAATGTAAAGTAGGGAACGACAGGGAATGAGCAAATCAGAAACCTTCTAAAAAAAGGCATACATTTGTCAAACTACATGTTAAAACAGTGGATGCCACCTGGTTGTATTTTGCTCTGCCTCCTAGGAGGTCTAGCCCCCAAGAAGTATCAGGTGTTTCTCACTAAATTCCTCCTGGCTATGGTAATGTCTGCACATGGCCACTGTAAAGAAATGCTACGCTGCAAGGGATGTCCACAGGGACTTGGGTGTGGCTCCAACAATCAAAAAAAAATCCTTCAAGATGTTCTAGTTCCCAAAGTGCAAAGCTTCAGGGATGAAGAATGTTAAGAATAATTACTCTTTAGAAGTTAACTGGGACCACCTATACGTCCTCTTGCTTCAGACTCTACAGCTAGAAATATATTCCTCTCCAAAGAAGGGGCAGTCCAGAAGGCATCTCAGAAATGTTGCAGAAAATAAATGTTCAGGCATTTGTAATCAACATCAAAGAGCAGTTGGTTTGATTTCCAATTAGACATTAAAGTATTTCATGATTTCCCTAGCCTCCTCCTCCTCTTCCGTGGTTATTTTTTTTCGCATAGCTCACCTCGCCCTCTTGAAGAACTTCGACCTCTAGGAGCCCCCACCACTGTTCCTCCTCCTCCTCGTCCTGTCAATCGCAGGACAGCGGCACTATTTACAGACATGGAAAAGTTTCTCTGCCAAAAATAAAAATAAAAATAAAGAAAAAAAAAAGAAAAATGGATAAAACACACAAAACTACATACTGTTTCACCCCATCTCCCACCCCCACCACTTCTATAAAATGTAATGGCATCTAATTACTATAAGCAATGGAAAACTGTAACTTCACAACATAGAAAGATCATTCAAATCCAGTTACCTGACAATTTCTTTCTTTCTTTCTATCTTTGAGACAGAGTCTTGCTATGTAGCCTTGGCTGCCCTAGAACTTGCTATGTAGACCAGGCTAGCCTTGAGGCAACTTCAAATTGGCTTTCAGATCAGCCAAGTTAACACCAATTCATTACACAAAGCTAGGTTTGTTGAGGAGACATTATAAGAAAACAAACAACGTGCACTACATATGAAGATGCAGACAAAACAGAGAAGCAGAGAAAGTTTTGTAAAGGAAGGTAGGTTAAATTGGGACTTTTTAAGAATGGCCATTCCAACTGTATGTTCAGAGATCTGTAGAGTTTGGGACTGGGCAAATGTCTGTTTGGGTGGCTATCATTATCTAGCTGTGTGATGTTTTTGTGAGTTCATTATAATGAAGTGATTGCATTGCATTTTTTTAAATGGCACATAAGTCTCTTTAACTAATGAGAGGAGAAAAAGACAGCCATTAAAAGGTCTGAAGCAAAGCAACATCATAGAAAGAAAAGATGCTCTTTCTCCTTGATTGTACTCAGTAATGTGGATTAGCAACTCCAAGCATAATTTGCTAGAATGACACAAATCAGCAGTGAATAAGAAAATGTCAAGTGAAAATCTCTATGAGTCAAACACCTGGGGTGTGTGTGTGTGTGTGTCTGTCAATAATGTGAATAATGTATGCTTGGGTGTGTACATGTGTATATGTGATCATAATCATGTAGATACAAACCTGCATTTGGACCCAGCGCCAATCTGGAACATAGTTAAGCACAATTTAAGTAGGAAGTAGGTAAGCACATGGGAAAGGGGAAGGACAGGAAGTTAAAAAAATATTTATTGATACACCTGAATAAGTTAAATAAAGGAGGCTTAGGAAAGTGTAATTAGAAATATTATGTCTTCAAATGAACTATAAAGCATAAAATTCTAGATATTTAATAGAAGGTTCTGCAAGAGTGTTAATACAAAAATATTGCAACAGCGTAATTCCAGCACTCAGGGAGGTACTGGCAGGTGGTCTCTTTGAGTTCCAGGCCAACCTGGTCTACAAAGTAAGTCCAGGACTGCCAAGGCTACACAGAAAAACCCTGTTTCAAAAAACAAACAAAAAATCAAAAATGCAGCAAACTGAATCTTGTACCTAGAATCTAGCACCCTTTGCACAGATGTGCATGGGTATGATAAAATTAAGAAAGGAACCTTGATATGGCTAAAGTCACCAGCCCACCTGGTAAGGGAGTAAGATGTGAACTTTAGTCTGCGTGAGGCAGTGCATGCTGGTAACCCCAGAACTCAGTAGGCTTGAACAGAGAGATTCCAAGGCCGAGGCCTGTACAGGCTGCCTTAAATTCTATGTCATCTTGATCAACCTGGTAAAAGTCTATCTCAAAGTTAAAAAAAGGGGGGGGGGGAATGTGGGTCAGCAGTACAGTGTTTGGCCACCATGCACAAGCCCTGGGTTCAATTTCCAGTACCATCCAAAACAAAAGTTAAGTGTGTAGGTGAAAAAGTTCTGAAATTCAGTTCTACTTTAGTCCTCAGTGTCCTTAAATTTCAAATCACCTGATTACAAAATCCTGTTCTCACTGTTGGGTTGTTAATATGTGCCTATCTTTCTCTCAATTCTTCTCACTGTAATTTTTTTCAAGTAATTTTTAGAAACTACCAATGTAAATAAAGCTGTTTTCTTTGATCATACAGTCAGGTAACTTCAGAACACTTGACAGTAAAAAGAACTAAAAGTTAAAGAGAAAATACCACCTCAAAAAACATCTATTTCAAGCTATGTTTTAGTAAAATGTAATAAAAAGTGGTTGTGAAACACACACATTAACTTACCTTTTGTTAAAAGTTATAAGTGGACTATCAAATATGCCTCTTGGCATTACTGAAATTAAGCAGTACTATGAAGTCCCAAAATCTCAATATATTGTAATACTTAAGGGGGAAGTCGAGGCTATAGAGATGGCTGAGTGGTTAAGAGTACATGCTGCTCTTGGCAGAGGACCTGGGTTCAGTTCCCAGAACCCAAATGGCAGCTCACAACCATCTGTAACTCCAGTTTCAGGGGATCAGGTGCCCTCTTCTGACCTCTGTGAGCACTAGGCATGCACATGACCCACAGCCATGCATGCAAGTAAAACACACATATACATAAGATAACATTGTTTAAAAAAAAGAGATCAGTGCTAACTGCTTTTTGTATACTAGGATCCTATTCAACATATGTATAAAAGTCAACTGCATCATGTATAAGAATAGAGAAACACGTATTTTCACACATTAGTGCTAACATGCAAATTGTAGTTTAATCTCTTTAAAAGGAAAATTCTCAACATATACTTAAATGCTCATACTTTTTAACACAAAAATACAACTACTTATACATGTAAAAATTAATGTAAGTGAATAAATCACTAAATGCAGTAATGTTTATAACAGCAAAACATGGAAGCTACCTAAATATTAACCAATAATGGTTAACTTAAATAGCACAGGCTTGAAAGTCTTCTCTGCTATCCTCTAAAAGATCATGAGACATTATTTCTTAATCTACCATATTTAAAAAAAAAAAAAAAATCAACATTCAGTCATTTCCAGTTACTGGTTCACTGTTGTTAACCAACAGTTTTAAGCACTGTTTGTTGAATAATCTTTCATTTTTCCCAAGATTCATATAGCCAATTACTACATTATGATTTCTTAAGAAATGTTATGGGGCCAGGTATTGTGGCACTCGCCTTTAACCCCAGCAATCAGGAACCAGAGGCAGGTGGATCTCTGTAAATTCAAGGCCACATTGGTCTACAAAGTAAGTTGCAGGACAGTCAAGGCTACACAGAGAAATTCTGTCTCGAAGGAAGAAGGGAGGGAAGGAAGGAAAGAAAGAAAGGTTATGAGAGATTTCCCAACTCATTCATTTGATGTTTTTTAACTAGGACTAAGTGATCCTCCCAATCTGGCTTTTCTGGCCAGTGCTATGTCTAGAAATCTAAAACTGTTTTAAGAAAAAAAAAATTAGAATTTTAAATAAGCACAAACATCGGCCCAAGCATAAAAGTTCACAAAATGATGACAATAAACTATATAAGGAATATAAAATTAGTGCACCACCTGGAACACAGCTTGGCATAAATGGCTTGGCTAGCACACTGAAGGCCTTAGCAAACATTCACTGCCTAAAACTTAAGGTATATTTAAAATCATAAATGTTTTAAGAATTTCAAAAATTTATCAAAGACAACTATCCTACAGACCTGAAAATATAAGGAGCTCATATAAATACTATAAACCAGTAAAAGAATGACTAGCACAATAAAAGAAAAAACTATAGAGACATTAAGAACAGTAAGAGAGATACATTTAAGGACTACAGCTTCACTACCGTGGACAGGGAGCACACTCAACAGAAACTTCTTTGCTGATGTGCACAGTACCATTTGCATAAAAAGAAAACTGCATGTTTACTTGGAGAAGTATGCAAGAACTGGGCACGGGGACACCTTCATGTAATCCCTTACATAGAAGAAAATTACTTGAGTCCACAAGTTTGAGACCAACCTGGGCAATATGCAGACCCAGTCTCAAAAAATACATACATACATACATACATACATACATACATACATACATACATACTGCTAATACTACCTCATGCTGGGGGACAAGACTGAAGACTTTTCTATTATTCTATTCTTTTTTAATATTCTGTTTTGTACATTTTTAAGGCATCTCTTATAGATTTATGTTTTTATTATTTACATTTACTTGGTGAGGCAGGGAAAGCATGCGTGGAGGTCAAAAGAGAACTTAAGGGAGTTGATTTCTGCATTCTACCTTAAGACAGGTTCCCTCTTATTTTGTTAATACATATTATTATTATATTATTATTTTGTGTGTGTGTGTGTGTGTAAGGCACATTTGTGCCACCATCCACAAACAGAAGGCAGAAGACAACTCCAGGATTCAATTCTTTCCTTCTACCATGTGGGTCCCAGGGATCAAACCTAGGCTAACAGGTCTGGCAGGTCTTTGCTATTGTATTTCATACTCCCAAGTACCTAACCTGAGAACTTGCAGACTGTTCCCTTTCTCTTCCTCCTAGTCTACTTTAGCAAATCTGAGATTACAGATGTGTGTCACTACATCTGGCTTTTTTTAAACATAGGTTCCAAGGTCCAAACCCAGGTCAAAGGCTTGTACAGCAGGAGCTTTTACCTGATGAGCCATCATCCTGGTCCATTAATATTGCATGAGTAAACATACAGGTGTAAACATGTGAGAATATATGTAGGAAGTAAAGTATATGAACCCGTATAATAGCCAAGTCAACATAGGGGGCATCCTTTTTACTTCCTTTTTTCATTTTTATTTCCTCTCTCTTTTGTTACTGTGTGTGAAAAGAGAGAGGGAAAAGGAGAGAGAAAAGAAAGCGCATGTGCATGCAAACAAGCGTTATGTGTACGTGGTATGTGCGCACATGTACGCTCAAGCACACACATGTGTAGAGGCCAGACAAGAATAGCATACTTCTTTTAAATTTATTCCTTGAACAGAGGTCTTTTATTGAACCTGGAGGTAAGCTGTCAGTCAGCGATTCCCAATGAATTTCCTATCTCTGTCCTGGAATCACTAGAATTACATACAGGCATGCATAACCATGCCCAGCTTTTGCATGACTAGCTGGATCCAAATTCAGACCCTGATGCTTACTGTGCCAGCACTCTTAGTCCACTGAGCAACTCTCCTTCCCACCTTCCTCATCCTCATCTTTATGAGAGGAATCTCTCACTGAGCAGCTCTCCTTCCTACCTTCCTAACCCTCATTTTTATGAGAGGAATCTCTCACTGAGCCAGACTACCATTTAGGTAGTCAAATGAGCTGGCCAGAAAGACTCCAAAGTCCTCTTGTTTATGCCTCCAAAAGCTGAGGTTGCAGGCACATGCTACTGCACACAGCTTTTATGTGAGTGCTGGGTAATCATTTTCCCCACTCAGCCATCTACCCAGCCTATAAATTTCTCTACTTAAGCCACTTGATTTCTTGCTCATTAATAAAACATGCAAATTTTTAAATGATGCAAAAATTCTCAGCAAACTATTTAAAATTGAATTCAGGAACACATTAAAATGATCAAGTGTACTTCATCCCAGAGATGCAAGGTTAGTTCAACATATTCAGATTAATAAGTGTAATATAGCATATAAATAAACTTAAGAACAGAAATCACAGATGCAGAAGGATACTTGACAAAGTCCAACATGCTTTCACAAAAAAGTCCTAGAGACCTTAAGAAAAGATGGGGTATATCTCAAAATACAAGGCTATATGTAACAAACCTATAGACAACTTTGTATCACATGGAGAGAAGCAACAGTTGAACACACATGAACTCAAGCAAACACACACAGGAGAAAAAGGAAATAAACCTGTTGCAACTATTTAGTTTGGACAAAATTTAAAAACCAAGAACTAAAAAACCCTATACCCAAATGGAGTCTGTCACAGACTGCTGGTGGGGGCGTGCACTGTGACCAACAACTATGGAAACTATTGGACAACATACAAAAAAGCTTTAAAGACCTGCCAAGAACTAAAACCCAGTGTTCCACTAGGACAGAACATCCCACTACTGTAAGAATGACACATCAGGGACTCTAGGACAAATGCTTGCCCAGCATGCACAAGGGTCACTCTCCAGAAGCACCACCAAAACAGGAAAGTATCCCTGGAGCATAACCTACAATGAAAAACAATCACAACACTCAACCATCCCACAGCACACGCTGGGAAGGCTGAGTTTTCCCCATACTACAAAACATACTAAAGAGGAGAGATGAACCCTCTAGACGAGTTACAAATTTAAAATTCTAAGTTGAAAACTAATGACATAGACACAGACATGATCTCTCTCTCAATAATTATCTATGTATCTATATATCTATTCATCCATATCTCTATCTATCTGCATGTGTGTGTCAAATTTAGATAAAATCAATGGAGGAAAAAACTTACAAAATAAAGCTTACTGTGCTACCGCCAATACACAACCTTCTAAGACAAACTCTCGCCAGACACAAGAAAATGTCTACAGTCCAAGACTAGGAAAGCTAAGAGTATGATAAGGAGTTTTGGGTCAATTGGACTACGTAACAAATCCCTGTATAAAAAAGGGAGGGAGAAAAGAGGGATGAATGGAAGAGGGAGGGAGGAAAGGAGAACAAATCAATAAGAAAGTTCTGCAATTAGATACCGATACAAGCTCTAAGACTCTAGTGAGTATACCAAATGCCACTGAAGTGTATACTTATTAAAATAGTAAATTTGGGACTAAAGAAATAGTTCAGTTGGTAAAGGCGTTTGCCCAACCTCTAGAACATGAGTTCAATTCTCCAAAACCTACATAAAAACTTTCAAGCTGGGACCAGAAAGATTGCTAGTCTTAACAGAGCATGTATTCATCTTCCAGAAAGAAACTCAGTTTGACTGGAGAGATGGCTCAGAGGTTGAGAGCACTGGCTATTCTTCCAAAGGTCCTGAGTTCAATTCCCAGCAACCACATGATGGGTCATAATCATCTATAATGATATCGGGTGCCCTCCTCAGGCCTGAAGATGTACATACAGGGAATAATAAATATTTATACAGTATAAATAATTGAGAGAGAGGGAAAGAAAAAGACTAACTCAGTTTGGTTCCCAGCATCCATGTTAGGCGGTTCACAACTACCTATAATTTCAACTCTGAGGGATCAGACATTTGGCCTCTACGGGTATAAACACTCATGCGAGCTCAGAGGGCTACATACAAACATATACAAATAATTTTTAAAATAAAATACATATTATAGTTTTTTTTAAAAACGCTGCCAAGCTTAGTAGCACACACTTGAATCTCAGAACTGTGAAGGGAGGGAGAGAAAGATCCCTGGGACTCACTGGCTAGCCAGAGAGCACCACCTACTTGGTCACTTCCAATCCAGAGAGACCTTGTCTCCAAAATAACCCACAAAGACTAAGGGTGGAAGTTTGCCCAAATCACAGAAAATAAGCCATGAATATGGGCTAACTCTAAACAATACATTAATGCCAGTCTCTCTGAGACTTGTGGGCCCTGAGGAGGAGGGGCTAGCCAGTAAGAAAGAACCTGAAGGATCAAGAATTGCCATCCCCTAGACTAGTAAACCTACTATAATCATTAACTAACTTGTATCAACTGTAGTTCCTACACTGAGCCTACCTATCAACAGTCAAGTAAAGGGAAGAGGCTCACAGGGCCCTATCCTTTACTATTGTTTTTAATAGAATCTGGGAGGAGAATTGACTGCCTTTAGTTGTGCCCTGTAACCTACCAAACTCCAATGGACAGCTCCAAATTTATGGTCACACAGGGTATAGCTGGTTAACTTTAGTAAGTCACAAACATGAAAATTCAGGAGAGATTTGTGAGATGGGGTAGATGGGGCGGTAGGGAGACTGGAGGTCAGAATGGTCAATATGTAAAGCATTTGTTCATACAGGCAATTGAAAATAACAATAATAATAATAATAAGTAAGCAAAAAGAAGGTGCGAGCACCTGAGGAATGACAACTGAGTTTGTCCTCCAGCCTCCACACCCACCGGCACATACATGGATGTTCACACAACAAAATGGTAGACTTTACTGAGTGGTGATGCAGATCTATAATTCCAACACTTGAACAATGGAGGTAGGGTCCAAAGTTCAGGATTATCCTCAGCTATGCAACAAGCTCATGGCCAGGTCTCAAAATTTTTAAAGGTCAATTTTATAATAGGGATTTTATATCGAAGCTATTAAAAAAACAAACCAGAAGAGTCAAATGGCTTATCATGCACAAAGCCCTGGGTATGATCCTCGGCAATGTATAAAATCAGACATACTGCTCAGTATCTATAATCCAAGCACTTGGAGTTAGAGACAGGAGGACCAAGAGTTCAAGGTCATCCTTGGGTACATTTCAACTTCATAGCTAGCATGGGCTAGAAGAGACACTAGATCTCAAAATAAATAGATAGACAGATAGACAGATAGACAGATAGACAGATAGACAGATAGACAGATAGATAGACAGATAGATAGATAGATAGATAGATAGATAGATAGATAGATAGATAGATAGATAGATAGATAGATGAGTGAATGGATGGATAAATCAATAAATAACAGATTTCTTCATTTGTCATGCAATACAGAATTCCAACAAAACCTCATTCCTCCACTGCACTACAATACCTGTGAACTCTATGAAATCAATCTTTCATCTATAAACAACTAAAGTCACTATATAAAACTGCCACTTTCTGGACCAAAAATCTTACTTTCTTACAATATTGCCATCATACCTACAAAAAAGGAACCAGCAAGCACAGTGCTGACAGAAGTTTCAGGTATGGTCTAAAGATTTGATTTTTTTTTTCTTTTTAATGGTTAAATGAATTTTCACTGGTAAGAATTCAGGTAGGCAATTAGCTGTGAAAAAGTATGCTTTTTTGCAAAGATGATCTTCTCCTTCCTTCTTGGGGAATGATGGGGGAACATTTCCCCTCAATTTGAATACTTTCTAAGGGACAATGCACACTGTTCTTAAAGATGTAGAAACAAGGCTGCAGAGACAGGTCAAAAGGTCAGAGCACTAGTTGCTCTTCCAGAGGACAAAGGTCCAGGCCTCAGCTCCCACATGGTGGAGCTGTGACTATAACTCTGACAGACTCTTCTGGCCTCTTTGGGGTCCAGGTACACATGTGGTACACAGATATACATAAAAGGGAAAACACCAATATACATATAAAAATTAAACAATTTTTTTATTTAAAAAAAAAATCTTGAAAGATTTCCTGATCTCTACATAATAGTCAACAGTTTCAGAATCCAAAGCAAAACTATGGCCACTCAGTCATTCACATGCTAAGCATCAGTAAGCACCCTGGCCTGGCTGATGCAGGGCTATCCTCAGGACCTTAATGATGACTCTCTGTATCTATTCCATAGCAAAATAAACAAAAGTAGGTTGGAACTGAGGCTCAGCACTAAGTACAAACCTGCTCCTCTTCTGTAAAGGGCACTAGAGCCAATGGTGGCAGGGGCTCCTCCTGTAGGATAGGCAGGAATTCTTTCTCCGTAAGGTCAATAGGTATCTGTGTAATAAACACAAGACCATAAGATTATTATTCCTCCAACTCCAAGAAGATAAACACACGAAAAAAGCAGTTTTCTACCAATGAGCATATTCAATTACAATCACTTTGTTAATTATGCAGTACTTACATAAAGACTCCAGTCACAGCCAGGCATGGTGGCATACACCTTTAATCTCAGTAGAGGGAGGCAAGGAGGACCTCTGAGTTTTAAGTCAGCCTGATCTACATAGGGACCTTTAAGATAGCCATGGCTACATAGTAAGACCCTATCTCAAAAAGTAAAATAAAGTAAATACTTTAGCCACCCACTTTCTCCTCCTATGAAGCCATTTCCTTTGGATTTCACATTAAGTCTGGTTCCACAGTAAAGAGTGGAAGAATAAAATCTCCACATTTAACCTAAAGCTGATGCTAAGGAATATTCAAAGCAATTGTGTCTGTCCTAAATTTGAGATTTCCCCATCCACTAATAACTTAGAAACAAAGCATATTAAGAAAAAAGACATTATCTTCCCTAGTCAGATGAGAAAAGCCTACTTTACGTTTTTCATCTTGATACTTTTTTAGACCCAAGTGTTAGATTTCAAGATGTCTCTCCACTAAACCTTTCAATTTGATTTAAGGAGGGTAGAAGAGGAAAGCTGCTCTTTCCTCACTCCAGAACCCTGACTAGGAAGGAAGGTAAGAGGTACAACAGAGAGAAAGGAGAAAGGAGGAGATTCTCAACAGTGCTGATGGTTCTGCTGCCACGAAGCCACCTCTTCCCATAACAACATTATGAGTCTTCTCTAAGGACAGCACATGCTTCAATCCCTACTAACCACTGTGTATTTCAATATGGAAAGGGACACGGTGTAAAAAGGGAAATCCATCAGACACAGACTAGGTATCGCTGGCCATACTTGTCCCATCTACACTTCTTAACTCTTTCTGTATTTTGTTACCTTATAGTCTTTAAGGAAAAGTGCTAACATTTCTTCTCGGCCATAACGATAATCTGCTAATTTATACTTTGGCAGGGCAGGAGAAAGAGGAGGGGATGTGATACTCCCACCACTGGATAGAGCGCGGAGCCTAAAATAGGAAAAACAGAGAATACAAAATAAATGACAGATACTCCGACACTGTGGGCTTTTTATGTACTACAGCACAACATTTCACTGCAGTTCTTTAAAAATCAAAAACTGTTATCTTACACAGCAAAGATTTTTAACCTGTAATACAAGCTCTGGCACACCACACTCAGAAGTTCAATAAGTGCTAATTAGACAGTCAGTGATAGCTCTGCAATTCCAATACCTAAAAGGTACCATAGTTGTCTCTAAAAAGCTTCAAGTTTGGAAGTAAAACATTTTTTTTAACAAAATACAAAACCGGGGACCATTAGACTCACATAGTAAGTTTAATAACAACTAGAACTGGTGAGGATATGAAACAATTGAAACTCTAAAACATGGGTCATAAGAGTCTAAGTTACAGGCCAGCATGATGGCTCAGCTGGTAAGCACACTTGCTCAAAAGCCTGCAGACAAGAATGTAATCCCTGGAACTCAACAAAAAGGTGAAAAGAGAACCAACTCTGAAGTTGGCCTCTGATCTCCACATGGGCCAAAACACCCATGTGCACATAAGTATACAAACATACAGATACACACAGACATACTCATATGTTTACAAACAATACTTTTTAGTTTTCTAAATGACCAGAGCTAGAGAGATGGCTTACAACCCGGAGTACATGCTGCTCTTGCAGAGTACCTGAGTTTGGTTTCCAGCACCTACATCAGGCAGCTCATGAGGGCCTGTAACTAGCTTCAGAAGATCCAAGCCTGTACTCAACATGCACACACACAAAATTAAAAATATTTTTATAGAATTATAAGGTGTACAAATACATGAAAGTGTCCTTGGACTTTCTGACTGACAGCCAAGACTGAAAAGAAATCTACAGAAGGGATTAAAAATTATACATTGTAACAGCCACTTTCAAGAATGATTTTGAAATAGCTAACCATGTAAAAGCTTTCCGGCTACTTAATAATAGCTAAAATATTTAATAAAGTATGGGACGTAAAAGAGAAGGCTAAATACATAGTTACAATACAAAGTGAGTTTCTTGAGGAATTAGCATAGCTTCTAGGTTTGAATCTCAGCACTACCAAAATAAATGAATGAAGGAATGAATGAAGGAATTTGGGGGGGGGGATTTTATTTGTATTATTTGGGATTTGGTTGTTTTGGGGTTGTTTGCTTTTGTTTTTGAGACAAGGTCTCACAGAGCTCAGGCTGGCTTGAACTCACCACCATGTAGCCCAGGATGAGCTTATACTTCCAATCCTCCTAAATGCCTTTACCTCCTACAGGCAGGCCTGGAAGCAGGCCCAGTTTTACGCAGTGCCTGGGATTAAACCCAGGGCTGTGTTCACACCAGCAGCTAGGTAGGTTCTTTAACTGAGCTATTCCCCAGTCCAAAGTAATGTTACAAAAAGAAAGAAAGAAAAAGAAAGAAAGAAAGAAAGAAAGAAAGAAAGAAAGAAAGAAAGGAAGGAAGGAAGGAAGGAAGGAAGGAAGGAAGGAAGGAAGGAAGGAAGGAAGGAAGGAAGAAAGAAAGAAAGGAAGAAAGAAAGAAAGAAAGAAAGAAAGAAAGAAAGAAAGAAAGAAAGAAAGAAAGAAGGAAAGAAAGAAAGACAGACAGACCGACCAACCGACCTGGGGGGGGGGGGAGAAGATATTCAGCAAAACTAGTAAAAGAAAGATCCTACTAGGAAGCCATGGTGGCACACACCTTTAATCCCAGCGCTTGGGAGGCCAAGGTGGGTCCTCTGTAAATTCAGGGCCAGCCTGGTCTACATATTGAGTTCTAGGACAGTTAACAGATACTTAAAATAGATTAAGTTACTTTAATTCAGCTGGTATATCCTAAAGGAAAATTCAACACAATCTATATTCTTCAAAGTGCTAAGCATTAAAAATTAACATAAGAGCAGTTAAAGTGGAATAAATATTTGCCAATTATTAAAAAATGGTACATGTATAGTAATAGTGAAAGAAAAAGAATAAGACACTAAGAAAGTACAGTGAGAATGGTTCTGTCCAATATTTCTATCTTCTTATCCTGTTTAAAAACCTAACATAAAAACAGCCAGGCATGGTGGGGCACACCTGTAATCCCAACACTCAGGGAGGCAGAGGCAGGCAGATCTTTGTGAGTTCGAGGCCAGCCTGCTCTACAAAGCAAGTCCAGGACAGCCAAGGCTACAGAGAAACACTGTCTCAAAAAAAACTAAAAATCAAAACCAAAACAAAAAAGCCGTAACAGACAAGTCTAAACATATAAGGATTATAAAGCACACAACGAACTCAAATGTACCAATCACCCACTTTCAAAATCAGCAATCCATGGCCAACTTAGCTCTCTGTACCACATCACTAAGTTTTTGATGCGATTTTGAGGAAAATTTTTGACCTACCATTTTATATGTAAATTATCACAAAAAGATTTTTTTTTTTTAGAAGTCTGAATTTGCTGGTCTTATCTATGGTGTGATTTTTAAAGCTTCTCCCTCTTCTCCATTTCATTTAAGTTGGCAAGTGAGTGTAAAGACCTGGTAAGGTGTCTTCTATCAGTTTGGCAATCTCTACCCTGTGGTATATTATTCCATCATGAGGCACACAGAACCTACTTGGTTTTCTATACTACTATTATGTGCTGATAATCAATGGTTGGATCCCTAACTTTACTATAGCTGCTGTCAAGTGGTTCTATTCTATCACACCTTATCTTTTTTTTTGTAGCATTTCTGCAAAAAGAAACTTATCTCTTATACTATTCAGTACAGTGACTCAATGTTACAGTTTATACAGGAAAGAAACAAAAACAGTCTCCTATTTTCAAAATAACATCCAACAGTAACAAAAATACTTCTTAATGTATTTAAAAATTTATTGAAACTATTCTTAACAATACTCCCACTATCTCATCTTTTGACTAGCAAAAGACTCTTCAAACTGTGTTCGGTAGTGCACACCCATAATCCCAGCACTCAGGGAGGCAGAGGCAGGTGGATTACTGTGAGTTCGAGGCCAGCCTGGTCTACAAAGTGAGTCTAGGACAGCCAAGACTACACAGAGAAACCCTGTTTTAAAAAACCAAAAAAGAAAGAAAGAAAGAAAGAAAGAAAGAAAGAAAGAAAGAAAGAAAGAAAGAAAGAGAGAGAGAGAGAGAGAGAGAGAGAGAAAGAAAGAAAGAAAGAGAAAGAAAGAGAAAGAAAGAAAGAAAGAAAGAAAGAAAGAAAGAAAGAAAGAAAGAAAGAAAGAAAGAAAGAAAGAAAGAAAGAAAAAAGGAAGTAAGTCAGTCAGTCAGTCAGTCTTTAAGTAGCTCCTTCAGGGCCCTTTGACCAAGACTTGACGTCTTTTTAACAGCGTATTTTCTATCTTGTGCCAAAGTGTTCCAGAGTCATCTTATAAAATGTCTTGCATCAGTCCTGGAATCCCCCATTTCTCCAAAGGAAATACCAGGAGTGCTCACTACTAAAGTGGTCTTTACTTTCTAATTCTTGATGGAGATGTGGTTCAATGCCCAAGACATACTAAAGACAGAAAATTACTCCACAAAGGAGACACCACAATGAAAAGACCTTCAAGAAATTTTTTCCCAACAGAATCTTAAGAAGTGGATTCTGTCTACTGGGCATATAGCACAGTGGGTAAAGCAAGTGCAAGGCCTCGAGTTCAGATCCACACACAGCCATGCTTTTAAAAGGCAGGTGTAATCTAGCTCATGAGAGTCGGACACAGAAGGATGGAGGGAGTGGAGAAACTACCCTACTGGCCAGCCTATCTATTCAACCAAATTTCAAGTTCAATCAAAGAACCTGTTTAAAAAAAAAAAAAAAAAGCTAGAATACAAAGAGGACTGACTTTTAATGTTGACATCTGGTCTCCATATGTACTCCTCATCTGTGTAAATATGTGCACATGTACACACACACACACACAAAAAAAAAAAACCGGAAAAGTTGGCAGTTTGCCTCTAAGTACTGAAGCTGGGAAAAATGTGTACATGTTAGCTCATATGCTCTAACTTAAGCTTCATAAGCAGCTCAACATGAAAGACAGGAAGTGTGAAGCTCAGTGACTGAGCACTAGCTAAGCAGACAGAAGGCCTTAGGTTCTATCCCCAGCACCAAAACGAAAAAGGCTGGAGACCCAATGCATCTGAGTAGTCACAAAGAGTCAAGCCTGGGATCTTATGACTAAATGACTATGCTTTATCAGTGAGGGCCCAACTTTTACTTTGAATAGCCAATTTATTTGCCAGGCATTAACTTTAAAATATTAGATATTGTTTTTAAATATCTTCCACATCATACTAGACCTAAATGCTTCTCAATAGTTTCTAACACCAGAGGGCACACCTAAGCCATTTCATGTGAAAATCTAGGTGACTGCTTGAATCACCATGTCTTACCAGAGACTCCCTCATTACCTAATAGCCTTAATAATTTCTGAAACAGCTCCTCATATCAAGTTTTCCAATTCATTTACCACCCTGACAACAAAAGCTTCCCAAAAAAGACCTCTTAGAGGTACCAAATCCACTAACAGTAACATGATCAGAGCTCCTTCTCTATAATCTGTGAAGAGACTGAAGCAACTTTAAAAAGATGGTTTATCGAGCTGGAATAACCACTGTGATATGACTCAATAGTCAATTCCAAGTCACTTCTCCCTTGACCAGACAATGGAAAAGTTGAACCCCATGTTGGTATCATCCCTTTCCAAAGCCCACCAGTAACCTTTACCTCTTCATCCAACCCTCTTCTAGAAATCTGATCTCCCACATTCTTCCCTGGTCTTTAAATATCTGTCAGTGGCTTACTTATAGCACCTTACTTGTAGCTCTGTACTATTCATCTTTCTTCATTCTAGAAATGTCTCCACTTCCTTACTTCTCTGTAACTTCAAAACCCAATCCAACCTGGCTTCTCTCCCTGCTGCATTGCTCTTACAAAGTGCCTTAACTGGGTAAAAAGCAAGAGAAATGTGTGGCCTTCACATCTTCAGCCTACAACAGAATCCAGTCCTATGTAATATTGGATAGGGGCCAGAAGCAAGACTCTCCAAAATCCCACAATATTCTCCAAACTTTCAATTAATACTATTCCAAATCCACTTCATCTTTTAAAGCAATCTGAAATGTCCATAGTTATGTCACAGCCGGAGAATCAAAAACCACTTCTGTTTAAGCTTTTGATTCTCTAGTCATGTTCTGACCTCTCCCAACACCTTATTCACCATCAGCTCTTTAACCCCCATCTCTTCATTACCTCCATTCTCCGGGCTGACACTTTACCTTCTCCCATCTTCTATACCCACTCACGATGCCTTCCTTACTTAATCAAAAATCTCTCACACCATCTCCAATTCTTTTTCACAATTTTTATTTTTGTAAGCATCTTGAACAATGTAACTACTCTTATTCTACTTTCTACATTCTCATTTCAAATGCAAATGTAACTAAAACTTGATTCTTCCTTGTTATACAAGGAAGAGGCCACACAAAACTCCCAACAAGTCACATGAGAGAGTGTCCAAGCTCTCCTCCATACTTCACATTGCAGTAAAGGCGACATCTTGAAGTGGGTCTTAAGTCTGCCACCTCTTGCATCCTTGTCTTTAAACATGCCCCAGTCTGAACTACTGAAATATTTTTTCTGAACTTTTATCAGGGATGGGGAGGAGGAGAGACGCTAAGGACAACAAATGTTAACTGGCAAACATAGGAAAAAGGAGAATATAACACAAAGCAGTATATTGGGGGTGTATGGGGAGAACGGGTTGGTCAGACCATAGGAGGTTCTTGACAATTGGGTTTTTTAAAAAAATAAATCTGAATGTTCTCTTCTAAAACACAGCTCTTTTCAATAGCAACTCACTCACGTCCCCTTTACCCCTTTTTGAGAGTTCCATCTGACAGAACTTTTCTTTTTCTCACGGAGCGTTGTCAGTAATCTCACACTTCAGGGTTACATTCTCTTACCTCTACCCACCTTTGCCAATAAAGCATGAATGCCTTCATTCAACAAAACTTTATGGAGTCCTTCCTAATAACTCTGGTGCACTAACTGAAAAGATTGGCCAAAATTGAGAAATAACAGTGCCTTTAATAGTAGAATTAGTTCTTTCCTAAGACAATCACACTGTGAAAAACGACATACCTCAGAATGTTATTTCAACAGAGATAAACAAAATGCTGGGGGCATGAGGGGGTAGGGGCAGGGCGGCTGCTCCCTCCCTTTTGTAAGCAAAGACCAGAGACTTCTTTAAGAGCAGGGCAATGAGAGAAAGGAGACCTCAGGGGAGCTTCTTGTGTATCTTCCCCGCAGAGCAAGATGTCTATAATTATTCTCCCTGTAATAAAGTCATCTGGAATTATCTGAGTAGATTTCTGACCCTTAAGTTTTTCTCAAGTCAAATTTTTATAGACATTTGCAAAAAAAAAAAAAAAATTGTAGGGCATAAACCCACAAGTTAGCAAAGACTGAGTGGTAGGAGTGTGGATAATTTGGACCTTTTCTATTTTCTTCCAAACTACTGTTTCTTCCAGATTTTCCTGTTACTAAAACCAACAACAAAAAATTCTAGAAGACATAATCCGAATCAGAAAGTATTTAGAAAAGAGCACTTCTAAGCACTCAAGAGGCAGAGGAAGGAGGACCTCAGCTTCAGGCCACCCTGGTCTACAGAGCAAATTCCACAAAAGCCAGGGCTACACAGAGAAACCCTGTCTCAAATAAATAAACAACAAAAAGAGTTTTGTCAAGGACAACATAAACATACAGAGGAAGTGATTTAGGTTCACACTACCCTTCTGGTGGTCAATCTGTGAAATGTCATCTAAACCTTAAATGAAAAATTTAACTCATGATTTAATAGTTCTATTTCAAAGAAATTAATCCAAGAAAAATGATCAGAATATAAACAAAATCATTCAGAAGTATACATATATCATTTACAATAACAAAACATTGAAAACGACAACTTTACTTTCCAGCAATTCACTCATTCATTTAACAAACATTTATTGAGTGCCTATGAGCTGGGCACTGAAGCTACAGCAGTTAACACACTATACAACAGTCCAGACCAAACGCCTGCTCACAATGGAGCTCACAGTCTATTGAGAGCTACAGGCTGCGTTATGAGCAAGAAAGTACTTAGCATATCATATTCTGATATAGAACACTAAAGGACGGAGGGAGGAAGAGGGAGAAGGGACAAGCTATACAGTCAGAAAGCCTAACATATTGGAGAAAGGCACTTACAAAAGTTGAGTATTGCTTTATACCTAGAAATGACTTCATTAAATATGTCATATTTTTTTACACTATTCTGATAGTCTGTTATGTGCTTCCTTATCCTAAATAAACAAATGTTGGCTTTAGTAAGACAACACAGGTATGGTCCTTCCCCACAATTTTCACTGTTCTCCTGTCAACCCAACTGACCCAGATAAGGACTAGAAGGAAGAATGGGAGAAGAAAATTTTCAAGTATAAGCAATTTTTTAAACTAACATAAAAGGCCTTTTTTTAAACTTCATTTTATGTATTTCTTCTTAAACACTTTTTTTCCATTATTCATTACAAGAATGATGACTTCAATATAAAGAATGTCATTAAATATTTCTATACGGTTCAGAGTTACAAAATGACTCAAAATAATCGCTCACTCTATTCCTTGATTCTCATCTATTCTGAACACAGTTTCCTCACACCAAGATTCATAATTAACGTGCTACATACGTATGCCAGCAGTCTGCAAGCACATGGCAGCTTTCTAGCACAGGATTGCTTTGATTGTCTGAGGATAAACTATCCTGGCTGAAAAGAACTGGTGGACAGTACAAAGAAGTCTGCGCCGGCTTAGCTCTCTACTCCTTGGTTTATCTACACTTCAGGTAACTCAGTAAAGGCTAAGTACTAATGCTTACAGGGTTAGCCTAGGTGACAACTAAAAGTTTCTGTTTAAGGATGGGATTAATGACTTCTGCTAAAGTTATCTCAATTCAAATTAAACAGTACATAATATTTCAGGGTACCACAAAAGAGGACATGTAAGGCACCACTGACAGACTGAGCTAGCGGTAAAGTAGTACCTGGAATGTTTGGTAACACACGCAGAGCTTTCTGCAAAGGGTCAAGGAGAAAATGCACAAGCTCTGAGAACTAGGCAGCCTCTGACAGAACTACTCAACCCTGCCAGAGTAGCATAAAAACATCAAGGGAAACAAAAGAAGATGCTGTCTTCCAACAAAACTTTATTTACAAAAACTTTACTTATACTCCAAAGAGATTCCCTGTGCCAACCAGTGATGTAAGAAGTTAAACAAGATTATACCAGTGTTGGTTTTGTTTTGTTTTAAATTCATTGGGTTTGGCTACATTTTCTGGTATTGCTTTTTCACTACATATTACTAGCAAGTGCTTTAAGAAAAAACTCTTTAAATTACTTGATGATTTTAATCATGATTTTACAAAGAAAAACATGAGGATGTATAAATACAAAAGAAAAGTAATTAATAATGTCAGAACAGCTGCACACACAATGGTTTACAAAGTGAACTACATGAATTTAAATCCACCTGGTTAAAAAAATTAAGATATGAATAAAGATTTAGCTATAAGATGTCAAATGTTTTTATAATACTAACAGCTGAGAATAATAGCCTCTATATGCTACATCTGAAGAGTTAAATGATAGAAAATCCATACAATGAAACTATTCAACAGAACCAAAAAACATTTATTAAAAAAGTTTTTTTTTACTTATTTTTAAAGGTTACAAAATAGAATGCACAGCATGATCTGATTTAGTAAAAATAAAATATACATATACACAAATAAGATACATAAAACCACTTGGAATGATACACCAAGATATTTACAGTGGGTACTAAGGATTAAATTAAGGTGATATCTTTTCCTTGCTTACTTATAATTTCGGATTTTTCTAGAAACATTGATTTAGTAATAAGAAAATTTTTAAAATAAAAAATAATTGAAACAAGTGTAGCATTGTTTTGATCAACATTTTCAAAATAAACTCAAAACTACAGGCAGTGTGTCAATTATCAGAACTTCAAATGCTTTCTCCTTCAGTTTCTAAATGCTAACTTTGAAGATTAAGAATATCTAGCAATTACATAACAAAAGAAATGTGTATGAGCGGTAAGTTCATAAGACTCCTTAATCAAAGAACTCCAACAGAAGTCTTACAAACCACCAGCTAAACATGAAGAATGCTAACACTACTCCAATTCCTGCTTTAGGTCCTGCCTTTGACATTACCAAAGGAGTTTGTTCCAAGTATGAATGAAAAATTAACTATCATTATTCACGCCACTGAAGAGAGGATCTTCAATCACCAACTTTGGGGGGAAAAGAAGAAGAGGGGGGGAAAGCCACACTATAATGTGATGGATCTCAAAATTCCATGAGAATTCCATATTCGGGGTCCAAACATATCTGTAAGAGACTCAAAGGTCAATTAATTGTTATTATGGCAAATGCTAACTCAGTTCTAGATGGGCTACTGCTAATAGCCAGTATTAATTCTGGACCACCTGCCTAGCCCATCAATAAAATGCTTCCATTGAAACTATTTTAAATAAGTATATCAATAGCATAAAACATTGCAGCAAAAAACATATTAAATATTACTATTATAGTAATGTAAAACTGTTTAGGTACATACACAAAGGCTCAAAAATAAACAATGTTCTAGGGTGGTAGAATTAGAGAAGAGTTTTAATTTCATTATTGACACCTTACCAAACAATGAAAAATTCAATTAGAGAAGTAGTCCTTTACCAAATTTAAGTTACTATAAGCTAGTCACATTTTTTTAGCTATGCACGTGAAATCAAGTCTCAGAATATGCACATTTATATACCACCCAGCACTTGTATATGTCACACTAGTGAATATGCCATTCAATACCAAACAGGACAAAACTGAAAACTCACCATTCAGGCCCGAAGTTTAGTGTCTGTGTTTCTGCCGCCATTCTTCTCTGTATTTTTAAATAGACTTTTATATGTGGGGAAACCTATTAAATAGAAACATATTTTTATCAAACAATGTCACGAAAAAGTGATGAATATCAGATCAGAACATACAGCTAGACGATGCATGATCTGCTTATAATCTCCTAAGAATGAGATTGTTGAATGACAATTTATGGCAATGCAGCTGGCAAAGTGAAATGAATAAATCTATCCCTCCCTTTCAATTTCTTGTTGCATTTACCCGGAAAAGGAGGCTTAGAGTACGATGAAATGTATGAGACAGTTAGGAACAGACTATGAAGGGTCCTGGAACCGAATTAAGGTTGTTCTGCTTAAGCATTAAATCCTAAGGAGTAAATACATGGTAGTAACATTTACATTTCAGTTCCTATCGTTCTATTGCAATAGTTCTACCACCAATCACCATGCAGTGTTGGGGATTGAACCCAGGCCCCTGTGCATGCTAGGTAAGCATCCTAACAATGAACTACAGCCCCAGTCATCTTTTCCATTTTTAATTTCTTTAAAATTAAAATACATCTTTAATAGATGCATACTGCAACTGCCCCTGACTGGGATGCAACTGTGTCTACTCTCCCAACATGGCCCAATTTTGGTCTTAACTACCACTAAAAATGTCTTCAAATTGATTTTAATAAAATACAAAGGAAGCAAAACAACAATGGAACAGTAGTGACGTAGTTAATCATTAGAGAAATAAAAACAAGTGCTTTGTAGGAAATAGAAATGAGAGAAAAGGAAAGAACTTGGAGGAAGGGATAAAGATAAAGAGAGAAGGAGGTCAGTCAGAGATGAAGAAAGACGTAGAATGTAAACAGAGAAAACAAAACAAGCTAAAGAAGGTTATTATGGTCTGCTGTTCATATTTGAAACTGCAAAATCCCAACAGTCACACAGCAGCCAAAGTATCTAACAAGGGTTAAAGAATGACCAGGCTCAGTTCCTGGGCCCCAGATACTTGTGATACTGTGGCAAGGCTACCAACTAAGTTCAGTGACAGAAAGGGGAAAAAACAAACAAGCAAACAACACAAACTTTCATTAAAAAAAAAAGAAAAAAAAGCCAGGCAGTGATGGTGCATTCCTTTAATCCCCACACTTGGGAAGCAGAGACAGGCGAATCACTTGAGAGCTCTAGGCCATCCTGGTCTACATAGTGAGTTCCAGAACAACCAGGGCTATGTAAAGAAAAACTGTCTCCAAGAATAAGAGGAAAAATTCAAGCAATAATAAGTTTAATGGGAATAAAGGTGGGAGTAGAGGGTGACAACCAAAACAAAGGATACACGAAAAATGCTTATAAAAACCCATTACTTTGAAAGCTAATTTAAAAATACAAAAGCTAATTAAAAAAAAAAAAAACAAATGGGTAGGGGTTTTGAACACATATTCTCTGAGTGAGTAGACAGGGTTTATTAAATGAAAATGTCAGTGGTCAAGGAGGCCCTCAAGCCCCCAAAATAACAAAGGCTGTTTTCACTGCTCTTGGTTACCTACCAGGACAATACAGTAAAGCGCTGTTACTAAAATCACAACACCCTTTGGTTGTAGGACATACAGAAAACAAGAACTGACCTAAAATTTCCCTTCCTGATGCAGGGAGTTTTTATAGTGCCAGAGGTGTTAGGAGGAGGAGAAAAGCCATCAATGGTATCAATGCTAACTAACCTGCTAAGCATAATGTGCATGAAAGCAATGGAGGGAAACAGCTATTTTCTGACTAGACACTTAATCCAAAAAAAGGGAATCCATCCCTAATACTATGAACTTGCTCAGAAGCCCATGGCTCAGAATGCCACAAGCTCTAGACAATCTACTACTATTGTTTTGCTAAATGACATGTTATAAAATTGCTAAGACAGCAAGATCCCTGGGACTCGCTGGACAGCCAGTCAATCCAAACCTATGAACTCCAGAGTGAGACCCTGAATGAAAAAGAAAAAAGAATGCTACTGATGATGATGATGATGAAGTAGAAGAAGAAAGGAAGATGGAAGGAGAAAGAAGAAGGAAGAAGAAGAAGAAATAATAATAACTAAGGAAGACATCAAATATCCTCCTTTGGCCTTCATACTTATATGCACATAGAATACACAAATGTGCACAGTGCACATATTAAGTGAATACCAAATATGCAAAAAAAATTAAAAACTAAACTGCTAATATTGCTTCTAAAATTGTCACAGTACCAAATCACAGAGTTTTAAATTGATAATAGTGGAACCCAGCGTGCACACACCTGTGATTCCAGACCATTTGTAATCCCAGCACACCTATAATCCCAACACTTGGGGAGGGGACTAAAACAAGAAATCTTAGTTCAAGGCCAACCTGGATTGCAAGAGTGAGACTGTGTCTCAGTAAATATACAGAAATGAAACTGCTTCATCATCATTTTGAGTGACACAGCTACTACTAAACAGCTGGGAAAAGGAGAAAGGGTAGGAGCCTACTATATTTCTACATGTGTGTATGTGAAGACCAGAGGTGGCTATCAAGTACATTCCTTAATCACTCTGTACTTTTTGAGGCAAGGTCTCACTGAAGCTGGAGCTGGCCTAGTTAATTAGACTAGCTGCCCAATTTGGTTACATTAGCTAGCTGACCAGCAAGGCTCAGGGATCATTCTGATTCTGCCTCTGTACCCAGGTTTTAGGTGATGATCAAACCTCAATTAAGTCATCTCTCTAGCCCTTTTCCTTTAAACAGGTACATGAAAATAATGCACTGTATAATTAAAACCTCTTAAAATTCCCTAAATTAGGAGTTTTGTTTTGTTTTACTTTTTCAATTTTCCTGTGAAGTATGCACTTGAGCTTGCATGTTTGCATGGATCAAGGGTGCATGGGTGCCGTGCATGTGCAGGCCCAAAGCTGGTTTTACAAATCATCCTTGATGTCTTTCCCACGGTATTTATTGAGGCAGGGGCTCTCAACCAAAGCCAGAGCTCACCAGCATCTGTCTCCCTAGCCAGGCTCATCGGGGGACTCCTTCCTTGCCCCTGATTTCCGAGGCTACAATTACAGGTAAGCTGCTATTCCCCTAGGCACTTACATGGGTTGAGAATCCAAACTCCAGTTTTCAGGCTTGCATGGTAAACACTTTAACAATCTCCCAAGTTCTCTTTAAAAATAAAACAAACCTCTTTTTAAAAATAAAGTCTGAAGCCAGGCACAGCAGCGCATATCTTTAGCACTTGGGGAGAAGTAGAAGGATCTCTGTGAGTTCAAGGCCAGTACAGTCTACAAAGCAAGTCCAGGACAACCAAGGCAACAGAGAAACCCTGACTCGAAAAAACAAAAAACAATGAATGAAAAATGAAATGAAAAAAGAATTCTATGCCAGATTTCCAAAAAATACCATTTCTCTTGTTTACTTGTTTTTTGAGAAAAACAAAAAACAAAAAACAAAAAACAAAAAAAACAACCATGTAGTCCAGGCTATACCCAAACTCTACTTCATGAGTACCGAGATTTCAAATGTGTGCAACACATCCAGCCACCATATTTTTTTTAAATAATGCATATGGTTAAGAGCTTCACAATGGATATGTGCACTAGATTCAATTAAACTCCAATATAGCCCAAATTAATTAGGTAAAGCTAAGAAACTGTTGAAACAAGTATTCTGCATATCAATCAGCCCCATTACATTACTGTCATAATCTGTTCAGTATGTTTTATACAAATACGTGAAACCACCTGATTACTAAATAGAGCTACACAGACTGCATCAACTGTTAAATTTCTTGTAATACAAAACATCTAGAGGCTGAGGAGATGGCTCAGTGGTTAAGAACTCTTTCTGTTCTTGCAAAGGACATGTACAGTTCCCAGCACCCACGTGGTGGTTTACAACTGTCTGTAACTACTATTTCAGGGGATCTGATACCCTCCTCTGTCCTCTACAGGAACCAGGAATGCATATATGTGCAGACAAAACACTAATGCACATAAAATAAATGCATTTTAAATCTTTTTGTTGTTACTGCTTGTTCTTTGTTGTTTTCTATGTGTTTTCACTGTGCAGCTCTGGCTATCCCGGAGCTCACTCTGTAGACCAGGCTTGCCTCAAATTCACAGAGCTCTACCTGCCTCTACCTCCCAAGCACTGGGATTAAATAAAGGTGTGCTTTTTAAAAAAGATCTTAAAGCTTTTAAACCACTATTTCAAACTCTACCTAGCCAAATGCTTTCAAATGAACTCTGAGGGAACTTCTATTTCAAAGTCGATCTAAATTTCTAAAGCAAGGTCAGGGTTTGAACTAAACAGGATTTATAAAGCAAGTAGATTCCAACAAAAAATGAAATTATGATATTTATGAAAATGCTAAAAAATATCACTTAGCAATTTATGTATTTTCCTTTTTTACTTACTACAAGGCCATCACATCTGACCACACAGGCTGTGGAAGTACCAACCCCCACAGGTGCTATTAACACAGAAGGGACAAGCAGAACCCCTGGGGTTGGGTACAAACTCAGCTCCTGAAAGCAATCTTTTTTTTTTTTTGGACAGGGTTTCTCTCTATAGCCTTGGCTGTCCTAGACTCACTTTGTAGACCTGGCTTGGCCTCGTACTCACAGAGATCCGCCTGCCTCTGCGTCCTGAGTGCTGGGATTACAGGCGTGCGCCACTGCATCTGGCTCCCTGACAGCAGTTTTAAACTGTGAGAGAAGACCCAGACATAAGGAGCATCTAGGAAGTAAATGGATGAGCACAGAGGTCCTGTTCCAGTCACCTCACCATCTTGACTATAAACCTTTAGGTACTGCAAAAATCACAACCACCAAATTCCCCCAAAACTTGAACCCTAAAACTATAACCCAACTATAAAATGGTTCCCTTGAAATATTTCCTGGTGTAAATACTTCTGGAGATCTCTAAGAACAATCCAAGCAATTTAATTCTCAAGAAACCAAACAGAATAGTTCTCCACTTATTTTCCTTTATGAATTAAAGGACAACTCTAACTTAAGCTCTAAGCACTTTACTCAATCCTGAGTTCCAGACACTAGATTGCTCCTTCCCAATCAATTTTAACACAATTTAATACATAAATTGTGTATGTTCTGGAGGGGCTGTCTTACACAGTTGTTCTGAATTATAAATTAGCTGAAATGAAAATTATGCCTTATCTCTGAAGTCTTTTCTAAAGCTACAGCTAGGTGCTAAAATGAGAATAGTCTTCCCACCTTTTTTTTTTTTTCCTTTGGTGAGGGCAGAGAAAGGATTTCACTCTGTAGCTTTGGCTGCCCTAAGGAACTTCCTCTGTAGATCAGGCTGGCTGGCCTCAAATCATAGAGATCTGTCTGTTCCGCATGCACCACCACACCAAAGGGCATCACTTCAAATCCCACCTAGCCAAATGTTTTCAACTCAAATCCCCACAAGCCTCCCTGACCTTTAGGAAACTGCTCTGAATCTGTAAAACTTGGAATTTGAAGCTGACTCTGGACTCTGGTTTGCCAAGATCCTCTGCCTCTCTAGATTGCCTTCTCTTAAAATCAGTTCTTCAAGCCAAGCATAGTGGTACACACCTTTAATCCCAGTGCTCGAGAGGCAGAGGCAGGTGGATTTCTATGAGTTCCAGGTCAGACAAGAAAGTTGTACAGAGAAACCCAGTCGCTGTATGGGGGGAGGGGAGGAAGAGAGTTCTTCCTTTTCCACCATGACTAGTACTATCTGGGCATTTTTGACCCAAACTTTTCTATTTCCCCTTTCCTAATTCTAATTTTACCCAGAATATCCATGACTTATTTAACTGTGAAGTACTGTCTCTACTATGTCCCTGTGGATAGAACTCTGCTCACTTAAAGTGCAAAAGGGGCACACAAGAAAGGAGGACAAATTTCTAAATGGCCTGGGAAAGAGGGTATAGGAGAAAGGACCCACCTACCATAGCTGAAATTACAAACTTTATTTTTTTTTCTATATTATTACTTTGTGTATCATTCTAAACCAACTAAATTAGCCTAGCTCAAAGCAGGTAGCAAATGATAAAAGTGCCACTGTTTTGAAATTTTACTGGCCAATCACACTGAAAAAGCCAATCACACCAAACTCCTCCCACTTCTCATTCCTTAGGTCACTTTTCTACCAACTACTGCTAACTCAAGAGTCTTCTTACATCCTTTCAACAGTCTGAATAATTTTAACTCAAATCTAATCACAACAAATTTTCCAAGCTAGATATGGTAATGCATGTACACTACAAAGGCAAAGGAAGAAACGTATTCAAGGATAGTTAGTCTGCACTATGTAGCCAGATCCTATCTCCAAAATAATTAAAAATTTCAGAAAACCAATTTGCAAAGCTAGAGGAACGGCACAGCAATCAGGAGCACATGCTGCTCTTGCAGAGGATCCAAGTTTGATTCCCAGCACCCACCAACACCAGCTCACAACTGCCTGTAACTCCAGTTCCGAGAAATTGGACACTCTCTTATGGCCTCCCAGGGAGATGTTGGTGGAAGGTTCAAGAGGTCAAAGACAGCCTCAGCTAACAGTGAATTAGAGGCCAGTTTAAGCTACATAGGCTCTGTCTTAAAAATCAACCTGGGTAATGGGCAAGCATAGGAGACAAATGCAATGTCTTAACATACATACTATGCCACAGATTACAGGTAGAGAAAGGCCATACAGTTAGATACCTGCAACTCACAACTTTTACTTAACTCAATTTCATTCCTAGCTTTCTCAGGGGGTACAACAGCCAACACCATGTTTACCATATCCACAACATAATTTTTAAAAAGTCAATGATTACTCTTCCCTGAAATTCTGAGTTTGAAAGTAAGCATGTTAAAAACTTACAAACTGTCCCACTATACCTCTCTTTGTGTTCACCTATATTTAGTGGAAATGGGGGAATTAGCTATTAATTTCTACAAACTAGAATTATACTGTGGTACCTAACATGGAAAATGCCCTAGTTTCTATCCTTGGGACCTCATAAACAAGGTATAATGGGACATGCCTGCAATTCCCAGAACTGGAGATGTAGACAGAAGATCAGAAGTTCAAGGTAATACTCAGCTTCATAGCAAGATGGAGGATACCCTGGGATACATAAGGCCTTGAATCCAAAGAAAATCCCATTATATCCTCTATTCTAACACATGAATTCTCAGTTTGGCTGAATGGGTATTTCTAACATATATACAATAAAGTCATAATTTTGTTTTTACTCCTTTAAAATGATTTAATTATTTGTGTATGTGTGTGTATGCGCGCGCATTAATGTTTTGTCTGCATCTATGTATGTGTACCACAGGCATTCCTAGTGACCAAGGAAGGCAGAAGACAGAGTCAGAACCTTTGGAACTGAAGTTATAGATGTTTGCAAGCCACTACGTAGGTGCTGGAAACTGAAACTGGGTCCTCTGCAAAAGCAGCAAGTGTTCTTAGCCACTGAGCCATCTCTCAAGACCCAAGTCACAGTTTTTGAAAATTACATATGTTTATAAAAACAGATACTTCAAGTTTTGTCATCATGAATAAACAATGCTTTTAACAACCTACAGGTATGTTTTTATTTTTTTAACAGATTCCCAAAATCAGTTGTTTCTTAAAATGATATATAATGATTTCTCTGTTTTGAGACAAAACAGGCTGGTCCAGAACTCATTATACTCTATCCTTTGTCAAATACTGGAATTACCAGCAGTGTACCACCAAGATCAGCTAGTACAGTGACTTCAGGAAAATCCATTTTAAGTTCATTATAGTGAGTTTAACATTACATCTACTGTACATTCAATATAGTTATCTATAAAGAGTCCAAACTGTCATTTTTTTGTGATGGAGTATAGAGGTATTTTAATTCAGAACATGCCTACAGACACCCTTTAATTCCAGGAGACAGAGGTAAGCAGATCTCTGAGTTCAAGGCCAGCCTTGCATAGGACAAGTTCCTGTGTAGAGAAAAGCTTAGGTCCAGACATGGCAGTACACACCTTTAGTCCCAGCACTCAAAGAGAAAGGCCTAGATTAGATTGTATGGAGGCTAGAAGCTTCCAAGACGAGGCCTAAGTTAGTAGATGAAGACAGTAAGCCTCAGAGACAACAATTAAATGAGGTGAATAAGTTACTTTTCCAATGAAATCTTTCGAAGGGTGGAGTGATGCTCAGCAAAGACAAAAAAGCATGCCCCATGATAGGCAGGTGCTCACTCCCAGTCTCATACTGCTATTTTTAACTTTTCATTTATACCATTAAATCAGCTAGAGTTTGTTAAGAGACAAGGGTAAAAAAGATGGCTCAGTCAGTAAAATACCTTAGAAGCAGTAGGACCTCACTTCAAGCCAGGCATTAGTGGTGTACATTGATAACCCCAGTGCTGAGGAAGCAGAAGCAAACAGATCCCTGAGGCTCACTGGCCAGCCAATCTAACCCAAACCCAGTCACTGAGCTCAGGCTTATGAGAGACCTAGTCTTTAAAAAGGTTTAAAAAAAAAATTTTTTTTAATTGGGCTAACAAAATGGCTCAACTTGTAAAGTCAATTGCTGCCAAGCCCTAGGGCCCAATTTGGATCCCCAAAACTCACAGTAGAAGAGAACCAATTCCTGTAAGGCGTCCTCTAACTTCCATGTGTGATACATACCTGTGTACATGTATACACAGAGGTACAAATAAACAAATTTCAAAAGATGATGTGACTGGCTCCTAAAGAGCAGCAGCTGAGGCTGTTTTCTGGCATTTACATTTAAGTGTACACACAAACACACTGGGCACACAAATATACACCTGCACAAGCACAGGCATGAAGATAAGGACTCCGTACTATATTCAGACTCATAACAGCAGTTACACACAGCAAGCATTAAAACACTTATTAGAGCTAAGAAGATAACTCACGGGGTAAGAGGGTAATTCACTGGGATAAACTCATTGTTGCTTCCTAAGCAACAAACATGAGAATCAGACTGCTGGCTCCCATATAAAGGCTAGTCACAGCAGCATCAATCTGTAACACCATCCTTGGGGAAAATAAAGGCTGAGAGAGGGGAATCCTGGTTGCTCAGTAGCCAGCCAGTTGAACTGAAATTGAGCTTTAGGCTCAGTGAGAACCTGTCCCATAAAATAAGGAGGAAAGCAATAGAGTAGAACACCAGAAATCAATCTCTGACTCACTCACGTATGCACACGCGTGCGCACGCATGCACACACACACACACACACACTCTCATACCCACACAAAAATGTAATAAACCCAAACTAAAGATTTTACAAGGAAAAGAAGACTGTAACTTGGCAGAAGAGTGTCTGTCTAGCATGTGTTACATCTGAGTTAATTCCCAGCACTACAAAAAAAAAAGGTGAAGACCAAACTACTAAGACATCCCAAAAGCTAGGTAAACAACTACTAAGTCAACATGACCAAATCGGTTTGTAAGACATTATAGTGCTGCTCAACCGAAAGCGCGTCCACAGTCTTAATTGGGCTAACACAGCTTAAAGATGGAAACTTTGTAAACTCTAAAACAAAGATGGCACCTACATCACAATATAACAACAGTGTTTAAGTCAAGACTATTATCAAATGCCTAAGAAACACCACTCCCTGTTGGGTTCTGGGCTACGGAGGAAAAGGGCTGGAGAGACGGCTCAAAGGTTAAGAGCATTGACTACTCTTCTAGAAAACCTGGGTTCAATTCCCAACACCAACACAGTGGCTCACAACCATCTGTAAATCTAGTCCCAAGGGATCCAATATTGTCTTCAAGCCTCTGTGGGCACCAAACACATTCATAGTATACAGACATACATGAAGGCAAAACACCAATACACACCAAACAAAAATATTTTTTTTAAAAAAGAAACTCAAATGCTCTCAAGAATCAAGCAAGATTTTAACAGCAGAACACAAGACTGAGTGGATGAGAGATCATCCACTGACAAAGGGGACAGGGGCAAGTCCCAGCAGCAAGAAGGCAGCCTTGCTCACACACTAAGCAGAAAATGCAGCTCACTCTGCAGCTGCTGAATAAAGGACAAGCTATAGGGGGCTGCAATGGTGACAGTCAGGCCAACTGTTCCTGACGTTATCTAAGTCAGGATAACTTATAAGGATGTCAGGATAATTTATGAGATGTATGTATGTTACCTAATGTCTTACCTTGTATTAAATTGAAGATTTAACCCTTATATACATGAGGCATTATAAGTCTTTTAAATCGGGATCAATCTATAATCTTACAACTAAAAATTTTTAACCCTTAACATACATGTGGCATTATAAATCTTTTTGCAGTAGATTTTTATTGATATACCGATAAATTAAAATATTGAACATACTAAAATTAAAATATTTTCTCATGTGAGAATGAGAAATCAGTTTCTTTATAAAGGTAATAGTTTAATAACTTCTGAATACAATAGCAACTGAATGAATCAAAAATTATATAAAAACTATATTGATGAAATAATAAAATATTCATGTTTGTATTACATTATAGGCATTATAAGTCTTAAATCAGGATCAATCCACTATTTTAGACTAAAAACCTTTAAAGTGAAAGAATAACCTAGTAAAACATTTTTAATCTAAAAACATTAAACTGTTTTTCTGAATACTACATTCATGTTCTTAAATACATACTAGCAAAAAAACCACATACACACAAAAAGTAATAATGCACAAGAAACATAAATAATAGTTCTTGAAGGAAAATTACTGGTTGTAGAACATACTCAACACCTATTTTTCCCACTTCAGTTCAGAGGCCAACACAAAAAAGAAGATGAATTTTAAGCCAGCCTAGGTGTTCCAACAAAATTAAATGTAGCATTTGCGATTAGTCTGTCTTGTCACAAATATTTTCAAATAAATTTAAAACTCATGAAACCCCCATCTCATCATTAATAAAAAAAAAATACAAATACTGTAAGTGGTTTCCTACTGCAAAAGATTATGACCTTTAAATGTGGCTGATGAGAAAACTTTTTGGGGGATGGGGGTTGTTTTGGTTTCAAGACAGGGTTTCTCTGTGTAGCCTTGGCTGTCCTGGACTCACTTTGTAGAGCAGGCTGGCCTTGAACTCAGAGCAATCCACCTGCCTCTACCTCCCTGAGTGCTGGGTTTAAAGACCTGCACCTGGCAAGCAAACAATTTTTAAGATACCAAATCTTCAAGGCTTGCAGGACCTCTGTTTTACTTTGAACTTTTTCTGATTTCCAATAAAAGGTATCTATTTTGAAAGATAAGAACATCTTGACTGACTTTTTAAAACTACAAACTTTTTGAAAAAAGATGAAAGCCATTCTTCCATTAGAAGGAACATTATTACTATTACTGAGGAGCAGGACATCCTTCTCCCAAGCCCTTCTAGTCTCTTACCTCCTTCCCAGTAGGCCCAACTTCTAGAGTAACATTCATGTACAGAAATATTTAAGGTTAAGTTTTCTAAAGGAAATGTACAATAAAATATTTCCTTTGGCCCAATATTAAAATCTAATGGATTCAGATAACATTATCTGGTAACACATAAACCAGCTTACCTGACTATACTAAGGATAAGGAATACAATGACAATCTCTAGTAAAGACACCAGCCTAGTAAAAGCAACTAAGTAAAAGCAGGCATTATAAGGACTACAAGGACAGTTACAGAGACTACACCCAGCACATTTTAAAAGAACATGCATGTGTGTATATAAAACTATTAATGTTTACTTTTGTTTTGAAAATACAACTGTTGGGAGAAGAGGGACAGTATGCTGGTCCCAGGAACTGAATTCAGGTTATCAAGTTTAGTGGCATCACCCTTAAGTGTTAAACTCTCTGACCAGCCCATGAGTTTTAGTTATTTTTTGTTTTTAAACATTTGTGCAAATGTGTGTGTGTGTGTGTACACCCATGCCATGGCTTCAGTGTGAAGAACAGAGGACAATCTCCAAGAATCAGATCTCTCCTTCCATCATGAGTTTGGGAATCAAATTCAAGTAATCATCAGCCTACTATTTACTTTTGAATAATGAAATTATAGATTAATTCTTTTCCTAGCAGATTTGTCATCTATATACTCAACAAGTTGTTGGCTAGGGTTCAGGGGATAAAGTGCTTGCCTTGCACCCTCGTACCTAAATTTAAGTCCCCAGAACCCATGGTAATGCCTATCTATAACTCCACGTTCTCTAGAGAGATGGGAAGGACGGAAAAAAGAATCCCCAGAAGCTCAAAAAGCCTGCCAGTTGAAGCAGTAAAGTTACTGAGAGATCTTGACCTCAAGATGGATGGTTAGAAGCAAGACCTCCACAGATATACTATGGCAAGAATGCAGCCACACACACACAGATACACATACACACAAAAACATTCTGAAACCTAAGCTATAAACAAAAGAGAAATGCCTCAGCAGTTAGGAGGAACACTGGCTACTCTCACAGAAAACTGGGGTTAAATTCTAAGCAACTATGTTGGTATATTGTTCTTTTGGAATTTATACAATTTACCCTTGTTCATTCAAAAGCTGATTTCTCTCCCCCACTATCTGGTTTCAGATATTGCATTCTGATGCTCATTCTAAGCATCACCTGTCTCAAATTTGTGTAAACATGCCACCATTTGTTCTCTGTGTTGTCAATTAAAACAACCAGCCACAATGCCTGCAAGCAATGGAGAGGATAGATGGGACATCCTGGTCCTGAGCGGAAGGAAGAGGAAGGAAGCAAATGAGGGAGGAGAATCTGCAGGAGAGGTCTTGGAACCACATGGAGAAATGAACCAGACCTAAGATATCACTAAAAGCAAGTATAATGGGTAAATCTGAATGTCAGGAAACTATACGGGCGTGGAGGTTTAGGATGGAGTAACTATTGCCCAGCGTTGTGCTGTAGATTAATTAAATAAATCCCAGTCTCTGTGTGGTGATTTGGGTATACAGCTTGTTTAGCACTAACCAATGCTTACCTAAAAGATATTTCAATAGTTAATATTAATATACCACAACACAACTACATGGTGACTCACATGTCTGTAACACCAATTCCAGGGGATCCAGGCACACAGGTAGTAAACAAACATACATGAAAGCAAGACACTCATACACATAAAATAATAAAAATTAAAGAGTACTGCTATAATTTAATCTAAGTAATATGCAAATGTTTCAGATAATTAAAAAAAAAGCTGGATCTGATGCATTCATCTGTAATCCCAGGGATCAGGATGAGACAAAAGAATTGTAAATTCAAGGCTAGCCTAGGCTACATAGTCAAATTATTCGAGACATATACACACACAAACAAACAAACAAACAAACAAAAAAAGAGGAGACTACCTGAATAATCCCAGCACTCAGAAAATGGAGATAAGAGGATCAGGAGCACATAGCTACACACACACATATAACTAAAAATAATAAAAATAAACATTACTGAAATTTTTAATTTGGGGTGGAGGATGCATGTACAACTATGCATGTGGAAATCACAGGAAAGCCTCAGGTGTTGCTCCTTGGGCACTATCCACCTTTTGAAATGATCTCTCACTGTCCTGAGGCTTCAGGAAGCCACCAGGCTGGGTGGCCAATGTTAGAGGGGTTATATTCCTTGCCTATTCTACATGGGTGCTGGAAATTAAATTCATTACTCAGAACTTTAGCGACACATATAGCAACCCAACCTTCAAAAAACTTAATTTTTATTAATTTTGTTTTGAGTTTTATATGTATATATGTAGATACATGCATACGTTGGGTATATGCAAGATCAGAGAACAAATTATGTAGAGATCACAGAACAAATTACAGAATTTGGTTCTCTCCTTCTACCATATGGGTCCCAGGGATTGAACTCAGATCATAAGGCTTGGCAACAGGCACCTTTACCTGCTAAACTATCTCAACAGCCAAAAAAAGTGGATTAAAAAAAAAAAAAAAAACTAAACTGATTTAGAGTTAAGTCCCCCCAGCAATAATAATAATTTAAAAATCAGTTTCTCAAGGAATACAAGTGACATTACATATTGTGTGTGTGTGTGTGTGTGTGTAAAATGAAGAAATAAGAGACCATAGGCTTGAGAGAGAGCAGGGAGAAGTACATGCACAGGGTTGGAGGAAGAAGGGGGAAGAGGAAAAGCAAAGTAACTGTAGTTTAAACTACAACAGACAAATTTATCAAAATGACTTTTAAGAGTGATATGATAAACCACACCACTAGTGTGTTCTGTTTTTTTGTTGTTGTTGTTTTTCTTTTTTACTTTTTATTTTTGAGACAGGGCCTCACTTTGCCTTAACTAGCCTGGAACTCACTAGACCAGGTTCACCTTGAACTCAAGAGGTCCACCTGCCTCTTCTATGTCCTAAGTGTTCTCTTACTATGATATAGATGAACTTTCTACTCTGTGACCGTCTTCCTAAAAACCCACAACCCCAAATAAATCATAAAGAAAATACTAGACAAACTCTACGACAGTAATGTTCTACAAAAACATCTGACCAGTACTAAACTCATCAAGGACATCAAAGCAAAGGAAGCAGTCAGAGCCAAAGCATAAGGATACAAACTCAATGTCATATGGTATCCCAAATGCTATCAAAAAAAAAAAAAAAGCACATGGTAAAACTAAACAACCGGGATAAGAATAAATGAGAGATTTTTAACAAGGTGTCAATATTGGCTTACTAACTATAATAATGTATGACAGAAACAATAATATATGACATAAACAATGTCAACATGGGAGAAATCTATATAGCACCCTCAATTTTCTGTAAATCTATAACTGTCCTTAAAACTAAAGTGTATCATAAAAACAAAGGAAACTAAGACTCTAACTGTAAAAATTAACTTATTTGCATTGAATTCTTCCTTTTGATTTGGAAACTTTTTTGGTGGTACTAGGGATGGAGTGTGTGATTTTGTGTATACTAGACTGTACTACTGAGCTATACTCTAGCCATTTACTGAAGTCACCACCTACCGTAACCCGGTGGGACTTCCAGTGGAGGGCAACACCAACCCACCCATAAAACCTTTGACCCAAAATCTGTCTTGCCTACATGAAGTGTAGGGATAAAGATGGAGCAGAGATTGAGGAAATAGCCAACCAATGACTGGCCCAACTTGAGACCCACCCAAGCCAACCCTTGTAATGATATTCTGCTCTGCTTGCAGACAGGAGCCTAGTATAACTGCTTTCTGAGAGGCTTCATCCAGCACCTGATGTAAACTATGCAGAGACCCACAGCCAAACAATAGGCCAAGCTCCAGTTTTGTGGAAAAGTGGGAGGAAGGATTGAGAAAGCTAGAGGGGTCAAAAACAACACAAAAAGACCTACAGAGTAAACTAAGCTGGGCCCATAGGGACTGAACCACCAACCAAAGAACTTGCATGGGCTGGATCTAGACCCTATACGTATGCTGCAGATGTGCACATGGTCATCACGTGGGTTCCCGAACAATGGGACTATCTCTTACTCTGAGAAAAGCACTATCTCTAACTCTGTTGCCTTCCTCTGAATCCCTTTCCCCTGACTTGTCTGGCCTCAATGGAAGAAAATACGTTTAGTCCGGCTATGACCTGAGGTACCAGGGTGGATTGGTACCCCTTGATGGGAGCCTTTCTTCAAGGAGAGGGGAAAGCGGGGAGGAGTGTGTAAGGGCAGGACTGGAAAGAGAGGCAGGTGGGGGCTGGGATCAGGCTGCAAAGCAATTAAGTAAATAAAATTATAAATAAAAAATAAAATTTTCAACTCAAAATATTAAATTAAATTAATATTAAAAATAAATAAGGCGTGATTAACACATCCCCGCCAGTAGTATTAGCACGTGAGAGGCAGGCCCAAGAAGATTGCTATGAATTCACGGCCAGCCCAGGGTACCTACCAAGTTCCAGACCAGCCTGAACTTGTAACTACTATTAAGTAAATAAAAGTTCCTCAATCACACTAGCCACACCTTGCATGCTCAATAAACATATTTGTGTATAACTACTGTACTTACTAGTCAATGGTGACTGACAGGATAGTCCATCCCAGCATAAATTCTGTTGATAATTTTTAAAGTAATTGTAACTGATTATAACTTCCTTAAATCTGTACCTACTCAATCCTAAAAACCTTCAATGAAGGTTCTAGGTTGAAACCTGTGCTAATAGCATGTTTAGCTTGTACAAGGCCCTAGGTTCAATCCCTAGCAACAACAACAAAATATAAACCTCAATGATATGTGATTATAATTCAAACAAACTCAAATAATTTTATGAGCTAGAGACATAGCTTAGTTGGTAGACTGCCTGCCTTTCATGTATGAAATCCTGGGTTCAATCCCAAATACCACAGTAACTAACACATACATGTAATCCTGGTATTCAGAAAGTAGAGACACAGGTTCAGAAGTATAATGCTAGCATGGACTACATTTGGCCCTGTCTCAAAAAGAGGGCCCAACAATATTAAAATTCAGTGTAAATGTATAAATTTTAACACTGAATATTTGTAATATCAAAACTATTTCTACCACAGTACTGTTAAAATATCATTTGCTGCCAGATGCAGTGATGCATGCCTTTAATGCTAGTACTTGAGGAGACAGAGGCAGGTGGACCTCTGTGAGTTCGAGGCCAGCCTGGTCTATAGTTTGAGTCCAGGTCAGCCAAGGCTACACAGAGAAACCCTGTCTCAAAAACACAAATATATATATATAATTTGTCTTTTATTCTGAGTCAGCACTGCAGTGACCATGCAGTGACGAGCACTGTCACCAACACTGTGACAACAATCAAGTCAGTAATGAGGAACTACACTAGCAACCAGTCTACTCACTTCCAGCAGCATGTATTACAAGAGAAGGTGGAAATAGCACCATTTTCTTAAGAACATCTTGTTTGATACATTAGAAAAAACTAATGTGCATATGATTTAATAACGTTTGCTGAAATAGGAAATAAACTAAAGCACTAACTTCTGCCACCAATGTCATCAAGAAAGGCACAACTACTCAAGAGTCTGAGATCAACTACTGAGCTGGTTTTTGTTGTTGTTGTTTAAGGAAGATTATTTTAATTTGAAAAGAAAAAAAACAAAACAGGTGACGATCAAGACTTGGGTTATATTTTCAAAGAGACACTATAAGAAAAACAACTGAGAACTACTGTTCAGTCTTCCGTAACTTTTTGGAAGTGTAAACTGATTCTTGCTACAGTTTGAATACAGCTCCAAAGTTCATATACTGGAAATTTCCCCAACACAACAGACACAAGAGGTGATTAAGTGAAGAGGGCTCTGCTCTCATGAATGGATCAATGCCATTAACCAGGGATGTGGTTAGTCATCACTAATGTGAGTCATTATCAAAGCAAGTTCAAAGCCCTCCCTCTTCCCCTGGCTCCCTCTCTCCCTCTTGCCTTCCACCACAGGATGCTGCAGCCTGAACAAAAGCCTATGCAGATGCTGGTATCATGCTCTTGGAATCCCAAGCCAAATCGAGAGCCAATAAATAGTGGTTAAAAACCTGAGAATTGGGCTGGAGAGATGGCTCAGAGGTTAAGAGCACTGGCTGCTCTTCAACAGGTCCTGAGTTCAATTCCCAGCAACCGCATGGTGGCTCCCAACCATCTATAATGAGATCTGGTGCCTTCTTCTGGCATGTAGGTGTACATGCAGGCAGAATATTGTACAAATAAATAAATAAATAAATAAATAAATAAATCTTTAAAAAAAAAAAAAACCTGAGAATTCTGTTCCTGTAGCAGAAATCAGCCTAAGGCAGGTCCTAAGATCAAAGTAGACTAAAGGCAAGCAATGATAAACTCTTGTTGGGCATGTCCAAAGCCCTGAATTTAATCCCAGCACTGCAAATTAGCATATACCTCAGAGGAAGAGGAAAACCTAGTAAATAAAACAAACAGCCAGGTATGATGACACACATCTGTAATCTCAGTACTCAAGAGGAAGGAGGAGTTCAGCAGGTTCAAGGACAGTCTGGTCTACACAGTGAGTTCCAGCCCAGGTGAGGTTACATAGCCTGATCCTGACTCAAAAATCAAATTAAAATATACAAACACATGCACACACCCTGGAAAGTTTATCAAGGGGCCTAAAAGATCAACGTGGCCATCATCAGATCTAAAATGTAACCACACAGTTGTAAAACTGTATCTTTCTCAAACTGAGGAGTTGGCTCAGCAGTTAAGTACTGGCTGTTCTTCCAAAAGATTCAATTCCCAGCACCCACATGGCTGCTCCCAATCATCTAGTTCCAAGGGTTTTTCCAACAGCCTCTTCTGGCCTCTTTGGGCACTGCATGCACACGGTACACAGAAATGCATGCAGTGGAATACACAGTGTGACCAGTTTTCACAAAACAAAAACAGAAAGATACTTTAAATGGTAGTGTATGAGGCTGAGAAATGGCCCAATGGTTTTAAGAGTACTTGTTGCTCTTGTAGAAGACCCAGGTTCTGTTCCCAACACCTATGTAGCAGCTCACAACAATCTGTAACTCCAGTTCCTGGGGCTCTCTTCTGGCTTCCCCAAACACCAGGCATGGGTGCTGTACATATACAGCCATGCGGGCAAATATTCATACAAATAAAAAGAAATTTAAAATAAAGGATTGTTTTAGTTTGGGCTTTTTTTTAAGATTTATTCATTTTCTTTTGTGTTTTGCCTGCATGTGTGGCTGTACACCACATGGCCCCTCACTCCTTTGGATCCTCTTAAACTGGAGTTATAGATGATTGTGAACCACCCTGTGGGTGTCAGAGACTAAACCTAGATTTTCTTTGAGAGCAACAAGTGCTCTTAACCACTGAGCCATCTGTCCAGCCCCTAAATAGTTTTAAATGGTGGTGTATACCTAGAACCTGTACTCTCAGGAAGAAGAGGCCACAATATCTCCACACACTCAAACAGAGGATAAAACTATCTCAAAAAGCAAAAGCCAAGGGGGTTGGAGAAATGCCTTAGTACTTATGAGCACTTACTGCTTTTCTAGAAGACACAGGTTTGGATCCCAGAACCCATGTTATGGCTCACAACCATCTCTAGCACTAGTTTTAGGGACTCTAACCCCCTTTTCTGAATTCCTCAGGTACCAAGCACATATGTGGTGTACACATATGTGGTATATATTTATACTTACAGGCAAAATATTTAACAACAAAAAACTAAACTTCTAAAAATTATATAAAGTTTTAGACTCAAGATTTACCTATTTACATAGTAATAACATTATAAAAGATGATAAAAGCTATTATTCATTGAATGACTATTTCATGTTAGGAATCACGTAGACATTTTGGACTAATTCCCAGACATTTAGATTAATTCCCACAACTTTCCTGGGATATACCTTACAGTTAGGAAAATAAGGTTCCAAGTAGTTAACTTATCTAAACTTTCAGGCAGTAAGTGACAGATAATTAAATGCACCTCTCTGCCTTTCACTATATACTGATATGACCCTCAATACTGTGATAGCTAATCTCAACTGCATCTGGAATCAACTAAAGCCCAAGCTGCTGGGCACACCTATGAGGGATATTTGATCAGCTTATGTGAAGCAGGAAGATCCGCCCTAAATGTACGTGGCATCTTCTGGTGACCACCCACACGAAGCACGTGGAAGAAGGAAAGGTTGCTTTTTGCCTGCTTGCCTCCTCACTCTTGCTGGCAAGTTCATCTCTCCTCCTGCGGCAGCATCCCTTCACTGATACAGACTCAACTTCTTCGAGATTCCAATGCAGACTGAAGATCACCAACAACCCAGAAATCGTCCAGGCCTTCACACCCAATTGGGACTCCTGAGACACCCAGCCTCGTGAACTCAACAACTACTGGATTCTCAGCCTCTCCAGTGTGAGACAGCCATTATTGAACTACCTACACTGAATCCTGTAGGCCAATCTAATAAATCCCCTTTTAGACTGTGTGAGTGTGTGTGTGTGTGTTATCTGTATGTGTGTATTTTCATTCTATCAGTTCTATTCCTTTAAAGAATCATGCCTAATATATCCTCTTAACTCCTTGCAATTTTAAGAGTAATTTACTTCCTCCTTTCCTCAATCTTCCTCATTCTATTCCATTACTACCCCTTCCCCTTTCAATCATCATAGTAAGCCCTCTTTTCAAGAAGACCATGTTCTTATACTCAAGAAACACAGGTATGTAAGAAGCTTGGAAGTCTTCCAAAAAGTTGTCTGTTTCCAAACCACAAATTCTGGTTCTAAGACCGCTGCTCTTACAGGATATAGCTTTGCATCCAGGTACACAATGGCTATGGTTTGATCAGTGCTTCATCAGTTCCCAAGCAGATGAATACTGAGAGCCCAAGGATATGGCTATCTCCTTCACAGCTATGCAATGATGTACCAATTAGAAAGTACCAAAACAATACTGCCATCAGGTAATTCTCAGTCTCTATAACCTAAGAATCAAATGCTGAAGGGACTAGAGCTCCTAAGACTTCCTCCAGCCCCAGAGCAACTTGAATACAAAAATAAACTTCTGTTTCAAAAGAACATTCTAGCCAGGGCTGGAGAGATGGCTCAGTGGTTAAGAGCATTGGCTGCTTTTCCTGAGGATCTGGGATCAATTCCCGGCACCCACCTGACAACTCACAACTGTTCTGGGGACCCAACACCCTCACACAGACATACATACAGGCATAACACTAATTCACATAATACAATCTTTAAAACAAAACAAAACATGCTAGCCATTAAAGATGACTCTAATAAAAAGTAATACTGTTACTAACATTTTCCCTACCGCTTTGGAATAATATGCAAGTATTTCTTTTGTTTCCCTTTCGACAAAAGAATAAAAATTCATCATTCTAGAGCTGGTTGTGAGGGTGCATGCCTTTAATTCCAGCTGAGGGAGGCAGAGGCCAGCCTGGTATACACAGCAAGTTCTACGCTGGCCAAAGCTATGTAGCCAGACCTTGTCTCAAAACAACAAAACAAAACCAAAAAACTCATAAGAAACAAAAGCGTACCATCAACATGGCCAAATCACATGATAATCTCACCCTTTTAGCCCATGTTTTCCAAAGAGGGATACCCAGGGCCTATCAAAAATTTTGCACAGAACATGTGGAAATCTTTGTAAAACTCACAAAACTCTGAATATGTCTTCACCAATATTTAGAGTTACTAAATATTTGAGACAACTCTTTTGAGACAACTCTTCTACCTTAAAAATAAATTCAGCTATAATCTGCTAACTAAAAAAGTCTTCGGGCTGGGGAGATGACTCTGTCAACAAAGCACATGCTGTAGAAGCATTAAGACCTGACCCTGGATCTTCACCACCCGTGTAAAAAGTCAGGTATAGTTGATGCACTTATAGTCTCAACAATTGGTGAGCTCCAGGTTTAGTGAGATCCTGTCTCAAAAGTAACAGCAGCGAACAACTGAGGAAGCTACTTAATGTCAACCTCTGGCCTTCACATGCCCATAAATACATGTAAACATGCATCCATAAATGTGTACATGCACACACCAAAACATCTTCAGTTAGAAAACAAAAAGTATAGTAAGTCTGATCTATGACCTATTATTACATAAATGTACCACTTTTATTAGTAATTCCTAGGCTTTACCTCAAAAAAAAAAAAAAATTCTAGATATACGGACTGGAAAGATGGCTCAGCAGGTAAAAGCACCTGCTGCTACACTCACAAGCTTGAATTTAAACATAGTGGGAAAAAAAGCTGTTCTGTCCTCTGACTTACACAGACTAAATGTAAAAAAAGTTTAATCTATCTATGTGCGGGGGTATAATTTTGTTTGTTTTCAGAACAGGGTCTCATTGTGTAGCTCTTGCTGTCCTGAAACTCACTATATAGAGCAGGAAAGCCTCAAATTCAGAGATATACTTGCCTCTACCTTCCAAGTGCTGGAATTAAAGGCATGAACTACCATGCCTGGCTATAAAATTTTAACTTAAAATTAGAAGTCAGCAAATATATATGTAACAAAAAAAATTTTAAAAAAAAGACTTCAAAATGTTCCACTGGGAAAAGTTGCCATAAACTGGGCATGGTGGCACATACCTATTCATTCTAGCAATGGCAGGGCAAAGAGAACACAATCACTCATGAGCTTCAGGCCACTGTGCAATTCTACATAGTGAGTTCAAGGGCAGCAGGGCTACATCATGCAGTGCTATCTTCAAAACAAACAAACAAATAAATAATGGATGAGGGATGAGATCAGAGACTATAAAGTTTCCAATGCACACATCCGTAACCACAGCATTCGTGAGATAGAATCAGGAGGACTCGGAGTTCAATCTCAGCTACATAGCAAATTTGAGGCTAGCCTTGGCTACATGAGACTCTATCCCCCCAAAAGAAGTTTAAAGTCAATAGTGCATGCCTATAATTCCAACACTCAGGTCAGAAAGCAGGAGGATTGCAAATTCAAAGCTAGCTTGGGCTATACAGTGAGACCCTGTTTCACATATATACATACATAGACGGAGTTTACTTAAGGAGCAAAGGATGTGGCTCAGTAATAAATCACGTATTCAGAGATACCCAATGCCCTGGCTTAGACTCTACCCTAACACCATACTGAAAACAGTAAGTTTACTTCCAATTTCCTAATTGTACAGTATAGAAATATGAAATTTCTAAAGTCTATACTATGTTACTCATCTTCTCCAAGAACTAAGTACTACTAGTCTCTATTCTTGTTTCTGTTTTTTTACTTGATTTTGGTTAAGGAGGAGGGATCTCACTACCTGGTTGGCCTGGTACTACTACCCTGTGTAATAATGTATCATCTATAAATTCTGAATACAGCTTCATGAGTTGTTCAATACCATAAAAAGTATCAACAATTAATTTTTCTATGTGGCAAGGTCACCTGTTCATGTTAGGTTGCTAAACTTTTATCGTGAGTTTCCCCACTCCAAATCTAAATCATTTTTCTAGTGAAATAAATAGCTCAGTCAGAAATGGTACTTGTTGTCAAACCTGATGATCTATGTTCAATCTCTGGGCACAAAATGGTTGAAGGACAGAACTAATCCCTGAAAGTTGTCCTCTGACCTCTACAAGTACCATGATATTCACTCCACACACATACTCACATACATACATATGTAAGAATTTTTAATTTATTTTTTTAATTTAAAAAAAAGTGAACTGGGAGGTTCATACATGGTAAAAATTACTGGACCTCATTCTCCAAAATAGATGCATGTTACATTTTTCAGGACATCTAAGTTTAGCAAGATCCAAAAAATGTTCTAGAACACTAGAACAGAAAAATGTCTACAGGTTTCTACTGGCTCTACCTTAGAAAAGCTACCACCATACACTCTCTAAGATCTGCCACCAGTCTTGGAGGCAAATGGAGGACTTCAAGCTCACTGTATTTGTCTTTCTGGAGCCCAACCCTTGCTACAACTAAATGAAACAAAGATGGAAAACCAAATCAAGTGGAGTCACCATATTTCCTTCATTGGAGCTAAGACCCTACACTAGTCATCAGTTTGCTGGTGACACTGGAGCTCAAGTTTACCTGTAACCCCAGGAATTAAGCAGTCATTTTCTTCTACATGTTCGCTAAAGCGTAAAGTCCTTACTACAGAAACATGTCTGGTTCAAGTCCCTCATGAAGGAATAATTCTTGGGTTCTTTGAAAATACCTTGGCCCCTCAGCACATCTGCCCTCAGAACATTGCTCTTCCCACTCCTTGTCATCAAAAACATTATAACAGTTTAAAACACAAAGTCATACTATGACCAATCTAGAAAGGGTATGTTACTTTGATTCATAAAAGATCTGAAAGGTACCAGAAATTTCTTCTCACTGTCATCTGTAACCTCAGAAGAAATAATGGGACCAAAAAAAAAAACAAAAAAACCTGAAATGTAAAAGCAAGTCAATTCTACTTTGGGCACTATGGATAAAACTCGGTGGTAGAACACTTACCCAGCACATACTGGCTTAAACACTTAAGAAGACAGGGGACTACAGGCATACACTTGGAACTGTGTGCTTCTCTTCAAACTTACCTGTTCAAAAGTTCTGCTATCTCACACCAGGAGATTTCAGCAAATGTTTTCAGGTTTTTTTAACACTGTAAATAATAAAGAGTATTAATGTAAATCAACTAGCAATCTCAGTAAACTTTAAAAGAAGTTTTTCTCATGAGTATATTTTACAGAAAATGGTTTCCAAGCCTGATTAAAGTACTAGGAACGTCTGGTATGTTTGTAAATTAGACCCTCTGCCCAGCACAGCAGCATGTGCCTGTAGCACTCAGGAGACTAAACCGAAGAGGACAACTTGAGCACAGGGACTCAAGGCCTGGGCAGTACAGCAAGACTGTCTCAGAAGACAACAAAAGTCAACAGCAAACTAGACTGTCACATCTAGACAATCTATTGGAAGTTCTACAGAAAGATGGAAAAGTACAGATTTCAAACAAAAGTCTTAAGTGGTTTTGGTGACAATGACAAATAAACACCATTTGGGAATTCAAGGAAGTGATTACTTGGGGTTTTCCCTCAAAACTGCTTTATAGGGCTGTGGTACTAACCTTTAAAGTGTATCTGATGTCAGGAAGGAAAAAAACAGCAACAGCATCACAACACTGTGAATCTTACGCAAATAATCCCTGAGCCCCCCCAGAAATCCGATTGGTACAAAATGTCCAACAAGTAAAGCCTTCAGGTGTGTCTTCAGCTGCTAAATCACACGTGCTTGTGTTTGAGGTAGAGTCTCAACTATGTAGTCCTGGTAAACTCATAAAAATCCACCTACCTCTGCCTCCCAAATGCCAGTATTAAATGCATCTATCACTATAGCCTACCCTATAGCTTGCTTTTAATGCTGTGGAGAGACAGAACCTTAAAAACCTACAAGCGGATTTGGAACTACAAAAAGTGTTCTCAAGCACAACTATAAGTAGTTTCTTAGCTAAAATAAGATGAGACGAATACTGTCCCAAAAAGACAGGCATGGCGCATGGTGGCACATACCTGTAATCCCGATACTGAGGAGGCAGAGAGGCAAGAGGACCATTACTCTGAGGCTTGCCTGGACTACACAGCAAGAGCTTGTCTCAAAGGGCTAGAGAGATGGCTCAGTGGTTAAGAGAACTGGCTGCTTTTCCAGAGGGCCCAGATTCAATTCCCAACACCCACAGGCCAGCTTACAACCATCTTCAATGGCCTCTTCTGGCCTCTGCAGGCACAGAGGCATGCACATGGCACACAGAAATACATGCAAACAAAACACCCATAGACACATAAAATTAAACAATTTTTAATTTAAAAAGTTATGTTGAAAATTTTATAAGCTGTACGAAAACAATGAGAAAACTTACTCCACTTTTAATTCTGCAAAAAATAAACATTAATGTCCCTAAATTCACCTGATAGCCTTGGAAATCTAACTTAAATTTTTTATTTATACGTACATGTGTGTACCTGTGTGCATGATGGGGGAGCTGAAGGGGCCAGTAGAGTGTCTGACCCTTCTAGAGCTGGCAGTTGTGAGCCTCTGAGTATGGGTGACTGAACCCAGGTCTTCCTGAAGAAAAGCAAGTGCTCTTAGCTGCCAAGCCATTACTCCAGCCCCATAAACTCTACATTTTTAAAAAGGGGATGAAAAGGGAAGTAGAACTAGATAATACAACAAACTCTCCTACAGACTTAAAAATTCCAACATATCTTTTAAGCTCAAGTTAATAAAATCTTTCAGTTAACAACAACAACAAAAAGTGTTTCTTACTATAGAGAGGTAACCTTGAAAACTTTTTCTTGTTTTTGAGACAGTCTCTTGTAGCCCAGGCTGGCCTCAAACTCACTATGTAGTAGAGGATGACCTTGAACTCCTGATCCTCCAGCCTCCACCTCCCAAGTGATCGTTTACTGGGCTGTGCACCATGGCTGTTCAGAAAACTTTTTATAAAATTAAGTTTGATGACTTAAGGGAATATTTTTTTTCTTTTCAGATTTTTTCCCTCCTGACCTCACACCAAATTAAGGGCAAGTCAACAACTGTATCATTTTATATTCCGATGAAATTAGTGTATTTCTTATTTATATGAGAACTTGGCAAAATTTAAAAATATAATCTAGTCAAGAATATTCATATGGGCTGGAGATATAAATAACTAAGTCAATGGAGAATATCTGCCTGGCATGAATGGGGATGGGGGGCAGCAGGAGTACAGACCAGTAACCCTAGCACTCCGGTTAGAGGCAGGAGGATCAAGAGGTTCAAGGTCATCCTCAGCTACGTAGTTCAAGGCTGGCTTGGGCTCCATGACCTCCTGTGTGGGCGATGGCGTAAGGGGACACAACTATGAGACAGCTCAGTGGTACGGGTACTTGCCCTTAAGCCTGACAACATAGGCTACAACTCCAGGGACCTGAATGTTGGAAGGGAAGAGCCTTTTCCACAAAAGCTGTCCTCTAACCTCCACAGACAAATTCTTTTTAAAAAGAAAAGAAATAAAGCAAACTTATAAATGAAAGTTTAAAATTATTTATACTTTAGTGACAGAATTCTTCAGGAAGTCAAAAATCAATGGCAACTCTACAACACCTACCAGAAAACACTAATAAGAAAGTCACCAAGATGGCTCAGGGAGTACAGGCACCTGCTGTCAAGCCTGATAAACTGATTCAGTCCATGGGACCCACATACTGGAAGGAAAAAACCAACTTCCACAAGTTGTCCACTGACCTCCACAGGCACCCAATGGCATGGATGCATTCATATACCCACATACATAAATACATACACACACACACGCGCGCGCGCGCGCGCGCACAAGAAAGAAAGAAAGAAAGAAAGAAAGAAAGAAAGAAAGAAAGAAAGAAAGAAAGAAAGAAAGAAAGAAAGAAAGAAAGAAAGAAAGAAAGAAAGAAAGAAAGAAAGAAAGAAAGAAAGAAAGAAAGAAAGAAAGAAAGAAAGAAAGAAAGAAAGAAAGAAAGAAAGAAAGAAAGAAAGAAAGAAAGAAAGAAAGAAAGGCAGGAAGGAAGGAAGGAAGGAAGGAAGGAAGGAAGGAAGGAAGGAAGGAAGGAAGGAAGGAAGGAAGGAAGAAAAAGAAAGAGAGAGAGAAACCTAGCAGTTGAAACCATCGCCATCATCACAACACAGGAAGAGCTGGCTTAGGAAACTGCCTTGCAATGCTACCAACTGCCAAAGGAACAAATTCTCAATTGCTTTTACTTCTTTTTGTATCTCAATGGCACAGCTTAGGAATGCATATTCATGTACATAGCCTCTTCAGCATTCTCTCCCATTAAGACTGACTAAAAGTCAAAATAGAGGCTAAAATGGCAGAGACAAAACAAATATTATTATAGGCTGGTGAAATGGCTCAGAGGTT